>CM052539.1:65821358-65835423 GCA_028533065.1 Trachops cirrhosus | reverse complement strand
GGGGAAAGCATATCTATTCTATTTAGCTACAGGCAGAAATTCTCTACCATTTTTAATTGTCAAGAAATTGCTTAATCCTTTCACCCTTTTCACCAAGCTTTCCTACCCCCCCTCCTCTGACAGCTATGAGTCTGTTTCTATTTTGTTTACTAGTTTATTTTGTTCATTAGATTCCACATAAAAGTGAAATCATATAATATTTGTCTCTTTCTGACTTCTTTCACTTAGCATTATACTCTCCAAAATTAAGCAAAAAAGAAAAAAGAAACAGCAACAGCAGCAACAAAAAACTCATAGACAGACAACAGTATGGTCATTATAAGAGGAAAGTGGGGGATGGGAAGAGGCAGGAGAGGTTAAAGGGGGGATAAATGGTGATGGAAAGAGACATGGCATGGGTTGGTGAACACAGTACAACATACAGAGGATGTATTACAGAACTGTACACTTTAAACCTCTATAATTTTATTAACCAATGTAATCCCAATAAATTCAGTAAAAAATTGCAAAGTTTACAACATTACCAATTTTTAAACTTTTTAAACATTTTCCATTGATGAAAACTCACAGGTAGAAGTATTACTTTTGTATATAAATCATATTATTCATACAACTGTTAGTAAGCCTGACACTGGCCAAATTTAAATTTCTGACACCATGATTCCACAATTATGATACAGGTATAATAAATTATGCCAAAAGAAAAGGCCAGATTAAAACTTGTGAGATAAATGAGTCTATTTGTAAAACTTAACTCTATCTCCAGTTATCTAGGCACCTGAGTTGTCATTTGTAAACAAATTCAAAATCCGGGGAAGTGTTTTAATTCTTCTCTTCTCTTGGCAAAACCACCTTTAAATATAAAAAATCCTGAAGGTTCTGCCTTCAGAATTTCCAATTTCTCTCAATTATTCCCCAGAACAGTGACTCTATACTTTTTTGATCATACACTATCTCCTGGTAACACACATTTGTTTATTAAAATCAATTACTTTATTACTTTAGTACTGCAGTTCCCAATTCCCAGAGGCAAAAATCCTACTTATTGTGTAGTAATTCTAAGATGTACATTTATTTCCCTTACATTTTAATATTACTGAAATCTTCTACAGTCATTCAGGTCTTAAAATGGGGATACTGGCCACGTAGCAGACAAGATGTAGTTGTCAATATCTGTCCTCATGTGACCCTGGTCACAACTAGTCATATATTTTTTTCATTTTGGCTCATCTACATTGTTTGTTGAGCTTATTTGTTGAGCTTAACTGTTGTTCAAAATGTTTTTTGGATGTTGTCTGCAACTTGTTTGTTGATACTTCCTAGTAGTATCAAGAAAGCACCAATATCAAAACTTGTTCAATGGTCAGTTGGTTGGAGTGTCATCCTGTGCACCAATAAGGCTGTGGGTTCAATCCCTGCTCAGGGCACATACCTACATAGCGGGTTTGATCCCTTGTTGAGAACTGACTGATGTTTCTCTCTCTCCTCTCTCCCTACCCCTCTCTCTAAAAATCAATAAAAATATCCTAGGGAGAGGATTAAAAAAAAAAACTTGCAGAATGTGTATCAGTGGCTTAGAAGAAAATCCCAAGAGTAACAGCAGAATATTCTTAAGCAATGTGACATCAGTGATAATAAATTGCCCAGAGACACATATTCTCTGATATGTGTTAAAAAAAAACCCTAGGTGATTAAAAAGTTAAAAGAACAACACTATCATAGTTTGATTATTTTAACTCTTGGGTTGGTAATAAAATATTAGCACTGTGTTATAAAGATTGCATCTTAGATCTGATGAAATTCAGTACATGCATTATAAACATATCCAAAACATTCCTGGTTTCCTATTGCAGCGTTACTACGGGCATCTCAAATTAGGCCTATCTAAATCCATATTCCATTACACTGTCTCCTCTGTTTCCCTCTATCTTGCTCCTTAGATCCCTTAATAAGTTTAACAGCATCATATTCCCAACTACAAAGGTTAGAAAGAAGGGCAGAATAGTGCACTGGTTGTAGTACAGACATGAAAAATTAGAATGTGTAGGTTCAAATCCTAGCTCTGCCATTTACTATGTGATTTCTCTCTCTGACTCAAGGTTTTCTCATCTACAAAATAAGAATTATAATATAGGCCTGCCATCACTCATCCAAACCCATCACTCTTCCAAAAATATAAAATCTTTTAGAAAAATAACATTATAGATTATTTAACAACTCCACTGAGTCTAAGGCAGCACTCTATAACCAAACACATTAATACTGTATTTTGCCATGTATAATGCACACCCATGTTTTTGTGCACATTATACATGGATTATACCCATGGTATGTAATCATTAAACCCATGTATCGTGTGTTCATTCTTACTTACCTCTCTCAAAAATGTGGGCAAAAAGTGAGAATTATACATGGCAAAATATGGTATTACTGCAAAAATATATTTACAGTAAATAGGATAAGCAAAGACTTACTTCCCAGTCTCATCTGCTACTCTCTCCTTATTCCACTAATGCTGCTCTGCCTGAAAAAAAATTTCAGCTCCAAAGAAACTTTTTTATCTAATATAATCAGAACAAGTATGTGCTGCGTTAAGCAGAAAAGCTGATTAAAACAGGGAATCATAAAACAGAATACATATATGAAAATAAATAAACAAAAATAAGACATTTATTTCAACATAAAAGACACTGGAGGATGTCTCCAGTGACTTAAATCCATGCTGCTGCCTTTCAGCATAAAACATACCCATAACGTCTGGGACTTCAAAGTGCGGTTAAAGTGAAAGAAAAACTAGAAGTAAATAGAAAAGCAACCTAAGTATTTTTTCTTTCAGTCTTTCAGTTGTTATACCCACATCTAATAAACAGCAATTTTACGTTTAGGGCCTTGCCTTTGAGTCTTTCCAAAGTGTTTAATATAGCTATAGCAACAGTTTTCTTTTTTTTGTACCATTTTATCAGTTTGGGGCAACCTGATTAAATTGAACAATCACTAGTAAGTTCAACGGACATTAAAAGGCTAAAACACACACAACTAACTTTTGGTAGTCTTGTAAGTTAGTTGCTGGAAATGAAAGTAAGTGAGCTCTGTAGAATTAGCTTATTAGCTTCAGTGTTCAGTTTTAACAACTTTATGGGAATCAGTCAATATGTTTTAACAAAGAAATGACAAATGTTAGTCAATATGATAGGAGCCAGCTAAGAGCTTTACATAATTATTTCTCATTCATGAATAACATGACTTTACGCAAGTAGCTCTTAACACCCAGGGGCAAAAACTCTATTCATTATTTAATACTGGTGTTTTCTTTAGAATCTTTCTCTGATTAGACTTAATAGAAATAATTCTTCCTCGGTGTTCCTTGTTCACTTATCTTTTGGTCCTTCTTTTTTTTATCTAGTGTTAGTTAACTGACTTCACACATATCTGTAAATTTGAAGATTAGAGATTATGTTGCCAACAATTGCTTTTAATCTCATAATGCCTGCACTACTGTAGGAGACAGCTGTGTTAAAATGGAAAGAACATAAAAATTTGAGTCTTGAGAATGAGGACGCAGTTCTGACTATGAAATGGAAATAATAGTGAATATTCCCACAAAGTTGTTTAAAAAATGGAGTAAGAATGTATATGAGATTATGTTTATAGTTTGACACATATACCTAATTGTCATTATAGCAAGATATAAGTATCTCTCAAATAAAATTTTACTATTTTCATAGGAGCTCTGATTTAGTTTTACTTTCTAAGACTTTCAATCAAAATACATGGTCTGTTTTATTCTAACAAAGTATCCTCCTTGACACATATCCTTTAAGTATGTGCCACACATTCTCCCAAGTGTCTCATATATATTATCTCATTTAATCTTCAAAATAATCTTATAAAGTAGGGACAAGTATTAACACTTCCATTTTATAGACAAGGAAGGAGAGGTTCAGAGAAGCTGGTAATTTGTTCAAAGTTAACAGTAACTATTTGGCAGCGTTAAAATTTAAATAGAGTTGCCTGATTCCTGAGGTTGAAATCAGTATTATAATGCTTCTATCTGGCGTGGTCAAGTTTATCTAGTTCTTAAACTGATAAGAATTTCTGATTCTTTTACCAAAAATAGCAATAGTATTTCATTCCAGACAGAAGAATCAGCAGGTTCAGACTATGAAGCAAGATGTTTAAGTTTGTTTAAAGGCTAATAAGCAAGGGGATTGATCAGACCAGAGTGACTAAACGAAGAGAGCCTAATGAAGTCAGAAAGGTGACAAAGTCCCACACAATAGCATTGCAGAACTCTGGCTTCCACTCTGAAGGCACTATGAATCTATACGAGAGTTCTGAGTAAAAACATGTTATCCCACTTAAAATATTTTAAAAAGATCATTCTAGCTGCTATACGGAAAAAACATGGGGAGAAGAGGATGGTTATGGTTAGAATTATTGCAACTGCAATAATTCCAGTGAAAAACAAGGAGAAATGAAAAAGGGGATGAAAAATAGTTACATATTGGATATATTTTGAAGGACAAGTCACGAAAAATCTTGAGGCTACTGTTGGATGTTTATGGAATAAAGGTTAAAATGAAGAAAAGCCAAGCTATAAATAAGCCGCCACAAATATTTAAAATTTTTCATATCCTTAAATTGCTGGTTCTTTAATGATGAAGTGACAAAGCTAATAAAACTTTTCCCAAGCTGTAAATAACACCATGAAAATGTCACTGAATATAATCCTACCAGTACTTTAAAGTGATACGAAATCCTCAACAGTAGTGCCTTTAAAACTACTCCAAACAACAAGAAAATTATATTAAATATACTAATTAATCAATATTCCATATTCTATACACTAGGAAGCTACATAACATTAGCCTAATACAGGGCTAATTTTCTCCACTATTGGAAAGTTTTATGGCTAGCACTAAAGCAACTAAAGATTAAAGCGTTCCTTAAACACCTGCAGTGGAGGCCTAAAAAAGAAATGTGGTGATGAAATTAAAATACAAAAACATTATATCAGAATAACAGTCACATCAATAACCAAAACATTAATAGAACAAGTTAAGTTTTATTGTTCAAATACAAAATATTTTTCACAATAACATAAAAATTCCTATGATTTACAAGAATACAAACAACAACAACAACAACAACAACAACAACAAAAACCTTCCAAGGCTAAAACTGCAGTCATTCCAATAAAAAACATTCACTGGTCAATCAAGAGGCATAGGCTGAATAAACTACACAATGGAGTACTAAACCTAAAAAGAATGATGAGAAATATCTCCCTCTTCCACTACATAGTATTCTCCATAATAAACTATAAAGTGAAAAGAGCAAAGTAGAGAAATATGTGTATAATGTTCTACCATTTATCCACAAAGGAGGAGCAATACTTACGCACCTCCTTTCTCCCCTGCCCAAAACTCAACCAACCAACCAACAAAACTTCAAACTGTTTTTAGCAATCATATTGTTGCTGCTGGTGGTGGTGCTATTACTGCTATAAGCAGCAAAACAAAGAGTAATTGTTATTTTAATCTTATTGTTCCTGGCAATGAAGTGAGGAAAAAAGGAAATATTGATACAAGAAAGAGAAATTAAAGAAAAACATCTTGTTGCTGAATTTGAATTGGAAAAAATCAGCAGTAACAATGAGCACTTCTAGCACCCATTATTAGGAAGGGGCTCTATGGTAAAAGTGCAAATCTAGACCAGGGCAGGAAATGTAAAAGATGTCTGGAACATCTTGTAATACCAAGTACAAGGAAGATGTTAAAATTCACTTTATTTGGTCATGTCCCAAGAACACAGAAGCCATACGAAGAGAGTTTTGATGACCAAAGATGGTACAATATACTAATCGATAAGGATAATATAACTTCAGTGGATTTAAACACATTAAGTGTGTTTAAATGCAGGAACTCCTGAAGTTACTCAGAACTCAAAAGAACAATCAGTCCTTTTTGAAGGCAACTAGTGAACCAATTCATTATTTTAAAAATCATTATATGGAGGGAAATAATAATATATCCTGTCAGTCCTATAAAATTTGTACCCAGGGGTAACCAAACAGCAGATATGAAAAAGTTTCTCATACAAAATATTTCAGCTAATTAATAAAAACAACAAAATTAAAATGTTGCCATGGTTCTTCAGTCAGAAGACTTGATTGTTAATGTCCTGCATAGAGTAATTACGTCAATAATCCAGTTATCATTTATAGTTAGAGAGCTATAACTGTTTTAAATTGGAACAATAAAATTGAATAAATGGTTTCTTGGCCTCCACAGTTATTTGCCTTTCCTAGTTATGCTCGAAAGCCATACTACTCAATTTTACTTCTATTCCATAACCCAATGACATCAATATTGTAATTTTTAGGGAAGAATACCTTGATGTGACAGTGAGAATTTTATACTGCCTATATTAATTTGCTAGTGCCACCAAAACAAAAAGCATAGATTAAATGCTTAAACAATTATTTTATCATAGTTCTAGATACCACAAATCCAATAAAGTATTAGCAAGTTCGGTTTCTTCTGAGACTTCTCCCCTTGGCTTGCAGGTGGCTGCCTTCACACAGTGTCCTCCGATGGTCTTTTATCTCTGTGTGCACATTCCTGGCGACTCTTCTGGTGTCTAAATTTCTTCTTCTTATAAAGATATTAGTAAGACTGGATTAGGGCCCACCCTAGAGGTCTCATTTTAACTTACTTGTGTCTTTAAAAGCTCCATTTCTACAGTCACCTTCCAAGGTTCTGGGAGTTAATGTTTACCATTTAAATTTTATAGGGACACAATTCAGTCCCTAACACTTTCAATTCAGCATACCAAAGGAAGATAATAATGTTAATGCACACATTTCAATACCCAACCATCAATATTTAGTAAAACAATGCATATGCTGAACATTAACATGATACTCCCTAAGTTGCCTCATTTATACTTCGAAGCCACTCTGGGGAAGGGGCATTATAAGGGTCTAGTCAAGGAACATGTATGAATGACCCATGGACATGGACAACAGAGTGGGGACTGACTGTGGGAGCAGGGAAGAGCAATGGGGTAAAACTGGAAACTGTAATAGAACAATAGTAAAATTAAATTTAAAAAAGCAATCTCTACTTTTAGTTTTCTCTAAGACTTCTATCTTATTCAAAGCAAAGAGAGATTGAAGGCAATTATCTTGGTGAAAAGGTGAGATAATTGAGCCAAAATATGAAGAACTATCATTCATCTCTATACACTTGGCTTCTGCTAGGCTCTAGACCAGATATGAAATTGTTAAAATGTCTAGAAACTAAATTGTAATCTCATATTCTTTGTTCTACAATCTCTAGAGGAGGTCAAAAATTTAGACCTCACTGTATCCTAATTAGCCTCAAATTTTCAGAGTAAACTATCTGAGTTTCATTGTTTGTTTCAGCTCTCATTTCAACAGGGATAATTAGCACTATTCTGTGCATAACACAACAACTGATAGGTTAAAGACGATGATGAATCAGGAATATCGGAAAAGTTTCTGGAAGAAGTGACCCTTACAAAAACTGCATCTGAAGAGTTTGGTAGGAACTGATCAAGTAAAGAAATGAGGCAAATGAACCACTATGTGCAAAGAAACAATGATGTGAACCAGCAGAGAATGTTAGGGAACTAGAAGTAGCCCAGTATTGACATAATGAAAAATGTGGAAAGCAATACAAGAAATAAGAGCTAGGAAGATGCCAGATTATTTCCAAATAATCACATTATTTCATAAATAATATTAATCATAGAGGCTAAGTAGCTTGACCAAGAGCACAAAGCTAGTGAATGCAGAACCAAGATTTGCAACAAATTTAACTCCCAATACTTAGCATAGTGACCCAATTTTCCTAAGTTACTCCTGGTTTATAACAGTTGTCTCTACACTATTATTAACGGGGCCTTTTACCCTACAGATGCTCTGATTTGGGGGATATTTTCACCCTATCTCTTAAGCCACCATGCTGTATTTTTCTAGGCCCAAGAAAATTACAGATGATTTCATTAATTTCTCACACTCATTAGTGAAATTAATTGCTGAAAGAGACAATGCTGATAAAAATAATCATGCATTTGTACAAGTTTGGGGGGGGGTACCATCACTTTAACAAATAATATCTATTGTCTGCTTTCTCATATGCACCCAACTGGGTACTAAACCGGCAACCTAGGCATGTGCCCTGACCAGGAATCGAACCCACAACCTTTTCATTTATAGGAGGAAGCTCCAACCAACTGAATCACACCAGCCAGGGCTCACTCATTTGCCTTTAATGACAATTTCTGGAAAATCTCAGGTCTCTATAATGGTATTAGGATAAAAGTAAACAGAGAACTGGCTTACTCTGCAATATCGAGATATCCACAGGAAGCAGCTGCATGTAGTGGTATCCAGCCTTCATTATCAGGTTGATTAATATTTGCTCCATTTTCTACCAGAAACTTCACCATATCAACATTGTCATCAATGCAAGCCTAAAAACACAAAAGATACAAAAGATTTGAATCAACACTACCAATAATATACCAATGGAATAAAATTCCTATTTTGCAGCTTTTACAACATAAATATTTTCTGTAAATTAGTCTGTTGCTATTTTGATTGTACTGCCATCAAACAGGTCAATGTATTAAGAATTTAAATTGCAGGAGTCCTTGATTAGATACATATACAACAGTAGTGTATGTGACTAGACTATGCCAACACCATGAGGAAAACAAGTACATTTCATTAAAATGAAAACAATCAAAACTTTAAAATTAAGCACCAAAAATATCCTCTATAGCAATGGTTCCCAAAATGTGGTCTGCTGAGGGGGAGAGAGATTCTTTCAGGAAGCAGACATGGTCAAAACTATTTTCAAAATAATACTAAGATGGTACTTCCCCTTTTTACTGTGCTGACCGACATGTGCACTTGAGGTACAAAAGCACAAATGGTAAAACTGCTTGCACCTTAACACAAATTAAGGCTGTGGCACATGCGCACACACACAAAACCCACAAACAAAAAACCCCTCTAACAGTCACTGTCTTCACTATTCACTCAACTTTTTTCAAAAGCTATTTTCATTTATGAATGTCCTTTAGAAAGCAGTAAAAATCATGAATTGTATTAAAATTTCACCCTTAAATACATGTCTTTTTAATATTCTGTGGAACAAGATGGAATTATGCATGAAACACTTATGAGTATGATTATTACCCTGACTAAAGGCACTTGTGCAGCTAAGTTGCAAGCTGAACCTGCCACTTTTTCCATGCAATGTAATTTTTACTTAAATGATAAACTACAGCTAGTCTAACTTGGATTTTTGGCAGAAATTTTCTTTTTTCAAACCTTCACCTGAGGACATATTTACTGAATTTAGGGAGAGACGAAGGGAAAGGGAAGGGGGCGGGGAGAGAAAGAAAGAAAGAGAAACATCATTCAGTTGCCTCACATACGCGCCCTGATCAGGGATTGGACCCGCAACTTTTTGGTGTACAGAACAACACTCCAACCAACTGAGCCACAGGCCAGGCAGAAATTTTCTTGAAAATAAAAAAAGCAAGCCTGTCATTTCAAGAAAAACAGTATTTGTTGCCAATGATAAATTCAAGCTTTCAAAAGGAACAAAACAATCAGTTATTTTTATTTAAAAGTTAATTATGTAACATGGGTAAAGTACTGCTACTTTGAAATGAATTAATAAATACTTAAGATCCTCATCACATTACATTACATATACTCAGTTTTAATGTCTAGCATTGTAAAAATTAATACACACCATCTACAGAAAACTCTTTTCAGTAATTTTTAAGAGTATAAAGGGGTCCTGAGATGACAAAGTTTGAGAACCTCAGCCTATAGTAAATAAGGGAACTTTTATCAATGCTTACTTTGTGTCAAGTAGTATTAACAGGTCCTTTTTCTATTTTACTGATTTATATGCATTACCTCACAAAAAACCCTCATAAGAGCAAGAATTTTGCTGCATCCCCACAGCACCATATATAATTCTTGGTGCATAGCAGAGGCTCAATGAATGAGTG
This sequence comes from Trachops cirrhosus, assembly GCA_028533065.1. Lineage (NCBI taxonomy): Eukaryota > Metazoa > Chordata > Mammalia > Chiroptera > Phyllostomidae > Trachops > Trachops cirrhosus. Next base: position 65,825,361 of record CM052539.1, on the reverse strand, counting down.
AATGAACAAGAACATGAAGATTCAAAGAGATTAAGTAGTCTGAATAAACCACAGAAGGAAATTACAGAGCTGAGATGATAACATACATGTTCAGATTCCAAAAAGCAAGCTCTTTCCACACTCTGCTTGCCACAGATGTTCCTAGTTCATCAATATATTTCTCATTTATCTGTAGTCTCTGCAATAGGCTATCATATATTGCAGGCACGTTAAGTGTTTGTTGTATAAATAAAACCAATTTTCCTTTACCACAGAAACAATTAGTAATTTCTTAGTTGGTGTCAAGGAAAGCAGTAAGGACAAAGTATTTTATATCTGAAGTCAAAAAGCACTGACTGGGAATCAGAACTTCTGTCTCTAGGCTTTAGTTCTGACTCTGCCACAAAATTTGTGGCTATGGACAAGTTTTGGGCTTTGGTGTCTTCATCTTTCAGGTGTAGGGAAGAACTTAAAATTCCCTAACAAGTTTAACATTACATATCCACAAGTCTTCCTCTTGAAACAAGTTACAAGCAACCTTTAAGTATACAGTGCTTGGGAAAAGAGCGGTGTTTTTCAAGGAACAGTTCTTAAAAAACAAGGAGGAGAGATTTGAGAACCATAGCTATCTAATAATGAAAGAAGAAATCAAAATTTTATTGTATTAGAAAGTAGTTTATGTTATTTGAGATATCTAATGACTCACAGTGGCCTGAAATAATAGACCTATTTGTAAGCTAATCATTAATTTTATTAAGAAAAGATACTCAATTCTATTCTCCTTTTTTCTCAACCTCTTTTAATTCCTATAGGCTGGCTCCAAAGCAGTATTCTGATTTTTATCATCAATATAAAAATATAAAAATCTATTCAGTAAAAGTATCTAATACAAAATGATTATTGGTTTTCTAAAAATAGAGAATGTGAAGCGAACAAGAAATGACTTTTTATAAAGGGACATGAGAAAATGTTCACAATGTATGTTCACAGGTTTTTAAAAAAGGATACAAAACAAGTTGTCTAATGAGTCCAGTTTTACTAAAAATACACACACAAATCCACTAGAAGAATATATACTAAAGGTTAATAGTCATTATCATTAGTGGTGAGACTGAATAATTTTTATTTTCTTCTTTACATTTTCTGTAATATGAAGAAACAACCAAATTGCGACTGAAAGTATAAAATTCATTTAACCCCTTCAGAAAAGCATTCAAAAGCATCTACTAAAGTTTATGTAATTGATAAATAGTATGGGGTGTATTTGTGTGCACGCAGAGGGGGTAGGGGAGATTCTATTCAACTGTAATAGAATCCTACGCATCAAGGAAAAAAAGAACATTAAACATAAAGAACAAACTACTGCTACCTACCTTCAACAACATGGATGACCCTCACAGACATAGAGATGAGTGCAAAAGGGCAGAGACAAAGGATACATACTGTAGGTTTCCAGTCAAAGCTAATCCCTGATGGTAAAGATCAGAATCATAGTTAAATTTATGGGGAAATGATGGGAGGGGCATGAGGAAGTTTTCTGAAAGCCTGGAAATGTTTTCTACCTGTCTGATTTTTTTCCTTAGACATATATATTTTTTAAAATGTATGAGAAATTGTACATTTAAAGCTTTGTGTTTTATGTAAACTATACAATTTAAAAAGTAAAAAAAAAAGGCTACTATGTATTACTTCTAGTATAAGACATTTATCTTTTTCTAACTTGTACATGCTAAAGTGTCTTCCTTTAATTTCTATCCCCTGACTCCTGAAGCTCCATATATCAAGTGGAATTCTTTCAACTGAGAATCTGTAAATATTACAAAAATTTTTTCCCGCTAATAATTCTCACATATTTTAAGGCTAAATATCCCTAATTTCTTTAGTTACTTTCATGTTATACAATATATGCTAAAACCTATATATGCCAAGGCCCTGGGAATGCTTGGAGTGGTAAAGATCACATTATAATATAGGAAACTAGTCCATAAATAACAATAATTTTACATATAATGGCATAATAGCAGAGAATAGAAATTTCTAAAATATTAGTGGGCCATTAAGAGATATTCTTATAACTAGGATGGTCCACACAGATCTCATTAAACAGTACATATTTGAGCAAGGTTTTGAAGACTACATAGGAGTCGCTGACTTAGAAAGTCAACCTGAACGTAAACTAATTAAAAAAACTAAAGTATATAAAACATGTGTTTTTACATTAAAGGGGGACTATTATCTTCCTTAGGAAGTTAAGCTCAAGGATGAACTTTGTTCCCCACACATGTTAAGGAAAAAGTTAAGAAGTATAACAACAAAAAGTTGAATAAAGAAGCTATTCAATGTTGGCTCAAAGTAGAGAGTCCATGGCTTAAAGACAGATTTTGAGTAGGGCATATGTATCTTAAAAAGTCACTAAATTTCATTCCTAGAAGAGGTAAAAACAAATGTATTTAGCAACTATGGAATTCAATTGAGTAAAAAAATCACAATTACAAGCTTAGCAGCATTTGAAATATATCCTAATACTGTTATATTCCTTTTCATAAAAGTGGTTTGGTTAAAAGTACAGACTCTAGAGCCAGACTAGGATTAAGCCAATTCTGCAATTTACTATATGAGTGTTACTGGGTAAAATGCTTAGAATTCTATGTGCCAAAGTTTGCTTTGGGAAAGAGTAACAGTATCCACCTCAAAAGTTTACTATGAGAAATATATGAATTAATACATAAAGCACTTAAAAAGTAGTACCTGTCAGTGTTACTATGTTTATATCAGTATATAAACCTTGTGCTACATCATCCATTTAAATTTCTCTTTTTTATATTATACATCTATAAATTTTAGGACAAAATTAAATGGTGGAGAGTTGTCATATATTCCTTTTAGTACCACTACTGTTGTTAAAAGTCCCATCTACCAATAATTTCTAAGAAGATAATTATATTTTCATCTTCAAAAATCTTAGGTATTCTAAACCTCCTTCAAACACTTTTATATAAGCTCATTCATCTAAATCATATACAATACAGGAGAGTAAAGCAAAAGAAAAGATTTAGTTGTATAAATATAATTATAGCAACTTAAGTGAAAATGTGATTTTAGGGAATTAGTTGAAATGCTTACAGTCAGTGTCTAATCATGAGTAATGCAGTTAATTACTGATAAATAGACAAATTAATTTGAATATAAACGTCTCTAAATCAATTTCTACTTCCTTAAAACAACTCTTTACAACTCCTTAGCAAGGAAAATTAAGTTCTGTTCAACTGGTGGGAACAGAAATAGTATTATTATAGATAATACTAGAAAACTGCCCATGCCATAATATACACTCTGAACTGAACTGAAGATATTCAAGCAGTTTTTGTTTTATTTTAAAGAAAACGGAATTTGGACATAACAAAGGAAGAACTGTAAGTATGATTTATAAAAGAAAAACAATGAAAAACTCCAAACAGTATTCTCATACTAAATAAAAAAAACAAACACCTTGGCCTTGCATTAAAACTGGTCAATAAAAGAGCATGTATAATCTTAGGAGGTCATCTGTCAATCATATTTAGTTATAAAAACAGCTAACAAGTTCAGCACTGCATTTAAGTTTAATTAATTTTTTGCCTTTCCACTCTTACCATATAAACAAGTAGGAAATCTGATGTGAAAATAAAAACCTGTCCTTATAATAAATCATATATTCAAATGATAAAATTATGGAATAATAAATTCAAAACAGATTACACACACTGGTTAAACCATGTAGAATTCTTCATTTAGATTAAGAAAAGTTCAGACTTATACATATATAGTATCCTAAAAAAATACATATGTAAGACACTATATATTTGTGGATTGAATGAATATGGCAAAAGACTATATAAGAAAATCTGGGACTTCCGGCCAAGATGGAGGCATAGGTAGACACACTGTGCCTCCTTGCACAACCAAGATAGGGACAACAACGATATAGAAACAAAATAACAACCAGAACTGACAGAAAATTGAAGTGTATGGAAGTCGGACAACC
>CM052539.1:65796899-65820858 GCA_028533065.1 Trachops cirrhosus | reverse complement strand
TATGACACATGGACTGAAGTAAAGGGGGGGAATGTGGGTGGGAGAGGGTGTTCAGGGTGGAGGGGAACGAAGGGGGGATAATAGGACAACTGTAATAGCATAATCAATAAAATATATTTTAAAAAAAGAAAATCTGAAAAAACATTTGAGATTTAAATAATGAGAATGAAAGTTTCTAGGGTAAAAGTAATCTAAGTATTGCTTAAGCATTCATACTTCACCCACTAAGTACTGAGTACTGAATGAGAATGCCAAAAACTGAAAACCACATTCGAAGATTAAAGTTTGCCCTTTATCTACTCTTACTATAGAGCATTGTTATTTCCTTTACTGATAAACATATAAATATAGTAATAAATTAAACCTTGATCTTTAGAAGCCATATATTCTAATAAGAAAATAATTTAGTTTCAGGGGATGAAATAAAAGCATCTGCTTACTAATTTATTCTATTAAATTAAAAAAAACAGGCTATGAGAGTATTCATTATATAATTCTTCCCATGGATATGCTAATCAAAAATCTGGAAGAATATACCAAAATATATATTAATAGAAGTCAAAATTACTGAGTTATTTTCCAAAAGCTTATCTATAGTGAAGACATAAAATTTTTATGGTTTTCTAAAATAAATTAAAAGATTCATATAGGTGTTAGCTATCTGATTGTCCTTTAAAAGATTTTATTTATTTTTAGAGAAAGGGAAGGAGAAAGAGAAAGAGAGAAACAGCAACGTGGGGTTGCCTCTCAAGTGTCCCCTACTGTGGACCTGGCCTGCAACCCAGGTATATGCCTTCACTGGGAATTGAACCAGCAACCCTTTGTTTGCAGGCTGGTGCTCAATCGATTGAGTCACACCAACCAGGGCTAATTATTTCTTGATGAACTTCTTCAGTGTTCAGCAAAATATGTGGCCAATAAAGACCCCAGTTTATTCATAAATTCAACAAGTATTTATTGGGTGCCCACTAAAGCCAGACACTATGCCAGTTCCAAGGAATATACTGGTAAAGGATACAGACCAGATTTCTGTACTCACAGAGCTTATGTGAGTGCAGAAATATAGCAGGCAAGACATATAACTAAACAAATAATAAAATCAGGTAGGATAAATAATATGTACCTAAGTAGAATACTGAACCTAGCTAGACTAGATTTGGAAGAAACAGAGCAGAAATCAGATTCTCTGAGGGTGGCCCCCAGAAATTTCCACTTTTAAAAAAGTTCCCTATCTAATTTACAAAAAAAAAAAACTAGACTAAGACCCACTGATAACCATGGTTATTAAAGCAAAAAAAAAAGACAAGGCATAAGCAGCATATGTAAAACATGATAAGGAAAAGCATATATCAAACCTGAGGGACCATGACTATTTGAGAAAGGGGAGGAGACAAAACAAAACAACAAACAAAAGTAGTAAGCATGCAAAAATACAGATAGAGAGAACAATGTGGAAGAAAATACAAACCAAAGATAATGAGTCACATTTTGGTTCTACTTAACAACATATTGAATAAAACACAAGATCAAAAGTAAGATGATACACTCTAAGAATTAAATATAGCCAATAAAAAGAACAAAATAAATTCAGAAATCAAGACAGATGGTCAAAGACTCATAATAAGTGATTGAAGAAGAATGTAAACATTATAAATTCTAGCAAGATAGAAATATTAGTATGGCTAACAAAACGAGATGAGGGAAAAAAAGAACAAAAATATATGTGCTGATTTCCTAATCTTTCCTAGAATCTAAAATTGGAGTGTGCTTTAAAAAAACCTATTGCAATGTAATTGCAGCTTATAAATCTTTGAAAAAATATTTAGGGAAATACTCTCTAGTTGTTTTAAAAAAAAAAAAACCCAAACCCCAAAACCAACAACAACAAACTAAAATTTAACCATTACTCTATTCTTCTGTTTTCCCCCCTCTTCTGGCAAATTAAACAACACATTCTAATTAAAAGTTATGTAATATGTGTCCTTTTAAATAAATGTTTAAGGATTTGCATAAAGATATTTTGAAATGATACTCCCTAAATGAATGATGGCTAGTTTTGGATAGTCAACATCCATGATGCAACTATTATTGTTACTTTTTTATCATACAGCACAGTGCTTAGCTCAAAGTTTAAAAAGAGCCAAGCCCTACCTGCAATAAACTCATAGTTCAATCAGAAATAAACCTATATGTAGATAAAACTATAAAAATGACATAACCTCTCTAATCTCTATTTCTCTTCATTCCAGAATACATAAATTATTTCATGAACTTCATGAATTAATGTGAAATTTTAAGGAAACTTAGATGTGTGTATAACTTGAAATTAAGGAAAAAGGAGAGGGGTTTAGGAAGAGAAAGACAATTTTTTTTGTCATGCCATGATATGAATAGGAGGAATAAAAACAGGGACTAGAACTATACTCCTGCATCCCTTTCAGAAAGAAAAGAACAAAGCTATATCTAATGGAGGCTGAGAACCTGGTAGTTGTTCTGCTATATTCAGGTATGCTTCAGTAAAAAAACAGCAGGATTAAGTTAAAAATATATAATCCTGGGTCCTGGGGAAGGTAATTGAAAAAATAATTTCATTTGGCTATTTTAACCAAATATGATTTTCCATTGTGGACTACTAAGCTATTCTGCATTTCAGGGACAACTGATAGAGAAGTTAAGGAAGCGTAAGTTAACACCTGAAGTCACAAAAGTAAGAGGTGCACCAAACATTTGGATAGAAAGCAGATGGGAAAAACAAACAAACAAGCTAAGATATAATTCATTTTCAGGTGTTTTGTTGAACAGTAAGAAAGGGAGAAATAAACAGTTTCTAGTAAGAAGGGCACAGTAAATAGGAACCAACTGTTAAGTATTTACTAATGTGAACTGAGGTGTGTAAAATGGTATAAAAATTATTTTATTTTAGTTTGCTGCTTGTGGTAGCCTCTAATAAGGCAATGACCCTGCCTCCTGGTAGTCACACTCTTGTGTAAACTCCTCCCCTTGAGTGTGGAAGTTTACACAAGAGAGTTTACCAAATAACTTGCTTCTAACAGATTAAATGAGGAATAGAAGTGATGGGGTTAGATTAGATTTTGAAATTAGATTATAAAAATATTATAGCTTTCATTTTGGCTTGTACTTCCTCTTGCCCTCTCTTGGATCACTCACAACCTGGGTGAACTCAACTGCCACATTCAGAGGCAGTCATGATGAGAGGCCCATGTGGCGAGGAAGCAAGGTCTGTCAATAATAACCACATGAGTGAGCTTTGGAGGCCCCTGAGTTAAACCTTCAGATGTGACCACAGTCCAAGCCAATAGCTTGAGGGCAATCTTATTTGAGACAATTTCTTGTAAACCAAAAACACCTAGCTAAGCCACATCCAAATCCTTGAACCACAGAAAAAATGTGAGATAATAAATGTTGAGTATTTTAAGTTTAGGGATAATCTGTTACACTGCAATAAACAATGGCTACATTTTAACATTTTGAATGTAGAAGGCATTTATTTATACCAGTTTTCATTGCTTTAGCCTGTATGTATCCAAACATTGTGTTCCCTTTTCTACTTTATCTGTCTTTTCTCCAGTATTTCAACTCCCCTTAAATGTCATCAGTTGCTCCTTTTTATCTAAAGAGTTATCTGAATTTAAACCTCTCTCTCCATTTTTACAAATTTAAAGCTCTAACATTGAACCATCCTCCATTTCTTGAAATTCCAAAACAACCTGAAATTGTAACTTCAGAACAATTACTTGATAACATGCCGTACTCGTGCTTCATGAGTAAAAAAGGTACAAAAAAAATCATTTAATATGTAATAAAAATTATTATTCCTTCACTATTTACTTTAGAAAGGAGGGCATATGAATAGCAATTATACAATCCTTTGCATCATGGGAAAGGGAAATGTATAATTTCATATTGCATAACACATTCATTTAATCACTTTCCCCAAACTGTTATAAAAAGATGTCGGTGCTTTTATATTTACAAATAATTTATCATAAATATTTACTGCAATATTTCCAACTGTTTCCTTGAAACTACCAATCTAGAAAAGTTAATAAGTGGTCTTCAACACAAAGGTCTTTTAAAAACAATTAAATTTAGGAAATACTGGAATACAACAGTTGTACTTACAGAACTTGTCATCAAATCCCCTCTCCCGCTAACATCTATTTTTATTACCAAAATCCATTTTTTGTTCAAGTTAAGGCATACAACCTAATAACCACTGTTCCATACATACAACCTATCTATAACATAATAAATGTGAGTAACACTGCGCTGTAAATTATAAGTCTCTCGCAGATACAGATAATTGATAATGAATTAACTTCAAAATTTTATACTGTTCTTAACCTTTGGGGGAAATCTCTATATGTAGATGTCAAGCACCAATAACTACAGACAACTGATAATAAACTTATAATTTCAAAATTTTATACTATTTTTTTTCAACTTTATGGGGAAAACGTCGCATGCAGATTTTATGCAACAATAACTACTGGATCCAAGAAACTTCTTTTGAGATGGTTTACCAGCTATCTAAAAGACTTTGGAAAATGGGGGACATCTGTAATAGAGTCAACAGTTTAAAAAAAAAAAAAGACTGATAAACTTGACCCAGCAGGTAAAAAAATAAATAAATAATCAATGGGCCACCTTGATGAGAAAGGAAACTATATATCTCAAGGCTTCTTCTGGTCCTGTTTCATAACAATGTTTGAGATTTCCTTAATCAAGCAAGAAAAATAACTAAGAAGGCAAGATTTTATGTAGCTGAAACCAACTTCCAACACAACTTCATTCCATTGAAGCCTTAGCCCCCAGTCCTCTCCAAAATTGGAGACATAGAATTTGACTTGGAGTGGTGAACTCACAATTCAGAGTACAGATGATGTGTTGTAGAATTGTGCACCTGAAGCCTGTATAATTATGTTAATCAATGTCACCCCAATAAATTCAATAAAAAGGAAAAAAATATAGTTTGAAAGCTGAAAAAACAAAAACAAACAAATGAATGAATGAATTAGAAAATAAAAGACTTTGACACACATTTCTGCCAGAAAGAAAGGGGCTACAAAATTCTGCTGAAACAGATATGACAAATGAAGGGTCTTCAGATAAAACTAAACTCAGTGCTAAAAACCATATAAAAAGCACATTCTTAGCTCTTTCACAAAAAAGCAGGCTGGCAAGAGGAGAGGGTTGAATCCAATTGCCAAGAAAAAGTAACCTCATAAAAAATTTCAATTATTTTTGATCATAAGAATTAAGTAAGTTAGTTTGGGACTTAATAACTTCTCTGGAAGAAGACAAAAGAGTACCTCTGAATAATAGCTGAAGCACTGATGGACCCTACAGACTACTCCTCAACTTAGTCTTCTTTTAATCTTCTTACTAGCGTTAAATCATTCTCTCCTTCCATTTTCTGAACTATTATGAACATATTTACCCTAATACACTTAAAACATTGTATTACAATTTCTACCAATATGCACTATCTCTGCATTCATTTCCTTTTCCTTTTGCCTCCACTATTCTATGAGCTCTCAAAGGCAAGGACCCCATTATGTATTCATAACAATACCTAGAATACAAATGACAGTAATCAAATGTTGAATGGAGGAACCTACAAGTATGATTTTAGCTTCACCAGGACTCAGAAACAGGTTCCTAATTCTTTGTCACCTGTAGATGACAATATTAGAGAAATCAATTTTTCTATGTCATATCTGACTGACTATAGGAGGATGGATAAGTTACGAAGCATTATGCAATCTTATTATGTTAGAGGGAATAAAACATACAATACCTTCTCTTTTTCTACATGAAAAATGTATATTTATACTAAAAAATTTAATATCTACAAAATATTAAACTACCATTTAACTATTTGTTAAATATACAAATGAGTGATACTCATAATCACTCAAAACATCACATTCTTGCCCTGGCCAGTGTGGTTCAATTCATTGGGAGTGTCATCTGTAAACTGAAAGATCGTGGGTTCGGCTCCCAGTCAGGGCACATACCTAGGCTGCAGGTTTGGTCCCCTGTTGGGCACTATAAGAGGCAACCAATTAATGTTTCTCTCTCACACTGATGTTTCTTTCCCTCTTTCTCCCCTTCCTTTCCCTTCTAAAATCAGTAAGCATGTCCTTGGGTAAGGATCTTAAAAAAAAAGTGGTTAGGGAAAAAAAAAACCACACATTCTTCACAGCAAAAAGATGACCAGGGCTGAGAAGATCATACCAGTGTGGAAACACGCTTTTGTTTTAGCAGCTCTTTGCTGGCTGTCTATCACTGCTATTCTTAAATGTTCACCTTTTTTCACCTGTGCCACCTAACAAGTCAGGAGGAGTTCCAAGGTAGGAAAGACTGCAAGCAAATAATTTCACTTTCACTTTCTTTAACACCTGCCATTAATGAAACCTATGATACCACTGTACCACATGCAGATAAGATCCCCTCCTTTCCTGCATAAAATAAACCAGAATTGTCTCTAAGTTTCCTTTTCAAAAAAAACCAAATTATATAACCAACAGCAAAAGCAATCTAGCATAAAACTACTGCCACAAAAGGAATTCCTTCCACAAGACTGACTGACTCCCAATGCACATGAAGTCCTTAGTAATTTAGTTACTGTGGTAATAAAGGCAGCCAAGAGAACACTGAAGACAAAAGTGAAAGCCAGCTACCCTGTTCTCTCTTTTTTGGAGTGGTGCCTTGCATTTCACTGAAAGTCTAAAAGCTAAGTCTTGGCCATATAAGGCCTTGGGATTCCCACAGATGGAAACGCCTAGACAGCAAGCAGTCAAATCTAATAATCTTAAAATACATGAAACACAGGTAGTAAACTACCATGAGATTTTTTTTAAATTCTAGCTTCACTTAAATATATTCTCACAGATAATGTCAGTGTTCCTACAAAATATTATAATCAAATCCACAAAGTTAAAATATACAAGAAGAGTATATATTAATCACTGAAATTTCCTTAAAAAAAAAAAACGCCACAAACAACCTTTGATGGAAATCTTCCTCAAGTCTGTTACACATTCCTTTGCCATTTTAAACAAGCACAAAAGGTAATTTAACTTTTCTCCATTAACTTATTATGGTATAAACTATTAAACTCTGATGTCCTTGTCACCAATAGCTTATACAGCTAAAATAATACCTAAAATGCTTTTTGGGAGTATTTGCTTTTAATAGGTTTTTGGCCCTATCTCTTGCTTTTATTGATCACCTCTTTCAACTATCTAACATCTTCTTTAATGAAACTTAAAACCTTCATTTTAATTTGTAGCTCTTAATTTTGACAAACATTAAGAAAAATTGGGCCTAAAATAAAAGTACAGAAAAACTATGTGAGGACTTCTCCCAAAGAAGGCACTTGGGCTTAAGTCTGCAATGTATGTTTCAGTCCTATGAGTACTGCTTATTTTCCAGTTATTTTTTTAGGTTATAAGGTTTCCAATATGAGGAAATATTATTAGAGAAATTATGCCCTGTAAAATGTAGAGGGCTGACCTATACCCAAGTAACATCAAAACTGACAACTGCTGAAAAAAAGCAAATGAATATTACTGGCAACGTTTTCTTTACATGGGAGTGATTAAGAAGAACAACCATGTGATGTAACTAATACTGATTATTTCAGGGCTCTTGGAAAAAGTAGTTGTGACCCTAGGAAAATAAGCAAAAATACTGATATAACAGTTCACTTTTATATTATTTATATTTTACTTACAGCTTTGCATGCTGTCTTTAGAAAAAAAGTATTAATAATTTACTTTGTGATTTAATTTTCAAAAATTAAATAACAGTAAAAGGGAAAGCAGAAGTTCATTTTATAGAATTTAGCAATGTGTAAAGCTCAAGGGAATAGTCATATCTAATACAGATGGAAATCTTTTGTTACAGCTGTTTCATATCAGTAAGAGAACAGAATAAATGACATGGAGACAAACCTCAAAGCTCCATTTTATGACAATAATAAACTTCCTCTTCAGAAAACATCTTCAGAAGAATAAAACTATTTCTGGACTTAATGCCTCTCACCAGCACTGCTACATTGTTCAGATCTTTTCAACAATTACTTAACATCTATCACTTATTAGGTATAATACACTGGGCATATAAAGATGAATTATGATTGATACAGATCCTTATGAAATCTATGATTTTAATTGGGAGCTAAATGAGGAATAAGATGATCTTTATTTAATATGTTAAGTGCTATATTTTGTATGAGGTCAAAGGATAGGAATAACCTAGGAAGGATTCAGAGCATCTGGGAGAAACCTAATCATTGTCTTTAAGGATAAAAAAAGGTGAACACTAAAATAATTTTCTTAAAAGTGTGGAGAGAGTAGCAGTATATCACATAGAGGGCACTGGTATTGCTGAAGGATCATGTAAGTATAAAAAGAGATGGAAAGTGATTAGGGAAAATTAAGAGATGAGAGGGGGAAGATTGTGGCTGGCTTTATAAACCAGGCCAAGGAGACTAACTGCTCTTGTACAACATTATTTGTCAAATATGAATAATGTAAGAGATGCCTCTAAAAAGAAAAAAAAATCCCACAGATTTCCCTAAAATTGACTGAAATTTTATTTGTCATGTTATTTAAATAGCTACCAATAAAAACATAGGCCTTTACACATGTTTTAGTACATATATAAATCAAAACAAATTTATAAATTTTCTTACCATTTTTTCTTTAGTTTCTATTAATAAAGGAGTCTGTGATTCTCATTTGTCTAGGAATTGCCTCTCACCCATCACCATGATATTTTCATTAAATTCATCTTGGTGTTTCTTTGTTTGTCTATGACAGTTAAATTTATTATATTTGGTACTGACTCCAACAGAAATGCAAATGTAAGCAACTGAAACTAAGAAGAGGCATGCATTGTAAGACTATCATTCACTCATCCATTCATCTGTCTACCTATGTAGCTACTCATGCTTATATATTTTAGATTATCTTCATAATGAAAACTAAAGAATTAAAACATTCTTGCTGAAATGGAAATTAACAAAGTTTTAAGACTCCTAAATTTTCTGGCTTATGTGATTAGGGGAAGGATAATGCCACCACTCCCAAATGCATCACCTCTTAAGATTGAAGAAATCTGAAATTCCAGAGGAAAGCACAATATCCCATCCTCCATCTTTTTCTTCCTCTTCTGACTGAATCTTTTTGTTCTGATTTTGAATTCCTGATTCTTGACCCCTTCCAATTCTTCCCAGTCCACCATTCACAGGCTTTACTTGCCTGCTCTCTTCTTCAACTATCCATTTACTACCCCAGAATCCTTTGTATCTCTTGCCAATCTGTAGGGCTAATATCATCCATTTGTTCTCTGTGCTGTTATGTAGATGCTGTCACACAATGCTAGAAAAATCATGAAATCAGCTTGGTTTGGTCCACTATAATTTCACCCTAACCTCACTGTAGTATTCCACTAACAGATTATTCTCAAATGTCTTTTGCCTGAATTCCTATAACATTGTACTTAACTATTCCAAATCTCCTTTAGTCTCCTTAAGATCCCATTGATATTGTCTTACTGCTCCACAGTGCTACTTAGGATAAATACCAAATAGCTATATATTCTTACACCATCAAGAAAACTGAAATGATCAACGGTAATTTTCTAAGAATTTCACTCTTTCCACATTGAAGTTCTTATAACTTCATACCCCGCACGTCTGTTTCCTTTGGTTTAGAGGAAGAAACCTACATTCCTAAAAAAATTCCTAATGACTTCTAACATAAACGCCTCTCTAGTTTTCTATGTTTGTGTCACAACATTTTACCCTATGCTTCAGCCAAAGTGAAATACTCACTGGTCTAATTCTTATTCTGGTATTTCTCCTAATGTTGCTCCTTCCTCCTATAGTGCTTTCCCTATACGTCTGCCTAAACCCCGGCCCCCCTCCAAAAATCCTTTACATCCTAAAAACTACATAAAACATAAAAATACTTCCTTATACTACCATCCACATATAATATTCCCTTCTTTTCCTCCACATTTCATTACAAAAATACTCAAACAGCAAAACTGAAAGAATTTTACTGTAAATACCTATGTATCCTCCATCTAGATTCTATGTTACTATTAACATGTTACAACTAACACGTTACTACTTGCTTTGGCACATATCTATCTATTAATTTAGCTACTTTGAAATATATCAAAGACATAAAACCACAGAAATTAGTATTAGTAAATTATCTCCCTAAATACTTTAGCATGTGTATCACTGAGTTCAGTATTTGTTTAGTTTTTATATAATGACCCCCATTCCCAGAAGTAACCACTATTCTGTTTTTGTTTTCTCCACTATAAAAGTAAGATGTGGTCATTCTAAAATTCATGTAAGGGGAATCTAGAGCAGATCTTTATTTTGGGAGAGACTTCTTTAAGCAAAATACTTATGAAATTCATTCATGTAGCTGAGGCTATCAGTAGTTTGTCTCTCTTTTTATTTTTTTTGCCTAATTTATTCATTTCCATTCTAATAAACACCTGGGCTGTTTCCAGTTTTCAACCATTAAGAATAAAGCTGCTATGCACATTCTGGTACAAGTCTTTTTAGAACATATGTTTTCCTTTCTCTTGGGTAAACATTAGGAATGGAACTTCTGGGCAGGTATACATTTATTTTTATAAGAAAATGATAAACATGTTCCCAAAGTATTTGTGGAAAAATTTACATCTCTACTAACAATGAGTGTTCCAATACACACATGCGTGCCAACATCTGATGATCTTAGTTTTCTTTAATTTACCCACTGACTGGTGTAACAGTACCCTTTGTGAATATAATTGGCATTGGGATGCACTTTTCATGTTGTTCTGTATGGTATTACTTATGTGTGCACTTGATTTACCTCTATTAGACTATATACTTCTTGAAGTTATAAACTGTATTCGCCCTTCTTCTCCTACAATGTTTATAGCAGAGTGGTATATACTGGAACAATAAATATCAGCTTAACATTTTGCCTGTATATAACACACACCCATGTTTTTGTGCATATTATACACAGGACTGTTATGCCCATGGTATGTAATCATTACACCCATGTATAATGCACATTCTTATTTTCCACTAAAAAATTTGGGCCAAAGTGTACATTATAAATGGCAAAATACGGTAATTAAAGTGCTTATTAAAATTTACTGGTCCTTCCTGTTCTGGTTAAGCCATTAAAAATAAAATCCAAAAGGCATATCTGTGAAATGAGGCTACAGACAATCAAGGGTTAGTAAATAGCCTCCAATTTATTCCTTCCAGATACAGATTTAGGTTCCTTTCTAGGATTTAAAATATCTTCTAAAGTGTATCTGGAATGGTAATTCCCTTTAACTTAAGTACAGATTATGACTTCAGGAAGCATACTCATTGAATTTTAAAGAAAGGAGAAGGTTCTTGTACAGTCACCACAAATGAATCAAATCAAGCCAGCAGTCAATGAGATGCCCTATACCATAATACAGAAAAATTGCTCACCTATTAAAAATCTTAATTTAACTCACTTGTGCATCTATGCACCAAATAAATTAGGAATAACAATTTCCAAATGTCCACTTCTAATCAAAACCCTAAGATTGAAGTCTTTGAGATATGTTGATTGTGAAGAAAATTCTTCATAATATTAACCATTTCCTGAATGTCTGGCAATCAGTATCCTAGGTAATGTATTAGGTGCTAGGGCTCCAAAGACAAAATGAAGGCATTTACATTATAGTGGAAGAGACAGTTAAGTAAATTAACAATTACAGAACTGTTACAGTAGCATGCAAGAGTTCCAGGACAACATGTAAGAGAGCTCTAGATCAGGAATAAGTTAGGATTAGTTTCTTGGAAAAAGTGACTACATGAAATACCTAATTGCATGAGCCAGAAAAAATAGGGTTATCCTTGAAGGAAAAACTCACTAGTAATCATACTCAAGAACCAGCTTTCTCTAGATCAACAGATCCAGAGGGGTTCCTATGGATATTGAAGGGTAACTGAAGGACATCTGGGTTTTTGACATGACAGTTGAAAAGCATCTGATTTGTTTTCAGTTCTTGATGATTATAAATAAAACCACTATAAAAATTTACATTTTTGTGTGTGTGACTGTATGTTTTCATTTCTCTTGAAGAGGCAAAAAAGTAAGTTTTTTTAAACTTGCTCCCTTTTGGCAGTCATTACCAAAAAAACACATCCCCAAAAGATAACTGCATAGCTTCCTTAAAGGTAAATACTACCATGCAGTAAATAATAACTGTTACTAACTGAATGTGCCAAAAAAAAAGGAAAGAGAAAAAGCAGTGAAGTAAAAATTGGATTAAGATCCGAAGAGAAGCTACTGAATTTTTCTTTTTTAAAAATTAAAGTTATTGGGGTGACACTGATAAATAACATTACATGTTTCAAGTGTACAGTTCCACTATCTATCATTTGTATACTGCATTGTGTGCTCACCAACCAAGGTCTAGTCTCCCTCCTTCACCATATATTTGACCCCGTTTATCTTACTCTACATCCTACTCTCATACCCTCCTTTCCTCTGGTAACCTTAATACTATTGTCTATGACATTGAGTTTGTTTTGCTTGTTTGTTTGCTGCTTTGTTTTATATCCCACATATCAGTGAAATCATTTGGTTCTTGTCCTGTTCCATCTGACTTACTTCACTTAGCATGATACTCTCAAGATCCATCCATATGGTCACAAATGGCAGTATTTCATCCTTTCTTATGGCTGAGTAGTATTCCATTGTATAAATGTACGTATCTTCTTTATCTAATCATCCACTGAAGAACACTTATGGCCACCATGAGTAATGCCGCAATGAACCTAAGGGTAGATATATCTTTATAAATATATCTTTTCAAATTTTGGGGGTAGATACTCAGAAGAGGGACAGCTGGGTCATATAATAGCGCTATTCTAATTTGTTGTGGAACTCCATACTGTTCACCATAGTGGCTGCACCAATTTACATTCCCACTAGCAGTGTATGAGGTTTCCTTTTTCTCTACAATCTTTCCAACACTTATTTCTTGTTCTATTGATAACAGCCATTTTAATAGGTGTGAGGTGGTATCTCATTGTGGTTTTGATTTGCATTTCCATTACAACCAGAGCAGTTGAGAAACTTTCATGTATTTGTTGGCCATTTGTATGTCTTATAAGGGAAAGTGTCTGTTCAGGGCCTCTGCCCATTTTTAAATAGGACTGAATTTTCAAACTTAATCATTCAATAATTAGTGACTGTTCACTATGAGCCATACACTATGATAAATGCTTGAACTTCACTGATACACAAAAGTAAATAAAACAAATAAATGTATAATTACACCCTAAGAGATATGAAAGAATGGGGTGTTAACAGGGAAAGACAGGTTTGTGGAGAATAAGAAAGGGAGTCAGCAAAGGCTTCCTTCAGGAAGCCTTTGATGAAAGCCTAATGAACAGGAGTTAGCCAAGAGGTGGAGAGGTTGTTCCAGGCAAAGGGAAAACATACAGGGGCTGGAGACAGTAAAGACCTTAGTATATTTAAGGGTCTGAAGGAAGTGTAGTTAGAAGATAGATTAACAAAGGGAACAGACCACAGAAAAATGAGCAGGATCTTGATAGGTCTTGTTAAGAATTTGGAATCTTATTCTCTAACAATTTCTTTCAACTTGGATAGACCTGAACTACTTTATATACCTCATTAAATACTTTATATACCTCACAATTTATTTAAGAGAGATCCAAAAATTCAAAGTGAATTTCAATTTCAAGTCTATAATAAATGTTCTCTAACAAAGAATATCATTTCCTCTAAGCTTCAAGTATTACAGAAAATACCAGTACTAATGTTTAACGTGAAAATTTAACCTTTCCTCTTAAGCTCTTTTATTAGTATTGTTTTTAAAATTAAAAAAATCTTTACCCAAAGATATATTTATTAATTTTAGAGAGAGAGGGAGGGAGGGATGGAAAGGGGAGAAGGGGGAGAGAGAGACAGAGAGAAAGACAGACATCAATTGGTCACCTCCCATATGTGTCCTGTATGTGTCCCGATGACCAGGGAACGAACCACAACCTAGCTATGTGCCCTGTCCAGGAATCGAACCTGCAACCTTTTAGTGTAAGAGATGACACTCCAACCAATGTATTGCTTTTTACACATTCAGTATCTCATGTAATCCTTATAACTGGTCCATTTTTTCTAGCAAATGCTAGATTTTTGAAATCTTTGATTCCCAAATTAAAAAAAAGTATGAAATCCTTATTTTTAAAGTTATAAAAGGCAGTCAACAAACATTTACTTATCTGATGAACAAAAAATAGTTTTCAAGGAGATAAACACAAACAATGAATGTTGGACTTTGAAAGTTAACTTACCTTTTGGGGGGAAAGCCTTGCTTCCATGCTGTTTACCTCTTAAATTATTCTTAACTAATTCTACCCAAAATAGCAATCAAGCAGAACCTAAATTTTTGTATTGTTCTAAATACCACAATATGGATCTTTACAAGTTCATATCTTGCTTTGTAGTATCATGCACATACATTTTATCTTATTATTTTGCTTATTACAATTAATTCTTTGGGAAAGTGAAGGTAAATACAGATACAATCATGAATTCAAAGCTTTTCAAAAGAAAGAACATAAACCCACACTACACAACTATTACTGCCTAGCTTAACCATTTGGCCCTCTACTCATAACTCTGTCTCTCCCTCCACAATATACCTATATTCTCCCCCCCAAAATCTGCTTGTATGTATCATCTACAAACAGGAAATTACTTTTTATGACAAAGATCTTCCCTTTTCTTCCCAATTGTGATGGACTGGAATAAAATGATACCATTTTTATGGTTTCAAATGTAGCGCACGTGGTGTTTAATTAAACAGAGAGAAAATGTTCCAAAATCATTTGAGTTATTCGTTTCGTATCCCCAAACAGACTAAAATCTCAAAGGCAGATACTTTCTGTTTGTGTCACAATATCCCAAAAAGGTCTGAAACAGAGTAGTTACTTAAATATTGACTCCATTTCCCCTCAGTGGGAAAGGCTATGGTAGGGACTTTCACACATACCATCTTATTTCATCCTCTGAGAATCCTACTGCAGAACATTATTATATTTACTTTAGAGACTATGAAGCGGAAAGACTCAAGAGAGATGATGTAGCTCACTGCAACAGTAAAAGTTCTTCCCTCTACATTTCACTAGTTCTGTATTTTTTAAACACCCATACCACCCTACAACATAACATTTTATTAAGCAACTGGCTGTTTTAATAACGTTGAAAATACAAGATTTCACTTGATCCGTATTCAACTTTTTTGAAAGACAACAGCTCTAGATGCTTACAAAAGCCAAACAAGTGTGTGGTATAGAAGTAAAACAGAAAGCAGGCTGAGAAAATAACTATTGTAATTCTTCAACACACATGGAAGCATCTCCGCTTTGCTTATCCAAATACCAAGATCATGCAAAAGTTCAAATACAAATACAAAAATATTTCCAAAAACTAAAATAGCAAAATTCATGTTTGAAAATCCACTTCAACACATTATATTGTAATTCAATTCACAGATGGCTTGGCTAATCTTTCTTCCAGCTGCCATGTTACTAAAATAATCTCTCTCCACTATTTCTATTCATGTTTTACTATAGTTATTATTTTACTGCTTGATATATTTAAAAGCCTTCAAATAATTTTTTACAGGCCATTCTGCAAAATTCTGAGTAAGCATTCTAGCAAAATAAAATTGAAAATATCACTAGTCTAACAATAGCACCAGAATATAATACACTAAAAGGTAACAATAATTGAGAGCTGGAGCTATACAAAAAAATTATTCAAATATTCTATTCTAGAATCTTTTTTTCTTTTTCTTTTTCTCCTAAAGAGGAGGCATATGGTAACTGTGCATTCCAAATCTTCTTCCCCGCTTTTCCTGGAAATCATTTTCCAGGTTTTCATTATCCCCATTTTATAGAAGGGAAAACAAATTTACAGGGGTTTTTAAGAACAGAGAGGTAATAAATGGCACATGAAAAATTTAACTGTAAGACACAATCAGCATTCTTTCCAGCTAGCTTCTGTCTATGAGTAGTGTTAAATTTGACTCATTTGTTATTTGGTATTTTAACTTTCTTTCCAATTAAACACATTCTTGCTGTACACTTGTTACGCTTTTGCTTTTTTCTTAAGTCTTGTTTATGTATCTTTTTTTTTTTTAAAGATTTTATTTATTTATCTTCAGAGGGGAAGGGAAGGAGAGAGGGAGAGAAATATTAATGTATGGTTGCTTCCTGTGCATTCCCTGCTGGGAACTGGCCTGCAACCCAGGCATGTACCCTGACTGGGAATCGAACCGTGATCTCTTGGTTCACAGGCCCGTTGTTTATGTATCTTAATTATGATTTTGAATCAAGCATTTTCTACAGGAGAAACCACAGAAATAATTTACAAAATGGATTTCATTTACACATTCTTTTTAAAGTTTATATAAACTACCTGTAATATATTTAGATGCTAAAAATTAACCATATCTCTACATTCATCTGCAAAGGGCTGAGATGTACACAGTTCAAATGAGGCTAGAGTAAAACAGACTCCCATTTCAAGAGGTCAATTAAATTGGGGCAACCCTTTGGGAGCAGTTTGGTAGTGCTTATAAAAAGTGATTTAAAATATTTCCTCATTTCACCCTGACTGGTATAGCTCAGTAGACTGAGCGCAGGCCTGCAAACCAAAGGGTTGCTATTCAATTACCTGGGTTGCAGGCCAGGTCCCCAGTTGGGGGCACCTGAGGGGCAACCACACATTGATTGTTTCTCTCCCTCTCTTTCTCCTTCACTTCCCCTCTCTCTAAAAAATAAATTAAAATCTTTAAAAAAATACACACAGAAGGAAGTGAAAGAACTTAAAAAACATTTCTTCATTTTGACCCAGAAGATTCAGTTCTGATAATCTATGCTCAGTTAGGCTGGATGTCATCCCGCAGACTGAAAGGTTGTTAAGTTCAATTCCCAGTTAGGGCACATGCCTGGGGTTCAGGTCAGGTCCCCAGTAGAGGGCATGCAGGAGGCAACTGATCAATGTTTCTCTCGCTTTTTTTCTCCCTCCCTTTCTCTCTCTATAAACAAACAAACAAACAAACAAAGTGATGAACCAAAGCATTTTATTTAGTTATTTCAGATCTTCAAAGAGTATATTGCCTACAGTACTCTAAGTATCTATGAAAGCTACCATACCTAAAGTAGGCTCTAGTTTTTCTTTTATTCCAAAATAGGAAGAGAAAGTTAATAATGGAAACAAAAACCCACAGATGCCTTTGAATTTTCCGCTGAAACTAGGAACTGCTTTTCTTATAGTCTTTTCGTTTTTTAATCTCCCTGTCATCCACAGTTCTGTAAAATGTAGAAGTTCTAAACTTGGAATCAGATTATCCAATAAAAACAAACAAGCTTTTAGTAATGGAAAAAATTACTTAATACAGGAGGAGAAGCTAACAGAATAGCAGGTATGAGATCCCATACACATAAATTAAAAACGAACAGAAACATTTAATAAGTGTTTTTGTACAATGTATTCTGACAAAAAGAACATTTTAAAGAACTTAATGGAAAACATAAAATACTTAAGGTCTGTGACCTGCTAGTTCTGTTATATTTTAGTCATTCTATGTTAGTTAACATTTCTTAAGTGAACATATTTAGAACCAAGGACTGATAATATAACCACACCTAACAGAGTCCTAAATTTCTTGTCCAACAGCACCTACAATAGTAAACAGTGAGCCCTAAGAGAGCAGAGCATTTTAGGTGGCAAAAGCTAAACCTTGGTGTTTAGAAGATATCTGACCTACCTACCCGATCTGCTCTGGCCTATCCATAGTCCTATAATTTAGCCCCAAGGTTTCCTGAGGATACTATAGAGAGAGAATCTGGTGATTCAAGCAGTTCTGAGAGGATAAACATAGTGTTTCAGAGAACAGTGTTAACTCAAACTGCCCAGGTTAAACTCCCAGCTCTGCAATTTGAAAGCTTTGTTGTGACCTTGCAGTCACAACTGTACCTTGGTTTCTCCATTTGTATCATGTAATTATAAGAATAAAAATATTTACTTCATATTGTCGTGAGACAATATAACTGCCTAAATCAATGTCTATTATATAAACATTATTATAGAAGTGTTTACCATTTATTATTCCAACGAAATAGGTCCTTCTGAAGATGCAGAGATGTTATAAAGTAGAAGTTCTATGCCTTAACCATAGTTCCTCTTTAAGGATACATCATTTTCATAATTGAAAGGAGAGGAATCATCTTTTAAACTGGTAACAAATCATGTTTATTATTTGGGTGGTAGTAAAGAAGAAAGAATTTTATTGCGTAAGAAATGGACCTATGTGAGTTAGTCTGAAAGACCCAACTAAAACAAAATGGGATGGGATAACTATGACATCTGATTAAAATGAACCTTAAAAGTCTATTTCAAAGATAATCTCCATGAATCACTACCTTAAAAATGTATATTATCTTGTAAGAGCTACATAAAATGAAAATACCTTAAATCCAGTTTATTCTAAGAATTTCACTCTTAAAAAATTATAATATACTACTAAAACACATTTTTAAAAACCCTCCACTTTCAAGGGTCAGTTATAGTACAAAGATGAATACTAACAGTTCAAATTGTTTAAAAACTTGTCAATTCAGTGTTAAGTATATGGGATTCTATTAAAATACAGAACGTAGCTAATGGCTAAGAAAGTTAATATTTCTGACTTCAAGAAGGAAAGTAGAAAAAAATTATCAATCAATTCCTAACTTCTTATAGCTTCTAACCAAATCACTCTGGAACTCAGACACAAAATTCTAAAGATTAAAATTATAACACATTGGCCCTGACTGGTGTAGCTCAGTGGATTGAGTGCCAGCCTGAGAACCAAAGGGTTGCCAGTTCGATTCCCATTCAGGGCACCGATTCCCAGTCAGGACACATGCCTGGGTTGTAGGCCAGGTCCCCAGTAGGAGGCACGTGAGAGGCAACCACACATCAATGTTTCTCTTTCTCCCTCCCTTCCTCTCTCTTTAAAAATAAGTAAATGAAATCTTTTAAAAATATTGTAAGACATTGATCCAAAAAACAACTCTTTTTTTGGTAAATTGGAAACTTATAAAATCAAAGGGTAACCCAAAGGAATTATTTTCATCTGATGTGAATTACTAAAATGGCTTCCCAGCTGCTGTGTCCTAATCTATTTTCCATAGCTACCAAATTAACCCACCCACAATAGACCTTAGCTCATTCACTCTACTATTAAAAATTCTTTACCAATTTATAAGTCAAGTCTTTGCTTCCAGACTTGCCAGGATCCATCCTCCCAATCTTTCTGCATAGACTATTCCTTCATTTCCCAAAACCAAACCTCGTCCAGGGTCAAATATACCCAATTCCACTTCTGTCACTTGGGTTCAGCTTCTTCCTCACTCACGCCTTTCGGAACATTGTAAGACTGTGAATAATTCTAGCAAAATCTGCTTAACCGTGTGTTATCAAACATCTCTTAAACATATTGACCTAAGAATTCTTCCCCAAACCCAATCCTTTAGCATGCCTTTTAACTTTTCTATTATAGTAGTCCCAATTTTTCCCCCATTGCCCTCCTCTGCCTAGTCCACCTGCATCCTCTGCTCCCACAGTCTGTGCCCACACTGTTATCCAGGTCCATGGGTCATTCATACATGTTCTATGACTAGTCCCTTCTCCTTCTTTCCACCATTATTCCCCTCCCCCACCTCTCTGGCCTCTGTCAGTCTGTTCCATGTTTCCATGTCTCTGGTTCTACTTTGCTTGTTAGTTTGTTTTGTTCATTAGATTCCTCTTGTAAGTGAGATCATCTGGTATTTGTCTTTCACCAACTGGCTTATTTCACTTAGCATGATATTCTCCCATTCTGTCTGTCCATGCTGTTGCAAAAGGTAGAAGTTTCTTCTTTCTGTGCATAGTATTTCACTGTGTAAATGTACGACAGTTTTTTGATCCACTTGTCTACAGATGAGCACTTAGGCTCAACACCAGGAAGACAAACAATCCAATTAAAAAATGGGCAAAGGACCTGAACAGATACTTCTCCAAGGAGGACATACAGAGGGCCCAGAGACATATGAAACGATGCTCAGCATCACTAGCTATTAGAGAAATGCAAATTAAAACCACAATGAGATACTATTTCACACCTGTCAGAATGGTTATCATTATTAAAACAACAAAGAACAAGTGCTGGCGAGGATGTGGAGAAAAGGGAACCCCAGTGCACTGCTGGTGGGAATGCAGACCAGTGCAGCCACTGTGGAAAAACACTATGGAATTTCCTCAAGAAATTAAAAATGGGACTGCCTTTTGACCCAGAGATTCCACTGTTGGGAATACACACTAGAATCCCAAAACACCAATTCAAAAGAACTTAGGCACTCCTATGTTCATTGCAGTGCTATTCACAATAGCCAAGTACTGGAAACAGCCCAAGTGCCTTTTAACCCTTTGTCAAATACCAGCGTTCAACTGAAGAGCCATCTGAGAACAAGTCTCTAGTCTAAACTACTGCAATAGTCTCAGGAATTGGTTTCCTGGTAGAACTCCGTCTCCACCCCATCCTAGTCTTTTCTATAGGCAGCAGTTATCTCTTAAAAATGAAAATCTGTTTACATTAAGACAATTACAAGTCTCAGATGCATTTCCACAGCTCTTTGTGTGACGTGGATTTAAGAGGACTTGATGGGTCCTAACTAGATCTGACACACCTATCTAACCTTCTCCAAATCTCTTGACATACCCTTCTTCCCTTCACCCACTGTGCTCCAGTCACAAGGCTAGTTTTTCTATTGAGCCTTGCCTCCTCTTCCTCCTTCCTATGAAGGGCTTTTAGATCTTATTTCCTTTGGCCAAAAACCATTTCTCTACTTTATACCACCAGGAATCTACCTCTCCACCAAATCATTACCAAGTTACACTATTCATCTTTCATTTCTCAGTTCGATCATCACTTCCACAGAGAACTTATCCAAAGTCAAAAATCTTTTGCTCCCTTATAATATTTGTATTATTTATTTATTAATATACATTTGACATATACAGGGTGGGGCAGAAGTAGGTTTACAGTTATGAGTATGTAAAACGCAGTTTATTCTTATATTATTGTTACTGTATTATTTTCCATACAAACTGTAAAACTACTTTTGCCCCACCCTATATAATATTTTATACTTTTCCTTCAAAATAGTTAACATGCCTCACATGGATCATCTGATTAACGCTAACCTCTGTATTCCCTAGCTCCTAGCAACAAGCCTGGCACATACAAGGCACTCAACAATCATTTATAAAGTTCCTGAACAGTGACAGTTCAATCACCAAACTAAACAGTATTAAGAGAATATCTAATATTTATATAATGAATCAGCTTAATAAGGTGTTCTCAGCAGATTCTCGTGAAATTTTAGCTTTAAAATGTGTATTAATTCATACAGTAAATGTTTCCTTTGGTGTTATGTACAGTACGTCCATCTCAGCAAGAGAAACAAATTTTATTGTATTTGAATACTTTTGAAATTTCACACACTTCTTATACCAGCAGTGTATGAGAATTCTAGTTTCTCCATATGCCCCTCAGCATGTAGTATTATCAATCTTTTTAATTTTAGCTATTCTGTTGGATATATACTGACATCTTGCTGTTGTCTCAAGTTGCATTTATCTGATGAATAATACCGAATAACTTTTTGTACCTTCATCACCAAGTGTATATTTTCTTTTGTGATGTACCAATCACTATTTGCACATTTCTAAATTCACTTAATTCTAGCATTATGTCTCCCTCATCTCATCAAAATACATTACAGTTAGGGTAGGTATGTTTGTTCAGAGCTATCCAACCCCACCAGCCACTATTGATGACTAAGATGATGTATGAATAACTGATCCCTTTCCTGAAAATCTGGAATTAGAATTCAGAAGGAGCTCAATCTGTACCAGATTATAAATTCTTGGGTTGTTGGTGACCTTATATTTTGCCTTCTAAACTGAGAAAACAAGAAATCTAGTTTACTGTAAAGAAAAAAAAAGAATAAAGTGGATTTGTTTAAAAAAATGATGACAAACTTAGAGGACTTACTGGGCTGCATATAGTTTATGGTTCTACTTCATTCCAGAAGCCCAAATTCTATGAGATATCTCTATAATCTTATAGTGAATTACTTTATTTGGGCTAGTTCCAATGGCCTTTTCTTACTTAAAATAAAGAACCCTAACTAATAATATGTGCAAGGGTCCTTCTACCACTTTTCTACTAGTGGTTGGTGTTAAGTATGTTGCTTTGAACTGACACCTTTTTTTCACAAGGTTCAAAACAAATAGTTGAGCTAATGACTTGGGGGTGGGGTGATCTTAGGGCATTAAATAATTGCAAGTGTGTGTGTAATTACAGTATGTATAAATTTGTTAGCAATTCTAGAAAACAGTAATGGAATATGTAGGTTTGCTTTTCTCTGTAGAATTAACTTTGTTATACAAAAGCCACTCCCCTGGTGGGTAATCAAAAGGTAGGTCAGAGCTGCAGAAATAGTACACAAATATCAAACTGTAGAACTAGACCCAGCTCTACAGGTGCGATCTCACAGTATATAGGATTAGATTTTGTTTTTTTAAATCTAAGATAAAAGCTAACTGAACTTAGCTTTACACTGAAGTGGTATGTTCTAAAATTACTACACTGTTGTCAGACACTGAGCTTACTGTTAAATTTTCAGTAACTTTTTTCTCACATTTTCCAAAGATAACCTCTACCAAGTTATACTCGTAAATGTTTTAAAACAGAACTTTACATTATATTATCTTTTTGAAGTTCTCTCTCAGATCTATAGGTTCATCTACTGAAATGTTGAATAGGATAAGGCCAAGATTAAGAACACAAGGACTGCTACTTCAGTCTTTCCTCTAGGTTGACAACGAGTAATTTAATCAGTAGGCTGACATGTATACAGTGGCTGTATCACCCAGTGGATAATCCATCTTATCCTAATATTCATGCCAGATTTCTGTTATATTAACCACATAGATCTAATATGAGCCTGTCCAAGTGTTTTACTAAAAATCAAGCTGTACTTGGGTTTGCAACATTTCCCTATTTAAATGTACCAATTTTGTTAAAAAAAAAAAAAAAAGGATAGATCAACATAACTTGTTTTCAGATACCTCAAATGCCCATCTAGTGACCAAAACATTATCTTCTAAAACTACCTGTTTAATAATGGATATTATATTTTTGCCCTTTAAAGTAGACCATTTTTAAACAAATGTACAGGTAATTACATATCTTGCTACCAGAGACTTCCTTTTCTTGCTCAATCTTAAAACTCTTAAAAGCCCTTTTTTCACTATCTTCTAAAATATTTTCATAAAATTCATGTAACCCTGAGCTTCAACATTCTTCAATCTATTCTTAGAGATCTGTGGCCATATTTTTCAATTCATTATTAAAACAGACAGCATTAATGCTTTTTATGTTCATTTAAAAAAGAGCAAAAGACCTCAATGTACTTAAAAAATTGCTTTTCTTGATCTTTCCTCTACTTGTCTCCCACTGGAATTGTTCAAAATTCTGAAATCCAAATTTTAACTTTTAAAATCCCTTTACCCTTCAGAAGCTATTTGCTGCTTGGGAAATTATGCTTATCTTTTCTTTAAATATTCTATAGCCCACTTCCCAAAAGCTTCAAAATACATCTAAGTAAACCTCTAATTCATTTTCTTGTTTTTTTTATTAAATATATTTTATTGATTATGCTATTACAGTTGTCCTATTATCCCCCCTTCGTTCCCCTCCACCCTGAACACCCTCTCCCACCCACATTCCCCCCCTT
>CM052539.1:65649333-65796399 GCA_028533065.1 Trachops cirrhosus | reverse complement strand
CTGGAATGGGAATAAAGGATAGAAACTGTACTGAATAATCTAAAATAAAAAAATTAATTAAAAAAAAGAAAGAAATAGATCAAAAAGAGAAACTGAACAGAGGCATTCAGGGGACAAAGAGGGAGCAGAGCTCAAGATATTGGGGCGGAGGTGATACAATATTTCCTTTATTTCTTTAAAAGATTATATTTATTTATTTTTAGGGGGGGAAGGAGAAAGAGAGGGAAAGAAACTTAACATGTGGTTTGCCTCTTACACACCCCCTATGGGGGACCTGGCATGCAACCCAGGCATGTGCCCTGACTGGCAACTGAATCAGCAACCTTTTGGTTCACAGGCCTGCGCTCAATCCACTGAGCTACACCAGCCAGGGCTCAAGATATTTGTTAAATTACCTATAACATAAACATAACTTTCTCAGAAATGTCTTTCCTGACATCCTAGGTTAAATCCTCCTAATAAAACTTTTATCTCACCCTATACCTCTATTCTAATGTTTACTAAAATTGTAATTATTTGTTCACACTGCCATTTCACTAGATTGTATATCATATTCAGGAAGGGACCACAGTTTTTAGAAACTAGTACAGTGCCAGGCATACTGTAAACAATGATTCATCTATTTGTTCCATGAATGAGTTAATAACTAATTTAAGTAAATGACAGCAACATATATCTGTAAAATACAAATACTATTTAACATATTAAAAATTTATGCAACACAATTTTATTTATATATACAGACTAACAAATTTTCCTATAGATGACTCAGAAGATGACATCATCAATTTATGTCATGAGATATAAGTCAGCACGACTACCTTCATGGTTTGTCTTCCACACTAGATATACTAGAAACTTTACTAAAAATGTATTTTGCACAAACATTAAAATAGCATGTTATTTTGAGTAAAACACAAAATTGCAGGTAAAATTTCTAAGACACAATCCTAGCAATACAATGTCACGAATGAGCAAAAATGTAGTATAATATCCACCATATAAAGAAAAATAGATGAGATTCCATTTGTTTATTCTTTCCTTTATGTTCCTTGCTCTAGGGGATGTATCAGTGAAAATACTGCTGTGTGGAATATCTGAGCTTTTCCTGCCTATGTTCTCCTCTAGGACTTTAATGGTATCATGACTTACATTTAAATCTTTTATCCACCTTGAATTTATTTCTGTGTATGGTGTAAGTTGGTGCTCGAGTTTCATTTTTTTTGCATGTAGGTGTCCAGCTTTCCCAACACCATTTGTTGAAGAGGCTATTTTTGCTCCATTTTATGCTGCTGTCCCCTTTGTCAAATATTAATTGACCATAGAGACTTGGGTTTATTTCTGGGCTCTCTATTCTGTTCCACTGGTCCATGTGTCTGTTCTTATGCCAGTACCAGGCTGTTTTGATTACAGTGGTCTTGTAATACAATTTGATATCAGGTATTGTGATCCCTCCTACTTTGCTCTTCTTTCTCAAAATTGTTGCAGCTATTCAGGGTCATTTATGATTCCATATAAATGGAACTGACTCTTGACCCAGCAATTCCACTTCTAGGATTATATCCTAAGAACTCTGAAACACCAGTCCAAAAGAACCTATGTACCCCAATGTTCGTAGCAGCACAATTTACAATAGTCAAGTGCTGGAAGTAACCTAGGTGCCCATCAGTAAATGAATGGATCAAAAAACTATGGTACATTTACACAATGGAATTTTTACACAGCAGAAAGAAAGGAGCTCCTACCCTTTGTGACAGCATGGATGGAACTGGAGAGCATTATGCTAAGTGAAATAAGTCAGGCAGTGAAAGACAAATACCATATGATCTCAACTTAACAGGGACCTAACCAAGAAAATGAACAGCAAGCAGAGTATAGTCAAAGACACTGCAAGTGAGAGCACGCTGACAGTGACCGGAGGGGAGAAGGGAGAAGATAATGGGGCAAAAGGGTGAAGGGTTTACAGGAACAATTATAAAGGACATATGGACAATAACAAGGGGTGAGTGGAAACGGGAGAGAGAAATGGAGAGGGAGGTGGGGAGGGCTGGGGTGATGAGGAGGGGTAGGGGGAAATGCAGAAAACTACTTGAACAAGAATAAAAAATTGATTAAAAATTAGAAATATACTAAATACTCATCATCAGATGACTAAAAAATAAATTAGGGATATACACATGTATTCACACACATACACACAGAATCAATATTCACAAGCCTAAAGTATTTAGAAATATAAAAAGTATAATATAAAAAGGTTATAAACCAGAAAATTAAGTTTACCAAAGTTTGAGTGGGGCTACCTGCAGGCCTGAAAATTTGGAGAACATTTAATTTCTTTTTTTATATTTCTCTTGATGCTTTTATTAACTTAAATATTTTTCTTAAAATTGAGATAAAATACATATAGAACAGTAAACGAACTTGAAAATAAACCATGTTTAAAAATAAAACAAAGATGAGAAAGGCAAAAGAGTAGAAGGCATTGAAGGCTTAATAATTACTTAGGGCATTTTCATGTATAACATAAGTGAAAACACTGAGAAGATCAGAAATCTAAAGATATTTTACTGTAAAAAATTACAGTTGGAATAGTTAAACAGTAATAGATATTTGGAAAGAAGAAAGTCCTTGAATATGAGGCAAAGTTTTTTCACAGATTATTCTAGGTACTTACAAAGGATATGGAAATTGCTGAACAAGTAAGTCATCTGTTCTAACCTTCTTAAGAAAAACTGTACAAACGAACACATCTCTGAGAAAACAATAGCTATTAATAAAATACAGTGTCATGATCTGGCAAAAGCAGCATTAAACTCTTTTGTGGAAAACACAACCGTCAACCAAAAAAGACCATTCAAATCAGGAGCTATAACCTTGAGTTGTTTCATGCAAAATCTAAAGAACAAAAGAAGCTTGCCCTAGGTTAATCATAAACAAACTCTAAACAATGCTCAAGTCCAAACAATGTAAAAAAGAGTTAACTAAAATCCAAGATGGCCTTTTTATGATCATGTTCCAATTAGGAAAAGCTTTTTAGAAAGTTATCATCTAATCATTGACAGTATTCATTAACCATGATCTACCTATCCACCAGACTTGTCTATCCTCCAAATGACTATCATTTTCAACATTAAAAAACTCTCCTGAAAGAATTTTAAAACAAAAAACCCTCAACACTAAAAATATTCAAAAGAATGTTCTAAAGCTGAAGCTCAGACTTCCAGAAATATTCCAAGCAAAAGTATAACTACTGAAATAAGTTTATAACCACCTAAAATAATTTTGAAGGCAAATAAAATGTATATACTTTAGTATGTTTAATAAAAAGTAAAGACAATTGGGGGGTGTGTTTTAATAGTTAACTCAGGAAAATATACTTCCTCACATGGTTAACTTCTAAGAGGGTATCTCAATTCACATCTCTTAAAACTTCTCCTTTGTGCTATACAAGTATTCAAGAAAATGATACAACTTTCTATAGTCTTATGATTTTTTCTGTTAAAGAACATGTTGAACAAAAAAATAATTTTATCTCAAATATGAATTCATAATCAAGTTACAGTAGTGCTTTTTATTCCGTGAAGCTCTCCCTACAGAGTATCTCACTCAATGCATGTAATGCATTTAAATAGATTACTAAAAAGGTGACAGCTGAGGAATGCCTTCATTTCTTTCCATGGTTTCTACTGAATGTCATTTCAGAAATGCCTATACGACACATGACAATGTGGAATGTCTCCACCCATGAAAGAACATTCAAGTCAAGCAAGCACACTTTGGTCAGTAACACAGAGTTCAAATTTGTCTTTTTATGGTTAGGCAGCCCAACAATGAAAAGATAAACAGCCCAAATACTAATAAGGTCTGATAATACTGACATACAGGGATCCATAGTGAAAATGTTATTTTAAAAAAAGTGTGATGAAAATATTTAGAACATATGAATTAGTTTCTAAAGCCAGTATTCTAAGGATTCCTTTTCTAAACAAACACCCAATGATTTGTTTAAAGAAATTCGTTTTAAGATGTTACACAAATTGAGCAAAATTCTACTTGTATCAGTAATCAGGAATATATTCCATTTCAAAAATATATTTAAAGTCTTGTCAAATTTTGACTGTAATAACAAGTTACCTTTGCATTGTAAGTATTATAAAAGGAAATTATTGGTATATACTTTTATATTAAAGTATTTTTAATGTTTGTTAGCTGTGTTATATTTATCCGCACAAACTGTCATTTTGTTTTACACAATATAAACTCAGCTCTTCACAAGATTAGTCTACATTGTGTTCAATTTTTAAAATCAACTAATATTTACTGTGCACCTGCTTTAAAAAATGCAGTTATCAAAAGAATTTAAAGAAAAATGAATCAAAGCCCCTACTTGAAAGAATTCACTATTTTGTCAGGAGATAAGATATGCTAATGATAGCAGGTAGTGTCAAACTTAGGGTTTAAATACAGCACACTAGAAAATCAGTGTGTGCCCCAGTGGTCAAGCAAAACTGCACTTTGTGCTTTGAGCTGTGCCCTATTATAAGTAAGCTGGGAAGTACATTCCAGAGGAAGATTAAATGTGCAAAGGCGAATGGAAATTAAGTATGAAACCAGTGGTTCCTAAAGCAAGCTTTCACCAATATCTTGAATCTGTTCAGGCAAATTCTTTTTTGCTCATTATTGGATGATCAGGGGCCAAACGTTTACACCCTGATTATCTAGCCTGCCACACCACCTACACTCTATCATATCCCACCTAAAAGAAAGACATAGGGAATAAAGTTATGAAATCTGTTCACTCAATTATTTTCTCTACTTGCATAAAAGAGCATCAAAAACATCTGCTGTCAATATAGCAAGATTGCTATATGTATCCCACTGTCCTTTATTTGAACATATTCATGTCCTATATCCTATTCTTGTTGTTAAAATATTATTTTTCTTTATGAAATGATGAGGATAGGTGAGCAGGTTGGTTGCTGTTAATGCCCAAACATGGCAAAATGGAAATTAAGCTCTTTTCTTTTAGTCATCAAAAAATTTAAAAACATGTTATTGGTCCATGTAAGGCAAAATTCTGGGAATTGATGATATGATGGGCAACAAGCAAATCAAATTTCAAATGGCACTCTTACTTATTAGATATAAGGAAAAATTCTACTGCCTTTTCCAAGTTAAAATGTGAAATATAATTTACCTAAAGTTTGTAAAATATTTTAAGGAATGGAATATTCTTATAACTTGGATATTCCTACTGAAACAGGCCTCCAATTAAAATCAAACATAATTAATTTTAAAAATTTGTTTGACTAATTCAGGAGTTAATTCAAGTAACTTTATTAGCATTTCATGTAATATCTCAAGTTCTAACTATAAATACTAATAATCACTGCACAGAAGGTAAATTACAGATTAAGCTAAATGGCAGTGACACGCTGGAGGTTACTTTTCTTTCTCTCTCTTTTTTACTACCAGTGATATGAATTTACCTAAAATTTATCTCATCATTAAGAGTAAAGAATGTGTGTATTAAACATTTACTATAAATGAATACCGTATTTTTAGGACTATAAGATGCACCCCCCCCAAATTTGGGAGGAAAAGGGGTGTGTCTTATAGTCCAAATGTAGCTTACTTGGCTCGATGTGTGTGTGTGTGTGGGGCGGGGGGCGGTGGCCATGGAGCGGGGTCACAGGTTATTAAATATTTTACCACATCTTTTGCTTCAAATTTTTTCCCCTATTTTCCTCCTCTAAAACCTAGGTGCATCTTATGGTCTGGTGCATCTTATAGTCCTAAAAATATGGTATATAAAGACACCAAAAGTAATAAATTGTTATTACAATGAAGGAAAATGAAGATATTTAAAGAGTAAACTCTATGTCCTAAAAAATGAAAATAGTTTTTCTTGCTATTGTTACTTCCCTTGAAGCTTCCCAAAGCACTTGATCCAAATTCTGCATATAATGGCTAAACACAATATTGACAGTCCTGAGATTAATTTCGATACAGTATTACTATATTTCAATTACCACAGAAAATTGTTAAAAGTGTTGGCCAGCTAAAACAAAAGTAGATGAAGAAAAAAATTACATATATGTGTGTGTTTTGATATTTTGCTGACTAATGGGGTGAACCTCCGAGGACCAAAAATCAACCTTAACAGCTTGAAGATTTAAGAATATGTACTTTCTTCTTCAGACTCAAAAGAAGACATCTAGCACAGTGTGAAGTTTGAGCTTTTGGAACCAGATAGTCTTGAGTTAGAATCCAGCTCTGCTCTTTATTATCTTAGTAGCTTTAATCAAGAGAAAGGGGACATTCTGAGAGTTAAATGAGACACCGGTTGCAAATGTACCTACCATAGTGTTTCACATATAACAAATCCTCAGCAAATGTTCACCAGCCAGTTCTACTCCTCAATAAAACACTGTGATAAGTCATGACCAGTATGTATTTAACCCCAACTTAGAATAAACACAAAATGACTGTTGGAGGTTTTCAACTTTTCAAAGATGTATACAAAAATGCCAATACTCCATCTTTTCAACATAACTGTTGAACCTCACAATTTTTCAAAAGAAAAATGGGGTAAAAATGGATTTTTTTGCAGGCAGAGGTGCAATAAAAATAGCAACTTTGGGAAGTATCAAGAAGTTAACATGTTACAGCAGTAGCAAAAACAGTATTTTATATTCCCTTCCTAAATAGTTATATATTAAAAATCACCTAATTAGCAATGGCTGGTATGGTTCAGTTGGTTGGGCAGTGTCCTGCAAACCAAAAGGTTTAAGGTTCAATTCCCGGTCAGAACACATGCCTGCGTTTCGTGTTTGGTCTCCAGTCAGGGTGTATGCAGGAGGCAACCGATCAATGTTTCTCTTTCTTTCTCCCTTCCCCTCTCCCTAGAATCATTAAAAGAGAAAATATCATCTAACTAGATTTTGTTTTAAAAGCACAGGTACTCTCTTTTTATGTAAAATGTAGTTTGTAAAATATGGTTAACAAATGGATGATGAAAAAATTTTCTCTATTGCATCTAGTGCTTCTATTTGGCTACACTAGAAAATGCTCAGTCACAGCTTGCAATCACACTGTAGCTGAAGCACATGAAAGATGGTCTTGGTTGTGACACTTCAAAGTCAGACCACAAAAGTGCTGCCAGGAAGCACAAAGGCAGCAACTGCAGAGAAGGCATTATAACAGCAACAGTGTGGGCACTGATGTCCTACCAGCACAACCCATATATGGCTAGGGTTGTCCATTTATTTGCAGGAAGTGAGGGGCCAGTACAGGGTTATAAGTTTTGTTTGTTTGTTTGTTTAGGTGGGGTTTTAAAAAAAATAGCTTTAGGATGATTTCAACAAATAAATTTTAAGAGCCATCATCTTAAAGTGTTATAGCTTTCTGACAAGAAAATTATGTACAGAAAATAATTAAACCACATTCTTTTAATCACAGATTTTAATGTTATTTATAAGTGATCCAATAAATTCTTCCAAGATCTTAAATTAACATCCCTCACCAAAAAAACAAAAAAAGGGTAAACAATTATAAACTGTACATTCAGTTTTAAATAGATGTCTCATATATACCAACTGCACAACTGCCTAACAAGAGACTCAAAATCAGCTGTGTCTAGTCTCTTTTCCTTCTGGCTGGAAAACACTTTAAGTAGCCCTATTAGAATACTTTTAAAAAGAGAGTTACATTTCAGATTACAATTCAGTGAAAACGGATTGGCTGGAAAGATGAAGCACTTAAGAAAAGACTGCACAAAAGTATTCCTTTTACTGACAAGATGGGAACCATGTATTTTTACAAAGATGCTTCAAATGGCTGCCTTAGAAACTGACAGAATTTGTATTTTTAAGGGCAAAAGGACCTAATACTAAACTTATCTATAAGTTTGTACTGAAAAGTGTAACTTTAGTAATTTTACAATTAAAACTGCATATAACATGGCTTTAACTCCACTTTGTATTCCTCTACAGGACTTAGGTTCAGCCCCTTATAAAGAACGCAGCATATTAATGACTCAACTGAGTATTTTTCTATCACTTAAACAAGATTTAAACAGGTTAAGGATTTTTTAATAGGAAGAAGATTAATATTAAGAATTTTTCAATCTCAAGATAACAAAAAAATCTGAACCAAAGTTCCACAACAAAGTTTTCATTTTTTTATAAACATACAAGTTCCACTATGTACATGAACCATTCTCTAAGTATCTGAATGTGAAGGTTTTAAAGATTTATCTCATAACACACAAATAACTATTATCCATGATACAAGGCAAAATATACAATTCAATAAATCTTTAGTGAGCACCTACTACATGTTAGGCTCTGGAAATACAAAATATGGAAGATTGGATCCTTAGAGTCACCCAGTTACAAACACTATTCAGTAATTTAATAGTAACAGAGAGGTAAAATGTAAGGTATACCAAGCACGCCAGAGGAGTGTCTCTCCAGTGCCATAGTATTACACGAATGCAAAAGACAGAAAGATCCTTTCTGGCTGGCAAGTAAGTTGAACACTGAAGATGACTAGGACTTTGATTGGCAAAGGAGAGGGAGCACATGCTATTGGCAGAAAAAGCATGATCATTTCATAGGCATGGAAATAAAAAAATTAAAAGTAAAAGTTACAACATAATGGAGATGTATCAGGTATAAGCTAAATAATGAAACACTTTCAATCTGAATTTGAGCAGAGGAGTGACACAAGGTGGTATTGTTAAAAGATTAATGAGGGGGATCCTGACTGGTGTGGCTCAGAGAGTTGAGTGCTGTCCCACAAACCAAAAGGTCACTGGTTCGATTCTTGTTAGGGAACATGTCTGGGTTGCAGGCTACATCCCTTAATGTGAGAGACAACATACAATGTTTCTCTCCCTTTCTTTCTCCTGTCCTTCCCCTTTCTCTAAAAATAAATAAATAAAATCTTAAAAAGAAAAAGATTAATCAGGGTCCTAGGCAGGTAGCTCAGTTGGTTAGAGTGCTGACTCAATAAGCCAAGGTTACAGTTTAGATCCCCAGTCAGGGCACATACTAGAATCAACAAACAAATGCATAAATAAGTGGAAAAACAAATTCATATCTCTGTCTCTGTGTGTGTCTCTCCTTCTCCCTTCCTCTCTCAATCTGAAATCAATAAATAGATTCAAATGAAAACTACTGAATATAAGGAGTAATCAGATAGAAATAGGAATGCCAGAAATATGAATGCTGGATTGGACCAGGGAGAGAAGAGGTGGGGAAAGTAATTAGCTACTATTATACTCTAGGGATGAAATAGGCTGATAGAGTGACAAGGAAAAGAACTGATGCAAAGGCCAGTCTGAAGAAGAATGATTGAAATATATGCAGACAAGGGGATGAGGAAACAAAATATAAATGATCTAGAGATTAATGATATCATTAACAGAAACAGGTATCAATGAGAAAGGCTTGGTGAAGAAAGGTAAGTTTCATTTCAGGTTGAAGTGATAAAAGTAGACGGTAAACTGAATTATAATTATGAAAATCCATGTTTCAATAAGGTCCTTTGAAGAAATGACTAAGGTAAATATAAATATAGTACAGTAATTGCTATTCTACAGAAAAGAGGATGGACCTCTATTTACTATATTACAACTTAAAGACATATTTTTAAATATAAAATCATAATGTATTTGAATAACAAATATTTCATTTTAAATCAATACTTAATCATCAGTAGAAAAATGGAAATGAGGGATTGGAGCTCTGCAGAAATGTGAGAACTGGAAATTGACTTAGAAGTCACTGGCTCAGAGGAAGTAGGTAAGATGTTAAGGTAGAAAACAAAAGGCTAAACTAAAAACTATTGGAAGAAATCTCAGTCCTGCATTTTATGCCCACCAGTATTAGAATCAGCAATAAAGCATTCTTATAAAAACTAATATTACTCTCCTAAAATCTTTATAAAGTAAAATGAAGATCACATAAGTGTAAAACTCTACCAGGTAGCTATAAAATCAGAGATGATTGTAGACATGAAAATCTCTATACCTCAGTTCTAGAAAATCAGATGTTTATTTCATAATTTCCATACAGTTTTCTAGCTATGCAGAAGCAGTGGAAGGGGCTATTCTACAGCCCAAGGTAGAAAATTTGACAAGAAACACTGCCTTTTTTCCTTCATGCATGACATGTTTCTAAATAAAAAGAACAGCTGAAATTTATTATCTTTTGTAACTTCTAATGAGGGCACATTTAACCAGTTAATAAAGAAACTTAAAACACAAGCTGCTTATATTAAAAAATGGAAGTAATATATTAGATGAAGAAGTGTATTTGTATGTTGTGATGTCCTTAACACTTTTCTCCTGACAGTGAAATTTAGGACACTTGATCAGATCCAAAAAAGTAAATGTACATTCCAAAAGACTAACCAATAATTAATCATGTAAAAACATTTTAAGTACTCTATGATTTTTCAAGAGGCTAAAAAAAAAATTCAAGGACTATTAAAACAAATCAGTGGGTCAACTTTAGGTTTTATAATTTAAGTATTTAAAACAAGCAGCATTCAAGAGATTCCTTAACAGCTTAACACTTTCTTGCCATTCTTTTTTAGAAGTTTTATTTATCACCTTTCACTATCTGTTGTCCTGAATTTGACCCAGGCAAACTATTTGTGCTAATAATCACAATGGGGAAAAATAGACAAGTTAATAAAGGAAAAATGAGAGTGGAGAAAACATAAAAATTTCAATGCTTGAATTTTAAAGACACTGGCTTCATTGATTTAAAAATTATGTGGATAAATTACAAAGAAAATGTTATGCAAATGATTATGCATAAACTTGGAAACTTTTGCTTAAGCACTTGTCAGCTAAAATAGAATACCCAATAAAGACTGCACCTATGCAATGCCAAACTAGCCAATGAATTCAGTTGTTCAGGAAGACACTGATAATTCTGATAATTCTTGCAACATGTCCAAATTGAGAGGAAATTTATAAAAAAAAAAAACCTTTAAGTAAAGTCTGACACACGTTTTTTCTCTGCTTACCTAAGCCAATGATATTAAGTATTAGAAATTTTCCTACAACAAATTGGATTTCTCCACAATAGCAATAACTTTACATTTCTATTCGACAATTTTAATAAAACATACTGATGTGAACCATCATCCAATTGCATCCTGACCTCAGGCACACAGTAACTGTCTTTCAGGATCAATTCCATACTAAGTTGAAAAGATTCCTGTTATATAATTACATTATCATTTTTAATACCAAACTTACTTTCATTCTTAACACTATGTTTTTAGAATTTAGAGGTATGCAATGCCCCAAATAAACCTCAGCCAAATAAAAAACTCCATATACATTATAGACTCTGAACTAATGAAAGAGAGAAAGATCTAAAAACTATGGTATATTTTTACTGGGTGCCACATTCTTAATTCCAGATTTGTCCTGCAATTTGTCAGTCATTTCAGTCCAGCCAGTCAACTTTGTAAACAAAGGCCATAAGCCAAATTTGATATGAGAATTCAATTAAAACTTAAGGCGATCGTCATTCATTAAACAAGAAGTAAACAGAAAAATGCCACCACACATCTTTCTTACAAAGACAGCAAGGTAATATGCATAAAATATAAAGCCTTAACCTCCCAAACCAGTTTTTGTTACAGTATTACATACAACTAAGGCGACTTTGAGATAGTACAATTCTTTTCAATGTACGGGGAACCTTTGCTGTAAATTCGTTTTCTAGTAATTCCAAGTTGCCCACTAAGAAAAAGAAAAGAGTCTACCTCGTCACCTTTTACCATCACTAAAAATTGCTTTTTATGCACAACTCTACCTGGTTGTGTTGCTTTTGGCCTGTTAAAGGCAAAGGAACATTATCTCTGGATTGCCAATAGTTTCTCCTTATTTGGCTAACATTGAGAGATCCCAATCAGACTACTATAAAACTTTAACATGCACAAAGCATCCATTTTGAGAAAAGTTTGTGACCAGCTTTCTTTTATCCCACCCCTCAAAAGAAAAATCAGAGCCTGTTAACAAACTGGCTTTGAAAAGAGTACCCGGTGTTTATTCTTCTCTTTCTAACCCCAGTGCATAAACCCCAGGACCTGGAGCTAAAGGATCTCTGATTCTGCGGCAAACTCTTCATTCAATACGTTCGGGCCCGGCGGTGGGCAAGCCCTTGTAAAGCTTCTTTACCCCATCCCCTCCCTTTCAGCCGGTGCAGATCAGTTAATTGCACCCCGTTTTCCCCTCCCCAGTGACCACAAGTAATAAAGGAGAAAACAGGAAATCGTCCGCTCAGGGGACTAGGCTACAGCTCTTCATTACTATCACCATCATCATCATTTGTAATCAAGTCCTACAAACTACAACAAATCCAATGCCTTTATAAGCCAAACACGTCCGACTGTCCAAATGTTCCTAATGGCCCTTGTTGGTCGTTTTAAGCATCTCCCGTCCTCCAAGTATATCACTGACATCGGGACCTCCCAGGCAAAACCACACTACATCTCCCCGGTCTCGACCCCAAATCCCAGACACACGTCAACTTATGGCCCTGGGGCCCTAAGCCGACCACAGTCCCTTTCCCTCTCTGCCCCGGAAATCGGCCAGTTCCCAACTCCACGACCAACTGCTCCTAAAGGGGCCTCAAACCCCAGCGCCCTCCCTCCACCACTTCTCTCCCTCCCTCCCTACATAAACGGGAAGCCGCCCCCAGCATCAGGAGGCCCAGAACGAAGGGGAGGGCCCGGCGGGAAGCCGAAAAAGACCCGCAGGGTCAGAGAGCTGGCGGCGGGGCTCACAGACCTGGTGCAGGGCAGTGAGTCCGTCCACATTGGCGTAATTGATGTCGGCGCCGCGATGCAGCAGCTTGAGGACCTCGTCCGTATCGCCGCTGGAACAAGCAGCAAGGAAGACGGCGCCATCGTCGAACTTCACCTTGGTCTTCTGGCGCTTCAC
The DNA here is from genome assembly GCA_028533065.1 of Trachops cirrhosus. Classification (NCBI taxonomy): domain Eukaryota; kingdom Metazoa; phylum Chordata; class Mammalia; order Chiroptera; family Phyllostomidae; genus Trachops; species Trachops cirrhosus. Next base: position 65,783,423 of record CM052539.1, on the reverse strand, counting down.
CACAGGAGGCTCGAGGTCGGTCTCGGAGCCGATCCAGCGCTTCAGCTGCTCGTTCCGCTTCTGCTTCGCGTCCGCCATCTTCATCCCCTCTCCTCCCGCCGGGTCTTCTTATCGCGAGGGGGGAAGGGGGAGGTGGTGAGGGAAGACAGGGTAGGCAGGGGGTGTGTGCCTGCTTCTGTGAGTGCGGGCCAGAGGAGGGCTGGGAACCGGGAGGAGACGCTCGAGACTTCCAGTATCCCACAGAGCACTGGGGCGGCGCGCCCGGCCGAGCGGACCTCCCTTTCTACCACAGAAGCCCTCCCGCCCCCGGCCGGCCACCCGTCACCGGCGGCCAATCTAACGTAACTTCGCGAGATCCGGGCAGGGAGGCGCCCTTCGGAAGTGCGCATGCGCCCTAAGCCTGCGCCCGCCCCAGGAAGAACGCTCCCGCGAACTGTGGCGGGGGCGGACAGGCCACCGGAGGGAAGCGGGTGTGGTCCAGCCCGCCCGGGCTGCGGAGGCTGGAACTAACCTGGAAGGGCGGAGACAGGGAAGGAAGGTTGTTCTGCTGGGCTGAGGGTTCCAGAGGTTCCGGAGGCCAACAGTGGGGCTGTACGGCGCCCGTACAGGGCAGTTCTGCTTCCGAGGTTGTCACAGCTCTGCCCAGTCGTTTGCTTAGGGCGGATTTTCCTATTGGCTGAGTTATCTGAATGGAGTGGAGAATAGGTTGTGAATTAAGCGCTTATCATTTATCTTTCTAAGGAAGTCGGATGAACATGGGCACGTCAGTATTGATAAGAACCTTTTAAATGTGGGGTGCTATAGCCAAGGGCTACATGGTGGTAGCCAGATTTCAGCTAAGGTGACCTCCTGGTGACAAGCGTTGACCTGCGGTAAATGCCAATGTCCGCTATAGAAACGTTTTCCTCTTACGCTGATTTTTTAAAACTATGTTTTGTTTTTTTCTCCCGCGTATTTTTAGGTCCTCTTTTCTTCCCCTTCAGTGCTTTAAGCCTGTTTGTTACTCCCCGTGAGCTTAGCTCAGCCCTGTTACTAGTCCTGACCTTTTAAGGGATTTCTGTTCCTGCTCCATTGCTTTCTAAGGATGGGTAAAGACCCAACTGCTTCTAGAGTTCAAAAGGAATGTTAATATTACACAATTAATTCGAACAGTATTTATTGAATACTTACCATGAGCCAGACATTGTTCTAGGCACTACTGATACAATCATGATAATGACATATTCAAACCATCTTTTGAGGTCACGTGTTAAAAAAATGACAATTTATCACAAAAAGATTTTTATCTTTGTCTTTATGATGACACCACACGTGATTTGTAACAAATACTGTTTTTAATTTTAAATTTTTTTATTACAATTGACGTTCAATATTTGTTTCAGGTGTACAGCGTAGTGGGTCGTAATCCCTTTCTGTAATTACTTACGGAAAATAATCTCTTTCCATAAATCTAGTACCCACTTGGCACCACACATAGTTATTACAATATTATTGACTGTATTCTTATGCTATACTTTATATCCATGGGACTATTTTATAACTGCCATTTTGTACTTAATCTGTTCATCACCCTTCCCCCGACCCCAAATCCAAATACTAATGTCTTCTGAGCTGTTTACAATCTCCACCAACTGATACTGTTCTAAACATTTCACTATTTTCATCCACTATTTTTCAGAGCATTTAGAGGCAAAATAAGAAATACTTACCACTACCATTGACTGGAACTTTAGGGATCATCTAGCCTGGGTCCTAGAACAGCTAATTGACTTAAACCTTTTACTCAGCAGCAGGATCAGGATTTGTTCAGCATCCAGACTGGGTCAAGCATTGTTCTACATGGTGCAGATACAGCAGTGAACAATTAAGCTTTTCTAACTCTCCAGTAGACTATATTGCAGCCTATTCCGTTGAGAAAATAATTAAGTCAAGTGTGACTAGGAAACCACCTTCCTACCTGTAAGAGGGAATTTTCTGAACTGTAATTACTAGGATAGTAATAGAACCCATTAGGATAAAAATATTTCCTCTGAAAATATTACAGAAATAGAAAGTGAGTGTAACTTGCATAAAATGCATCAATGGTAATATCAGACCTTTCAATATGATGGTGTTAGGTGATGAAGAATTCTGTTAGCACTGAAATATAAATTCCTATTCACTTAAAAAAACTCACAGACTACAGCTCTTAAAAGATAGCAATTTGAGGATTGCCTTCTCAGCTACTCCTACCTAGAAAAACTGACAGCTTTTCCTTACTCTTTCCCAAGAATGTTATGATCTTTTTGTATCATAAGTTTTCATTTGAAAAAGAGTTTGGTAGGAAGTATACTATTTTTACTCAAGTACTCCGGGATATAAAATTAATATAAAACAAAACAGTTGTTCATTAACAAAACATAGGTAAGTGTCAGTTTCTAAAGGCTATCAGTCAAAAACAAAACAAAAACCCACCTGGGCTATTGATGTACTCAAATTTCACTGAATTTAGCTTTCCTTCCCCAGTTCTACTCCCTAGTACTATGCTTATCTCATTGGAAGTGTTTTTCCCCTCACCCACTTTGGAAGTACTCTTAAACTGCCACTTGCTTGGGTTTTTTAGGGGTGATTTAAAAAAAATATTATATTGAAATTAATGATACTGAAGACTTACAGCTAGTTCCAGAACAGGCAAAACTTATGTAAAAAACAGCACAAAGCCAGTCATTCACATTAATAGTTTAGTGAACTTAAAGTTTTAAGTTGAAGAAGTTAAGAAATGCAAATATTTTCTTTTCCTAATGGCCTCTAAGTAGATTGGGGTGTGAGGATACGTTTTTAGCACCTTTAAAGCAACTTAAGCCTCAAAATAGAAGTGCAAATTAAACTATATTAATTTGCTAATTGTTTTTCTTTGTTTCAGCAAGTCACTAATGCTATTAAAGTATTTAGTTATTACATGCAGGAGGTTGTCAAAAGACAATCTACAGGTATCGTTTTCAAAGCGTAAATACATTACAGATATTCCCTACCAACCATTAAATTTATAACTATCATCAATTTGAAGAATTTTGAAACTGAATTTATTGGGGTGACATTGGCTCACAAAGCCATACAGGTTTCAAGTGTCCAACTCAACAAAACATCATCTGCACACTGCATAGTGCACCCAACACCCCAAGCAAAGTCTCATTCCATCCCTATTCTTCCCCTCTTTGCCCACCTCCACCTACCTTCCACCCACTTTCCCTCTGGCTACCACCACACTGTTGTCAGTATCTATATGTTATACATATACGATTAAGATTTATTTATTTTTAGAGAGTGGGGAAGGGAGGGAGAAAGGGAGAGAAACACTGGTACACAAGTTGCTTCTTGCATACCCCCAACCAGGGGCCTGGCCTGCAACCCAGACATGTGCTCTGACCAGAATTGAATCATCGACCTTTCGGTTGTGAGATGACGCTCAATTCAATGAGCCACACCAGTCTGGGCTATATGTATATATTTTTAAAATGCACACAAAGCTTGGATTTTTTTTTCTGTGCCCTCTCTCTCTGATGTACCATCACCTAAATAGTCCAGCATGATATGATGCTACATTTACAGTCAAGTTTATTATTAGCAAAACAACTAGAGAATGTAATACAAAAGCTTGTGTGTGTGCAGTCTTGGCTTAGTACCAACTTAGGTAATGTGGAGGTTTATTTATTCATATATTACTGAACCTAAACTTGAAAATGTATTATTTGATTATGTTGTAATATGTGAACACAGACAAGAAAAGGAAAACTTTAAAATCAACCCAAGCAAAAAAATAAAAATTTCGTAATTAGTGTCTTCTTCCATAAAAGATTAGTTAGTTGCCATTTAGTAAAAAAAATTATGTGTAAAAAAAAGTTTCTGTTATAAAGAAAATACTTAATGAACTCTTCGGATCTAAGTTGTTTCTTTGCTTTTATTATACAATTGGAAATGTAGTTTGGTACAAAAAAGTACATAACATACTGATAAGTACTTTTTAAAATTTTTTAAAATATATTTTATTGATTATGCTATTACAGTTGTCCCAATTTTGTCCTCTTTTGCCACCCTCTGCCCAGTACCCCCTTTCCCTCCAGCAATCCCCTCACTTAGTTCATGTCCATGCGTCATGCAGGTAAGTTCTTTGGTGTCTCCATTTCCTATGCTATTCTTGACATCCGCTTGTCTGTTTTTGTACCTACCAATTATGCTTCTTAATCCTTTACCTTTCCACCCATCCTTCCCCTTACCCCTCCCAGGTGATAATCTTCCAAATGATCTCCATATCTATGATTCTGTTCCTGTTCTATTTGTTTACTGAGTTTGTTTTTTTTTTAGATTCAGTTATTGATAGTTGGAAACATGTTGCCATTTTAGTATTCATAGTTTTGGTCTTCTTTTCCTTAAATAAGTCCCTTTAACATTTCATGTAATAATGGCTTGGTGATGATGGACTCCTTTAGCTTTACTTTGTCTGGGAAGCACTTTATCTGCCCTTCCATTCTAAATGATAGCTTTGCTGGATAGAGCAATCTTGGCTGTAGGTCCTTGCCTTTCATGACTTTGAATACTTCTTTCCAGCCCCTTCTTGCCTGCTGGGTTTCTTTTGAGAAATCAGCTGGCAGTCTTAAGGGAAGTCCTTTGTAGGTAACTGATTTTCTCTTGCTGCTTTTAGATTCTCTCTTTGTCTTTAACCTTTGGCATTTTAATTATATGCCTTGGTGTGGTCCTCTTTGGGTCCAACTTGTTTGGGACTCTCCGTCCTTCCTGGTCTTGTATGTCTATTTTCTTCACCAAATTAGGAAAGTTTTCTTTCATTATTTTTTTCAAATAAGTTTTCAATTTCTTGCTCTTTTCTCCTTCTGGCACCCCTATGGTTCAGATGGTGCTACATTTAAAGTTGTCTCAGAGGTTTCTAAGCCTGTCCTCATTTTTTTAAAATTCTTTTTTCTTTTCTGCTGTTCTGATTCAATGTTTTTTCCTTCTTTTTGTTCCAAATCATTGATTTGATTCTCAGCTTCATCCTTTCCACTGTTGGTTCCTTATAGATTTTTCTTTATTTCACTTAGTGTAAACTTCATTTCTTCTCTTATTTTTTTTTTTGTATTGTACTCAATGAGCTCTTTGAGTATTCTGATGATCAGTGATTTGAACTCTGCATTTGATGGGTTGCTTATCTCCATTTCATTTAGCTCTTTTTCTGGGGTTTTGTTCTGTCCTTTCATTTGGGCCATATTTTTTTGTCTCCTCATTTTGGCAGCTTCCCTGTGTTTGTTTCCTCCCAAGGTAGCCTCCCAATTTTTATTCACCACATGTGAGTGTGAGACCCCTGTTCTGATGCCACTGCCCCACCACGGTGGTCTCTGCACCTTTCTGTGCCTCTCTGCCTATCCCTGCGACTCCACCCCTCCTATCCATCTGGATGAATGTGGCTTCTTTAAATCCTTGGTTGTTGGACTTCCATACAGCTTGATTTTCCAGACAGTCCTGGTTGTTATTTGTTTTGAAATATAGTTGTACTGATCAGTACTTTTAAGTCATATATTTTTCTCTTCATCCCTAGTCCAAATCTGAGATTCTTATTTACATTTATATGCCTGATAAAAGAATAGTTAACAAGGGAGTTTGGTCCTTTTTTTTAAAATCCTCACCCAAGAATATATTTTTATTGATTTTAGAGAGAGAAGAAGAGAGAGAGAGAAACATTGATCAGTTGCCTCCTGTATATGCCCTGAGCAGGGATCAAACCTGCAACCTAGTTATATGCTCTGATGGGGAATTGAACCTATATCATTTTGGTGTATGGAGCCATGCTCCATCAAACTGAGCCACCTGTTGAGGGCAAGGCAGTTTGGTCTTATCTCCTGTACTCTACATGTAGGCTAGACTTTCTTCTATTGTATAATAATTTTCTCCAATGTTGTTTTTAGAAACCTGAAGAAAAGTTTATAATTTGTTAGCATTATAAAATAGTCCCATCCAGGCTGTTGACTGGAACCAACACTGAACCACCCTAAATTGATTCAGACTCTACCTTTATACCAATCCTGATTTCTGGGTCACAGCATCTAACCCTTTGCCTTACCTTTGGGTTACGAAGTCAGCCTCACTCCCCATACCCAATAGTTCCTTCCCCTACTCTGAAAGTCAGATTGCTCTTTACTGTTCAGGGTATATTCTCTGCCAATCTGGCTTCATCCCTAGAACCTAACCCTAGCATAATTACCTGTGGCTGATATACCCATGAATCTCCTCTGGTCCCCACAAATAGGAAGTCTTGACGAGTGTCTGGCAATAAACCAAAGTACAGGCATAGTGCTAAAGAGATGATAACATGCCTGTAATGCTCATGACGTGCAACCTGTGTCATTGTCAGTGTTAAAACCTCATATAGCCATGCATATGAATTGCTTAAATTAGTGTTTCCCAAACTTTGTCATGATTTTTGCTTGACCCAGGAAGCATAAATATTATTAACAAATACTATTAGTAAATATCTGTTAACCTTTTAAAAAACAAATAGATTTCTTTTAAATAGATTTGTTTTAAAAGGAAACATTATAACCTTCATAAGTAGAAAACCTTTCCAATTGACATAAACAAAAGACATTAAAAACAAATCCAATGAAAACAAAACAAGGTTATTCTACTTAGGTACTCTATCAAGGATCTGAGCCTAAGGCTGGCTCTCAATTTGTTAAAAAAGGAAGATTGGTAAGGGTTGGACATATTAGTTCTAACCTAATATTTTTCTACTTAATATCTTGAGGAAGATTAAAAATAGTGAAAAAAAAAAGCTTTTTTGCTGAGTGGCTTCACTGGTATTTTAATGTCCCATCCATCTAAAATTACCTCATGTAGGCCAGGGTAAGGAGGAGGCAAATGATCACCCCCCACAAAAAATAAAAATAAAAGTAAAAATTAGCTCACTTACCACTAGTCTACATGTCCCATGCTGTAAGAAACACTGGCTGATTTTACTTACCATGTGTATTAATTATTACAATTAATGCAGTGTAAAATACCAATGGCATATTTCACAAAATATTTCAAAAATTCATATAGAACCAAAAAGACCCCAAATATCCTCAGCAATCTTGAGAAAAGAAGAACGAAGTAGGAGGGATCACCATACCTGATATTGAACTTCACTACAAGGCTACTGTAATCAGAACAGCCTGGTACTGGCAATAAGAACAGATATATAGGTCAACGGAACAGAAGAGAGAGCCCAGAAGTAAACCCATATCTTTATGGTCAATTAATATTTGACAAAGTGGACAAGAGCATAAAATGCAATAAAAATAGCCTCTTCAATAAATGGTGTTGGGAGAACTGGACCACCAACTTACACCATACACCAGAGTAAACTCAAGATGGATAAAAGAGTTAAATATCAGTGGTGACACCATAAAAGTTCTAGAGGAAAACATAGGCAGTAAAATTTCAGATATCACACACAGCAATATTTTGCTGATATAGCTCCTAGGGCAAGGGAGATAAAGGAAAAAAATAAACAAATGGAACTATATCAAATTAAAAGGCTTCTACACAGATAAAGAAACCATCATGAAAATGAAAAAGGAACCAACTGCATGGAAAAACATTTTTGCCAGTAATACCTCGGAAAAGGATTTGATCTCCAAAATATATTAAGAACTCATATGACTCAACACCAGGAAGACAGACAAATAATCCAATTAATCAGCTTAACAATAACCCACAAACTTCAGACCAACTTAAACAATTCAAGTAAAAAATGGGCAAAGGACCTAAATAGACTCTTTTCCAAGGAGGACCTACAGAGGGCACAGAGACATATGAAAGAATACTCAACATCACTAGTCATCAGAGAAATGCAAATTAAAACCATAATGAGATATCACCTCACACTGTTCAGAATGACTATCATTAATAAAACAAACAACAAATGCTGGTGAGGATGTGGAGAAAAGGGAACCCTAGTGCACTGTTGGTGGGAATGTAGACTGGTGCATCCACTCTGAAAACAGTATGGAATTTCCTCAAAAAAATAAAAATGGAACTGCCTTTTGACCCAGCTATTTCACTGTTGGGATTATACCCTAAAAATCCTAAAACACCAATTCGAAAGAACTTATGCACCCCTATGTTCACAGCAATGTTATTTACAATAGCCAAGTCCAAGAATCAGCCTAAATGCCCACTGGTAAATGAGTGAATCAAAAACTGGTACATTTACACAATGGAATACTATGCAGAGGAGAGAAAGAAGGAACTCGTACCCTTTGCAACAGCATGGATGAAACTGGAGAGCATTATGCTAAGTGAATTAAGCCAGGCAGTAAGAGACAAATGCCATGTGATTTCACCTATAAGAGGAACTTAATGAAAAAAACAAACAAATGAGCAAAATAGAATCAGAGTTATGGAAAGAAGGAACAGACTGACAGTGACCAGGGTGAGGGGGTAGGAGGCTATTGATGGAAAGAAGGGGAAAAATAAAAAATAATTAGATAAACAGAAATAGACTCATAGACACAGAGAACTGATGGTCACCAGACGGGAGGAGGGTTGGGGGGCTGAGTGAAAAGGGTATAGGGATTAAGAAGCACAGATTGGCAGTTATAAAATGGTCATGGGGTATAAAGTTCAACTGGGTGTCCAATATTTTTGCGTCTCTGTGCCACACTGGAAGTAGAATTGTCTTGGGCCACACATTAAATACATTGTGACATGTAATCACAAAAAAATCTCATAATGCTTTAAGTGAATTTACAGTTTTGTGTTGGGCTGCATTTATAACCATTCTGGGCTGCATGTGGCCCATGGGCCACAGGTTGGACACCCCTGGAGGGAATACAGTCAATAATATTGTAATACTTATGTATAGTACTGTGTGAGTACTTAAATTTTGAGGGGATCACTTTGTAAATAAGTATCTAACGACTGTGCTGTACACCTGAAACTAATATAAAATAATGAATGTCAACTGTAATTGAAAAATAAAATTTTTAAAAAGTAAGAAAAAAATTTTTTAAAAAGAAATTAATATAGTGAAGGTTACAGGAAAGTTCCTTGTGGCACACCCACCTCAGGATATCAAGGCAGGCTATTGGAAGGCCAAGTTATATGAAACCATGAGCTCTGGGAGAAAAGAGGAAGGGGACTTAACAGTTAACAATCATCCTCCATAGCACTGAAACTACAAAAATAACTAAAAGCTGCTCCAGCACCTGGAGGGACAGTTTGAGGTACATGAGCACCATCTTGGAAATTCCATTTTAGGGATTCATTCAAATATCCTTCAACTCAAATCCTAGGAAAACTTCTAAATTCCTCCAGAGACCAGAGTAGAAAAATGAACAGAGTGGGATACTGGAGAGAATGCAGATGTGCAGTGGTAGCAGATACAGCATCACTGATGATGACTATGTTCGGCTTTGGCAGGTCAGGGTAACAGCAGCTTCATGTGGTTAAGATTAAATGTATAATGTACATAAGAAAGAAAAAAATTGAGGTCTTGTTTGTTTTCTTTTATTTGCCTCTCTCCCATCCCTCCTTTAAGCTGATAGCAACTCTGCTTCCTTGCCTCAGAGGATGTCAGGGAAGAAAGCAGAAGTTGCTTTCAAAACACAACACCTTCTCTTTAAGCTTGAAATGGTCAGCCCCAAATTTCTCTTTAATGAGTTTAGGGCTAGTAATCTGGTTGGAAGTAGTGTACCATGTGGCTAGGAATTTAATGAAGCTACATTTGTATAGTGTTATGAATCAATGCAAATAGGAACATTTCTAAATTTGCTTTTATTCTCACTTTAAAAAATGTTAATCTATCATATGATATAATATTATTTTTATTTAAGGTGGAGAAAGAGGAACCAAGCAGAGAGGTTCTCTCAAGCCACCCTTGTGTACTGCCATGGGAAAGGATTTTACTGAGAATAAATGTGATGCCTAGCCTAAAAGAATGAAAAAGAAGTTGGTGGACCCCTAGAGCAGTGGGAATTTGCTCTCAGATCCCTGAAAGTGTTGTTAGAATATGACAGGATCTCAGAGTAAATGTCTGAATGCTACATCAGAGAGGCTGGAACCTAGGCCTGGGAATCCCACTAGGGACTCCTACTAGCCAAACAAAGCTGTGCCATAAACTTGGCCGGTGCTATGGTCTGAATGTTTATGCCCGTCTCCCCAACCAAAACTCATATGGTGATGGTGGCATTAGTAGGTGGTGGCATTAGTAAGTAGAGCCTTTGAGAGGTAGTTAGGTCATATTAGTGCCCTTGCAAAAGAGGCCCCAGAGAGCTCCCTGGCTCCTTCCACCATGTAAAGACACAGTGAAAAGACTACCATCTATGAACCAGGAAGCCATATCTCACCAGACATCAAATCTGCTGGTGCCTTGATCTTAAGACGTAGCAGCTTCTTGAACTGTGAGAAAAAAACTGTTTGTTGTTTATAAACTGCCCAGTTTATGGTATTTTGTTATAGCAGTCCAAATGAACTATGCTTGCTGTCTGCTGGCATGTAGCACTTTGGTAGACATGAGATCAATTAGTCAATACATATCGATTGACACCTGTGATTTGTCAACCATTGTTCTAGGTTCTGGGGATATAGGAATGAGTAAAACAGATAAAGTGCCTACCTTCCGCAAGCTTAGTAGGAAGAGACAGGAAATGAACACTTTTAATTTTTTTAAATTTTATTATTTTTGATTTTTAGAGAGAGGGGAAGGGAGGGAGAAAAAGAGGGAGAGAAACATCAATGTGAGAGAAAAAAATCAGCTGGTTGCCCTCCATATGCGCCCTGACCAGGGACCAAACCCACAACCCAGGCATGTGCCCTGACTGGGAATTGAATGGGTGACCTTTACCTTGCAGGACAATGCCCAACCAACTGAGCCACACCAGCCGGGGAGAAATGAACACATTTTAAATGAATAAGAAAATTCAGATATTGTAAGTGTCATGAAAAAAATTAGGACAAGAGGGAAGTAAAAAACAATATCTAAAGTTACCATCAGTTAAGGAGATGAGGGGGTAGGGAAGAGGAATTAGTTAATCAGTAAAGTTCTGAGCTGAGGGGGTATTCAGGTTTTGTGGTGCCTGACTTTTATACAGTTTGGGGAATCCTCTTTCAGAAAAAGGATATAAACTTGCAAATACAGTCATACCTCAGTACTTGTTAGCTTCAGAATTCATCAGACCCTGTACTCATGGCATTTTGACAAGAAAAAAAATGATTCAGAATTTGGCACTTGCTCCAGACTCATCACACTTGCTAGAACTTGTGTGAGTCACAATGCCACTCCACAAGAGAATATGCTTCATCATTCAGTATTCCTCAGTTTCCGCATTAGTACGGAATGAATTAATGAATATGGAAGTACCACTGTACTTAATTAAGTATAGGACCTTGGAAGGGACTCATTCAAATGAGAGGCCCTGACATTGCACAGTAAATCTGTCCCTAGCTGGGACTTGAATGTCAGGAATACACCTGAAGAGGTCATCCAGGCTAGGATAAATGTTCCAGCACTAACGAATGTGCAAACATGACTGATGACCACAGTAGCACTATTCAGTGTCATCTCGGCAACTTGTCACATCCCTGGTGGAGGTGAGAGACCTCCAAGAATGACTGATAGAGAGCTCCCTATTTGCCAGGTATGAAGGTTGAAATTAAGTACTTTATAGAAAATTAGGAAAGTTGAGGAGCCTTTAAGTGAAATTAATTCCCAATACATCTGTAAAGAGCCTTGCATATGTAGTTGACATGTAGTTCGCTTTCCACCAGTGCTGTAAGAAATTATTACACATGTGACACCTTATAACAATTCCCATTTATTACCTCACAGTTCTCTAGGTCAGAAGTCCAGGTGGGCTCAGCTGGGTTCTATGCTCAGGGTATCATGAGGCCAAAAGCAAGTTGTCAGCAGGTCTGGGCTCTTATCTAGAGGCTCTTTGGAGCTCATTTAAGTTGCAGTTGTAGAACTAGAACTGAGGTCCCCATTTTCTTGCTGGCTCATAGCTGGAGACTTTGCTCAGCTCCTGGAGGCTGCCCTCAAATCCTCATCATGTGGTCCCCTCCACGAACAGCTCACAACAGTGGCTGAGCCAGCAGGAGAACGTCCCTCCAGGTAGGGCCCAGACCCTCTTTTATGAGCTTTTAACTCAGGTCTACTCAGGATAATCTCAATTTAAAAAAATTACTTATACAAATTTTAATTAAAATATTTTAAAATGGTTAAAATACATGTAACATAAAATTTACTATTTTAACCATCTTAAGTGTACAGTTTGTGGCATTTGTGATATTCACATTGCTGTGCAACCAACACCACCATCCATCCGCAGAACCTTTTTCATCCTGAAAAACTTAAACTCTGTACCCATTAAACGATAACTCTACCCTTGCATTCCCAGTCCATGGAAACCATCAGTCTAGTTTCTGTTTAGAATTTGACTACTCCATGTACCTCATATGAGAGGAATCATGCAGTTATAATTGATTATTGGGTAAATTGAATATGGATTGGGTTTTAGATTGATATTAAGAAATTCTTTGTTATTTGGGTACTAAGATGTGGTGATAATGTGATAAAGAATCTGTCTTTAATTTAAAGAGGTACGTCTATAAAGCTTCATGATTTTGACAACTTTGTTTCAAATGGTCAGCAAAATAAAACATAAATAAATAAAAACACACATATATAAGTAGATAAAGCAGATTGGCAAGATATTAATAATTTCTGAACCTGGTTATTCAAATATTTGTTATACTATTTTTTTTAGTTTTTGTTTAAAATTTTTCATATCAAAATGTTGAGAGAGAAGAAGATCTTACTGTAGTTTGTAGTTTTTTATGCCCAGAGGCATTTGGAAATGAGGATGGCTGTATTTCTGGTTATCAAAATGACTGGGGAGCATTACTGTGATTTACTGGAGAGGGCCATAGCAGGGATGCTAAATAACTTGTAATGTGAGGGAATTCTCCACACAATGAATTATGCTTCTCAAAATGCCAGTACCTTCCCTGTTCAGGAATAGTAAAAGTAAACCAATAAACATCTCTTCCAAAAATGTCTTCTCCTAACCCCATATACAATTCTAGGGGTTTTTCAATCCATACACAAAAAATAACTGGATAATCTTTATTCATAGTTTCAACTTCCTCAATTTTTATTTATTCCTTAATTCACTCTAGTTTGTTTTCACAATCACCTTTCCTTAAAAACTGGTCTTATCAGGATGGCCACTGACGTTATTGCTAAATGCAGTGGACATATTGCAGTATTTGTCAAGATGAATACTTCCTCCTTCTTGAAAATTTCCCCTCAACTTCCATGACACCACTTTCTGCTGGTTTTCCTCCGAATTTTCTAACTACTTTAAAATGCCTCTCATACACTCCTTTTTCTCTGCCTACATCTTATTTCACAGGATGTCATCTGTAGACCTCTTTTTTTTCCCCTTTGCAAAGTTTTTCTCAGATCCCCACCTCAAAGCTAGATATTGCATCTAAGTTCCATATCTATTTATACAGTTGCCTACTGGCATGTAATACATATGCCTAACAAACACCAAATGGGACTTAGCTGCCCACATACATTTGCTTCTTCTCTTAGAGTCTCTTTCAAACAACGACTGGGATTTACTTAATGCTTTGGAAACCCACCTATAAAGACACCTATTCTAGATGACAAAGGAGGGGAGGATGGGGACTGGGATGGCTTCTGGGAGGTGATGTTACTTAAGCAGGTAGTTAATCAAAGAGGAATTGAATGAGGTGTTTGGGAGTGATGCCCTGTGAGTAACAAGGACAATCTGTCAGAGGAACAGAGGCAGAAACACAACAGTAAATACAACTACACTCCTTGAATGGGAAGTGATTCACAGATGATGAAGTACACATGCTTTTAGGGAGGAAGAAAAGGTAGGCAGGAAATAGATCATGAAGAGTCTTTTATGAGATGCTAAGGAGTTGGATTTTAACCTATCAGGTTAGAGTTAAATGATTGCTCACAGGCTCCAGAAGTGGGTTGGCTCATGCTGTGTGTGTGTGTGTGTGTGTGTGTGTGTGTGTTTAATTGGATTAGTTATCAACATCTAAAAATTGAGAAATTTCACATGGAAGTCTGGATTTCTAGCCTCTCCTGAAGAATTGGGGAGATCTGACCACATTTTCCCAAATTTGACAGACTGCTGTCACCACTCTGCACTTGTTCCCATCTGATCTGCTTTATTCATCTGTTACTCAGGCCACCTCCATGGCCCCTGTGGCCACTGGCAGCTGCTACTTTTGCTCCAGATGAGGAGCCATTGAAGAACTGTTATCAGGGGAGTAATAAAATCAGAAATTGGGTCAGAAAGATCATTCTGGGAAAAATACAGAGGTTAGATTCTGGGCAAAGGAAAACAGTGCCATAAAGAAGTGAAACTGTACATTCTAGAGCATTGGTTTTGCAGTTTATAGCCATTCTCATGTTTTTATCATGGCACTCTCTGTGGCTTCCTTTATCTCCAACACTCAATCACAGTTAACCTTGTTTGCCTCATTTCTAGAGATGAACGTTAATATCCTGAGGTTCCCTATTGGAAAGATTTCTGGCATGTTACTGACTAAATTCTAAAGACAAATGTTTTCTCTTGTCTGGGTAAGGAAGGAAAAGCAAGAAAAAAAGAGAGTAGTACTAATATTTTGAAGTTGTTGTATATCTTGACTATGGTGATGGTTACACAATGGTATACATTTGTCAAAAATCATAGAAGTATAGATGAAAAAGAGTATTCCTATAGGTAAATTATACCTCATTGAGAGAGAGAGACAGAAAAAGAGAGACCACCTAAGTTCTAAGATGGTTAATGTCACACCAGGAAAAACTATGCCATAAAGTCACTTTCATAATTTAGATGATTTTCCTCATAAGATAGTAAACACAACTACTAATATAATCTTCAATATAGCTTATTATCTCCTTTATAACTTTGAAAGAAAATAGTTAAGTTCTCAAAAGCCATCTTACATTCAAATCATTTGTTCCTCAGAAGTTTAAATTTAAACTTTAGTTAACAATATCAGACTGGTTAACTAAGTGTGATAGAGAGCATGCCTCCAAGGTGGCCCCCAGTGATTCCTTCCTCCTGGTGTTCACACCCTTGTGCAGTGCACTTCCACAGTGAAAAGGGCTGACTTGTGTAACCAATAGGATGCTGAAGAGGTGACAGCATAACGTTATAGCTTAGGTCATAAAAGCATTAACGTTTCTGTCTTGCTCTCTCAGGAATCACTCGCTCTGGGAGAAGCCAGTTGCCATGTTGTGAGAACACTCAAGAAATTTTCCATGTGAGAAAGCCCTCTTGGAACGGGTCCTTTAGTCTAAGTAAAGCCTCCATTGACTAATGTTTTGAATGCAAACTCGTAAGAGATCTAGAATCATCCACCTATGCTGCTGCCAAATTCTTGGCCCATTGACATTGTGAGATAATAAATGTTAATTATTGTTTTAAGCTGCTAAGTTTTGGGATAATTTGTTATATACTGACAACAAAAACACTAGTATTTTATTTTTCTGAAATATAATCAAACCTAAATATTCCAGGCCATACCGCATCTGTTGGAATTTTAAGCTCATTATTTTAATTGATAAAGTGAGGATATTGCAATATGTAGGCTTGCATTGTGCCTAATTTCTAGTACTTAGAAGATGGTCAATAAGTGATCATTGCAGAATATATTTTTAGCCAGAGACTGTTTATTTACAAGAGCTGAAACTTAAAGTAGCTTAAATAAAAACAGGATATACTGAAAGCATAAACCTCATAAAAATATTCAAGAGGAATACCTGGATTTTTTGGAGTTAGAAAGCTGTCAGGTGGTATATGTCTCCCTTCTTCCTTTTCTCTCCTTTTATCTCTCTATCACTCTTGTCTCTATGCATCTCTTTCTCTGTCTCGTTCTCCCTATATTTCTCTTTCTTTCTGTCCGTTTCTCTCTTTCCACATCTTTCTCCTTTCCCCACTGCAGCTTTAATTTTCTCAAGTCCCCTTTTCTCATCCCCCTTTCTGCACCCCTTCTTTCCCCTATCTCAATACTTCCATTTCTCATTCTCTCTCTCTTTGTTCCTTACCTCCTCTTAATATCCTTACCTCCTCTTCCCTCCTTGCCTTCTCTTCCTTCCCTTTTCACTTTCCTCTCCCTTTCCTTTTGTATTATGCATTATCTTTTTCTATTTTGCATTATCTTTTATCACTTATTCAATGTATCTTCTTTACCCTTCTGTTCTGAAGGATGCTTGCCTGCAAACTTAAAATAATATGGAGATTTCTAAAATTAATATAATAGGTCCCTTCAAAGTATTCTGAAATACAAAACATGTCAGAAATCTGAAGATTATGAAATGCTAAGCAAGCTATGGCAGCATTGAGGACCTGGAGGATGAAAAAGGCCTCAGTGTAGCTAATATAAATGTCTCAATGTCCATGAGCCCATCTACTCTACTTACATAAGAGAGTTTTTACATTTTCCTGTCCAGGTTCTCATTCTTTGCCTGCAGCAAATTAGAAAAGAAAGTTAGACAAGGGGTACTCCTTAAGTCACATTCTTGGCAGCAAGTGATATATGACACCTGAGAAGTAAAAGATTATATAGATTAAAAATTGTAACAACAAGCCCTGGCCGGGTGTCTCAGTTGGCTGGAATGTAGTCCCCTACACCAAAGTGTTGCAGGTTGATTCCAGTGTGGGCATATATCTAGGTTGTGGGTTCTATCCCTGGTTGGGGTGTGTGCGAAAGGCAGCCAATCAATGTTATTTTCTTCCATCAATATTTCTCTCTTTCCCTTTCTGTCTCTCTAAAATTAGTAAAAGCATGTCCTCAGGTGAGATTTTAAAAAATTAAAAAAAAAGACTCTGACAATGAAAAACAGACATAAGAACTGAGAAAAGAGCATGGACCCAATCAATGAAAGGGCAAACAGATTAGAACTCTTCAGTAGTCTGTAACAAATCTTCGTCTAATAGTGGGTAGTCATTATTATAAACTGTGGAGAGAGTATCAAATTTTATTTTGATATTTAAAAAGGAAGTAATATATATATTTTTTAAAGATCTTATTTATTTATCTTCAGAGGGGAAGGGAAGGAGAGAGGGAGAGAAATATCAATGTATGGTTGCTTCCTGTGCATTCCCTGCTGGGAACTGGCCTGCAACCCAGGCATGTGCCCTGACTGGGAATCGAACCGTGATCTCTTGGTTCACAGGCCCGCGCTTAATCCACTAAGCTACACCAGCCAGGGCGGAAGTAATATATTTTGGTAAAATATTACATACACAATGTGACCCTTCAAATGTAAGCTTTGGACATTGAGAAAATTTAGATGTAAAAAATACAGTGACTTAAGTAAAGTGTTAATTATATATTTATAGTTATATGATTATAATGTTAATCATATTTAATTTTATATTTAATGGAGCTTTTCTCCATTGTTGTAGGAAAAAATAATAAACTTATAAATTTAACAATTGGTATAGTAGAGTCTAACAGGTCCTAAGGCACTAATGCCTTTACAATTAGAAATCTTAGATGATAAAAAAGTATTGGAGATCAGCATCACCCTCATTTTATGCACAAGCATGAAATTGATTCAACAAGAAGCTAAAACTTCCTTCTGCTCATGAACGTAAATTAGCAAGTTTTACATTCCTTTCTAGTTTATACTAAAAATTGGGTATGTTTTCATTCTCTGGTTGGTTATAGGCCCTCTAAGGCAAACTCAATTTCTTCTATTATTCTACGTTGTGAAATATCAGGTTTCTTATCTTGTGGAGGCTTCACAGATGCTTATAATTCATCAATTGACATATTGTAGTTTGCAACTGGGGCTGTATCAAACAATAGATTTCTTTCAAATGTGCTACATCCATGGACATTGCAATTATTTCTCAGGGACCACAGAATAATTTCCCCCAAATGCTCCATCAGAGTTATGTTTAGTAGTGTTTTTTCTGATTATAAAGCTAATTTATTCCCATTGAAAAATTATCAGTAGGATATTTAATTTTAATCAGTAAAATTATCAGGAAATAATTTTAAAATATAAAGAAGAAAATAATGTCACTTGTAATTTCATTACTCAGATCTGCTAACATTTTCATACAAAACATATTCTCCAGATTTTTGCTTTGAATATATTCATAAATACATACAACTTTATTAATTATTTTTACTGAGGTATAATTAACACATTATATTAGTTTCAGATATACAACATAATTCAATGTTTGCATATATTACAAAATGATCATCACAGTAAGTATAGTTAAGCATCTATTACTTCATTTTGTTACAAATCCTTTTTATTATGGAGAAAATTATTAAGATTTATTCTCTTAGCAACTTTCAAATATACAATACAGTATTATTAACTATAATCACCATGATGTACATTATAGCCCATGACTTATTTGTCTTATAACTGAAGTTTGTACCTTGACACATTTTCCCACCCCTTAACCCCTGCCTCTGGCAGCCACCAATCTGTATCTATGAGCTCATTTTTTGTTGTTTTAATAGATTTCACATACAAGTGAAATCATAAGGTATTTGTTTTTCTCTGGCTGACTTATTTCACTTAGCATAATGTCTTCAGGATCCATCCATGTTGTCACAAATGACAATATTTTCTTTTTTATGGCTGAGTTTTCTGTATACATAAAAATCACATTTTCTTTTCATTCATCTGCCAGTGGACACTAAGTTTGATTCCATATCTTGGCTTTTGTGAATAATGCTGCAGTAAATTTGGGGGTGCATATATCTCTTTGAATTAGTGTTTTCACTAAAAAGTGAAGTACCCAGCAGTGGAATTACTGGACTTGGAGAAGTGGAATTAGTGGTATTTGGAGAAGTACCCAGCAGTGGAATTACTGGACCATATGGTAGTTCTATTTTTAACATTTGAGGAACCTCCATACTGTTTGTCGTAGTGACCACACCAGTTTACATTCCCACCAACAATGTGTGAGGGTTCCCTTTTCTTTTACATCCTTGCCAACACTTGTTATTTCTTGTCTTTTTGATACTAACCAACAGGTATGAGGTGATATCTCATTGTGATCTTGAATAGGTTTATTTTTTAAAAAACAAACTTAAGGTCATTTTACTCAGAGTTTAATAACCATCTTTTTCATTTAGCCATGTGTCATGGACCTCTTCCCACAGCAGTGGCAATGAATATGTCATTCCATGTACCATATTTTATTTAACTGATCTTCTTTTGGTGATATTTCAATCATTTTACAAATTCTTTATTATAAAAAATGCATAGTTGAACATCTTTGACTCATCTTTCTTAAGGAAAATTTCTTGAAATGGAATCACATAACAGAAGTTTGAGATCCGATCATAAAATAAGTAAATACCAGTCGATCATCAAACTATATAACTGAGTATAGGAACACAACTATTGTTTAGCTAATTTGGAATGGTTAATTTTTTTTTAGCCATAAGAAGGTATATTTTTGAGCCCTGGCCCCAAGTGGCTTAGTAATTGGAGCACCATCCTGTACACCAAAAAGGTTAGAGGTTCCATTCTCATTCGGGGCACATACCTAGGCTGCATGTTCCATTCCCAGTTGGGGTGCATAGGAGAGGCAACCAGTAGATGCTTCTCTTTCACATCCATGTTTCTCTCTTGCTCTCTCTCAAATCAATGGAAATATCCTCAGGTGAGGATTTAAAGAAGTATAATTTTGAGGTACTTCTAATTAGCCCCACTTACAAGTATTTTGAAATATTTTTAGTACGAAAAATTTTAAGAATCTTTGTGATAAAATTTTGTATAAACTCAATACACCATTAACCATCAAAGTCTGGATATCAACATCTACCACAGAGAAATAACCAAACCACAGTTTTTCTTGTGGTTGATATTAGCTGTGATGTTAAGCATTAGTAATGTTCCCTACAGGTGATAGGGTAATTCTTAATAACTGTAGTTTGGTTGTCACAAACTACAGTTATATCAGTGGAAGTAGGTAAATTCAACTTAGATCTTTTTTTGGTAATGCAGGGGTCTTGGACAAATATTGACCTCTTACCCTTAAGTGACTATCTAGTCTGTTTAGCTTTAAAGAAAGCTTTTTAATGAACTTACAGTCAGACAAATTTATGCATTCTTGAAAGTATTATGTGAGGCAGTTGATATAACAACGTTAATATAATATGATGTTAAGGAGCATGGATAGGCTTTGATATTTGACAGCTTGCGATGGAATCCCACCATTTTCTCTGGGGCAAGTAATAACTTCTTTAAGCAATGGTTTTCTCATTTTTAAAAGTGGAGATAATATAACATTAGAGTTGGTGAGAGGGTCCAATGAGATAATGCAAGGTACCTGTCATACAGTAAGCAGTCAAAAATATATCTGTCTTCCTCATAATCATAATGATGCTCTGCATCTACTCATTAATGCTATTGAAAGATAACTTTAATTGCAACACTCATTAAATTAATTACGTATTCATATAGAGTTTTCTATACATGCTTATAAAGTCATATAAACATATAAAACCACACTAATTTTATTGATAGTTAGAAAGAAGCCTGAATTAAGAATTCAGAATTTTTTAAAAAGCAAAGATAGTTATATTACTTTTAAATTCATTTAATAACTATATGTAAACTAAAAGGAGGATTGTCAATAAGTTCTTTGAGGGGATACACTTTATTATAGAAGTAAAACTAGTGCCTTTTCTCTTCTAGACTGCTAGTAAGTTACTGTGTGCTATTGAAATTTCTTGAGGGACCTGCACAACCTGAAGAAATAATTTAAGACATTCCTTCCCTTGAAACCTCATTTTCTTAGATGATATTTTATTTACAAAGGCAAAAATTGCCCATAAAAGTACAGGTTGACTTACTGTGGTTTTCTCACTGTTCCTTATATAAGTCAGATTAAAAAAATGGGGGAAATAACATTCTCTGAGATCATTTAGATTTTATTTTTAAACTTAACATTGAAAGCAATGTTAGTTCTGAACTAAAACATGATAAAGTAACGTATTAGAGACCCCAGGGCAACTTTACTCTAATACAGCTAATAAAAATGATTATGTCAGGATGTTAATGTTAGGAAGGAATTTAGGGATAATTTGACACAAACCCCTTGACAGAGAAGGAACTTAAGGCCTCTGAGAGATAAAGTGGCTTTAGTAGTTCAGTGATGGAGCCAAGATTAAAACACTTCCAACTTGGTATACCTTGTATTGCCTCTCACTCACTTCCGAAAGGTTTTATGAAAGATACTTGGTACACTTTTTACATTGACTAGAGCTCTTGTGGCCAGGCTGTCCCCACAATGCTGGTCCGGAAAATTTCCATGATAGTCAGCATCTCAAAATAGCAGCAGGTCCCTGCAGCTTTGTTCCTAACTCTGCAAGAATGAAAGTAATTCTAATTATACAACGGGCACTGGACAAATCATTTCTCTCAACAAACATTTCAGTGCTTACTATGTGCCTGGCTCTGTGTTCTACTCCAAGAATATGAAGTAGACTCAAAAGTCCTTATCCTTAAGAAACTAATAGTCTAATGGAGGAAACCTGTAAAGAGATAATGTTCGGTAACATCACACAGCCCAAACCAATGCCTAGGAAAATATATACCATTAAAAATGATTATTTGTTAAAATTGTGTTATGCTTTGGGTGTTTTAACCATGCACAAATAAAATTCTACTCAAACACCCTTCCAAAGAGTTTCTGTGCCAGGAACATGCAAAAGAATCAATGGAAAAGTAAAGTTAGCATTTTGGTTCTTAATACAGAGGAATATGATACACTAAACTATAGTTTTAGCACATAAATCTTTTTAAAAAATTACTGATTTTAGACAGTGAGGGGAGGGGAGAGAGAAAGAAAGAGAGAAGAGGGAGAGGAAGAAACATCGATTTGTTGTTCCACTTACTTACGCATTCATGGGTTGATTTTTGTATGTGCTGTGACCATGATGGAATTCAAAACCTTGGCATATAGGGTTGATGTTCTAACCAACTGAGATACCTGGTCAGAGCAATCAACCATTTTTCTAATCTAATTGAATTTAAATGACCTTAGGCCAAAGCACCATCTAGCATTTAAACCCACATTTTGTATGTTATTCTAGTCACATAGAAAATAAGTGTGATATTGGGATGAGCCAGCTGACTGGGATGCTGACTTTCTGGGCTGGCCCCAGTCCAAAGTCTATGATGGCCTGGAAGGGAGAGAATCAGAGAGAGCCCCTACATCTGAGAGTTAGCACTTGAAAATCCCACCCACTATCAAATCCTGCCTCATCAGTGACTTTAAACCTAATCAACCCCTCCTCTCTATTTGGATAATTTGGTGTCCTTGTATAAAGCATTATTTCCTCCCTAGAGTGTTCTTTTCCCTTCTTCCTGCCAGAAAATCTCTTTGAAAACTCCACCTAAATTCTATTTACAAAACCTTTCTTTTTTAATGTTAGCAAATTTGGATTAATCCTTTTCATTATACCCTATCACCTCGTATGTTTATAAACATATAAATGCCTAAAATGTTTAGATTTAGTTTGTTCTCCCCAGTTAACACAAGAGTTAGAAATTTCAACAAAGGTGACTATCCATAAGGAACTTCAAATATTTTTAGATGCGTCGTGAAAGTGGCACAAACATTGTGAATAATTACAGGTCTGCAATTCTAATGTGAACCCATTTTTATTTTTGAAACTCTTGCCAGTTAACCTTGGCATTACACAAGAAACAGACAGTCTGACATAATTTGATGGTTATCTCATGAGGAAGTATAGCTACATACAGTAAAAAGCAATAACACAACAACTTTGGTTCACAGAGCTTTGCTTTTAATCTTATCTTTCCATAAACCCTAAGCAATCCATATTACAAAGTGTTTGCTTATTAAACTTTATCACTTTTGAATGACATTGGGCTGATAAATTTTTGCCTGTCAAATCTCATTGGTTCCCTCAAAAATCACATTTTAATATTTATGTGGAATGAAGTATATACTTAGCTTGCTTTTCAGATTACAATCCACAGGAGAGTTTTATTTAGATATTCAATTCAATTGAACACACATTGATTGTGTGCTTACTCTGTGGTAGGATTACTGTGTGGTAGGCTGTATGCCAGGTTCTGGCCATTCAAAGATGAGGAATTTACAGTGTGTAAGGGTAGGTAGACCAGACAGCTACTACAAAATATTGACAAAAGCTATAGGAGCACAATGCTAAAGAAAGGCAGAACATGGAGGCATAATTCTTTCTGAGCGAAAGGGAGAGCAGACCTGGGGAAAAGTAGCTATTTGGGATCATTGCCACTATGATAATGGCATCCAATTTCAGCTTCCCCTACACAGCTTCTTGACAGTCTGATTTTACATCCCAATCCAGTTGCTTCCTTCATTCTCTTCTTTAACTATGCCAACATTCACCATCCTTTATGTAACTCAACCCTTTTCTTGTGTTTCACCTTTTTTCCTTGCTCTCTTTCCTTCTGGCAAACTTCCAGAAAATGGTTTCTTTCACACAAACTACCTCAACTTTCTGCTATTTTCCTTCACCCCTAGTATTTCAAATGACACATTGTAGTGTAAGCGGAGGCAGTCTGGCTTCCTCACCCACAAGTCTGGGTAGCTAAGGGAAGCAGTGTTCCCATAGCCTTGGAGGGGCCTGATAACTAGTGTTCTCATAGCCTTGAGACTGGGTCTGATAAACTGTTCCCATAACATGAAGTAGGCTTGCATGCGCAGAATTATGTTATGTTATTTGATTTCTGGCATCTTGCCGGCTTTGTTCCCCTCTAGTGTTTAAACAGGTAGGGACTCCCTGCTGGGCACCATGATGAGACACACGCAAGGGGACAGGTGCCATGCTGGGGAGCCAGGGCCATGACACGTGCTATGCAGAGACATGCGATAGACATGCAGCTTGCAGCGTGCATGGCTTGCCCACCCGTGAATAAAGGCATGCCAGACATCCCAACGGCTCTGAATATTTTTCCTTCTGCATGAATACTATGGACCTTCCTGGCCTTGAAGGGTCGCAACACACATATACTTTTATGAGTGGATGCTTATATTCTCCCATAATACCCAGCTCAAGGTAGTGACTCTGTTAAAACTTGTTGCTTTGATTAAAACAGTATACTATGGCTATGGATATGTAGGTTACTAGTTATCAGACTTAGCTGATTATCAGAGTTTTCTGGAAAATATAAAAATCATGATACCTTATTCAGGAAAATCACATTTGTATTTGCCATTTGACTCAGCAATCCTACTTCTAGGAATCAACTCTGGAGACTAGTTGATTTAATGAACTATGATACTGCCATTTTAATTATTATGTAGCTATAAAAAGATTGAGAGCCCCTGCTGGTGTGGCCCATTTTGTTGAGCATCATCCCACACACTGAAAGGTCTCCAGTTTGATTCCCAGTCAGGGCACACGTCTGGGTTGCGGGTTCAATCCCCAATTGGGGCACATATGGAAGGCAGCCAATCAATGTTTCTCACATTGATGTCTTTCTCCCTCTCTCCCTTCATTCCCCTCTCTCTAAAATAAAAAATGAAAATAAAATTTTAAAAAAGGAGTGAGAAACATTACTATGATATATGGCTAAGTAAAAAAAATCAAGGTGCATATATTATGTTTATTTTTGCAAAAAGAAACACTGGTAGTGTAAACAACAGAACTAAAATAATTGTTATCCGTAGGGTGATTTGGGAATGAAGTGGAGGGGAAAGGGAAGGATGTAGGACTTAGAAATATAAGTATGCTTTTAAATTTAATTTTGTGTTTAAATCATGTAAATCTTTTATATATTAAAAACACAGGATTAATTTTTTTAAATCTCTAAAATTGAAAACAAATAAATCATAATTGTATATCAAACTGCTAACATAATCACCCAGAAGAAAAACATATTTCCAATGAAATTTGAATGTAGTACTTACTCTGTGCATCTTTAATGAGATATACTCTAAGGACTAAAAGAACTACAAAAAAACTTAGACATTACTAATTTTATTGTTTGTAGTGATATTATTATTATAATTTTTAACCATTATTGCATATTTGGGGGGAAAATCAGTAAGCATTTTAGAAAACAAGATTTTGTATAAGAAAAGTACACACAGATATGAAATCAAAGAAATTAAGGAAAAAAATTTCCATAATGTTAAATTTGAATTGGAAATTCAATTCAAATTTACTGAGAAGTTCTAGAAGCAATGACAACTCTGGGTGCCCAAATCTTGATTATTAAATTCTCTGAAAGGAACCACATTTACCTAATTACATGGCTGATTCCAAGTCTGAGGCAGTTAGTTAAGAATTGAGTTTGCAAGATCTTGTGCCAGAAAGCAAGCAAGTCCTCAAATACGGGATCTCTATTAAAGCAGCTTCCATGGACCAAGTTTGGAATAATCCAGCCATCCCAAAATAATAACAAGTGATGATAAAATATTGAATAAATAAATTTGTGAGTTCATGGCTTCCATGGATGAATGTGGAATATATTAAGCATCCCCATAAAATGTTAAATAAATAAAAAGTCTGTAAGTTTTGAGGGAGGAGAGAGAGAGAAAGTGAGAGAGCATATGAGCTTCATTTCCACCTTTGGAGGTGATATTATATATTATATCAACACTTGACTCTGGAAATAGGTAAAAAATTATTTATAATGTCTATTGAAACCATTAATGTGTGCAAGCTTCTTTTTTTTCATTGCTTTTGAGAGAGAGAGGAAGGGATAGAGAAACATCAATGTGAGAGAAATGGATCAGTGGCCGTTTGCCTCTCCCATGCCCCTGGATGGGTCATTGAACCTGTAACCCAGGCATGTTCCCTGACCTGGAATTGAACTTGCAACCCTTTGGCTATAGGATAATGCTCCAACCAACTGAGCCACACTGGCCAGAGCCTTTAAAAAAAAAAAGAATGCCAGCTCCTTAATATGGAAGAAATAATAGAAAAATCACCATTTGGAATCATTAATTCCATTATTTATTGGAATTATTTATTTAGGCAAAGATCATCAATAGAAGCCTAAATCATTTGGTGGAAAGCTGGTGGGAAGGAGGATATTTGCATAGAGTATCCAAGAAAACACAGATTACTTATTGATTGCAAAGGGGTTTACCTTTGCAATGAAGCGATCTAATCACTTAACACAGCTACTGTCACTGACAGACAACCAGAATTATGTGGCTTCAGGTGCGTGGTAACATGATTGTCAGTAGGCAGTATTTGTGCCAAAAATATTTAAACTAAATTTAAACTAGTTTAAATGAGATCCAATTCTCATTTGTAGAAAAAAGAAACAAGTTTAAAGATACTATTGTAGAAGGAAGGTCAAATTGCCAAAAGGCAGTTTTTGTATATAGCTAGCAAAGTTTGAACAAAGAATCCTGAAGGGCCTTTGCATTTTGAAGGCAGATAAACTGAGTACCTCCGCTTTTATTCAAAGTCTGCTCTGTAAGGGCAGCATGCTGCTGCTGCGGCTGATCAGGGCATTTGATCCAAATATAAAGGAATGTTTTTATGTTATACAGAAAACAACTCCAATTTCAACATGAGGAAGCAATTCGAATCTGAGAAACATTTAGCTCTACCTAGAATTGAGACCTTTTTCTAAATAAGAGAAAAAACTGTTCTTGTCTAAATACGGGCATTTGATTGCTTGGTTCCACTGATCCCTTTTCGCTGCTTGCTACATTAAGTTCTCATTGAATGTGCACTCGCCTTCTTTGCAATGAAAGCAAATTAATCTCTAACACTGATTTTTAAAATGTCCTTTAGACTTTTGATCATTTCTGGTTGATGCTGTTACTCTGCTATGACATTTGGACTTAGTGGCTATCATTGAAAAATCACCTTTCTTAAATTATATTTACACTTAGGTGAAATATCAGAGAAACATATGATTCCTTCCTTCCCCACAAAGGGCTCTCCTCAGTTTGGAGGGGTGAAAGTTGGGGAGATGGTGGAGCAGCTACTCCTGTGTTTGAGAGGAGAAAATTCAGGCTCACGCTTTTGGAGCTGCCAGGCAGCATAGCTTCTGAGCAGGACTGCCCTATTTTTGCTATTGGCAACTCCACCCTTGTCTCTCCCAGAAACACCTTCCAGTTTCTCTTCTTTTCAAACCATGCCTCTGTCTTCCCCTACCGGTTTGTACACGTCATTACTGTTTAATGATAAATAAATATTCTTGTATAGTTTAGATAAATCTATTTCATTCTCTTGTTATATTCATATTAAATCTTAGGTAGCACTTCTACCCTGTATATGTGGATACAAGAACTAGGTTAACTGCATACATAAATACAGAACTTTATAGTCTCACAATAACACAGTCTTATGGTCTAAGCTAATTATACTCAGTGTGTAATTTCTAAACTGCAGCATCAGCATCATCTGGGAACTGGTTAAAATCACAGAATTAGGCCCAAAAGACCTAAACCCAGACTTACTGAATCAGAAACTCTGGGGACAGAGCCCAGCAATCTGTAATTTAGCAAATCCTCCAGGTGGTTTCTTATGCATACTAAATTTTGGGAACCAGTTTAAGCCATGAGATTCCTCATGTCCCTCTATTAAGTCAGCAAACATGTTTAAGCACCTTCCATGTACTATGATCCATTAAAAAATACAACATCTTCAGTCCTGTGTGGGGATATGGCACATAGGAGAACAGGTTCACACAAAAAGCTGCAACCGGCACTTAAATAATCTCCCCAACTTCTGGGTGTTCCCAGGTTAGGTTCTGTAGGTATGAGTTGGTGAACCATGTTAACCAATGGCAAGCAGACTAACCTGACACATGTATTTGTAGAAAGGAACAGCTCCTGATGTGGCTGAAGACAAAAGGTGAGTTTTCAGACTCTGAGAATATAAAAAGAAGAGTATAAAAAGAAAACCCCGTTCTATATATATTGAGAAAAACTATTAAAGACCACTGAGAAATGGTGGGAGACATGGTAGGAGAATGAGATGATATGGTTTGAAGGGAAAATTTGAATTATGCACTGGCTGTGTGTACAGCATTACCTGTCCTTAGCCTGTTGACTCAGATGGTTAGAGTTTTCTACAGAGGACAGTTCCCTGTAGAGACTAGAGAAATTATTCCTGTTCTTGGCCATAGTCTACATCTGACTTACAATCCAAAGCACCAAGTCCAGGTCAATGGGGCATTGGGAAGGTTGTAGATCATCACACATTCATCCCTATTCTTGGGCAAATAATTGAAGGCTACTGCAGGTGGGTGTAGCACCACATTTGTAGGAGGTAGTATATAATAAATGGTAAACTTCTCCAATTCTTTCCCAATGCTTTCATTGGTACAAATTTTTTTTTTCTTCAGGCAATTTTACCTTTATGAAGAAAGAACATCATAATTTCTCAAGAAAAGTTATTAACATTTAATGTAATGCTATTACGATTTTTATGTTATATAACTTCTAAAATGTTTCATTTGGTAAAATTGGTTTATTTAAATATTTATATCAACACATAAACATGTAGCTCTTTTTCCATGCACATTAAATAGATCTTAAAGATATTAAAAAATTTAGAGTTTAATCTCCTGCATGCTTATAAGGACACAAAAATTAAATGCCATACTTTTAAATATACCAGAATGCATCCACTAACATTAGCTAAGGATGCTTCAATGTTTCCATGCAAAATGTTCCTAGATCAACCTTAGGAAAATGACTCAAGGTAAAACTTGAACAATATATCTGTTTTTCAGCAGACTGTTTTATAAAGTTTCTAAGTATAAAGTTACCATGAAGATAGTGTGGTGGTATATTCATATGCCCAGTTTTAACCCCAGAATCTAATGTTTGAACAAATATAAGAAGTTTATAGTGGGCATAAAATAATATGGAAAGTCAGTGGCAGAAAAGAAAATTTTCTTTATATTTTTCCATCATCAATTAATACCAAGGACTTCTCCTACATGCTATAAGAAAAAAATCCAAAGGTTGCTTTTTAAAAAGATCAATTTTAAAGAAATAAAAGACAGAATATCCATACACACATAGGTATTTATACAAGCTGATGGCTGGGTACCGGATCTTAGGCTACCTTCATGAAAATATGAAATGCTTTGCATATGAGGATAATATTATTTGTCAATTATCATTAAGACTGCTTTTATAGTAAAGAGATTTCTATAAATATATAGAAATCTGAACTTACAAAGTATTTTTTTTAAAACTCATAATTCATTGTGTAGAAAGACGACTTTCTGGTTTTTAAAACAACTAGAAAAATAATTTTATTCTTTTTTGTTTAAGGATCATAGATCCTAACAAAAGATCATTTTGAAAACTAATAAACAGAATACTTTAGTCAAAGTATCAATATCGTCCACTATAGGGTAGGAAGGAAACAGAGAAATTTTTGATTAACCAATTTACCAGGTAATTAGATTAGCTTCTCTATGGAAACCAGGAATTTCAACCTGAAATGTCACAGGAGCCAGGCAGGCAAGCAGTATGTGTATGGCATGGAGCCAATCCTTGAACTGTAGAGTTACACCTAGTTTAAAGGAAGTGGAATGCCCTGGCCAGGTGGTTCAGTTTGTCGGAGCATTGTCCTGTACATCAAAGGGTGGCAGGTTTGATCCCTAGCCGGGCACATGCAGGATGCAGCTGATATATGTTTCTCTCTCACATCGATGTCTCTCTCTTTTTCCCCCCCTCTCTCTTTGAAGTCAATGAACATATTCTTGGGTATGGATTAGTAGTAGTAGTAATAATGGAAGTACCAGTACTTGTCTCAGTCCAATTTTCCAGACTTTATTGATTGTCAAAAGAAACTCTAAATATAGATTTAAAAAAATAAAATCTGAATATAATTTTATGCCTGGAGGAAGTAATTTTTAAAAACATTGTGTTTGTCAAACAAAATATACCCACAGGATAGATTTTTTCCCTGCCAATTAATTGGTCTACCAGTTTATGACCCTTCATTTAAAACCTAAATTTCTGTATTCTCATCTATCTCTCTGCCACATAAAACCCTGAATGCCAGATGTAGATAATCACATGTTATTGAAAAAAAAATTAGGAACAAGACTCATCACTATTCAACATCTGTTGACTATCTATTAGGAAATCTAATACAATTTGTGTACTTCGGGTGAAGGCTTCACCAGTATCAACACACACACCCATTGGCATGTGAACTTGTTTCCACTGAATGAGTGGTGTCAGAATGTTAATTTTACTGACCCTAAACCATTGACTCTGTGGGGTGGAGGGAAGGAAGCTGGCCTCACTCTCTCACTCAGTCTTCCCTCCTCATTTCACACACACACACACACATACACCCACACACACACACTCACACACACACTCACACACAGGCACTGTGTAACAGTAAATGTGTCATTAGAAATCCCTGTGTAATTTCAAGTCTGGAAGGCCAGGGTCCATATCTCCATAAAGTTCTAAGACAGTATCTTCAACCTAGTGTTGGGTGTCTAATAAAACATGTGCAAACATAGAATGATTAGAGTTTCCAGAATTTAATAGAACACGCTACTTGAAAGTGACAGATGTCTTGCTTTTAAAATGTTTGTCTTTACAATATGGATCATCAGTAGAAATAGGCAGTCCTTGCCATAAATAAGTGAACTTGTCTTATGAACTAAAGAGATTCATGCTGAGGAAAATATAAAGAATATTGAGTTTTATTTCTGAATTGATGGCTCGGAATTGTCATGTCATCTCTGGTGCCTATTAAATGTGTTAGATTGTGCATTTTTTCAAGTAAACTTTTAAAATTGAAGTATAATACATACATACAGAAAAGTGTATAAATCGTTAAATACCTTAATGAATTTTTACGAAGTAAACACAAGGCTGTGTGTTACTTTCAAAGGATTAGACTTTAAAACTTTTGGAATGACTTAATGCATTTTGCATATTTGGTTACTTTTGAAAATATTATTATCTCTACCTTGTGCTTTTTTTTTTTTTGCTCTTGACCCTTTGGTTAAACTTTAGATCATGTGTTTCTATAAAGCATTCATTGCTGCCCTGGCTGGTATGGCTCAGTGGATTGAGTGCTGGCCTGTGAACCAAAGGGTTGCTGGTTTGATTCCCAATCAGGGCACATGCCTGGGTTGCAGGCCAGGGCCCCAGTAGGGGTGCATGAGAGGCAACCACACATTGATGTTTCTCTCCCTCTCTTTCTCCTTCCCTCCCCATCTCTAAAAATAAATACATAAATAAACCTTTAAAGCATCCATTACACAATGCTAAGGTTGCATCTTAAGCAAGTTCATCAGTATTACTCCTGTTATTTATTGAAGTTACAACATAAACATTCTTTAATATTTTTTTAAAAGAAAGGACATTAGTGACAGTATCTAAAAATGTATAAATATCAGTAAATATTTTCTCCCTTTTAAAATGATAAAATTTCTGTTTTCAAATGAACTTTTTTGCAGAGAAGAGTAAGACGCACATTAAAAGATTCTTATTAGAATCAGAGCCTGTCATACAATAGATTTATCTAAGCAATTTTACTACAAAGTACATGCCTATAAACATATTAGGTAATGTCTCCTATCTGAATAGTTAAAGCGGGTCACATATCACATCAAAACAAAGATAAACACGTGTGGTAACCTAGAAACCTGATTTAAAATTTCATTATCTTACATAATCAAAGCATCATTTTATTAGGTGAGCCAAAATGATTACATATCACTAAGTCTATTAATTCATAAATTCAGAAGAAAATTCAATGTCTGCTCATAGTAAGAATGTTATGCTCCTGTGTCTACTTGGAGTTTTTGATCAATTACTGATTATTTAGATGAGGTTAGACTATTATGGTAGTTTTCAAATTAATGCCCAGAGAAATGCTGGATCCTCTCCAGAATGATGGTAAAAAATAGACTATCTATAATTATAATTGAGGGAGACAGTCCAAGTTTGGAATGTTTTCTTTCATCTTCTAAGATATAATATGCATATTACAGAATCACAGGCCATTGCATCCATAAATTGCTGATGAATATAAAACTGCCATTGAAGCAAAATGTACCAATAAGGTAGAATTTTTTCTATTAATTTAGAAAAAGTCTGGTCCATTGCACTGTGAGTACCAAGGAAAAACTCTACAGTATGGTCCCAAGACATCCCACTGTTGATGTTTTATGTATGGTCATGTGATTAGCAGAGATTTGAAAGTACCTATTGATCCATTTTTCCTTTAAGTATGTAAATACTCAGTGACTCAGTTCACTTTGATAGACACTGTGTTAGGTACTGAGGTTTCAAAGATGAACTCTCATGTTTGAAAATTCAGTATCTAGTCAGGAGGACTGACATAAACCCATAATTACAATATGATATCATAAATATCAAATAGGAAGCAGGCACAGAATGCTATGGGAACACACAGGAACTATGTGGACCATGGTTTTCAGTAATGTATCTCAAAGTAGGAAAGCCAGTTACGTGGGAATTGCAGTGCATTTCACAAATGATGAGGGCCTGAATCAGGGTAACAGTTTTCATGGGTGGAGGGAAGAAGATGGAATCAAGCCAAATATAAGAGGGAGGATTTGATGATTGGTTAGATTGGAGGGGAAAAAAAGAGATAAAGATAGAGAGAAAGACAAGGAGAGATACAGACAGATTTCTGGCTTAGATAAGTGCTATTCATTGAGACTGGCAATAAAGGAGAATAGCCAAAATTTGAGGGAAATATTGTATTGGTGGGCAAGAAGAGGTAGGAGATAAAGTGGGGATTGAAATTGGGTATCTGTGGCACATCCTTGTAGATAACATCTGACATGCACTTTAATACAAATGTCTGAAACATGCTTAAAGTGTCAGTACTGGACACCTAGTAATATTTAAGACCTAGTAAAGTAAGAGGATAATAATGGGTCTCCATGGTAACACTCTGAACTTTATTATCACACTGATCTTTCTACATCTAACATCTTAAATACTTCTACATTCTCTAATTCATCACTGAATGCTGCCACTTCCTTGGCTTGACCAAAGCCAATCATGTTCTTATCCATAGGAAGCATTTGAGAGAGAATGTAACATCAAATCAGCCTTGTGGTTGGTCCCACTTTAACTTCACCTATGGTCTGGCCCTTTCCCTTAGTTTTAGTAATGGTTCCTAATTACATTAGCTCATGTCTGAGTCATGTTATTTTATTTATTTATTTATTTATTTATTTATTTATTTATTTTAGTGAGAGAGAGACAGACAGACATAGATTTGTTGTTCCACTTATTTATGCATGCATTGTGTGCTTCTTGTATGTGTCCTGACTCGAAATGGAACTTGCACCCTCGGTGTATCAGGATGATGCTCCAATGATCTGAGTTACCTGGCCAGGGGCCTGTCATTGTTTAAAAGAATTTGTGTTGTATTACCTTCAGCTGGAAAATCTTAATTTATTCATAATTTATTCACTCAGTAAATAATCATCAAGAATACACAACATATCAGGAACCAGATAGGTGTAATGGACATGGCCAAGAATAATCAGAGACAGTCCCTGCCCTTAGGAAGCTCGAAGTTCACTGGAGGACCACTGTTAGATTTCCCTGACATTGACCTTCTGCCTGCCTGGATGTCTGCCAGGACTTGTGTTGACAGAGATCTCTGATTCTGGGCTTTGTTTGCCAGGTGTTCTGGAGTCTCTATCACTGAACAGGCAAAGAATTCATTCCTTGTCTGGAGAGCTGCGTAGCTGTGGGCCATCAGCAATATGGGCCATCTCACTCTGGCAGATTTTGCTAGACTCTGGGTTTCAACTTTTGCCTGTCTGATCTATATCACTGCTATCCTAGCTTCACTATGTTACTCATGTTTCACTTTATTTGCTGGTTTTAGGTGTTATAAAAAAAATAAAGATTGAGTAATTTTAAAAATCCACATGGTAAGGCCTGGTAGCTCAGTGAATTGGAGTGTATTCCCAATATGCCAAGGTTGTAGGTTTGATCCCCAGTCAGGGCATATACTAGGGAGGATCCTCCCAAAACCGGAATTTATTTATACAACATTGTGTCTTTATTCTTACATGTTTAAACTTCGGTCACCTTAAAGTACTTTTCATCTGATGCAATACACCTACCGAGACATTTTTTCCACTGCTCAAAAACAGTTTTAATTCCTTTTAGTGCTTCTGTTGTTATTTGCTTCACCTCTTCCACATCAGCAAAATGTTTCCCTTTGAGGACTTTTTGTCATCTGGGGAAATGAAAAAGTTGCTCAGGGAGAGACTGGGTGAATAGGGAGGATGGGCACAGGGGTCATGCCTTTTTGTTCAAAAACTGCTGAATACTCAGTGCAGTGTGGGGAGGTGCACTTATAAATCACCCATCATGAAATGGGCAAACATGTTGAAAGAGTCTTCAAAAAAAAATTCACTGAAGCTGAACTCAGCCTCTCACAACAGTTCCAGCTGGTACATGGGTTCCTAAAACTCACCTAGCAGGGGGAAGCCTGTACTACAAGGGGACTGCCCTCTAGAAGATAAGTCCATTTTTAGGGGGGAGGGTGTTCTGCCTCATACAAGAATCAACCAATAAATAAGTGGAACAAGAAATTCATGTTTCTCTCTATCTCTAAAAAACAAAAGATTCACATGGTAATGAGGAAGGAGAGGACTGTGATGAGTTAGGAAAAGTTAGGTGCATATTCATTTATCATACATGTATTCCTTCATAGAAGCAATTCAGAGCTATTTTGGTGAGAAAAAGTAAATAACAGGGATCATAAATTAATATTGACTAAGCACATAATCATCCTTTCTCCTTTCCTTTCCTCATTGTTTCTCTCTCTCCCTCCCTCCCTCCCCCATCCTTTCTTTCCTTCAAAATACATTTATTAAATCAATTCTTGGTACTGTTTTGAGTGTTGAAGTACTGATTTAGACCTACAAAATTCTGTTCCTGTGAAACTTGCATTCTAGTGTACCAAGGCATTGGATTCTGAGATTTTTCATGAGATAATTCATTTTTACCAATAAGGAAATGGAGACTAAGGGGCATGGATATGTAATTTGTCCAGGATCAGAGCAAGGGCAGAGACAGGATTCTAACCCAGGTGCATCTGACTCTAAAGCTCATGTTTGTAGCACAAGAAATCAGGCGAAGAAATTAGGCTAAGTACTTACGTGCTGAAAAGAAAAATAGAACAAGGTATATAAAATACATAGTCATGGGGCCAGGAAAGTTTTAGCTCCAGAGGTTGAGCAGGGATTTGAACAGGACATGCGAAAACCTAAGCTTTACAGGCAGAGGGAACAGCGTGTGTGGAAGGGGCTTGCTAAATGTGTCTGAGGCCAGCAAGGAGGACAGTGCAAGGGAGAGGAAGGTTGCAGGAGAGGAGGTCACAGGGGTAGCCAGGGTTTGATAATGAAGCACCTCATGGACCATAGTAAGGACTCTGAGTTTAATGATATTCATCACTCTGATCCAGTTCTAAAAATGCCAGTTTTTTCTGTTCAAGGTTCAGAAAGTTGAGAAAGAATGAATCAGAGATAGGACTTTGAGAGCTCAGGGAGTAGGTAAAGCAGATGAGATAACAATGCTCACGCTCTGGCCAAACTCACATTGCACCATGTAACCAACCACACCCCGGTTGGGTTTCATTTCTATCTTTGAACTGGAGTTTGTGCAAACGGGAGTGGAGGGTCAAACTGCCTCCCTGTAAGAAGTCTGTTCTGATCTCTTCCTACTCTTCCTGGGCAGAGAAAAGGGAAGATCAGCACAAGTGGGTGTGAGATCAAAGGAGAATTACGCAGCTGATACTCTGTTTAAAATGAATTCCAGCCTTCACCCCCACTCCAAAATATCAGCGGGCATTTCTGCCAACACAGGGATTTACAAAGCAATGTTATACTAATTTGCTCTTCATTTGCTCAGGAAGTACATATGTATAACTCTTTATAACTCAAATACATAAAATAAGTCAAAAAGAAGACCCTATATAATGAAATCTTTAAACTTAATCCTTATCTTAAAGTTTAAAGTAAATCTTTTGGAAAGTATTGGCTATATTATACTGCTTAGAAAAATCTACACTATTTGCTTTAAATGTTAGGCCTAAGAGTAATCTTCTTTTTCTATATTGTAATTGTTGAATGAAAATTCATTCCATAGTGGAAAAAAAACTTAAAATAAGGATGATACCATAAATAATCTGTGTGAAAAACATTTGACATTAGAATTGGATGAAGGTAAATGACAATGACCAGATTTGGGGCTTGCAGAACAGAAGAGTTGAGTGGAGTAGAATAGAATACAACAGAATGATAGAATAGAATCAAGTATTTTGAGAGCTTAGACATTCTTTGAAAAAATTAAGTTTGGAGAAGATAAACTTAAAAGTTTGTCTTCCAAACTTCAAGTAACTTGTTCTCTCTGTTTTAACTTCTAGTCAATCTGGGCTTGTCTAAGGTAGTCATTTTTATTATGATTGTATTTTTGTATATGACCATAAATATTATAGTGGAGAGCACCTCCCATGTGCTAGATATAGCATTTTTGGAAGAGTTTGCCAGCTATTTCTCTTATATATCTACATTTCTATATTTATGTCCACATCTACATCTGTGTATCTATTTTTTAAACTGTAATCCATAGAAAAAAATATTTTATTTTGGGATCCAGCACACACACACAAACAACTAAAACAAAACTTTTCTTTCTCTTTGCTTATCTTTTCTCCTCTTTAGTTCTATTTTATTCTTTTCTGTTTAATTAAAAACTCTAGTCCCAACCTGACAAAAATGATTTTGTAACACACTTACAAGTCTCAATGCACAGGTAGAGAAGAAGGCATAATTTTGATAAAAAATGGCTAATGATGAAAAGCCCTAATTACTGTAGAAGAAAGCTGGGGATTATTTGGG
The DNA here is from genome assembly GCA_028533065.1 of Trachops cirrhosus. Taxonomy (NCBI): domain Eukaryota; kingdom Metazoa; phylum Chordata; class Mammalia; order Chiroptera; family Phyllostomidae; genus Trachops; species Trachops cirrhosus. The sequence goes on along the minus strand of CM052539.1, from coordinate 65,746,492 downwards.
GATTGTATTTCTAGGCTTCAGTGGTTGTGTTCATACAATCAACCCATTCTCTTCTCTTGGACTAGATGGGCAATGGCCATGAGACTGATCTCAAAGAGTATTTTTTATCTTCTTATCTCTTTATTCTTGGTGTCATTAATTAGCTGGACTGATCCTGCAGTACTAGAAAGAATAGTCACAAGTTCTTAATGTGCCAGGGGCATCCAACCCACTGCCCGAAGGCTGCGCATGGCCAAGGATGGCTATGAATGCAGCCCAGTGCAAAATCGTGCATTTACTTAAAATCTTTTTTTTGCTCATCAGTTTTCATTAATATTTGTGAATTTAATGTGTGGCCCAAGAAAACTCTTCTTATTACAGTGTAGCCCAGAGATGCTGAAAGTTTGGACACCCCTCGAGGCTGTAAGTATTATATGCTTATTGCTATCAATAGCCAGAAAGAGGGAAAGTAAAAGAGAGCAAAGTTCATTAACGCATTCACACATGAAACTCAATCATCAGTCCAAAGTTCACTTAGAACTTTCAACAAACTGTGAAAATGTTAATCCTATGAAATACATCAAAATCATATGACTTCTTATAGCAATTAATGATCTTGGATGGATCTCAAGCTTAAATCTCTCAGAATACATACCATTGTTTTTCTATTATTCTTTTCATTAGGCAACAAGCACTGTGTTGAAACTCTCAGCAGGGTACAGCTTTTGCTTTTGTCAACTCAATATTCACAAACTCTTTCTTTGCCAAAACAGTAACTCATGGTTCTTCTGGGGAGCCATCTCCCTAGGTCCCCTCTTAGGTCTTACGGTGTAAGTCATGAGGTTAGGGACAAATTCTCAGAGCCATTGGCTGGATTTTGCAGTATTTTCTTCTTCAATGCTAATTGTACTTAAACCCCTAGACATTCTCAACCTTGACCTAACAACCTTCAGGACCAATATTGAGGAGAGATAACAATAATCTAAAGAATTCAGTGATGCAGCATTATGATTTTTGCTCCTAACTTGGTATCTGACTTTGTGCCTTGCTGTACATAATTTGACCCTGAAAATCTGACATTTTACCTTACTCTTGCTTGTTCCTCTTAGAGCCTTAGGTTATGACTGCGTCAACTGGTTGACTTCACTAGTACTGGCTCTTTTTATTATTTATTTTTTCCTGAAATCTCTTGGAGGATTAGACTAAGGTCGTTAGGCATCTCATGGTTAGGAGTGTTCCTGTTTCCTTGTAAAGGTCACCTGAGGATGATTTTCTTAGGCTACCCCTGTTGCGTGTTGTAATGTTTCAGGCACTGAGTATTGTGCTCTCCCTGGGCCTTCCCCCAGCATCAGGTGGTGGAGCAGCTGCACTCCTATGGATGAGCCTATTATTGGAGCTGAGCCCCTCCTTTATTTACCTGCTGTTAACTGGACCGTATCTGGTAGAGTCTCAAGATATATGAAACTGTTTTGTTGTCTTTCCCCATTTCTGACACAGGACCTTGCTCAGGGAATTGAGGTTGAATAATAAGCATGTCCAAGTGAATATTAGTATCACTTGTCACAGTTATTTTGTTGAAGGTCTTAGATTGGTTCACAAAAGGAAAACTTGTACTTTTTTTCAGAAAAAACAAAAATATTTTGTTTATAATCTTATTTTTAGCCTTTGAACTATAAATTCTGGTTCTAGAATTGTTCATGGGTTTTATAAACACTCATATGTAAAAAGTCATGGGTTTTATAAATGCTCATATGTAAATTAATTTTTTGCTTGCTTACTTTTTTTTTCTTTTGCCATTGAATGGTCTTTCTCATAAATACAGAATGGGTCATTACATTAAAAATATAAGATCTAGCATTATTTTCCTTATTCTCCCTTAAAATCTATTTCTAATATGTATTACATTCCCCATTGGTCTACTTCATAAAGGTGTTGTAGGGAAAATAAAAGAGGAAAAGAGCCCAAGAAAGACAAAATAGACAGAATGTCACCACTAGAATTCACCATAAAAATCTCAAAGTGTATCAGAGTTCTTACAAAATGTCCTAGAACAGTTCCTTAGGGGACAGAGATCTCCAGTGAAAAATATGGCAATTGGGGAAGACACAGACAAGATGTAGGAAAGTCTTAAGTAAGTGCTGCAAAAACAGGTTCTGAGTAACACACATGATTTCATCTGTTTTATATTACAATAGAATTTTTAATAAATAATTTTTTGTTTTTGTTGTAAAGACACTTTTTCGAAACAGTAGATTTAGCCCTGCCATTTGTATCATTTTAAATAAACTGTCTTTTTTATTGTTTGTTTTCTGTAACTCTGTTAATGTTTTAGATTTGAGAAAATGGTACCTTGATTACTGTTTTGAGTGAGAAAAATTTGGGAAGTATCAGTCTACTTCTTTAAGATTTATTGTAAAATATAATATTGAAAGGTCAAGTTCAGCAAGATGTTTATTTAACTGCAACATTCAAACTGTTTGTGTACTTATAACCTCAAATAGCTTTAAAATATATTTATTGTTATAAAATTAAAACATTATATTATTATGATGCTATGAAACTGTTTCAGAACTTCTAGTCAAGATAGTGGTATAGGAAGAAATGGCTTGCCTCTTCACACAACAACATCAAAATTACAACTAAAATGTAGAACAACTATCACTCAGAACCATCAGAAATCGAATTAAATGAAAGTCTGACAACTATGGAATTAAAGAAACCATATCCATCTAGACCAGTAGGAGGGGTGCTGATGTGGAACAGGTTGGTCCCACACCCATGTGTGGTGGATAATAATTCGGGAGGGATATATCAGGAGCTAGGAGTACCAGTCCCACACCAGGCCCCCCTGCCCAGGGTTCCAGTGCAAGGAAAATAAGTTGTCCCCACAACTTCTGGCTGCAAAAATCAGTAGGGATTGAGTGGGTGGAAGAAACAGCTGGGGCTGCAAGCAGTTCCTCTTAAAGAACCCACACACAAACTCACTCAGACTCACTCCCTCTGAGCTCCAACACTGGGATGGCAGCTTGAGGGGCACCAGTGGCACGAAGTGTCAGCATCAGGGTGAATGGAGGCCATTGTCCCTTTTCTGAGCATTACCCCCACAGAGCCACAGAGCTGGCAAGTTGGTACCATATCTGAGACTCCATCAACGATTTGACCCACCTTAGAGATCCCCAGAGACTCTGCCCTCAGCCTACAGGCCCATACAAGCTGGTTTTTCCAGATGAATTGCTAGTCTTGGCTCATGCTTCACAACTTCCTAAATTCTCTCAAATAAGGAATAGCTGGCCTCAGTGAGCCCCCAGCCTCCGTACCTCTTGCTACGTGGCCCACTAGCCAGCCTAGATTCACAGCTTGGCTTGCCTGGGAATCTCCAAGTCCAGCACAAGTAGCAGCCATCTCAGATTGCTTTATATAAGCTCAGGTAGGGTAGCCCTGGGAAAAACACAGGTAGGGGCTGACATTGACCTGTATCACTTGGGAAACCCCAGTGCCAGCACACCCAGTGGACAGCTACAGACCATGTAGGAGCACCACCACCCTGTCCCTGCACAGTTGAGCCTCCTTGGAGGGTAGAGGTTGGTGGTCAGTAGTCACAGCAAGTCCTTGCAGCTCACTGGCCTGGGTAAATCCCTCCCATTGGTCTGCCAACAGCAACCAAGGCTCAACTACAAGAGGAGGGTGTACTCGGCCCACACGAAGGGGGCACCTTGAGTGCCCAGCTTGGGTGGTAGGAGAGGCTGTGCCACCAGACCCTGCAGGACACCTACTACATTAGGCCACATATTAGAGTCAAGGCAGCTCTACTTAATACATAGAAACAAACACAAAGAAGCTGCTGAAATGAGGAGACTAAGAAACATGACCCAAATGAAAGAACAGATCAAAACTCCAGAAAAAGAGCTAAACATAATGGAGATAAGCAATCTATCAGATACAGAGTTCAAAACACTAATTATAAGGATGCTCAAGGAACTTAGTGAGGACCTCAACAGCATAAAAAAGATCTAGTCAGAAACGAAGGATACACTAATTAAAATAAAGAACAATTTGCAGGGAAATAAGGGTAGAGTGGATGCAGCTGAGAATCAGAGCAATGATTTAGAACATAAGGAAGGAAAAAACAAGCAATCAGAACAAGAAGAAAAAAGAATCCAAAAAAATAAGGATAGTGTAAGCAGCATATGGGATAAATCCAAAAGGTCCAACATTAGCCTCATAGGGGTGCCAGAAGGAGAGGAGAAAGAGCAAGAAATTGGAAATCTACTTGAAAAAAATAATGAAAGAAAACTTCCCTGATTTGGTGAAGGAAATTGACATGCAAGTCCAGGAAGCACAGAGAGTCCCCAACAAGATGGATGCAAAGAGGCCCACTCCAGGACACATCATAATTAATTTTAATTATTAAAAGATTAAAAGATAAAGAGAGAATCTTAAAAGCAGCAAGAGAAAAGAAGTGAGGTAGCCACAAGGGAGTTCCCATAAGACTTTCAGCTGATTCAAAAGAAACTTTGCAGGCTAGCAGGAATCAGCAAGATATATTCAAAGTCATGAACAGTGGGACCCTACAGCCAAGACTACTCTACCCAGCAAAGTTATCATTTAGAATCAGAGGGCAGATAAAGAGCTTTAGAGAAGAAAAAACTAAGCGAGTTCATCATCACCAAACCATTGTTATATGAAATGTTAAAGGAACTTATTTAAGAAAAAGAAGAAGATGAAAACTATGAACAATAAAGTGCTAAAAATATGAATCCATCAGCAATTAGGTCTAAAAAGCAAATAAGCAAACAAGAATAGCAAAGACAGAATCATGGATACGGAGAGCATTATGATGGTTGCCAGATGGGAGGGTGGTGTCAGGGAATGGGTGAAGAGGTGAGAAGATTAAGAAACATAGATAGGTAGTTACAGAATAGCCATGGAGATGTAAAGTACAATATAGGGAATGGAGTAGCCAAAGAACCTATACACACAACCCATGGACATGAACAATGGTATGGGAATTGCGGGGTGGAGGGGGGCAAAAGGGGAAAAATTGAGACAACTTTAGTAGCTCAATCAATAAAATAATTTTAAAAAGATACTGTTTCATAACAACAATGTAAAAGGGAAGAAAGAAAGAAAAGAAAGAAAGAGGGGGATGGGGAGAGCAAGACAGAAGGAAAGAGAGAGAGAGAAAGAGAAGTAAATAAATAAATAGATAGATAGAAAAGGTCAGGTTCCACTGCAGTCCCCTGATAGTACACACTAACCCAGAGACTGTCAACTCTATTGTGTTCATTTGGAAACGCTATTTTAAAGAAACTGAAATATTGGTTTAATTAATATTATTATGTGTCAAGTTTCAGTTGGAAAACAATACCATGTTAATAAAGGAAAAGTAGATTGTTTTGCTTCCTAAGGAAATGTGTTAGATTTGGAGTGTAATGGTGGAGTACATTAAGCTGATGAGTTAAGGATACATTAAGCTGATGTAATTTAACTAATACAAATATACTAGTTACATTTCCTTAAAAATGTACATGGGATTGAAAAGTTCTCTATCGTCTTTATAAGTGTCACTTTCCTACAGAACTGATCTTGGAAATTTTCTAAGAATTCTATTACATTTTGAGATTTTTATGTTGAATTCTAGTGGTGAGATCCAGCCACTTTGTCTTTCTGTCTTTTTTCTCTTTTATTTTCCACCTCATGCCCTTATGAAGTAGACCAATGGGAATGTAATATTAAGAATGTTTAAATATTAATTTAAAAACACAACTGAAACATTTATTTGTCCCTTCCTACCGAGAAGCTTATCAACCTTGCATAGAGATGTTTTCTTCTGTGTCTGGGTGTGAGAGTAACAAAATAGGAGATTCAGCTGGAAAGGGATAAGTACAGAAAGGAATATTAGTGTAGCAAGGGAGATTGTGGGACAACATATTGCTGTCATTGCTTTAAATGCAGCATCATAGGCTATTTGCATTTTTTGCCCATTTTCATGAGCACCAGAATATTAAGATTAGCTTTCAAGAATCTCTCTGTCTCAGCACAAGGGCAGATATGCGAACAAATAATTGGGATGCAATGTCATGGCAGAACAGTGGCATGAGAGACCAACTATCTGGGTAAGTGAGCCACGAAAGCTTTACAGCATAGGTCTCAAAGCAGGGTAAGAATTTGCTAGATGGAGAGGAAAAGAAAGGCATTGTAGGCCAGAGAACGTCTAGAGCAAAGGCATCTTCTTGTGGAAGTGCCAGGCATGTTGAGGGAAACGGTCAATGGCCTAGTGTGGCTCTGGGAAAACACATTTTGGGAAAGGGGTTTTCCACATGAAGTAACTAGAAAGGTAGTTTGAGAACAAATGACGGAAGACTTTGTATGTCAGTCAGTGGATTTTGGACCTGATCTTAGCAGTCCTCAGAGTTTTGTTTTTTATTTGTTAAATAAAAGAATTTAATATGACAAATGTATATGACCTGATTTTCACACCGTAGTGAAACAAGCTGTTTGTAGAGGGGATATGTTGAAACAATTGATTTCTCTGCAAGACATAGCATTATTTATACTATTTCTGAGACTTCAAACATGATAGTGCTACTTCCTTTTATTACCACTACTTGAATATTGTTCTGTGGCCCCTAGTTGTGATTTCTACACATTCATCTATCACATGATTCATAAAGAGATCAAATTCCGTTCATGTTCCTTGGACATGTATGCTACTGTTTAATTTCAATGATGACTTCTTGCCTTTATATTCTTTTAACTCTGGAGGGTGAGTTATGATTCTGGTATTGACTCAGTGGCTTAGAGTTGCCTTGAAAAGGGAGCTACGGTCTCCCTCACACCTTCGCTGTTTTTATAGAGGATGGTGCCATGGATAAATCAAACAACCTTCCTTCTAGGCTGATCTCCTTGGGCCGCTAAAACTTCCCTTGTTAGAGGACACTGCTACCCTCTGGGTCACTGCCACCTCTCACTCCTCTCTCCAACCTCAGTTAAGAAATTCATCACGTTCCTCCTTTGACTCCCTACCATTCCTCCCAAACTTTCACAGCTTACTAAAACCCTACCAAGTGCAAATAACCTCTTCCTTTCTTCTTTAAAGCCACTGGTGATGCCTTAGCTTCCCAGACTATATTCAGTCCTTGGAACATCTGTCATTTTTATCTTGTTACCAGGATCAGTTAACACTTTATCATGGTCATCCAAGGCACTGGTGACCCTGGTGGGTCACCAGGGTTATAGCAGTACATAGCAGACATAGGACTGCTATCTCAACACAAGCAAATTCTGTACCTGTAGCAGAGAGTAGACTATTAGTCTGTTCAACCCAATTTTATTGATACCTATTATGCGAGAGATTATTTTAGGCACTGGGGAGACGATGAAGAATAAAACAAATGAGACATCCACTCCCTGGAAGTTTATGGCTTATAACAGTGCTTGGCAAACTATAGCCTATGGATCAAATCTGGCCCACCATCTATTTTTGACTATGAAGCTTGATTGAAATACAGCCATGTTCATTCATTTAGATGGTCTATGGCTGCTTTCATGCTAAAGAGCAGAGTTATGTGCTTGCAACAGAGACTGTATGACCTGAAAAGCCCATATGTTTTCTATTTCTCCTTTTACAGAAAAAGTGTGCTGATCCCTGGTGTAGAAAAGTGCTTCTTGAACGATCTGTGATGAAAGATCAGTTTTATTTTATTTTTTATTTTATTGTGAGATGATCATTTAATATAAGGTCTATTCTTTTAACCAATTTTTAGTATAAACTCTATTATCATTGACTATAGGTACAGTGTTATACAGCAGATCTCTAGAAATTATTCATCTTGCTTGTCTGAAACTTTATCGATTTAGTAATGCCCCATTTCTTTCTCTCCTCAGCTCCTGGCAACCACCATTCCACACTTTGATCCTATGAATTTGATTATTTTAGATACTTAATGTAAGTGCAAGTATTTAATACAGTTATGTATGCCATAACAATGTGTCATTAGGCGATTTTGTTTTCAAACCTCACAGAGTGAACAGCATGTTACTAAACACTGTAGGCAGTTCTAACACAGTGGTATTTGTGTATCTAAACACCTAAACAGAAAAGAAATAGTCAAAATATAGTCCCTCACAGCTTTTCAAGGTTAGAATTTTAGCAAATTTTATTTTTTGGATGGAGGCACAATTTAACCCACAACAGGCTCCAATATCGTATTTACATTTGATCCTGCAAAAGTAATGAGGGAAGAAGGAGGCTTTGCCTCTTTCCTCTAAGGATACTTTCTATATGGCGTAGAGAAATATTTTGCTTGCACTGGTCATACTTGGGTGCAAAGGAGGGCGAGCTTTGTGCCCAGCTGAATTGGAGGTCCTGTTACTAAGGGAAAGGGAATGAACCTGTTTCTGATGGTGGCAAGCAGTCTCTGCTGTGTGCTCTAAAACTGCTCTTCAAACCAGTTGTACTTGTGTTTCTCTGATCTGTCAGATTGCAATGTTTGGCCCTCTCACAGAAAGCTACATGAGCCTATCATCTGCTTTTGGCGGGGACAGAAATCTATGGCTTCCTGGAAGGTTCTAGCAAGCCACTATCATAGTATGATTATCTTTAATCTAGTCAGTAAATTTCTCTGATTCTCAATTTTCTCATTTATAAATTGAGGATGGTACATACCTCATATAGTTGTTGTATGGCTTAAGTAGGATAGTTACATGTGAAAAAATTCCTGACATAAATATACCTGCGTGCTAAATATTAATCTAGGATGGAGAAGATGGAGGGAATGAGGAAGGGCAAGAAAAAAATTGCTTTCTGGATATAATATTCTAATGAAAATAAAAGCTTATGTGAGGGAAATGTGTATTTTCTTTAGTCCTTTTAAGTAAGTCATGGTTCTTTTGAGAAAATATTGATCTATTTGCTCTTTTGATGTTGATATAAAGCCATACAACACAATTTGAGTTATTATTGAAGGCACAATTTTCACCTGGTCGAGTGAGAAAACAATCCTTGAACAGGTAATCTCACATGATCTGATCAAGTGGCAATTATTGTTATTGTAAGCAACTCAGTAGTCCAAATGATTCCTTTGACATTGAATAGGCAATGTGCTCAGTTGTCCCTATAGACATCATACCAGAGTCTGCTAGTTTCCCCCTCAATATCCGGTCCCCTCTTTTTTTCCATGTGGTTAAAGTTTTAGCTGGAACGTATGGCCACCCACCAGCTGATGCATTTCTTAGCCTCCCTTGCCAGTAGGTGTAGTTATATGATAAAGTCAGTGGATGTGAACCTAAGTAACATGTTCAACTTCTGGGTCATGCCCTGAAGGGGAAGTGGCATGTCTTTCCCTGCTTCTCATTCCTCCTCCTGCTACCTGAGATGTGGATGTGATGCTGAGACTTCTCCCATGAGGGCAACTACACAGGACAACAAAGCAACAAGATAACATGAGCCCTAGGTTTCTAGTACCATGAAGCTACCTTGTCAGCCCACTTCTATTTAAATTTGGATTCTCACATAAAATAAACTATTTTGTTTAAAACACTGTTATTCTGGGTTTTACTGTAGCAACTGAGCCTTTTTCTGGTACCTAAAAGTGGGCATTGGCTGAGTGGTCACATGGTCAGTACAAGAGCAGAGACATTGCTGACTGAAATGATGGATACCATTATTATACAGAGCAAAAATATCTGGAGAGCTGTCATCTGTAATAACTTGGACTAAATGCTCCTGAAGACCATAGCTCTAAGAGAGAAGATATAAAATGATTCAGGATGTTGGAATGTATTGGCTGCCTCTTTACTTCTTTCAGCAAATGTTTCAAGACAAGATACAGATTAGACTGGATTGAGTCAATTGCAAGCACAGATGGAAGGGAATACAACTTTCTAAGAGAAGATCTCTCCACCTAGGCCAGCAGCCTTAAACTGACTAAGCATTGTGTAAATTAGGAAGGACTGAAAGAACCACATGCTTTTGCAGACTGAACGGCAGGAATGATAAAGTGTGGCTATGAACAGGAGTGATAAGGAGCTGGTTTTATTGTAGTTCCTCAATAATCTGTAACCAATGCCTCTCAGGCGAGTCCAAGTAACAATAATAATACGTTTCCAAGTTGATTTTCTTTAATGTTCAATAAAAACAGCATTATAAGTCTTTAATGGTTTATTGATTGGCACAAACAATCTATGTAAAATAATGTGTTTACTATTTAAATGTAGCCTTAGGTAAATTCATCTAGCTTAAAGATCTTCAAACCACAGTCTGCAATGCCTGGAATACAAGGTTTTCCTGTGTGTTTTTGGACACATATGAATTTATGAGTGAATTTATGGAAATTAAACTTTCAACTTTCATGTTTATTCTTTTTAAAAATTGATCTACCTGAGAATTTCCTCATGGTCAAGAGTCATTGTAGTTCTTTGGGACCTTTTCTGTCACAATTGTCCTTCTCCTACTTGATTAAAAAAGGCCTACTACCTCTCTTCCATCTCCAATCTTAGCCTACCGCAAATGTACAATATTTTATGATGGTTTCAGTTATTGATAATTAGTACTAATGATAACGAGAAGACTTTTAATGAAACACTTAGATCATTGTGGTTACAGGGAAAGAACCTCATTTAATTGCAATTTGCATACATTTGCAATAAACATTGCAAAGAAACATTACAGAGGTAATTATATGAGGTAGAACTCACCAAATGTATTACTTCATACGATTCTGTGAGGGATGTGAAAAAGAAATAAGAATTTGAGGAACGAAAGGAACTGTTAAAGAAGAACTTGTTCACATATTTTAAAAATGAGTGATGATGGTGTCAAACCGCTATATAATCTACATTCTTTCTGATACATTTAAAAGAGTGTTATAACCATTTTATTTTTAAAATATCAAAATATACAACATGTTGGATTTGCATCTTTTGTTATTGTGTAAATTTATATGGGAAAAATTATGTATTTAGATTTAAATATGTCATGGGGCTTCATAATATTTAAATGTTTTTTAAATGTATTCTCAAACAAAAATGTTTGAAGACTCCCTTCTGTTCCCTATTGTAATTGGATTACTGCCCATAAGCCCTTCCAATATAGAATTAGGGGCACTCTGTTGCTCCAGAGCAAATAAATAATGCCTTTGTTTATAGTTGCTGATGACTTCTGGATGGTTGCGTATTGTCTATGGAAGCCAAATGAAATCTGAAACAGCAGTTTTGTCTGCATAAGGTGTAGAGGAGGTTAAGCTTCAGACTTGGGTGGAATGGATGAACCTCTCAGTTTAAGTGTAAACAGTAACATTAGGTTATTTGAGGTGAAGGAACATATATGGAAATAGTAGCAATGTGTGGCTGTGTTTTCTCTCTCTTTTTTTAATGAGGTTTTGCTTTGCTTTCAGAAAAGGTTGAAAGTATACTTTCTCATTTCTCCCATATTTCATACTACCACATGAAGATAATCTTGCTGAAACAATGTTCTTCTCCATGCTTTTCTAGTATCCAAAGCAAATACTAGTTTCCAATCCTTTGTATTTTTTCAAATAGGACTGTTAGCGATCCCAGTTATGAACTGTATTCATTCTGTTATAGCTAGAAGGCTTGGCGAATGTTTTTTAAATGAAACATTGCACACCTTATTAGGCTTGTTACTTTTTTTTTTTAACAAAGGAGATAGGGAAGAATAAGTCAATGGAATGTTTTAAAAACAATTTAGCTTGATTTTCTAATAAGGAAAAAAGTATTAGGCTTGTATTAACACACTGATCACATTTTAAAACTACATGAGAATGGAGATTGAATATCATTTTAATAAAACTTTAATTTCTCTTTAACAGAAATGTACTCTCCACCATAGTGTTCCTATTAAAGCCAACTGTGAAAAAGACTAAAAAAAATGGCATAATTTGTCTTCTAATTAGAATATATTGATTTTCCACCAATTTGTCCTATTGAAATAAGAGAAATAAAATTTGCATTTATTTTAGCCGTGAAGTTGGATACTCAGTGGGGAATCTATCTAGCCAAATTTCTCTGGGAACCTCCCATTCTACCACAACGATGGCTCCCTCCCCAAACAGTCATATTTCTATGAAAACGCCCATTTCTAAAGCACTCAACTGATTAGACCAGGGGTTGCAGCCCTCCTTCCCTGTGCAACCTGAGCTGAGCCAATCAGACTCTCCCAGACTCCTTTATAGTCAGAGCTGAGAGACTGGAGTTTGTTCACCACAGCTCACTGAGTCTATTGCTTGTTATCTTAGGAAAAAAATTGAATTATCCTCAACATTAATGGGACCAGGAGCAAGAGTACAGATGGTGGTCCCCGTATCATGTGTTTAAATATTGGAAAGGCATAAATTAAGAAAACAAACTATTAAATAATATATTTTCTATCTTTCTATCTTGACAAATACAGTTAATTCATAACAACCTGGGGGGTGAGGTTTGAACTATTAAAATTCTGAGAATCACCCTGGCTGGTGTGGCTCAGTGTATTGAGTGCTAGCCTGTGAATCAAAGGCTTGCCGGTTTGATTCCCTGTCAGGGCACATGCCTGGGTTGCAGGCCAGGTCCCCAGTAGGGGATGTGCGAGAGGCAACCACACACTGATGTTTTTTTCCCTCTCTGTCTCTCTCTTTTCCCCTCTCCAAAAATAAATAAATAAAAGTCTTTAAAATAAAATAAAATAAAATAAATAAAATTCTGAGACTTCAGAATTCTACAACGGAAAGTGACTTTGCAGGGAGAGAGATGGTCTGTAAACTCTCCTCTTTTTATCAGTACCACAAAGGGCCATACATTACATGTACATAGACACTCCAGGAGCTTATTCAAGCACGGTCCATCTTGAGTATGCTTTGGGATTAGAGGGTCTCATCTACAGAACAGACTGTCCTTGGGCAGAGAGACCCAGGAAAGAAGCTGGTACAGATCCTAGAAATAAACTCAGGCCCACTGGAGACAGGGAATTCTGGGAACTCAAGCACCCAGACCATGTTCCAGAAGGGACTATGTGGGCTCTGGAAAACCACAGCTTTTTTTTTCTTTTAATAGATATTATTTTTTAGAGCAGTTTTTTGTTCACAGCAATATTGAGCAGAAGGTACAGAGAGTTCCTAGTACTCCCTGACCCCACACATACATGGGGGAGGCTATGCACACATTCTTGGACCATATCTTCTTAACCCCATTGACTCCTTGCCTCATGGGGATGGGCACAGTAAAGGAAGGGCAAGAGAAGAGCCCTCTAGAGTTCTGAGCCTGGCTCTAAGGGTGGTACTGGGGAAGAATAAGATAGAACTAATAAAACAAGGGACAAGATAGAAAGAATCCCAGGGATCTTCCATTTTTTATTTTAGCTCATTGTAAGTCTTGGTTATTTTCCTGCTCTAGTTTTGTTTTTTTTTTGTGTTTTTTTTTTTTTTGGAGTGGGGTACAGGATATCATGGTGATGGAAGAAATAAAATAAAGAGAAAAAAGATATGGTGTTTTCTCTTTTTTTCTATTTATTTAAAAATTACAGTTGACATACCACATTATATTAGTTTTAAGTGCACAACATGGTGATTAGACATTTATCTACGTAATGAAGTCATCACACAGGTAAGTCTAGTACCTGTCTGACACTATGCATAGTTATTACAATATTATTTACTATATTTCCTGTGCTGTACTTTACATCTGTGTGTACCATGCATTTTCTATTTTTTAAAAGCTAGTTTTATATGGTTTGGATTACTTGTAATCAATAAGACCTAATTAAGAAAACCAGGACATCCCACTGGGAGACTTTGAGTTACCAGTCCAATTAAAATGGCATTGCCTGAATTTATATGATGTGTTATGAACGGTTGCACATTTACTTTATAATCTTCACAATATCACGTGAGGTAAGAATCATGATTGCTATTTTGCAGATATATAAATGGAAGCTCAACTAACTTGTCCAAATTTCCAAGCAAGATTTTCTGGTGGTGAAGAAAGGGGATTTGAGTGTATTGTTCTCCAGCTATTGGTGTGCATGAGAAATTAAATATTTTAGCTGGTGCTAACTGTGAAGTTAGGAAACCTCTTTCTCCCAAAACTATTAGAAAGAGTAGATTAAAACATCATTTTTATTCATTTAAAAAGCACATATGCTCCTTTAGAAATTTCCTTTGAAGATAATACAAATAGCAAGAATAAGAGACTTTAATGCTCAACATCCTTTCTTTGGTGGCCTACACTATGTGCTAAGTGAAAGGTACACTTTCCAAGTGTGGGTGTGCAAGATGTAAACCTAAGAAGCACTCTTTCCAGACTCAATGGAAGGTTGGGAGGTGGGGAAGGGAAGCAAGTGTTAAATCTCTAAGGTATGTTTGAATGAGTTTTAGAAACACTAATTCGAAAGAACATAGGCACCCTTATGTTCATTACAGTGTTATTTACAATCACCAAGATATGGAAGCAGCCCAAGTGTCCATCAGTAGATGAGTCATAAAACAAATATGGAACATTTACAGAATGGAATACTATCTGGCTATAAAAAAGAAGAAAATTTTACCCTTTGTAACAGTATGGATGCACCTGGAGAACACTATGCTAAGTGAAATAAGCCAGTCAGAGAAAGACAAATGCCACATGATTTCACTCATATGTGAATCTAGTGAACAAACTGAATTAACAAGCGAAACAGTCAGTCTCATAGATGGAGCAGATGACAGCTAGTGGTGGGGGGAGGTTGAGGAGTGGAGGGGTTGAGCAAAAAGGGAAAAGGACGCATGGACATGGACAACAGTATGGTGATTTCTGGGGTTGGGGAGGGTGGTATAAGGGGAGTAATTGGTAATGGAAAAAATATAATAAAGATTAAATAAATAAATTTAAAAATCCATAGGTGTCTGGTACTATTTCTGGTTACAAAATGAATGTGAAGTTGTGTTATATGGGCACGGAACTCTTCTTTGGTTTTAACAGTGCCTCCCTGAAAATGAAGCTGAGGAAGGTGCATAGAGAATAAGTCTGCTGGAGGTTAACAGCCCTTTGGGTAGCCTAAGGAATGGGGTGTGTGTGTATGTGCGCACGCGCCCACCTCAAGCCAACTAGTATACTAGGATCGGTGTGGAAAAAAGAGATTGCAGACGATTAAGCACAAATAAAATAAATAAAATGAGACTTATTATGTTGCCTGGATACAGACTAAGGGAGGTAGAACTTTAAGAGCTTTTCCTAATGAGTGTGGAATGGGAGGTAGGGTTAGTGTTCAAGTTCCCTCATGTCAGAGCCTGAAGAATAAAACCTCAGTAGTGACCACGGCATCACAGATGTGGCTATTGACAAAATAGCAAAGGTCAGTTTCTTTAGGGCTCCTTAAGTGAAGGTTCAGGACCCAGCATTGTGGTGATGGGGGTGGGGGATGTGAAGCAGTGGGAAAGGGTTCTGATAATTTTTCTTTTTCTCCTTCTTTTTTAAAAAGATACAGAGATATCTTTCTTCTATGGCATATTTCAGACTTCACACTGAGCTTCAGGCACAATGCTGCTCCAGGTTCTTCTGAGCCCCGACAGATTTCTTCCCACACTGCTCATGAGGGCTTGCCCCTCCAGGGCAGGCGCCCAGGCCCTTCTTGCAGTTCTGGGTATCTGGAGACTCTGCATTGGTCTCAGTAGGCCCTGGTGTCCTGCTTTTCTCATCAACGATAGGGTATGCCAGAAAGCCTTAGAGCCAGCCCCACACCTCCTTCTTATCTTCTGGCTACGAGAGGAGACACTGCCCTACTACAGTCCAGCTCCATAGTGCTCTCTGAAATCATCTTTCCTCTGGGCCTCAACCGGGAGCTTCGCAGGCCCAGGCGGGGGGACCAGACCCTGAAGAGTGAGCCAAGCCCCGCCTCCTCCAGAGCAATAGCAAATGGGCTCCTCAGAGCCAGGCAAGCCTTGCTTGTTCTGAGAGCTGGAGATGGGTGTGCCAAAGGAGGGAAGATACAGAGTTCCAATTTATCTTTTCCATCTCCACTACATATCTGTCAGTCTCTTGTGGCATTTTGGTGTAAGGTGTTTTGGCTAAATCACCTGTTTTGGATTCTTGATAAATCTTTGTTATATAGCTTTGTTTTTTCCCCTATCAATACATTAGTTGCTCTTGGTCATTTTGAAAGAGTTTCATATGAGATTAAAAAAAATCACTGTATATATTGGTAGAATTTACTAGTGAAGCTGCCTGGGCCTGTGGCTTTCTTTGTGGAAATGTTTGTTGAAAATGGATTTACTTTCTCCAGTAGACATAAGGCTGTCCCTAATTATTATTTTGTTTGTGTCAGTTTTGTTAAGATGTATTTTTGAAGGTTATTTGCCCATTTCATTTGAGTTGTTTAATGTATGGCATAAAATTACTTATATTTATTATTATTCTTTTAATATCTATAGGATTTGTAGCAATATGTCCTCTTACTAATATTTATACTTGTGTTCTTCCTTTGTATTTTTTGATCAGTCTAATAATGAGTTTATCTATTTTGTTGGTCTTTTCAAAGAATCAGCTTTGGCCTTGTAAATTTTCTCTATTGTTTGTTTTCTATTTCATTGATTTTTTTGTTTACTTTTTTTGGTTTTCTTTACTCTTGTTTTTCTAGTTTGCTAAGATAATTTTATATCTTTTTTCCTTCCTAATATAAGCATTTAAAGCTGTAAATTTTCCTCTAAGCACAAATTTTGAAATGTATCTTCCTTGGAAACCCTACAAAATTTGAAAAGTTGTATTTTCATTGTCATTAGTTTGAGATGTTTTCTAATTTGCCTTGTGATTCCTTCATTAGTACATAAGTTATTTAAAAGTGTGTTATGTGGTTTGCAAATGCTTCAGGTGTTTTTGATATTTTATTATTATTGTTTTCTAAATTATCTCCATTATGCTCATAATATGGTCGAGAACAGACACTGACCATATTTTAGTCCTTTCATTTTAGACTCGTGTTAGCCCAGAATATGCTCTATTTTAGTTGTTCCATGTGCACCTGAAAAGAAAATGTGTTTTCTGCTCTTGGGTGTGGTATTACATAAATGTGTTTAGATCAATCGGGTTGCTACTGTTTAATTCTTCTGTTCTTACTGAGTTTGTCTTGTTCTATCAGTTGCTGAGAAAACGGTGTTCAGATCTCCAGTGGTGACTTGTTTACATTTCTTCTTAATTCTGTCAGCTTTTATTTCATAATTTTGGAACCTCTGTGATTAGGTGCAGGCACATTTATGATTAAATGTATTCCTGATGATTGGGCTTTAAATTGTTACAAAATTTATCTGTCTCTGGTAATGGTCTTTGTCTTGAAGTCCATTTGGACACATATTATGTCCCTCTAGCTTTCTTATGCTTGCTATTTACATAATATATCTTTTTTATCCAGTTACTTTCATGTACTCTGTGTATTTATATTTAAAGTTGTCTTTTCTAGGCAGCATATAGTTGTTGCTTTTTAACTTATTATAATTTCTTCCTTATTTTACAACCCTTATTTCTATATTTTGTCTTATTTGGTTGGTAGGATCTCCAGTAGCATATTGAATATTAGCAGTGATAGCACTATTCCTTGTCCTGTTCTGGATCCTAAGAAAATGTATCTAAATTTTCACCATTAATCGTAATATTTGCCTTGGTTATTTTGTAGATAGCCTTTATCAAATTAACAAATTTCTACTTCTAGTCTTCTTAGTTTTTCATGTATATATGTGTTGAATTTATTAAATGCTTTTTTGTATCTACTTAAATTATTATTTTTTGTTATTCTTTCCTTTTTTGAACTTGGAATAATAAAATGAGTTAATTTTTAAAAATTCTTTGGAATAATTTGTGTAAGGGAGGGGTTACTTAAATAAAAATTTGGGAGCACATATATGTAAAGTAATTTGCATATGGGATTTTTTTGGTGGTTTTTCAGAAGGTCTTTAATTAATATTTCAACTTATTTAATGGATATTAATTTATTCAAGCATTTGATTCGTATTTTGGCTTTAAATTACATTTATTAATTTCATCTAGTTTTCATACTTATCGGCATATAATAGTTTATAATATTTTTTCAACCTGTGTTGTATTTTTTTCTCTTCTTTTGCCTAATTTTAAAAGGCCTATGTTATAGTCCTCTGGATGGGGGAGGGGAGAGGATCCTCACAGTCGCGAACCTCTGGCAGGACCACTTTCATTGATGAAGTCCTCTCTCCCTCACCATCTTCCAGCAAGTGCTCCATTCCAGTGACTTTGCCCTGTGCATGGATCTTTTTAAGAAGTGGTCTTCTCAGCTGTAATTATAAATTATGGCAGATCGGGGTAGAGGGATAAAAAAAAGAGAAAATGAGAGAAGGGAATGCTTATGATGGGGACAAGCCTGCTTGTACTTGTAGTTTTTCGCTGTAACCCCAGCTGAGCTCGTGTGCTCTCCCACGGCTATTCTCCATTTTGTTGGTTCCAGGCTGATCAGTTCTTCTGTGGCAGAGAGATGAGCGATGACATTGTAGGATGATGTTATGGAAATAAATAGGCACCACTTGAAAGCCGTTTCCTGGACTTTCCGCTTTCATTGCATCTCAGCCTTCTGCATTTGGTTGTTGTCTTACCCTCAACACCCCTCTCCCAGTTTTAACAGGCTCTGACCTCTGTCCCTATGAGCTCCCCATACTCTTGGTCCAAAGTTCCAAGATTCCTCAATTTCCATCTCATTTCTGTGGCATCTTCAGAGTTTGGTTTCAGGGGAGGTAACCAGAAGCTCTCCTTAATTTGCCACCTTTTCTGTGACAACAAGCCAATTACTTGTAAAACAAAGAATCAATTTACCATGTATCGAATTCTTTTCTAATTTGTTTTTCTTGTCAAAATTATCAGTGCTTATCATCAAAATGTGTTTGCTGCTTCTCCTGGGCACAGGGTAAGACTGCATTTCCTCATGCCTTTGCTGAACTTCAGTGTAGCCACGTGACTGGCTTTAGTCAATGAACAGTGAGCAGACTCTGTGTGTCACTTCCTTGTGGAAGCCCTGGGAGCAGTGCATGGTTTGCCATTCTTTCTTTTACTGTCTGCCATGGTGACCAGCGGTGCTCCAGTTCAAAAGCTGGCAACACTTTTCTGTAAAACATATAACACATATTTTATGCTCTGTAGGCTGTATGTTGCAACTCCTCCACTCTGCTGTTGTAGAGCAATAACAACCATCAGAAATACATAAATGAACAAGCACTTCTGTGTTTTAATAACACTTATTTTATGGACGCTGAAATGTAAATTTCATATACTTTTTATATAGTTTTCACAGAAAATATTATTCTTGAAAAATTTATTTTAACACGTCATATGTTAAAACCAATCTTATCTCCTGGGTCCTACAAAATCAGGCAGCAAGACAAACTTCATCTGCAGGCCACAGTTTGTCGGCCTTTGTCCTGGAGGGAAGCTCCTCCGCAGAGCTGATTCCCAGGGGGGGTCACACAGGGCAGGCCCCCCAGCGATCCACGGAGGCTATCTGGTGTGTGAAAAAAATAAAACGTTATTTTAAGCCATTAAGATTAAGTTCAGCATCACCTAGTCTGATCTGATACACTAATTGTATTTTTTAAATGATAAGACAGCAATAAATAACCAGGAGACAAACGTTAACGAAAAGAAAAAGGGAAAGGGAAACTGAGAAAGGACCAGGAGGAATTTGGACTGAAAGTTAAAGAGCTCAGTAAAACTCTGACATGGTCCATCCTTTTCATCGGAATGCCGTGATTTCAAATCTCAATCATTTGCCTATTGGCTCATTTAATAATGCATCTTCTGCTCTTGTTGGGATGCTGTAATGTTGATTACTTTAAATAATTTAAAAAAATAAAGAAAGTCAGGGAAATATTTTAAAGTAGCTCTGAAAACTGCGTCAGAAAGTCAGGAAGGCCAAAATAAGGAGCACTTTTAAGAGACATTCCATCAACGAAAATATCTCTTCTCTTCTCTGCCATGGCAACTTCAAAATAGTAAAGAATATGTGATATGCAGAATCCTTACTTGAACCAGGATGCTGAGAATTGTGCGGCCAACAAGCGTATGTCTATTCTGGTGGCAAGAAGGGGCATATTCTGAAAAGAAATCGTACTGACTCTGTAGCATTTGTTGAGCTTTCCCAACTGTTAGTGGCAGAATTCCAGAGATGCTCAAACAATTCACTTCCCAATGGCTTAACACTGTATATTCACCTTGTGTGTCTATGTAATTGTTGGAGTCTCATTCTAACACGGTTGGTGTGTGTTAAATAATCTTTTTATTTGGACATGCCAGAGCAGGAAAGAGAAGAGATGTTTGTGGTGATAAAGGTTGCACTTGTCAGAGCCTCTTACCCTAGAAATGTTGGTGGGGAAACAGTCCTTATTTGATCATTTTTAGGGTGAGGGAAATGAAAATAAGTTGTGTGCAGAAGCTCTAACTCCCTCAGGGCAGCTGAGTGGGAGAGAGAGGCTCTTTGGAAAACCTACAGTTTATTCTTACAAAACAATGTAGCCTCTAAGAAGTTGAAACATTTGGAGAAAGTACAGAAATGAAAAGCATTATTGTGTACAGTTCAAAATCTAAAGGGGAAAAAAAGGTGTTCTATGAAAAGTCCAGACTTTACTTTTTGTCTTGGAAATCCTCTGGTCTATAGTAATATGATTTGTTTAAAATATGGCACTTAAATATTTAAATGTAGCAGGCCCTATGTGTTTAATTTCTTTGTTTAACTGATGCATAGTTTCCCAACTATGTAGTGACTGGTGAAAAGTGTGAGGCTGTTCTATATTTATGTGGTTCAACTTTCCAGAATATTTGGATACTGGCCTTAACTATGTACAGTATCATTCCTTTGCAGCAGTGTTGACAACACCCCAAAATAATAATAATATTATGGCCCCCTAGCCCACTTCTCTGAAGCATCATCAACAGTGAGAAAAAGTAAATTAAATTTATCAAGTAGTTTATAAAAATTGCAGGGGCTACAGAGAATTACAAAGTAAAATTTCCTCTCACTGTGTAGAAAGTCACATGCCTAGTAAATCTTCTATTTATTTAAAATTTAAATGCCTTTATGAATTCTTTGCTCAATGGCAGTAATTATTCTGATGGAATTATAGTCATTTAATAGCATGAAACAGAGCAAGGCAGTGATAATTAAAAAAATAACCATTTAACTTTTACTATTTTTTTAAAATCAGAAGTGATGAAAAAGTTTTTCAAGGAAAAAAGAAGTAAAATGTTACTGTCCAGTGAATGGTTTTCCACAGAATGAATGTGTCCGCTAACAAAGGCCTGGCTGTGCCGGTGCCCGGGGCACTGACACAGTGTTCTGAAGTGTAGAAAAGCGAACGTGGGTGCCGTGGTCTGGCCGTGACCTCTCGGGATACATGGAACCTCTCCCTGGGCCCAGCCTTCACTGGAGTGAGGTCAGTGACAGGAATTTGGCCTTGGAGAAATCATAAATAGATGAGCAAGCAGAGAATATTAAAGAGTGCATTTCCCACCAATCAACTTTATCAGTCCCTAGGAAGAGTGCATATGTTTTAGAAAAAGTAGTCTCCACCCCTGGGATTTGGGGCCCAGGGTAAAAATGAACAAAAGAATAGGAAAACAGGCTGAAAGACCAAAGAAATCTAAGAAGAGTTTCTATTATAAAGCGTATACTGGACTGCATATTGTACAATGTTCAAAATAAACATGATTTTAAATAGTACAGATGTTCCCAAGATATAAAGCATTTTGTGGTTGTAAGAGTTTTTAGGCAGTTGCACAGACTTTTGTAGTTCAAATAATGTGATACACTGTTTCTGTGTATTCTGTAGGACACCATTAATCTAATGGATTCTGTACAGCTTCTTATAGACACTTTATCAACTCTAGAAAAACCTGTGTCTTAAGAGCTATTTTCTCTTCTATTTTTGTTATTGCTGTTAATCTAATTTTAAAGAAGACATGCTGTAAGCTGAATTGTGTCTCCTCAAGTTCCTGTGTTGAAGCCCTAATCCCTCCCAGTACTTCAGAATATAGAGATGGGACATTTAAAGGGGTACATGAGTTAAAATGAGGGCTTTAGGGTGGCCCTGCTCCAATCTGGCTGGCACCATGTTTTTCTCAGCTCCTGACTGTGTCAACTTGTCTTATTGTAGGACCACCCCATTAACCTCTGGATATTGGTGTGTAGATTGGAAGCAAGGATTTGCTGTGTGTCTTTGACCTTTGACCTAATTCCAATTTTAGACAATCTGGTGGCTTTTGGTAATTCAGCCAACCTTCACAGCTTTGAACAAGGCCATCCTAACCCACTGGGCCCTGTTATAGGCATACCTCATGCTGTGATTCCTATATGTAGTAAGTCAATACAACCTTTTCCAGAATGCTACTTAATTGACCTTCCTCCTTTCTGGGTATTCCACCATCCATAAAAGTAAATCTTAAAAAAATAAAAATATTAATCTTGTTGAAACTTTTGACTTTCATAACCAGAGAAAACTTTCTTAACCCTTTTATATTTTCTTTCTTATACCTTTAAAATTCAATTAATGGCTATAGCACTATGATTCAGAAATGCCACAATTTTTTTGATGTTTTGCTCTTAAATAGAGGCTCATTTTTCTCTATTTTTTTCTTTAGAACACATTCTTAACATTAAAGCTGATACAGGATGGGTGAACATTTTTGGATACCAGATAATCAGGAAAAGAGAAAGAATAAAGATTAATAAAAGTATTGATTAATTTCTCTTAGAATTGTGGCAAAGCAGTGGATGCTTGTTAAATCCAGGAGCTAGTGGAAGAAATCATGTCCAAAAGTAATTACAGTTCATAAAGGCAGAGATTGAAAAGCCGAGTTATAGCAGAATAGCAGCATTGGCTCAAAAATGTGTGCAAGAGCATAACTTGTATAATTTTTCTCCAATTAAAATTAAAAATAAGAAATGGATAGAAGTTCTGGCTACCATATCAGTCTACAAATATGAAGTAGAGCTGACTTGGTTCTGGATATGACCTAAAGCAAGGCCTTAAAAGAGTTCATTCTTTGACACTCAGAACTTTATCGTGACAGTGCAATGGGTTGAGAATGACAAATCACACTGAGGAATCAACTTACAGTTCGCATTGACTAAGGGTGGTGCCGTTCAGTGGTTATGAAAATGCACCCTAATGTCCTATATATCTTGAGCTGGAAACTTGACTTTATCACTTACTAATTTTTTCATTTTGAGGAAATTTCATGGCCCCTTTGAATTTTTTCTTTATCTGTAAAATTAGGAATTCTAATAGTAGCCACCTAACGGTTGTTGTCAAGGTTGTTGTCAGAGTTTGAATGAATGAGTTCATTTAAAATATTTTCTTAAGTCTTTTGAACATTCACCTATGGTATTATATTATCTTACCATTATTATTTGATACACTATGTATTCACAGCATTAAAATCCAACCTTTCATACTAGAATTCCAGCAAAATCGTTATGCAGGTGTCACTTTGGGAAATGTGTTGATTTTTTTTCTGTAGTCTTTTCTAAGTTTATTCCCCTAGTTCTCTGTCATTCACTGACTCTCTTTTGTGTTCTTTGCTAATTCATCCTCCATTTTGTTAGTGTTTGAATGGTTACTTTGCATTTCTGGAAACATCCCTGCCTTTCTCTCATTTACATAGGAGGGCCCCATCAGTCTTTCCATCAGCACTTGCGCAGATTTCATGCTTTCAGCTATAGTCAATATCGGTTGTATTTCTTCAAGCCTCCTCCTTCTTAGGACTGTCAGTTTCTATGCAAATGCTGAAACTTACAGAGGTTAGAGCTCATTCATTCAACAGGATTTATTGAGATGCCATTAATTGCCTGGTGCTGTGCAGGATGGGATGTCATAAGATTCCTGCCTTGCTGGAGCTTTCAGAGTAACCCCAGGCTCTTAATATGCCTGTACAGCTGCCCCTTCCTCGGGGGAGGTTGAGGAGCATTTCTCCTTGCCCAGCCTCCTTGTTCTGCGTGTTCTCTGATATGCTGATGAAGTGGGAGAAATTTTTCTATTCTGCTTTGGCATTGAGGTGGGAGCAAAGAAATGCCCACTTTCTACTGCACAGAACTTACTTATTCCATAGTTCATGTTGCAATATTGCCTCTTTGGCTCCTGCAACCCTGAAGACTTCTTGCTTTTGTCATTTCTTTGCTATTTTTTGTGAGCACTCCAGTGGGAGATTAGGTTTCTTTAAGTCTGTATATTAGAAATATATGGACTTGATGTAGTAGAGAGTTTATTTGGAAGCCAGAAAAACTGGGGTTATGACCCTGATTCTTTAGCATGGTTGTCGTGTGTCCTTGGGCAGCATTATTCTATACAGTCCTCAGGCAACTATTTCCTCATCTATAAAAGGGACCGAAAACTCTCACCTTGAATGGTTACTGTAAGAAAAGAGCTGATGACCAATTCCCTATATTGCCAATATTCTAAGAACATTTCCGAAAATGTTAATTAAGCTCAAACATTTATATGGAATATAACAGTATTAAAAGAATCGATTATGTCTGTATAACACATTTTGATTCTACTAATAGTACTTTTGCACCTGGAAAGAAAACAGCCTTATAAGGGCTCATGTTGGATGGCTCAGTAGATTGGAACGTCATTGGTACACGAAGCAACGGTTGCGGGTTCGACCCCTGACCAGGGCATGTGTGGGCAGCAACCAATCAATGTTTCTCTCTCACAACGATGTTACTCTAGTTCCCTCTCTTTCTAAAATCAGTAAACTTATCCTCTGGTGAGGATTAAGGGAAAAAAACATTAGAGGCAAGAAACAAAACAAAAATGAAAAAGAAACGATCATCTTTATTGGACAGGTTTATGTTTCTGGTTTTGTTTTATTGTTCAAATCTTTGGCTACATCATACGGAATACATCTTGATTAAGTAAGGTGGACTTAATCTGCTGATCTCAGGTTGAATATGTAATTGAAATTTTATGCATACTTACATATATTTTCAACCTTTTCTCTCTCCTGACACCTTCTCTCAGAAATATTAAAGTGTCCCTCTGTTGTTAAAAATCCTCCTCTTAACCCTGAGACCTTCCACTTTTCCATCATGCTACTTAGTCATTTTATTTCCATGCCTCATCCTCAACTCAGTGTTAAATCTTGTTTAATTTTTGTGGGTTAGAGTTGCTGCTTTCTCCCCTCTTGGATCTTAGGTAGTCCTAGGAACAGAAAGTAACTTAAATATTCCAAACAGGACAAAAAAGTTGACGGTTGTAAAGTACCAGATGCAACACTTTAAACGTAGCGCTAAAACTTGGGAGCTTATATTGTATTGTGCAATTGATCCTATGGTTTGTGCTCTGCTTCTGTGAAAGTCTACCAGCGTGTATTGACCATTTGTCATGCAGTTTCTGGGACTGATTTAGAGATTAAGGGAACGTATTCAGATAGCATTATTCTTTAAGTCAGGAAAAAAAAAAGAGAAGAGAAGAGAGTAAGGGAGATCATAATTTTTCTTGTTTTGTTGTAAGACATAAGGCCCCAGTTAAGCTTGATTAAAACAATGTGAATTTATGATAAAAATTCTGGAATTTTTTTAAAGGACTCTGTCAGAAAACATTTGTTCCTTCATGAAGAAATGCAAGTTGTCAGTGACTAAGAAAGACTTGTTCTCTCTTATATTCTTGGTCTTGTTTTTTCTTTCTTTTGTCACATGTTCTCATGTCTCTGCATGTTTGCGAATGTCTGCTATTTTGCTTTCTCCTCTTTGAAATCTGGTTCTTTCTGCTTCTTCGTCGGCACTGTGACACACAAATGGCCACCTGAGCTTCTGATACTACAATATGTTTTTAATTCTAGCTGACTCACAATTCCTGTGACTCTTAGTTCAAGTTCTCAAGTCAGTGGGTCTGATGGGACGATGTGCACCTGTGATCCAATCAGCTGCTGGCCGAGGAGGAAGGAAGCTGTGAGATGTAAACAGCTGCAATTGTAGAGAAATGAGGCAGCTCACCGAGAAGAGGACAAGGGCTGGGCAAGCACTCACAAATGTGATGATGACAAGCAGTAACCGAATACCCAGGATGGTTTTAATTGAGAGTGTGGTTGCTGAGGAGTGGTTTGGAAAAACAGCTAATGGCAGAGGTTCCAAATGCATGTGTTTCTGAGAGAGAGTGAGGGAGGGAGGGAGAGGGGAGACAGAGGGAAAAGAGAGAGGTGGGAGTGGAGAGAGCAAGAGGGAGAGAATACAGAATTCCCGTTAGAGAAAAAACCAGGACTAAACAGGAAGGAAATTAATCTTCCAGATACCAAAAATGGATTTAAGAACAGTAGATTGTCCTGGGGCTGCAGGATGGAAACTGTTTAGACTAGCCAGAAAACTGGAACCTGGAGGAGGAGAGGACCAAGAGGAAAAGTCTGCTGATTTGAGGCAGGTGTGTGTGACAGGGGCTCTTCATAATGATGTCTTAGTGCAGCTGTAGCTGGCGCATGTATCTGGGGTGGGGGGGTTCCTGTACCTCTGATGGGCCCAGATTGTTCCAGCCATGCATCTTTTTATGTGTTCTATAAATGAGAATAAATAGTAAAAACAATAAAGTTAATAGAAATAATGAAATAATGGGGTTGGGGGAGGAGAGGGAGAAACAGAAAGGAAGGGAGAGAGAGATTGGTTCTTTAAATTTAGAATAAGCTAAGTACTAAGAAACAGCTTTGGAACATTAACCTTAAAAAAGCATATATCTAGAAATACCCATCCAAGATGGTGAGTTAGCTGGGTCCTTGAACAGTGTGTGTGCGTTGTCTGGAAGTGGGACAGGAGGCGGAGGTACTACCGGAGGACAGCCAGAAGGGACAGGCTTGGCCCAGGGATGCAATATTTGCTGGAAAAATTGCTTTTAAAAAACAAACAAACTTCTTGGTTGTGTGGTAACAAAGAGTGCACTCAAGTGCTAACAATAGCTGAGTTGGGTGTTCAAATCTAAAATTTGTTTCCAAGCAGAAGTTAAAAACATACATGGTCACAAGAAAGTGTTAGCAGTGATTATTCCTGGGGAATGGGATTGAACTTGAGGAGGGAGTAAGAGGAGGAATGTTACTTGTCATTTTGTATTCCTTGGCTTTAAACAAATAATTGCAGAGGATATTAACTATACAAGAAAACTAGCATCTATGTAAAAACTCAAAAAACCGCATTAATAGTAGCACCTACTATTTCCAGCTTGGTCAGTAGATTAGGTTTTTGCATGTATGCATGCTTTTTTAAACTACTAAACATTTATCCCTCTTCAATAGCAACATTTAATTATTTTGAGTGAAAAATCTCTCTAAGTTACCTTCAACTCCCTTCCCTTCTTAAAAAGGGAATGTTTCATGATTTGGGAATTTGATGATCAGAATATGTAAAAACTTAGAAAAAAGGGAACAAAGTTCAGTATCTTGATATTTTTGTAAATTTCTAATCTAAAATAGAAAAAATATGGCCTAGTGCACAATTGGAACCTAAGTTATTATTTTGAGAGTGCACTATGTGGTTCTGGGATTCTGGAATATGGATATGAAAAAAATCCATTAAGTAATAATGACTTCATTAAAACCAATTGTCCTTAAGTATTTTGACATTAAATTGAAAAAATAATACTTTTTTATTATTATAATCACAGCATGGTTATTTAAAATGACTGGAAACCAAATCAAACCAAATATGTTGCCTAGCAACTATGAGAAACAAACACTTTAGTTTCTTAAGCTAACTGATGACATTAAAACACTATCAGATTCCTAAAAATACCTGCCTCAGAGTTCAGGTCTCAGTTCATCTTTTTAGTTCTCAAGCATACTTTTTACCCCTCATTAGAACATATGACATTAGAATTCCTAAGATTCATTTAAATAATTATATCAGTAATTCTTCAACTTTTTTCTTTTTAATCTTCAAATAATTTTAAGTCACATTCAGTATTAGTACTCTAAAATGACAAATCAAATGCCTATAAACATAGATAACTTAGCAAAATTTTCCTTTTGACTTAGACGTTAGATCATTATTGTAAGGGAGATGGCATATGGCTGAAGAGATTTGGCGCTGCAGATACATGTCGAAGAAAGAAGTCGTTCATGTTTTTCTTTTTCAAGTGCCTTCCCACTGACTGGGTCTGCATCTTCCAGTGCAAGTGCCTGCAGGAGGAAGGGCGAGTCTTCAAAGCTTCACCACTCATGCTGCGCTGTCAGAGCAGGATTATAGGAAGTTATGTCTTCTAGCTCGGGGCCTTGCCTAAATAGGAAATCTAGAACACACCTAAACAAAGATTGGCTATGTGAGTATTCAAACAAGAACAAACTACTTTTCATCTCATTGGCTTGGACAGAAATGGGGACAAATCGGGTGGAGAAGATGTAATATGGAGAGAAAAATAAGTGTTGTTTATTTAAATTCAAAGAAATAAAAATAATGGTGCCAGCAATTATTTATTAAGCATTAATTATGTGCTGAGCTCTAGGTAAATACCCTATGTTTAATCCTCATTACTACACTTGAAGTAGGTAGCAAGAGTTACTCATTTTAAATATAAAGAATGAATGGATGGAAAGTTTAGGTGTCTTGCTCACGGCCATTCATGGAAAGTGGCAGTTTCAAACGTGAGCCCATCTTGATTCCAGAAGTTTAGTTCTTGGTGCTAAGAATACATTTAACTCTTCATTAACTGTTCAGTATTAACCAATTGGTCTATATTAATAGGTTTTTATTCTCTTTTGAAGTTTTATTAAAATTGCTGGATATTCAAGAGGCTAACATATTTACTGGAAACCAGACCATTTGTTCTTTGCTGAATTTAATTGAAGCAAAGTTATAATCAATAAATCTTATGATGAAACAGAAAGTGTCATCTTATACATGTGAGCTATGTGCCAACTCATCTTAGTTTCCCACTGTGTTTTATATAATTTTACAGCCCCCCAGAGCTTAGCTCAGAGCCTTAGATATAAAGTGCTCAGTGAAAAAAATGTGAATGAATGATTCTAGTTTACATGTAACTCTTAATTGTGATTTCTTTCAACGGTTAGGTTTTTCTGCCTGTAACTTTGCCAAGGCCCAGATGTGGTAGTCGCACAGAGGCACTATGAATCACAGTGATAGTACTGCATCTAGAGTGCTTCATAGGTGTCGGGCACTGTCTTGAGTGCTGTACATTCATTAGCTCTTCTAATCTTCACAATAGCTCTAACCCTGTGAAATGAGTAGTAGTATCCCTATTTTATAGATGAGAAAACTCAGGCAGAAAGAGATTAAAGAATTTTCCAAGATCATATAGCTTATAAGTAGTGGAGCCAGGATTTGAACTCCAACTGTCTGTTTCCAGAGACCTGTGGCCTCGATAGGGTCAAGAGGAGAAGAATTGAGTAGTGCCAGGTTGCCTGGGAAGAACCAAGTTGCCTTTCTTTTCCCTTCATCTGAACCTCACATTCTGCTCCATACCTCCTCCTTCTTCCTTCCCTCGCTTCCAAGAACTGTACCTAGGGTGACCCAATTATTTATAGAGATAGGGACACTTTTGAGAGTAGAAG
The DNA here is from genome assembly GCA_028533065.1 of Trachops cirrhosus. Taxonomy (NCBI): domain Eukaryota; kingdom Metazoa; phylum Chordata; class Mammalia; order Chiroptera; family Phyllostomidae; genus Trachops; species Trachops cirrhosus. Next base: position 65,716,993 of record CM052539.1, on the reverse strand, counting down.
TCGGGGGTAACTGGATGGACAATGAGCATGAACCCAAACTGCCTTGGAGACCAGAATTTTGGATTACCTTGAATATGTTGTGACTATGTGTTACTTTTTTCTTTGTTGTTTGGAGTTGTATAAAGTAAGCATGTTAAAATAGATACACCTAATTTGATTTCGCCAGCTCTTATTGTAGGATATTAAGTTGTTTCCAACAGTTTGCTATTTAAAAAACTGCAATGTATATTCTTATGCCTTCATGTGTGTGAGGAAATCTGTAGGATAATCTTCTCCAGGCTGAAGAGCATACATACTTGTCGTTTTGACAGACATCGCTAAATTACACTCCAAGGAGGTTTTGTCCTTATGTACTCCTGTCAGCACACCTGACAGCCCCCGCTCCTAACACATTTGCTTAACAGACTATGCAATAAAACTTTTGGATCTTCAACTATCTGATGGGTACAAAACAATATTTCAATGTGAAGTTTATTTGCATTTCTCTTACTTTTTTCTTTTCTATGAAACTATTCTTTCTTATTTTTTTTTCTATTGGGTGAATGGCTTTGCTATTTGAATTGTGTGAGCCCTTAATATAGCCCATTGTGAAACTTGTTGCAAATATATTTTCTAAGTCTGTCCTTTGTTCTTTTAATAATTTGGCTGTGCAGAAAATTTTACTTTCTTGTAGTTGTGTTTATATCTTCTATTAGGCTTTTGATTATTGCTTAGGAAGTGTCTCATACTCTGATTATATTTTTAAAAACCCGCAATCATTTTTTCCCTACAACTTTATATCTTACTCTTTAAAATTTTACAATTTATCCATCTGAAATTTATTTTGTGTAAAGGTACTACAGCTAGAATAACATCATTTATTAATTCTTTACCTCACAATTTATAATGCCACTTTATAATTATACACTAATTTCTGGTATGTATTTGGTTCTAATTCTGGACTTTTCATAAGTGCTCCATTGATCTGTCCATCTAGTCATATGCAGGTACAGATTGCTTTACTTATTGTAGTTTTATAGTATGCTTTAAATATCTAATAAGGCTCTTTCCTCCACTCTACACCTTTGTTTCCAGAAGTATTCTAACTGTTCTTTCCTCCTTATTTTGTTTATAAACTTTGGAATTAGCTTTCCAGTTGAAAAAAACCTAGTTATTTTAATGAGATCATGTTAATTTTAAGTTATAGTGGAGAAGAGTGGTGTCTTTATTACACTGCCATGTGCTCCCGTACAAGAATGGGACATGCCCCATTGTCCAAGTCTTCTCCGGTCTGCCTTCTCAGCATTTAAAAACAAATTCTTCACGTAGATCTTGCAAATTTTATGTGGTGTTTATTCCTTGGAATTTTATCTTCTATTGTTGCTATTATAAGTGCTATTATAATAATTTTCTTTCATTGTATTTCCTAATGTGTTGTTGTGTGGTTACCTGAACATTTCTTTTAAAGAATGGCTTAAACACACACACATACACACAAACTAAAAACCATACATAAAAAATTCCCCTCCTTCCAAAATAATAAATTTATTATTAAAGTTATTAGAGTATATATGTTTGTACATGACATACGGACATGTCATTCTGTGAACTTGAATATTCAGATAAATAAGATTATATAAAGATTCAATATAAAAATTACCCAACATATTACTATTTGTACATTTGTTTAAGCTCTCACAGGGTTTTTCTTCTATTATAGTTAGTCTATCAACTACCTGCAATTTATTCAGCAGAATATTTTTTCAGCCCACTGTTAAAGTCAAGAGAATGCCAATTTAAATTTTCTTTGTCTTCTGTTTCTATCTCCTTTCTCTAGGAGTATCAAGATATGTTAGTGACATCAGTGGGTACTTCTCACTTCTTTTAGTAAAGAAAAGAAAGGAAAAATAATTCCAACAACCACCCAAAATGCATTGTTCAAACTCATTCTGTCCCTTTAGTCCCAGAGAAAATTTTAGGGAATTGTTTAGGGAATAATCTTCTTGGATTCAGACCATGTTTACTTAATATATTCTGTAATTAGGAAAGGAGAAACACTTTCCCTTTTGGTAAGAGAAGTTTTACCTCATGGATTCTGCAGTCACTGCAGTGAAATAAAAACAGTTTTGAGGTGGACCACATGGCTCCCTCCTTCCCCACAGTGATCTTTTTCACTGATACCACTTTACCATTGTCTTCAGCCATCCTGGCTGGGCCACAGGGCTCAGTTGAGACTTTTTCTTTTGCTCTTCCCGGTGAATGTACTGACACGGCTACCAGAACAGGAGGTGTTAACACATAACTGATGTGCTCAAGGTCATCAGCTAGCAGTTGACTGTTGCTCACATTTCTCTCTCTCTTTTTCTGGCTAAGGTTGGCTATGGATTGATTTCCTCCCCAGGTGAAGTTTTTAGGATAAGTGAGGAAAATCTTTGTGGTGTAAGAAAATCAACAAAATAAAAAAACTTTCCCCCTCACCCTCCAAAATTTATGTTACGATTTTGTTCCTAAAGATAATTTTAGAAAATCATCTCTGTACAATGAGAACACAAACTTGTCCCTGTCCTTGACAGCCTAAAGTGTTCAAGATGAGGACTTCTCTAAACAAGAAGCTTAACTTGAAGATAATTATGAATGTTTGGAAATTCCATGCTGCGTGTGTGGAGGGAAAAGTGTCACTCTGTTAGGAGGTGAATGTTTCTGCTTGTACTGAATGTATGCTAATGTCTTAAAAGGAAACATTAGCTGTGTAATAATTAAAATTGCAATTAACATTTAATTTTCTAACTAAATAGTGCCCCTAAGACAGCCTTGGAAGTCAGAAGTACCTGGTTGGGACCTCTGGCTAAACAACATACAATGGTTATGAGCTTGGGTACATCTTTAATCTCTCTAGACCTCAGCTTCTTTAATCATCTTAACTATATTTGTGTGTGTAAATGCTAACTTTCTTTAATTAGCTAAGATATACAAAAACACCAAACCAAGTGCTTAAAGAACAGTAAATACTATTTCAAGTTTAAAAACTGGCTATGGTAAGAGTGTGATGTAAACACGAAAAGACCTGGAACATGTCAAGTACCATTACAGAGTAGAAATCAATGGACATTTAATTCAACTACATTGAGCTGTTAGCAACAGTGAGCTGTTAGTGCTATGAAGACATAATAGTGTGAGGCCCATCTTCTTAGAAGCAAAAGCTTTGTGCCAGCTATAAATCAAAGAGGAAAAATTTCAAACAGTGACAGTCTCCCTAAAACTGTTGCCGCCATTAACCAAAGAAAGGTTTCCGCATTTATAGTGTGGCAGGGAAGGTTGGCTGGACATCATTTCAACAGGAATTTACTAAGTGTATGAAAATATCCAACATGAACTTAGTCCCCTTCTCCAAGGAGATTATTGTCTCATTAGTGAAATAAAGTTATCCATGACTAAAGCAATGAAACCCAGCCTTTTACTGAATCGAATGAGGTATTGAATGTGTTTCAAATGTAAAGGGAGCCAAAGCCACATAGAAAGAGTCCCTGTTCAGATGTTATGAAGATCTGTTGCTCCTGGCTGCCCGAGATCCCTGTCTCCCTCCTCTGCCTACTTCTTTTGGGAAATAGCTCTTCCACTACAATTACATGGTAGTAGAAAGGACTATCAATCATTGCTTCCTGACTTGCCCTTTACACACTGTACAATCCTGCCCCGATCCAGAAATGAATAAGTGACCTGAGTTATTCCAAGGTATTACCCTATTGCTCACAACCATCGGTCATAATGTGAGGGGATGACTCAAGCTGGGCTAGATGAAGTCCTTTTCTGCATATTTTTTGAACTGGAATTGGGGAAAGTTTTTTTCATGTTTGGGTGGTGAAGCTAGCCAGATGTGAGCCTGGAGGTGATAACAGACATGGTTCCAGGTTCAGGGAGAAAATATGATTGTGAGGATGATGTCAATGGTCAGAGAGAAGCAGAGATACTAGAGAGACAGACAGACAGACAGACATACTCTGGTTTCAGTTGTTGCTGACATTGAGTTTTGAATTGTATTCCTGTCACTCTCAGTCAGAGTCCTAAGTTAAGTGATGTCCTCCTGCAAGGCGTGGCCAGCCTTATTTTGGTTCCCAGCACAATGACTACAGGTTCCCTTTAAGTCTGAGTTAAGCCCCTCTTTACAACAATCTCCAAAGGAATCCCTGTGAATCAGAACCACAAAAGGATTAGTTGAAAGTAACCAGGGTTAGTTTGTAATTGACTATGCAGCCTCCCTCTTTTTATATTTAGCAGGGACCTTCTGGTTTCACCACTTACTACCAGCTCTGTGACTTTGGGTGAGTGACTTAATTTGGCAATATTTCTTAAAATAGCTGTACAATGAGTATAATGATTGTATTACCTTACCTAAATGGTAGTATGGATAATGAATAAGAACATAGTTTCTAGCAGAGAGACTTCCTAGGGTCAAATCCTACCTCTGCCATTTACTGGTTTGTAGATTGCTGTGGCCTTGAGCAAGTGACTTAATCTCTAGATACCTGAGTTTTCTTACTTGTAAAATAGTGTTAACAGTAGTATCTACTTTATAAGTTTGTTATGTACATTTAGCGAGTTCATATATTTAAAGCTGTTCACATGGCAAGCATTATATTTGTTAATAGGTATTATAATGACACTATTTAGTTATAATGGGAATTAAATAGAATTTGTATCATAATGCATTCTTCACAATAAGTACTCAGTAAATGTTAATTACTGTGGCTGCTGATATTTGAGTTTTCGTCCAGCTGTATATGAGCAGTCTTTTTTCTAAATGCCAATGTCAGATTGATTTTATTAAAGTAACAGTTTTATCGTTTTTTACTCTTGCTAAACTCTTTTAGTGGCTGCCTATTACTTGTAGATAATGATACTTCTTAGGCCATCTTTATCCTAATCATTTTACCTATTCCCCAGGATTGCCTCACATGGTCATTTTATTTAGTTAAAAGAGTTTCTCATCACTTATTGTACATCAAGAACTGTGAGGAATCTGAGATTTTATCTTCCTTATGAGCTAACAAAGTAGCCTGCCACAATATCTTGGATACTGGCAGAAAATATAAAATTCATGGGTCATTACTCACAGCCCAAGAAACATTGTAAACCTGGTGTTTGCACTGGTTATCCTTATCCCCTAAGTCCCCGGGTCGGGGAGATAAGAAGGGGCCCTTGTAGATGTTGGGAGAGTGCATAGTGTAGTGGCTTAGGGTGTGGTCAGTCTTGGTTCAAATTCTAGTTCAGCTACTTTTTTAGCCAGTCTGTGCCTTGACATTCTTATCTGGAAAATGGATAAAATAATATCTACCTCAAATGGTTGTTATGAGGAATACATGAATAATATTTTCAAAATGTTTAGAATAGTTTTTGGCACATAGTAATACACACATATTAATCCATATGTATATAATCCATAAATGAGGTCTGTGCAGAAACTGTCCAGCCATATACTATGAAAAATACAGACATTTATTTTTTGAAGATGACGCAGGATACAAAAAACATTGTACATAGCACCTCAGTCCCCTTCAAAGTAGACACCCTGGGACCTCGCACAGTTCTCCCAGTATCTCTTCCACTGTTCAAAACACTTTGCAAAGTCCTTTGTTGGAATTGCCATCAGCTGCCCTGTCGTATTTTTCCTGAATCTCATTGATGGTCTGAAATCTTGTCCCTTTAAAAGGTGATTTTCATTTTGGGAAAAACCAGAAGTCACAGGGTGCCAAATCTGGACTGTAGGAGGACTGAGTCACCTGAAAAACTGCACAAGAAGTGATGCATGTGTGCGCATGTTGTTTTGTTGATGAAGCTGCCAATCACTAGTTGCGCATAGCTATGGCCCATCTCATCATACTGCAGCTCTCAATAGGTGAGGAACACTGAGGTAGTACTTCTTACTAATTGTTCAGCCTGGGGGGTATACTTATGAGGGACACTTCCCCAGTCAAAAAGCACAGTTACATAAGCTGGAAATGCAACAGCCACACAGTACACATGCTCACTCAATGGCATCTATTGCCCCCACTGACTAGTACAGTGAAGTCATCATTGTTCATGCATGGGCATTCCAGTCCACTCTCCTTGGCTGCCAGGTTATATTGATGTTATGCAAATGGTTCTCATTTTACTAATAATGGTTGCACTTTTTCCAGACTCACCTCATATGTATAGCAATCCACATATACAATTCCACTAAGTAAATGAAGTAGAAAAATGTATATGAGATTACCCTGCAAGAATATTGGGAGAGAAAGATGAGTGCAGAGGACTATAGGTAACCAATATCAAGAGAAAAGCAAAAGAAAGCAAGCCAGCAAAGGATACAGGCTGATGAGGGAGGCAGGGGACAGCCCGGGAGAGTGGAGCCCAGGAATAGTGTGCTACATACAATGGGCTTTAGGCAGGACTGTAAACCCTGGGAGGGCAGGTGCTGCTTCTGCTTTATTTTGGCTTATTTCCCTGGACTTAGCACACTGCCTGATATATAGAAGGTGCCCAATTAGTATTTGGTGAATGAAAATGTAATACAAAGAGAAGTCAAAAAAGATAAGGGTCTAAATATACTTATTTAGGTTTCCCCCATACAATGCCAAACTAACACCAAAATTTGATGTTAAAATCTTCTTAATCTGTGATTTATCCCTTAGAGATATTGCTTCTGATCATCATGGTTTCATTACAATTTTATGAAACTAGCCAGAAGTCTCATTTTTAAAATAAGTGCATTCTGCCTATGATCACAGTTATATTTTTAGTCTTTTTTCTAAATGCCAAACTTAGTCATTACATAGAAGACCTGGTCACTGGATGACTCAACGTTCCGTTGTTTGACCTCATATTAAAAATATGAGGGCCAAGCACAGCGTGTCTGACAAGCAGCTCTATAGCAGCCTTTTCTGCTTTTCTGTTTATCGTACCCAGAAAACATAGTCACATCTAAAATACTGGTTTTCCTTTTATTTGAGCTGGTGACGGTATATTGCTCTTTATTGAGAAATATAAATACTCTGGTTGCAAAAATCTGCACATGACAATGTGATCCCAACTGAATATCAGCACATTTTCTGGGTTGCTTAGACCAATGCATTTCATTTAACTGGTGTCAGATTAAATTTCTCTAATTATTACGTTAATTTTATTACTTCTTTTCTCAAAATTTTCTATGGAGTGTATATCCAAGCCTTTTAAATCCAGCCAATTTCCCTTTTCTGAACTCCCACTGGTAGAAACCTTATGCTATAGTCTACTTTTTTTTCCCCTCAAATACTTTGTTCCCCTATTTCTTTATCTTTTGTTAGCTCTGTATTCCTAGGTATCTTAATATTATTTATTTCGAATTGAATTTTTTGTTATATTATTTAATGGATCATTACTGGTGCTCAAGAATATGCCATTTTTTTGTATGTGGCTCTTTTATCCATAAGTCTGTTGACTCTTTTTAAATTGTTATGGCCGAATTTAGAGGCTACTGAATTTTCTGTGTGTACAACCATATTTTCCACTAATAATGACAGTTAGGTCTCTTCCTTTCCAATTATTATGCCAAATTTTTTAATTGGCTTACATTTACTAAACCTATGCTAAAATATTCAGTTTAAGTAGTAATTGTTGGCATCTTTGTCTTTTTCCTGACATTTATAAGAATGCTTCTCAAATTTCATCATTAAGCTACTTGCTGAGTAACTATATATGTGGGTCAGCATTCTCAATGGCTAAGAGCTAAGACTCTGGACAAATCTGCCTGGGTTTAAATTCCAACTCTTTCACTCACTTCTGTGTTGTACTGGACAAATTACCTCTGGTAATTTGGCTTCATTCTCTCATGTGTGGTATTGGGGATGAAGCACCTAACCCTACAGTTGTTTTAGAGACATTAACTCATTCTAGTTAGGACAGTTAGGCAAGAAAAAGAGATAAAAGTCATCTAGATTTGAAAGGTAGAGGTAAAACTCTGTTTGCAGATGATGTGATATTGTATGCAGAAATCCTAAAGAATTCACACACATGCAAAAAAACTGTGAGAGCTAATAAGAAAATTCAGCAAGATTGCAAGGTATAAGATCAATATACAAAAATCAATTTTATTTTCTGTACACCAGCAATGAACAATTGAAAAGAAAATTAAGAAAATAATTTAATTTAAAATAGTATCAAAAGAATAAAATATTGAGGGACAACGTTAACAAAAGAATTGCAATACTTATACACTGAAAATTATAAAACATTTTTGAAAGAAATTAAGGAAGATCTAAATAAATGGAAAGATAGATCTTGTTTATATATTGGAAGATTTATTATTCAGATAGAAATACCAAACAATCTACAGGTTCAATATAATCCCTACCAAATTCTAGCTGCCTTTTTTAAAAAAAAAGGGATTGATAAAATAATCCTAAACTTTATGTGCAAGTGCACAGGTCCCAGACAGGTCAAACAAGTCCTGAAAAAGAACAAAGTTAGGACTCACACTTCCTGATTTCAAAATTGACCACAAAGCTATAGTAATAAAGGCATGTGGTACTGGCATAAGGATAGACATATAGATCAGTGGAATAGAATCAAGAATCTAGAAATTAACCCTTCCCTTTAAGATCAATGATTTTTTTTAAAGATGTCAAGTCAACTGAATAAGGAAAGAATAGTCTTCAACACATACCCCTCATCTGTTGGATTTCGAAAACTGAATTTCCCAGGGCTCCTTTCGTGGGTCTCTTTTTGTCTTTTGTCCCTTGTGCTGGAGCTCTTCCATTTGGCTCTCCATACTTACTTTCTCGACCCTTCTCTCCCTTGATTTCTGCCCTAAGACGTGACAGATGCCCTTGCCCTTCACTTCCAGGAGGAGATTGGGAAGAGAGTGGAGGTTCCCTTAACTAAAAGTTACAGTTTCAGTCTGTGGTCCTCTCCATTCACTCTCCTCTTTCTGTTCTTAGTAACTTCTTCCTCTTACCTCTTTAGGCCTTTAGGCTTGTGGCTGTTGGGTAGTGCATTACGCCTTATTCTTTACCCTGAACTCTGCCACAGCATTTAAAAAGACACTTTGTTAAACTCTCCTCAAGACTCTATGGTTCGATTGTGCTACTTGGACTGAATAATAAATCTACATGCTCTCTTTTTCTGATCTCATCTAGTCTTATGGATTTAAATCTTATGATTCCACTGACAACTCCTAAATTTGCATGCATAACCTGGACCTCTCCCTTGAGGTTCCCACTTGAAATTTCCACTTGTCTATCTTCTTCATACCACAAACTTAACATCCAAACCTTCAACTGTGATTCTCTCTTGGTTTCGACTTCCAACCTCAAACCTGACTTCCCCACATATGTTCCAATATCAGTAAATGGCAACAGTATCATTCCTTCAGCTATGGAAGTCAAAAAATCTGGAGTCATTTTTGACCTTTCCTTTTATATTTGCAGTTGATTTAACAATCCTCATATCTCTGTGCTCAACATATATTCAGATTTTAACCACTTGTCACCACCTTTACGTCTTCTAACTTGTTTCAAGCCATCTTCTTCTCTGGCCTGGATTACTTGAATATCTTCCTAATTTGTTCCCTTGTCTCTTTGTATGCTTTTTGCATTTTACTCCAGTCTTTTCAACAAGTCTGTTATGGTGATCTTTTCAATATGTAAGTCACAGTATGTCTTCTGTCTCTTCAGAATCCCACAGTGGCCTTTTACTTTTCTGGGAATCAAAGCTAAAGACTTAACAGCCTGAACGGGTCTATGTGATCTGGCCTTCTGCTACAATTCTGACTTTTGCTCTTTCCGCTGTTCTTGCTCAGTCCACTCTTGTCACACTAGTTTCCTTGCTGTTCCTGAACATATCATTCATACTCTTGCCTTAAAACATTTGGACTTCCTGTGTCATCTGCCTGGGAGACTTGGCTCCCTCAAATGTTATTGATGCCTTCTCTCTGACACTCTCCATAAAATAACACCCTTCCTTTTACTCTAATGCTCTTTCTCCTCCTTACCTTTGTTTATTTTTTCTTCCTAGTCCTTTGACCCTTTGACATATTATATATTTCCTTGTTTATTTGTGATCTATTTCCCACACCACCTCTGCCCCACAAAGAATATAACCTCAATTTTTCTCGAGCACCTGGAGTACTGCCTGGCATGTCATGCTTCTCGATAATTGTTGCCGAATAAATAATTGGGTAGATTAATGAAAGAATTTTAGTGATTAAGGTATCATCATACTGGTTTGGTAGACATCTGTAAAACCCCTAGAGTCGTTTTGTTTTTGAGCTCCTGATCATGGTAATACTGGGGATAGTGTAGTTATATTTACAGAGATAGGTAATCTTTGGATTAGTTTTTTGTCTTAAGACTGTCTTTTTTCTCCTTCTTTCTTATTTAACACTTTCTAATAAACTGTAGTCACTAGCAGCAAGTGAAGTTTTTAAAAGCCTCCTGTGTATTTATTATGGTAGTCCCAACCCAGATGCAGCTTCAGGCAGGCTGCCTGGTTCTGGCCGCTCCTTTGCCTGAGCCTTGCTCACTGCATTGCCTTTCTGTTTCTGATCCATGGAGACACTTGTCTTGATTTTGTACTCAGCTAATGTTTGCCTGGTAATTTATGAACTCACTAACCCATCTTGATTAGGGGTTCCCACGTGTTTCCAAACAATATTCAAATTGTTGCCAAATTAAAAATCCAGGAGACAGTACATAAAAATTCAGATTTACAGTTTATCTTGAAAATTTGTAACATCTGGCAACACTTGGCCTGCATTTCTCATGTCACAACTGGTGGGAGGTAAGTGAATAGTAAGACCCTTCACCGAGCCATGTGCTCTACAAGTTTCCACGTTCCTACCACTGCATATTTTCTTAAACTTGGCAGAAATGACTTCACTCCTTTGCTTTATCTGCTTAAACCCTGTAAGTATTTTAAGTAGTGAATCCCTATTTTGGTTATGCAATGAACTAAAATATTAGATAATTTACTAAGATGCTGAAAAATAAAAGCCATCAAACAAAGAGCAGTCTTTATTTTGAATTGTACACAAGAAATGGAGAGAGGGGAGAGAGAGAGGGCAAGAGCAAGGGTGAGGGTGGGGGGAACGAGGGAGAGAGAAAAAGAGAGATCATTCTATGTTTTTTTCTCCCAAGTGCAAGAATTTTCTCCATTCCCCTTGGGCCGCAGATTGCCAAAGCTACTAAACCTGAAAGTTACTCCTTTTAGGCTGGACTTCTGCCCTTAAATATATGAGGTTTGTCCAGAAAGTATCCAGCTAAATACTATGAGAAACAGACATTTATTGAAGAAGATACGAGGTGCAAGAAACATTGCACACAGGACAATGATGCCTCAGTCCCCTTCAGAGTAGCCACCTTGGGACCTCACACACGTCTCTCAATCACCATCAGCTGCCTCGTTATATTTTCCTGAATCTCATTGACAGTCTGAAATCTCTTCCCTTTGAAAGGAGATTTTAGTTTTGGGAAAAGGCAGAAGTCACAGCGTGGCTATAGGGGGGATGAGTCACCTGGGTGATTTGATGTTTCACCAAAAAAACTCTGCACGAGACGTGATGCATGAGCAGGCACATTGTTGTGATGAAGCTGTCAATCACCAATTGTCCATAGCTTCAGCCTTCTGAATCATCTGAATAATTTCCATAGAGGAATGTTCAAGCTTAATGTAAAATTGGATGCAGTCATTGCTCTACTCGCTCAGTCATTTTGAATGTGATGTCCACACAATACACATGCTCACTCCACAGTGTCTACCTCCCCCACTGACTAGTACAGTGGAGTTGTCATTGTTCACACATGTGCATTCCAGTCCACTCTCCTAGGCTGCCAGGTTACATTGATGTCGCACAATCTGTTCTTGTTATATTAACAATGGCCGGGCTTTTCTGGGCAGAGCTCATATATATATATCTCATATATTTATGTTTATATTTATTTATATGTTTATAAATTCGAATAAACCTTCATGTCAAGGAATCCCCTGGAATATAGTGATGCCACTGTGCTGTGAGTAACAGATCGTTGAGAATGTCATGTCTAATCTTCAGTCAGTGTGAGATTTCTCTAACTCAGGAAAGAACTAAGTCATTTGATGATACTGACAAACTTTCTAAATTAAACTAAGTCATTATAAGAATCAGACTTTTCATGAATTCAGGAATCTAGGTAATCAGCTTCTTTGCCCAACTACCACAAGTATTCTTTACAGAAACTGTGGCTGGTTTCGAACCAGTTTAAGGTAAAATTTTCTGGTTTATACTTAATCGTGACTTCTGTCCAAAAATGTACATGTTTGTACAAGAGTAACCACGGAATGGGTGTTTGCCTGGTTTATATGATTTGCAGAGTATGGGAAGGACCTATTGCTTGCTCCCCGTGTTTGCCCTGCCAGTGGTTCAGGATGCCAGAAATGCCTGTGTTGCTCATTTATGGAGGTTGACTCAACGAAGCTATTGTTGAATAGCAAATAAATCCTCTTACGTTTGTCATCTCATTGCAGATTTCAGGTTTGCAAGGGAAGTTTACATAATATTGTTCGCACTTCCTGAACATGGCCAGAAAACTTGTGACATTATTATTATTACTCATACACATCTATAACCTGTCTGAGCCTAGGTGAAGAGGCTTGATTGTGGTCCAGAGAGTTTCATTTTTGAAGTATGACTTTGAAGTTGTGGTTGTAGCCTGTTTTTATGTTCAATTGTTTCTTTTTCATAAAAGTTACAAATTTTTTTCAAAACAAATATTTACTAATATTCTATTACTATATATCCAAGGAAGACTTGGTATACAGGACAAGGTTTAAGGAAAATGAAACATTAAGCACAATTAAAGTTTAACAAAAAATTAGATGTTATCAATATTTGCTTAATTCAACCATGTATTGTCTCCTAAATTTGAGTTTGATTAATTCACCTTCAATTACAAACTTTATTTTTATTTATTACTTTTATTACTTTGTTGTTGTTTATTACTCTGTGGTTGATTCCACTCACCATTTGAGGAAATCTTTAGCTGTTTACTCAGGAACTAGAAGGTAAGTTACAATTTCTTGGGAAGATTTGGTTTAAAGGAAGGCGTAGAAAAATGGATTTTGTGACCTTGTCTGTACCACCTGAGCCTAAGGTTAGATAAACCTGTTTGAACCCTCTAGATTTAATAGTTTCTAAGTCAGAATGGAAACTTCCTGTTCCCTTTTGTATGTTTACATATGTTTTAATATCAAATCCAGTTTTTTAAATTGCCTTACAGATTGGCCTATCCTGTCTTTTGGGACTCTGGGATGTGTTGGAAGTTAATTTTAAAATTCCAATTGCAATAGAGTTATCCTTAACAACCAGTTCTGCCTTCTCTGCCTCCCTAGTAACAGTGTGGTGTCCTTCCCACAATGAACTCTAACCTGGTCAGCAGTGACAAGCAAGGCATCTCCTTAGTTAGGTGCCAGGCACAGATGGCCAGGACAGAAAGTCACTGAGGTAATTCATGTGAATGGGGATATTTTGTAAAAATGTGAGAGGATAAAGAGCAACAGCTGTACAGATTGCCCTTCACGGTATCCCATTCATCAAATTTTCATTGTTCAGCTACCATAGCTCTAGTGATGTAATAGCATCTTTGGTGACATGGTCTTGCTTGCACTCAGAAGCAGGCATCCACATTACTTTTCTAAAATTCTAATGTCTCAGCTTTCCTAGTTTCTGCTTCCCTTTTTTCCTGATTCTTTGTCCACTGCTTCTGCTTTCTTCTTGTGATCCCTCTTTCTCTCTCTATCACTCTCATTTTCAAATTCAAAACTACTTTTGGACTTCCGGTCAAGATGGAGGTGTAGGCAAACATGGCTTGCCTCCTTGTACAACCACATCAAAATTACAACTAAACTATAGAACAACCATCACTCAGAACTGCCAGAAATCAAGTTGAATTTTTGTAGTCTGACAAGTACGAAATTAAAGAAACCACATCCATCCAGATAGGTAGGAGGGGCAGGGATGCACATCCATGTGTGATGGATAAAAATTTTGGAGGCACATCAGGAGAGAGGAGTCCCAGCCCACATCAGGCCTCCCAACCCAGGGTTCCAGTGCCCGGAAGATAAGTCCATCCCCATAACTTCTGGATGCAAAACCAGCAGGGACTTAGTTGGTGGAAGAAAATTATAGAGTCCCAAGCAGTTCTTCTTAAAGAACCCTCACATAGACTTACTCAGACTCACTCCCCTGAGCTCCAGCACTGGAGTAGTAACTTGAAAGGCACCAGTAGCATACAGGGAGGAACTGAAGGGTCTGGCTTCAAGGTGAGTGCTAGGGGACAGCTTTCTCCCAGACAAAGAGGCAGGTAGAGGCCATTGTCCTTTTACTGAACCCTCCTACAACAGGGCCACTGAGCTGGTAGGCAGGTGCCATATCTGAGACTCCATCAACCTGGCTAACATTGTTTGCCCCACCCTGGATATCCCCTCATCTCTGTCCCATCCAACTTAAGGGGCCCATCCAAGCTGTTAACAGAGACTTCTCCATATGAATGGCTGGATTTAGCTCATGCTTCACAATTTCCTAACTCGTATCAAACAAGCAACAGCCAGCCTCGATTCACAGCTTGGCTTCGCCTGGGAATCTCCAAGCCCAGCACAAGTAGCAGCCATCTCAGATTGCTTTATAGCTCAGGCAGAGTGGCCCCAGGAAGAACATAGGTGGCAGCTGACCTTGGTCTGCACCACCTGGGAAACCCCAGGTCCTGTGCATTGAGTGGACAGCTACAGACCACATTGAAGCACCACCACCCTGCCCCTGCACAGCTGATTCTCCTTGGAAGGCAGTGGTTGGTGGTCAGTGGTCACAGCCAGTCCTTGCAGCTGACTGGCCTAGGTAAATCCCTCCCATTGACCTGCAAACAGCAATCAAGGGTGTACTCAGCTCACATGAAAGTGGCACCTCAAATGCCCAGCTTGGGTGATAGGGGTGGCTGTGCCGCTGGACCTTACAGACACCTACTACATTAGACCACACTACCAAGACAGGGAGTCATAGTGGTTTTACCTAATACATAGAAACAAACACAGAGAGACTGTCAAAATGAGGAGACCAAGAAACATGGTTCAAATGAAAGAACAGATCAGAACTCCAGAAAATGAACGAAACAAAATGGTGATAAGCAATCTATCAGATACAAAGTTCAAAACACTGGTTATAGGGATGTTCAAGGAACTTTGTGAGGACCTCAGCAGCATTAAAAAAGATCCAGTCAGAAATAAAGGATACATGAATTGAAATAAAGAACAATTTACAGGGAAACAAAAGTAGAGTGGATGAAGCTGGGAATCAGATCAATGATTTGGAACATAAGGAAGCAAAAAATAGCCAGTCAGAACAAGAAAAAAAAAGAATCCAAAAAATGAGGATAATATAAAAAGCCTCTGGGACAACATTAAGAGGTCCAAAACTCACATTATACGGGTGCCAGAAGGAGAGGAGAAAGAGCAAGAAATTGAAAATCTACTTGAAAAAATAATGAAAAATAAACTTCCCTAATTTGGTGAAGGAAATAGGCATGCAAGTCCAGGAAGCACAGAGAGTCCCACAACAAGATGGATGCAAAGAGGCCCACTCCAGGACACATCATAACTAAAATGCCAGAGGTTAAAGGTAAAGATATGTGAGACATATGCAAGAATGGGTGAGAGGTGAGGGGATTAAGAAGTACAAATAAGTAGTTACAGAATAGCCAGGGAGATGTAAATTATGGTATAGGAAATGGAACAGCCGAAGAACTCACATGCACAACCTATGGACATGAACAATGGTGTGGGGATTGCCTGAAGTAGTGAGGGGTGCTAGGTGGAGGGGGACAAACAAGGAAAAAATGAGACAACTGTAATAGCATAATCAATAAAATATAATTAAAAAACCAAAAATTCTTTTTATCTTATTTGAACTTCTCATGTCTTGCTACTCAAAGTCTGATCCTTAGACCAGCAGTAGCAACATTCACTGGGAATTTGTTTGGAATGCAGAATCTCAGGTTCTCCCTACAGAGTTGAATCGTGGTCTGCATACTAACAAGATCCACAGATCTGGGAAAGTATTGCTGTAATGTGCTAATCCCTCTACTTTGTCCAAGTCCATTAGCTCCCACTTTATCATCTTTTGTCATTCTTTCATCCTCATCATTTAGTTTAGATCCCATAGCCCATTATTTGAATAATAGTATCAGCAATATTCTTAACTCCCTTTTCCCTTTGTCTTTTGAAAATCCTCCCCCCTCTACCTCATTTATCTGACAAAAGCCAAACTCTGGATGAATATATTTAAATGCCTTCTCAATGCCTACACCAAACAGCCTGGCACTGCCATAAAACTTCACCTGTCAGGGAAGGTTGGTGCCAATACAATGGAACCCTAAATTTGTCAATTTTTCCATGTTTACCTGGTAAATCCTCTCCCTCTGTTTTCAACAGTTGTTTGAAACATTCTACACTCTAAAGCTTCAGATAGTCCTAACTCCTCCTCATTCACAGCAGATGAATTCACCTCCTACTTCCTGAGGAAAATAGAAGGCATCAGATGGGAACTCCCTCAGCTTCCTGCTACCAAATTCATACAGTTCCATCTGTACCCATGCCCTTCTCTTTTTCTTCTATTTTAGTTTAGATAGTAGCCTTCTGATCATTTAAGGTCCGTCTTTCCACCTGTGTTTTGGATTGCATCCCCTTCATGCTTTATCAGGTGTCTTACCTTATCAAGTCCTGCTTTCCACCCCAACCCTATTTATTCAACATATTCTTCTCAATTGGGTTATTTCCAACTACATTTAGATCTGTTCATATCTCTTCCATCTTAAAAACAACAACTGGTTCTTGGTTCCCACATTCTCCTTCCAACTTCTTTCAATCTTTCCCATTCTTTAAATCAAAATTTTCTAAAGGGCTTTTGTTGTTTGGTGAGTCCATTTCCTCACCTCTAACTCACTCCTTTACTCTTTCCATGATGACTGCACCACTGGCTAAGTTCACCAATAACCTCTGTGATTTCAATCCAATGGACATTTTCCAGTAATTTTTTCTGATCTCTCAGCACTCTTGCCCACTCCTTGTTTTTTGAAATGTGTTTATTTTGGCTCCCAGGACACTATGCTATCCAGGTTTTCCTTCTTATTTTCTAGTATTTCCTTCCCTGTTACATTGCAGATTTATCTTTATCCAGTTTATTAGTTCTAAGCATTTCCCCCTTTCCATTTTATACTCTTATAGGTTGGTTTCTTTAGGTCAGATGTTATGATAGCAGTTGGGGTGCAAACTGTATATTATGAATCAACACATGTGGAAGGAAGGTGAAGATGTGAGAAAGAAGTTGAACTGTGACGCAGTCCCAGTAAAGCTTTGGTGAACCTGGTCGGGGCCAGGATGCATTTCAAATCATGGACTCATTCACCATGGATGGATTTGGACTGAAGTGGCGGAGCCTTCATACTCTTGCCTAATTCATCAGATATGGGGTGCCCAGAAAAGGCATGGGTTCCTATAAGGGTTTCTCTCAGTCAAAGCAGATGCTGAAGTAGATGAGAACCAGAGGATGTCTGTTGGGAGATGTGAGTAGTACATCTTTGTGTCTATCACATATTCTCTCTCTACATAATATTTTCCATATCCATGGTCCAATTTTCCTCCATTGGCTAAAGATTCCCAAATTTATACTTCCAGACCAGACCTCTGAGTTCCTGACCCACACACTCAATTTACTATTCAATATCTCTACTTGAATGTCTCAGGGTTCTCAAATTCAGTGTGTCTAAACCCTATAAGAAATCTTGTCAAATTTATCACCTAAATATCCTGTGAATCCATTCACTTTTCTTATTTTCTACTGTGACTACTCTAGTACTACCATTTTCTATAGCCTAAACTCCTGCAAAGTGATTTTATTTGGTTATCCCATTTCCACTTGACCGCTTTGATCAGTTTATTACATTGTATCCAGAGTAGTATTTTCAAACACAATTTTTATTATGTTACCTCCTCACTATGCCTGACACCCACCCCTTCAGAGACCAAAATAATGAACATAACCCTTAAGGGTTTCTGTGTTTTGACTTCTATCTATGTCTCCCACTTAACTTCATTCTACTTTTTTCCTCAATCCCTACATACCAGTGGCACTAATTATTTATGTACTTATGTATTTATTTATTTACTTATAGTTTGTCTAATGGGCTCACAATAATCTCACAATACTCTTCTCTCTACTAGGAATTATCTTGCATTCAGTTTGTTAGCTCCAATTCTCAGCTCAGCCCTTATTTTTTCAGGTAAGCCTTCCTTGAGCCTTCCTTATTGGGTCAGACCCTAAGAGCATTCTGTTTTATTTTTTCATAGCACATGTGTCATAATGTGAATTTACTCATCCACATGATTATTTGATTGATTTTTAACTTCCATTAGTAAGCTCCATGAGTACAGAAAACCACCATTCACTGTTCAGTGTCTGCAGCGCTTGGTACACTGCCTATTTTCCAAACATACTTGTTGAATGAATGAAAATACCCTAAGCTAGAATATCTGATAAGATTGTTAGCCACCAGCCAATATGAATTTATTCATGCAAAATTTTTATTTCAGGCTACCTAAGAGGCTCTTGGTTCAGCCTATCAGTTACTTCAGAAGAGGGAATTGGCCTGCCTAGTCTAATCACATGCAACCAACCTCAGCCAATCTTGAATTAGGAGTTACATGTGGTTGCTCTCTAAGAAGGTGCCTATAAGTATAGCAGGTCTTGGAGAATGAGAGGCTCTTCACCAGTTCATACTTTTAGCTTATTTACACTGGAGATTAGATGACATTAATCAGTCTTTGGTGGATTTAAGAGGAGTAAAACCTATTCATATTTCGCTTCCCTAACTGTTCTTCGTAGTGCCGTTCTAAGCCCAAGCCTCAGTAAGCAAGCTCTATCGAATGTGCTATTAACTCTGATTGAGTAGAGTTACAGGAAATTTACCTTAGGAATGTTCACTGCAGCTAACTGACAGTGTGCAAAATGAAAACATTTTGCTCATATAAGTGCATGAATACTAATGGTTTTCCTTTGATTGGAAAATTCTGAAAGTGATTTGCCAACACACAGGAAGTTCACCAACACCAGCCAGGTCTGAGATTGCAGCTGGGGGTAGGTGTTTAGTGCAGCACAATTAAGCCTTTTAAAAATGCAAATGCAAAAGAACACCTTATTCAACTCATCCTTCAGGGGAAATTTAAAAAGGCAAATGCAATTATGCAAATTGACAGCTGCCAGAGAGGGAGTTGGCCAACATCTTTAATTTTGCAAAGAGCACCATCATCAATTTATATAGATATACATCCATCTGTCCTTGGAGAGATAATGAGTCCTCTATAATATCTATAATGATTCATGGATAATCAGTGATATGTAAACAATAATGTTGATAGAAGATACATGTAGCACGTGCTATCAAACAGGAATTATACAACATATAATCACATGATGCTGAACAGTGGCCAAGATCTAAAATTTTCGTTATGCGTGAATTTTTATTTATTTCATTTATTTCATTTTATTTTTGTCTTTTAAACAACTCCCTGGTGATAGTGGACAGAAGATAAACATTACTTAGCATTTTGTCTTCAGGACAGTGGCTTAGAAAAATTTAGTTGAACATATACAAACAACCAATGTTTAGAAAATAAATATATATAAATAAAGCAATTTTTCTTATACAAAGTGAAATTCTGAACTCAGGCAGAATACTTTTATTTTATAGGCTTTTTCTATATTGGGAAGCGAAGGGATCAACTAAAAAATGTGTATTTTTTATATCAGTAGATTATAAATAAGCCCTGACTGGTGAGGCTCAGTTGGTTGGAATGTTGTCCCATAGACCGAAAGGTTATGGCTTATATTCCCAGTCAGGGCACATACCCAGGTTGTGGGTTTGGTCCCTGGTGGGGGCGCATAGGAGAAAACAACCAATCAATGTTTCTTTCTCTCTCTTCCTCTTCTTGTCTCTCTAAAAGCAATGAAAAAAATGTTCTTGGGTGAGCATAAAAAAATGTATTTATAAATAACTTGATTTGTTCATTCAATATGTATTTGTTTAATTGAGTAGCAATGATGTACAAGCCAATATACTAGGTAATAGTAATACCACTGTGAGCAAAACTAGACAGTCTCTATTTTCCTGGGCATTTATTATGCAGTGAGTATGACAGACTCTAATGATGAAATCACACAAACAGCTGTAAAGCTACAACTATGTCAAGAGATGTCAATGAGAGGTACTCATTACAGTGCTATGAAGTTTGAAAGTTAACCTAATAGGTGGATTGATGTGGTCAAGGAGGCCAGGGAAGGCTTTTCCTTCTTTGACAATGGGAAGTTTTAGCAGAGCTCTGAAGGATGAAAAGGAAAAACTTGCCAGTCAAAAATAAGAGCCTATGTGAAAGCTCTGTATTGGGAAGTTGCCTGGTATAGAGGAAGGACTGAAGGAAAACCAGTGAGGCTGCAGGGGAGGGAGCACGAGAGGGGGTGACATGAGGAGGGAGTAGTGGGAGCTGGGCCTTGGTGGGCTTGCTGTGTCACATTAGAGTGTCTGGTCTTATAAAAAACATTAAAGGGTTCTAAGTAGAAGGCACAAAATTTAATTTGTATTAACTGCTAAGATTAATGTCAATTAAATTTAGATTGCCAAAACATGATCACCAAAATATGTGTGCAGGATATCTGCACAATTTACTTCAGATCATGTCCTTAAATATGAAGAGGTGCTTAGATATTTAGAAAACTTCATATCGTGTCCTTATATATAAAGGAAATTTTGATGCTCATCAGTATTTTGGGAATGATTAATAAATTAATTAAATTGAATTCATTGAAAAAGTAAAGTGGATTTTTTAAAATGTTGAAATAATCTTGATCAATGAAGGATTTAAGAAAGTGATGATTAATAATTATTTTGAATATATATGAATAGAGAATGAAAAGAAAGGAACAAAATGATGGGGATGTATAGAGGAGAAAGTAAAAAGTATAAGATAAGTGTGAGTATACAAAATATAAAAAGATAAGGTTAGGATTGGACATTAAGAGATAATGTTTAGACTGAATGCAAAGGAGACACTTGGAAAAGAAAATGAATGAGGACGAGTGATATGCTTTTGAATTCTTTTTTTGTCTCCTGTTTCACCAGCCTTGCATCTCTGCCTTTTGAGGAAGGACTCTGTCCTGTATTGTTGTTAGTCCTTGTGGTTTGAGTGGAACTCACCCCACCCTCAGTTCCAAGGGTAGCTAATCAGAGACTCCATTTCCTGGGCCACAGTGATTGACTTAGGAATGGGCCTGAGATCCAAGAAGACAGGAGTCATTTCTGTAATAATTCTTGAAGCTAATGGGAAAGGTGTGCTCTCTTCTTTGGGGGGCGGGTAGACACTGTAACAGTGGATTAAAATTCAAGTGTTCTCCTTTGTGACCAATAAGGGAGAATTTGCCCCCAAAATGAAGATAACAGAGAGGAATGCAGAATCAAGAGATGGAGAAAAAGCCAGATTGCCAGTGACAGTGATTAACTCCATGGAAGTAGATAACTTTGAAATTTCCAGTTAGATGGTCTTACAAATTTTCTGATGGGTTTAAGCTAGTTTGAACTGGGTTTCTGTCATAGGAAGCCATGAATCTTCCCTTTGTGCTAACGTTGCAAGAACCCTCATATCTGGATCAATCTAACCATTGGTACACCTGGGGTCTTAAAAGTGATTATAGAGTCACAGTAAGAATAGCTCAGAGATTCCAAGTACTACTGAGTATCACATGAGCCTGTAGGTTGGTGCCATACAACAGTCATGGTTCTCAGCATGGTTGGACTTCAACGTAGCTAATACTGTTTTGTAATTCTGATTAGGGCCTATCCCATTCTCAGTAATTTTATTTTTATTTTATTTTAAAAATCTCATTATATCCTCTAGCCTACCAATTTTACCATCACTCTTGGTAGAAAATGCTGCCTTTTGCTGTATTTTTTTCATGAGGGAATTGAAACCTCTGGTGGGAATGTCTCCCTGCCTACCAGTGGCTCAGCATCTGCATTCACCCTTTCTTCTTCTTTTCTCTTGGCTCACAAGATGAGCCTTCCTCCTAATGAAGATAACTATCTTGTGCTTTGATTTTCATTTTCTTCACCTCCTTGTGGACAAAACTTTGTTAATCTTCCTCTCTTGTGTTACCAGTCTCTATTGGTTCTTCATATGTAGTTTCTCCCATTAAGCATAATCTTCTCAATTTCATATTCTCTACTTATGATCTTTATTTTTCCTCCACAACCACACTTTTCAAAATAGTTACTCCTTTCCTCACCTCTCATTTGTGCTTTAACTCACTATGGTATAGCTTCTGTCCCCAATTCCATTCAATCTGCTAGATAAAGGTTATCAAATGATATCTATACTACCAAATCTTTTCCCTCCTTATCTTTCTTGAGCTGTGTGCAGCACTTGGCATTGTTGATGGCTCTTGCTTTGAAATGATTTTTTTCCTTATCTGTCACAAGACTTTTGTACAGTGATGCTCCTTTTAGCTTTTAGGATGCTTTCTTCTATAGCTCATCATTAAAGGATCAGCCTGCTTCTGACATGCACTAATTATTAAACACTTATTTTATGCCAGGCCCATTATTTTATGTAATTATAAATGCTCTTTGAGGTAAACATTATTATTATGCATGCTTTACAAATTGGAAAGTTGAGGAAAAGAGAAGTTATGCAACTTGCTTAAGATTGTGCAGCTTGTAAGACATGGAGTCAGGACTTGAATCCAGTCTCCTTTGTATTATTTTAAGCAAGATTTTATATAAAGTATAAATCCACCTTGAACTGATTTTTGTGTATGGTGTAAGTTGGTGATCAAGTTTCCTTTTTTTTGCATGTAGTGGTGAAACCATAGAAGTCCTAGAGGAGAACATAGGCAGGAAGATCTCAGATATTCCATGTAGCAATATTTTCATTGATATGTTCCCTAGAGCAAGGGGCATAAAGGAAAGAATAAACAAATGGGATCTCATCAAAATAACAAGCTACTGCACGGCTAAAGAAAACAGCATTAAAATGAAAAGGGAACCAACCATATGGGAAAACATATTTGCCATATGTCCGATACTTCGGACAAGTGTTTGATCTCCAAAATATGTAAAGAACTCACACAACTCCACTCCAGGAGGACAAACAACCCAATTAAAAAATGGGCAAAGGACTTGAGCAGACACTTCTCCAAGGAGGACATACAGAGGGCCCAGAGACATACAAAAGGATGCTCAGCATCATGAGCTATCAGAAAGATACAAATGAGCTACCACATCAACCAGTGAGAATGCCATCATAAACAAAGCAAAAAAAAAAAAAAAACAGCAAGTGTTGGAGAGGATGTGGAGAAAAGGGAACCTTAGTGAACTGTTGGTAGGAATCCAGACTGGTGCACCCACTGTGGAAAATAGTATGGAATTTTCTCAGAAAACTAAAAATGGACCTGCCTTTTGACCTGGCAATTCTGCTGCTGGGATTATACCCTAAGAGCCCTGAAACACTAATTCAAAAGAACCTAAGCACCCCAATGTTCATAGCAGCACAATTTACAATAGCCAAGTGTTGGAAGCAACCTAGGTGCCCATCAGTAAATGAATGGATCAAAAACTATGGTACATTTACACAATGGAATTCTATGCAGCAGAGAGAAAGAAGGAACTCCTACACTTTGCAACAGCATGGATGGAACTGGAGAGGGTTATGCTGAGTGAAATAAGCCAGGTGGTGAAAGACAAATGATCTCACCTACAAGTGGAACCTAATCAACAAAACAAGCAAGCAAAATGTAACCAGAGACATTGAAATTAAGAACAAACTGACAGTAACCAGAGGGGAGGTGGGAGGGGATAATGGGAGGAAGGTGGGGAAGGGTTTTCAGGAACATGTATGAAGGACACATGGACAGAACCAAAGGGGGGTTAGGATCAAGGGTGGGAAGTGGGGATGGCTGGGGTGGAGGGGTGTTGGGGGGAAAATGGAGACAACTGTACTTGAATGACAATAAAAGAAATGTGAAGAAAAAGTATAATATCCAAACAAAAAGATAAATAACTTGATGAACTTTCACAAAATGAATACATCTGTACAAACAACAAACAGATCAAGAAACAGAATGTTCCCAGAACCACAGAAGCCCCACATAGTCATCACAACACCCTGCAAAAGGTAACCGGTGTCCAGAATTCTAACTCCACAGGTATTTTGTTTGTTTTTTCTACTTCATATCTGTATATGGATCAGGGAATCATACAGGATATATGTAAGATTCATTCATTAAGTTGTGTGTAAGAAAAACCCATTCATTGTTATTACATGATTACATTTTAGTACTTTTTATGTGGATATACCATTATTTACTTATCCATTCTACTCTTGAATGGATTTTTTTGTTGTTTCCTATATTTTTTCCTGTAATAAGTAGTGCTGTTATGAATATCGTTGTATACATTTTTCAGTGGACATTTTACACATTTCTATTGGCTATATTCCCAGGAGTAGAATTGCTGGGTTATGGGGCATGCCTATATTGATTTTAGTAGCCACTGACAAATGATTTTCTGAAATGATGTTGTCTTAATAATTGAATACTTCAGATCCTATATGCCCCAAATTAGTCCATTATCTTCCCAGTAAAATAGACCTAACTTGAGCGCAGAAAATGAGATGAGATTGGCATGGCTTTATTTGTTTTTTTTTTTTCATTTGTTTGGTTTTTTTGAATTTCTTTGTCTGTTGACCATATACTCTACATGTACTCTTCAACCAGCATTTATTTTTGTATGTGGGGAGAATACTTTTATTCATTCCAGGCTCAAAATTTATTATTATATTGATTTAAGTCTTTATATTTTTTTTATTTACCTCAAAAGTGGACTCTTGGTCTGAGCACAATTCTTTGCAGGAGTGCTTTGTTCTCTTTCCTCTTTATCCGAATGCCGCAGGCACATCAACCAGCAGTTGCTACGCTGTCACATGGCTCAAAATGTGGCTGCCTTTCATTTGTCCATGTTTAAACACTGTCCATGGACATGATACTCAAAGTAGTTTATTGTTTAAAATTTTTTTCCATCTTTTTCTTAAAATTTTATCCTGGGATAGGATATGGGGTGAATTTTGCTTCAATTAATACCAAGCAAATGATTAGTGCCACAGCAAGCAATGATTGTTGCACAGTGCTCTAATTGTTATTCCTACTTGGCCTCGCTGAATCAAACCCTAGAAAGTCATGTGTAACGGAATACATACTGCTAACCAGTGAGTTTCTGTAAAGGAAGCTCATTGTGAGGACCAATTTTCCACTGTACACTTTTGAATAGTCTCCCTTCATTCTTTGAGGGATTCCTCTATCCCACAGATATGCATAAGTTAAAGCCTAGCATTACCCAGCTGAAATGCTATGTGAACATATGCAAGCACAATGCCCCGATCATGTCCTCATGTGTTTGGGTGACTTAATTTACTTGTTTGCATCACTTGTATGCTCCAGCTGTCTCTTCTACTCATTTGATCAAATGTGGACCACACTTGCCAGGACATCTATTCCCACGGTTGTGATCAAGGCAGGAAAAAAAAGATCTATATTTTGTTCTTCTTCCATGGGACTCCCTGTAAATGACTAGAGAGATAGATAGATATGTAATCTTCTAATTAAGATACATTTGACATATAACATTGTATGAGTTTAAGATGTTCAACATGTTGATTTAATACATATATATACTACACTACATAATTATAGTGATCTCTAATACCTTTATCATATCACATAATTACCATGTGGTTTTTTTTGTGGTGGAAATAAATAGTATCTGGTCTCTTAGCAAGTTTGATGACTATAATATCATATTATTGCTTAGATTTACTATAGTGTCCATTAGATTTCTAGGACTTATGTAATACATGTATAATATTAAACAGTTTCTAAATACATAGTCTAGTTCTATTATGAATTTTATAATCCCTTAGGGAAAAAAATGAAATTTTCTTGAGAATGAATGCTTTAATTTAACATAAAGGCATTTTTATGTAACACAGTGGCAGCCATAATAGGAATTATATTTACATGTAAATAATGTAGAAAAATATGTTTCTAGAATTGAAGTTGTTTTTTATCTTTAAGAAGAAATTTTATAAACACATTTAATATATGATGATGTAATTTTTTAAAATGCTAAAACATGGGTTTAAGGCAGCCATCCAGGCAAAAAAAAGCAGAGGTTATTCTTTGACTATGATTGTTTTAGTCTAGACTGAATTACTTGTGTCTGATGATAAGTCCCATGAAGTTTGTTCTTTTTCCTTCGCATGTTGTGATTGGTGTCTACTGTGACCTGTGCTCTGAGGAGTGAGCAAGTGTCAAATAAAAGGAACTTCTTGCCACTATATTGCCCACTTCTGTTATAACTCTAAATGTCTAAATGTTCTATCATTTTTATTTTTTCTTCTTTCAATAAGTTATTTGAAAATCTATATCTTCCTCCACTATTGTAGAGTTTCTTTAGCTTCATTCAGAGGATAGTATCATATATATGATATATATATTTTATATATATATTTTTTTTCATGAGAGGGCAAATCTGTTGCAAACTGGTAGTTGGTATGGTTAAAGCCTCACTTGGATGTCCATGGAGTCAGGCCAGGGATTAGATATCCCGGTTCAGTCTCTTGATTATGTTCTGGTAACTTAAATTTATCAGATTCCTTACTGATAAAACAGCAACTACAATAATGTTTCACATTTATTGAGCCAGGCACTGTTCTATGCACTTTACATTGTATTAAGTAATTTAATATTCACAAGAACTCCTCATGCTAGCTTGTATTAGGATTCCTAATTTACAGATAAAGGAAGGATACTATTATCACTCCAATTTCACAAAAAAGAAAAAGAAAAAGAAAGAGAAAAAGAAAGAGAAAAAGAAATTGAGATCTAGTTAAATTGAGGTTAAGTTACTTACCCAAGGAACACAGCTAGTAAATGGCAGAGCTAGAAGTTGAACTGAACTGGACCATACTATCTCTAACCTGCCTGGTCAGGTTGTGAGAATTAAATAAATAATTCTGTTACAAACACATCACCATGAACTTCACCTAAGAAGTGCTCAGTAAGTGGTGATTATTATTTTCACTGAGGCAGCAGGGAAGGAAGAAGGCATGGCAGTGAGTGGGGTCCAGGTGTTTGCCATGTGTGCTGTGGATCTCTCAGCCCTGAAGCAGTGCTTTGCAGTGAATGGATAAATGACGGTGAACATAACTGGTAGAAACTTTATGTAAGGGAACAAAGCATGCAAAGGGTACAAAGTATAGCATGAATGTTCTGATTTAATTAATTGTCCTTACAGTTTGTTTCTATAGTGATAATAAAGTTGAGAAGGGGTTCTAGAAATAAGAAGAATGGAAAGAGGCTATAAGAAAAAATCCTTAAAGATGCTAATGTTATAACTTTATCAGTTTTATTAGTTGTAATTCTATTTACTAGCCTTCCAAAACAATAAAAGAAAAAGACACCCACAATAAAATGTCAATTTGTTGTAAATTTGTTATGACCAAAAGAAAAAAGCACTTTGTGATTTACAGGAATTGAACAATAATGATTATTCAGTCTTTGGGACATTTTGTGAATGAATGGCTCTTTCAAATTATTTTTTTGAATGAATACCAAAAATATATTAATGTAAAATTTTTACCACATCATCTCTCTATAAGGTAAAGAAACATCTTCACTCCATTGAAGTGGATATTTACACAAATATTTCTAAGAACAATGATGGTGTTTTGTTATCATTGGCTGACAATACTCAAATATTTAATTAAATAATGAATATTATTTTCAATATGTCAGGATAACAATTCAGCTTTTAAAGATATATGTAATTCAGCACAAAACAAATCATTGACCCATTGAAAAAAAGATAATTTATTTGTGCTTTTCTTCTGTCATATGCTTTAATTATCTATCATTCTTACTAAACATATAAAGGTAAGTACTCAGCATTAAAATAAGCATAGTCTCCATATTAAATTTCTTATAGCCCCAAGGCAGTTAAACGTTACATTTTTAAACATTAGATACACTGTATTAAGTTTGGCTAATGTTATTTTTGGCTGAGAAAACAGGTCATTAAATTTTTGCAAAACTGTACCTTTTCGAATAGCAAGCATTCAAACTTTTATTTACTTTAAAGAGTATAAACAAGGTTTAATTCAAGACAAGAATAAATTATAAATATATATATAACTATATGTCATTATCCCTTATTTTTAAATGATGGGAGAGAACACTGTCAAAAGTCAGATATGCCTAAAAATTATAATTGCTAGAGACAAATTCTACTTGACAAATTCCTGCTTTCATTATACCTCTAAAAATAAGAAAAGCAGGCATTCTCTCCATTTGCTTCTTTATTGGTTTCCACCATGGCTAATAGAATACAAACTTGTATGCATATGGAAAAATGCATATTTAACACTCCAAATGATATATGTTCTATGAATACCTCACGTGTGTATTTTAGTAATAGATTCAACTAAAACATCAAAAAGAAAATATTAGAGTTGATAAAACTTAAGTTGTTATTTGCTTTGAGGAAATTTAGTTACTAGTACTTTTAAATATTCTCAAACATAAATAAATTTTTTAATTTAGCAGTTTCCAGTAAATTTGTAATTTCCAGTAGTTGTAAACATTCATATGTTTATTGCAGGCATTGTTCTAAGCATCTGGCATATTTAAATTCACTTAATTCTCATCCTAAAAATATGGGTAGTTATTTATTACCCTCTTTATAAGATGAGAATATTGATGCACAGAGAAGTTAAGTAGCTTATTCAAGGTCACACAGCTAGTAAACAATTAATTACTTAATATAACATTTTAGGGATCTCTTTTGTGTCAGGTACTATCCTAAGCACTAAGGATATAGAACTGAATGAAATGGAAAGGAACAACAACAAAAAAGAGTGCAATTTTAGATAGGGTGGCCTGGAAACTTTTCACTGGAAGAGTGACTTAAAGGAATTAATGAAGAAAAAGAAATCATTTTCTGTCATGTGAAATTAAGGAACATTTCTAGGAATAGAGCCCTTTAGCAGGAAACTATTTGGAAATAAGTCAGCTTGAGTTGATGATTAAAAATAAAATGTTAACATCAACTGCGGAGTTGTTACTGGATATTTCTGTTCGCCACTGTCTACTGTTCTCCACTCTCCCCTGCATTCCGGGAGCTGAGGGTGTGCACTGCTTCATTTCCTTGTCCTGCCAGTTCTGGTTTGATTTGGCTGACAAAAACCTCAGCAAGAGCTGAAGGGCAGGAGGAGAGAGAGAGATCAGGTACACATTTCCTTGCAGCCTCCTTGAGGGGTGTCCATGGGCTGGGTGCTTCCCTCTGCCTAAGGTTGTGACTTGTGTCAGCTGTCACCCTCCAAAAGATTATTCTTTTGGGTCTGGTAACTGCTCCTTCCTCACACCTTCAGGCTTAGTTAGGATGGTAAACATGGCTTCTTGCTGCTAGCAGAGGTACTACACTGTCCCCTTTGCTTCTGCAAACTCCACCCATTCCTTTGGAAAAAGTCATTTTATTAAACTCTCTACCAATAGCCTAATTTGAATGTACTCGCCTCTTTCTAATATGATCTGGACTGACAGTTGCCATGTTAGCTGCATGTATGGCATTCCAAATCTTTTTTGGAATAAGGCTGAACTTGCTTCTTACCATGAATCCCTTTATAACAATGAACACATGTATAAGTGTATGTATTAGATATCTAATACACTCAATACTTGCCTTTGTCCTCTTTTTAATCCTATCTTTTAATTTAAGTACTTAAAATTGGCTCTGAAATCCTTCCAATTTTAACCCTATTTGTCTTCAAAATGTTTGGGGTTCAACATTTCAGGGCACCATGAATGGACATTGTTGAAGCAAAGTTCAAGTTCAAATCATTAAAAAATAATCAGTATTTTTACTTTCAGGGAACAATTTTAGGAAACACTAAGAAGTTGGAGATAAATTATTCCTGAAAAGTAAGACTAATGGAATTCTTACAGGATTAAATGTGTTGTTGTACCTTAAAGACCATTAAAAGGTAGAATGGAGCCCTGATTGGTGTGGCTCAGTTGGTTGGGTGTCATCCTGCAAAGCAAAAGCTTGTGGTTCGATTCCTGGTCAGGGCGCATGCCTGGGCTGCAGGTTCATTCCCTGGCCCAGGCAACCTGTTGATGTTTCTTTCTCACGTTGATGTTTCTCTCCTTTTCTTTCTCCCTTTCCCCTCTCTCTAAAAATAGACAAAATCTTCAAAAAAAAGATAAAATAAAGAGAAAGTTTTTAATGTTTGAACAACTTCAGGGAAATTATATCTTATAAATGATATATAAATTGCAGAGGCAATAAAACTCAGTGGCTAATCAATCATATGAATCTGTAGGCAGAATTCCTGCTCTGCCACTTACTTATTGTAACACCTTGAGCAAGTTTCTTATCCCTACTCAACCTTAGTTTCTTAATCTAAGCAATGGGGGTAGCTTTCCTCAAAAAATTGTGATAAACCAATTAATACATGAAAGGCCATTAAAACAGTACTTGCCATATTTCAGCATTTTATAGAAAAGCATGAGTAGGAAAAATAAGTTCTCAAAGACATTTTGAAGGCCAATACCAATGAAATTATGAAAATATGTATGCAGCTACAGATAGTAGTTAGAAAGCTTTATAATAGCATTTAAAAATGTATTCTAAGACTGCCCAGTGTTGACAATGTATTTTTATTATATTATTTACATATGGATCAACATTAAGCTAGGTTTAAACTCCCAGTGCTTATGGATCTTAAATGACACAAAACTAACACCTATGTAAAACTACAAGCACAATAAAATATAAATTAGTGACATTAATTTAATGTGACGGATGAGGTTTTGCTGAAAGAAATTGTTACTTGTTAAGTGAATACTGACTATTAAAGGTAGGATCTTGGGAGCTTGGTATGCCTATAACACAACACATTTTGTGATGACTCAGTTTTGCTACCAATTTTTACTTGTTGGACTATTAAGAAATCTTTGTACAGCCAGCTGTGATGTCATTAGTTCTTCACTTGGCACAGATTGATCATTTAGGTATTAAGTGAATCTGTTCTTCTCTCATTAACTAGTGACAATTAAAGCAGTTTTCTTGGTTGACAGTGTAGTCATAAACACAAACATAACCACAAGCACTGAAATTGAGTGGTGGTAATCAGTTATAAGATCATTTGAATGCTCCCCAAACTCTTTTTAATGGTGCTGTTTCAACATTAAACTAAACACATGACACTAAAGAAAAATCCACAGAGAACTCAAACCCTTGAAAACACTCCCAAGAATCAGTTTGAGAAACAATGATTTACAGAATTTTCCCCTCACAGACTATAGATGTCTTTTAAATTCATTTTATTCAAATTTATGAAAACATGTCTCACAATCATTAAGGTGTGGTGGAGCAGGGAAAGAATGAACATTTTAAAGAAAAAATATGTACAAAAATAGATTTGCCTGCAGACCTTACAGTTAATGTGATTTTCTAAATTACCACAAATTTATTAATATAATGTTACAATGGCTTAAAAAGAAGATGCTAGATATATCAGGATAACACAGGTACATTAATTCTTAAGAATTTAAAAAAACTTATTAAGATTCTGATTTTTCTTGCTTGATACTGATCCCTGTTACTGAATTTCTAAAGTAAACAAAGAGTAAACTCAAATTTACTAAGAAAAATGAATCTTTGGTACTATCTCCCAAACATTTAGCAAGATATTAGAGTATTGATTTTCTGTCAGTATCATTGTAGATTTTATTTTTCTAAGGAAAAACACAAAAAATAAAAATTGAATCAGAAAATTAAACTTTTAAGTGACATTTTTTGTTTATTACAAGAGGAATACGACCACTAAAAGAAATATTCCTGCCCTGGCTGGTGTGGCCCAGTGGATTGAGTGCTGGCCTGTGAGCCAAAGGGTCACAGGTTTGTTTCCCAGTCAGGGCACAGGCCTGTGTTGTAGGTCAGATCCCCAGTGGGGAGGTGGGTGAGAGGCAACCACACACTGATATTTCTCTCCCTCTCTTTCTCCCTCCCTTCTACTCTCTATAAAGAAAGAAAGAAAGAAAGAAAGAAAGAAAGAAAGAAAGAAAGAAAGAAAGAAAGAAAGAAAGAAAGAAAGAAAATCTTTAAGAAAAGAAATATTCCTGATAAGGTTCAATAAAACATCAACATATGACAAAACAAATTAGCAGCAATTTCAATATCAATTACATCAATAATACCACCAACTAGCGGCAGCTAACATTTACTGAGTTGCCAGATGACAAGGATCCATGCAAAGTGCTATCTTTGGATCTTATTTAATCTGCTCAATAACCATGTGACTACTTACCGTTATTATTCCTGTTTTGCAGAAAAAGAAATAGAGCAGTTTGTCTGAAGTCACGTGGTCAGTGAATGGCAGGGATGGACTTTGAATCCAGGCAATCTGACTACTGAGGCTGATCTTGCAATTCTAAACTGAGAAGTTTCCTAAAATAGTTCACTGGTTGGATCAATATGGATATATTCTTTCTCAGGATTACTGTCACTATGCAGGACCTTTTGTGGTTGAAATATTTGTTCTTGTTCTATGAAATATGTTGTTGGAATCTTTATAGGAATTGCATTGATCTATAGGTTGCTTTGGGTAGTATGGATATTTTAATGATGTTAATTCTTCCTATCCATGAACACAGTATGTGCTTCCACTTACTTGTATCTTCTTCTCATCACATCACATCTTCTCTCACATCAATGTTTCTCTCTCTCTCTCTATCTCTCTCCTTGTCTTTCTCTCTCTCCCTCCCTTCCTCTCACTATAAAAGCAGTAAAAAGTGTCCTCAAGTGAGGATAAAAAAATTTTACATTTTGAACATGAACTTTGGACACAACAAACTATCAGCTACGTGGTGAATTCTTCCTTTGCCTGAAGTTACTGCCTACTTACAAAATCAACCAGAAGCATCACAATGCTGGAGCTGAAAGCACATGTGGAACGCGTACATTTCATAGAGTCTAGCCAAGAAGAAATCTCATGAAGGCCAACCACACAACTAAAAAGATAACAGTAAAAAGCATTGGATATAATGTATCAACAAAGTAATTTAAAATTGTCTCATAGAATTCAGGGATGGAAATAAACAAGTAGAATACAATGTACACTCTCTGCTGGTGAATATGTATTTTTCAACAAATGGAACAAAAAGAAAAAAATACTAAACCCAAACACTATACATGATTAGTTGGGTGCTTCTTTTTTCCTTTTAACCTAAGGGAGATGTGGTAATCTTGAAGATGATGAGATGGAAAGGAGAGCAAGAGAGGCATGTCATATTAAAAACATAATATTTTTCTGTTTATAAAAGTAAACCATAATCCTTGTAAAAAATCTAACAATACAAAAATGTATTCAAGAGCAAACATGTCCAGTAATTCTATTTAGTTTGTAAAATATTCTTACAGATTTTCTTCTGTATATAGTAATAAGATAAAATATATTCACATACACACTTACATGAACATACTGTATTTGTTACATATATATGTATATGTACATACACTTCTTTTTTCAAAAATGGAATTGCCTTATATTTACTGCTTTGCAACTGTTTTTTCCACCTAAATAGTGTATCTAGAATATATGCACCCCTATTTTCATTGCAGCACTATTTAAAATAGCCAAGGTTTGCAGCCCAAGTGTCTATCAGTAAGTAGATGAGTGGATAAAACAGCTATGGGACATTTACACAATGGAATACTACTTGACCATAAAAAAGAAGAAAAATTTCACCCTTTGCAACAGCATAGATAGACTTGGAGAACATTATGCTAAGTGAAATAAGCCAGTCAGAGAAAGTCAAATACCCTACAGTCTCACTCATGTGTGGAATCTAATGAACAAATTGAACTAACAAGCAAGATAGAGACAGACTCATAGATAGAGAGCAGGTTGACAGCTCTGGGGGTTAGGGGGTGGGGGTGGAGGTATTGAGCAAAAGAGAAAAAAGAGAAAGAGTGCATAGACACAGACAGCAGTGTGGTTATTGCAGGGGTGGGGGATAGGTGGAGGTGGAAGAGGATATAGGGGAGATCAATGATAATGGAAAAAATACAATAAAAATAATGTAAAAAATAGTATATCTTGGGCATCTTTCAATGTCATTACATGTTTCCTGACTGCACATTATTCCATTATAGCATAAATTATTTAACAAATTCTTTATTATGATATTGAAGGTGTTTCCAGTTTTTCAATGTAGTAAATGTACTTGTGTATATGTCATTTAGATTACACTTTGTGACTGTATCACTTAGGACAAACTAGTTATGTTTTATTAACAAACAAAACTAGAGTCTCAGCTGCTTGATACAACATAAATATATTTCTCATTTATGCACTTTGCAGGTTTAAGTGATTCTTCAGGGCAGTTTTCCTGCTTGTGTTGGCCCAGCCTTACAGGGTTCTTTGATCTTATGACTCATCCATACCAAGTACCTTTATGATCACTATGACGGGACAAAAATAAGCCAGAAAGTCAGGCACTAACAATTAAATTCTTCCACTGAAAGATAACTTTTAGCACCATGTTTCTGACCTAAGGAAATCACATGGTCATGCTTAGCTTCATGCGATCAGGGAAGGGAGATGTTCTGTGGGCCTGATAGTAGAGAGACTTGAGTACTGGCAAACAGAAGCCACGACTACCACAGTGATGGATTCATGGATTATGAACAATAGTAGAAAAAGGGGTCCAAAGATATCAGAGGGTTTTTGAGCTTAATGAAGTGAGCAAAAGAATGTCATTAGATTCTGAGGTTCATCTTGGAGTATTCCGTTAACAAAGATAGAACAGAGATTGTGGTGGGGCATGGGATCCAAAATTATACCTGCTGCTGGGCTGGAAGAATTGCCCGACCGCTGTGGACAGAGAAATTCATTCTGGAAAATGAAATGTAGTGTTGAAAAGTGCTGCACTTTCAGTCATAGTGTAGGTGAATAATTGACAACAACAAAATGGTGACTATGAAGTCTTATTACCTCAATAGATTGTTGGAGACTAAGACTGGGAAATCCTGGGCTGGTGTCACTTGGAATTATAAAATATTAGAAACAGACTTGGACAGCGATACGGTTCCAGGTGCCAGGATGGGATTCGGGATCAGAAACGCAGTGTCTCCATGGGGTGGGGTGGATATCATAACTCAGAAAGACTGCTCCAGTGGTTCTTAACATTTATGAAAGAATAAAAAGATAACTATTTGTTTTTTTAAGTAATCTTTGGAAAACTGAAAATATTATGTTCTTATTGTCCATATTACCAGCTGCACATTCACGCTGAGGATCCATTTGAACAGAGCTGTTTATTATCCTAAATGTCTTTTCTTTTATTAAAATTCAAAGGAGGTACTTGTCTCTTTACTACCCTTTATTTATAATCCTGTTTCTCATACCCTTCACAGACAAATGTCATACAGATGTCTAAATTAGCTATCTCTGTTCCTTTATATCAGCTTACTTTTTTCAGGTTTAATGCAAGGAGCAGATTTTTAAAATATTGCTTGATTTAGAAATGGAAGGCCTTTAATTAGCAAACTGTCTTTTAAAGTTAATTAAAAAGCTTTGTTTAGGCATGATTCACATAGCATAAAATTCACCCTTTTAAAGAATAGAATTCAATGGTGTTTAAAAATATATTTAATATATTCAGTATAAATATATACTTAGCATATATAGTTGTACGCTCATCATCACAGTCAATTTGAGAACATTTTCATCATTGCAGAAAGAGACTCATATCCATTAGCTGTCACTACCCACTTCCCTCTCCTGTTAATATGCTTTCTGTCTCTGGATTTGTCTATTCTGTTATGTAAGTGGAAGCATACAATACGTGGTTTTTGTACTTGGGTTCTTTCACGGAGAATAATGTTTTCAAGGTTTATCCATATTGTGGTATATTAGTACTTCATTGTTTTTTTGTTGAAAAGTATTTCATTATATAGATATATCACATTTTTAATCCATTTTATAATTTGATGGACATTTGAGTTGTTTTTAGCTATTGTGAATAATGTTTCTGAGAATATTCATGTACATGTTTTTACATAAACATATGTGTTCATTTTCCTTTGGTATATGACTGAGAGTTGAATTACTGGGTCATATGTTTATTCTATGTTTAACATTTTTAGGAACCTACCGCCAAACTCTTTTCCAAAGTAGCTGCATCATTTTAGAGTTCCTCTAGGAATGTATGAGTTCCAATTTCTCTGCATCTTTGCCAACAGATATTATTGTTTTTTTTTTAATATTAGCCATAGTGGTGGGGATTAAGTGGCATCTCATTTAGGCTTATATTAAGTATAGGTATGAATAATACGGACTCTAAAAGAACATGTGCATATGTGTGTAAGGAGCTTACAATTTGGATGAAAGGCTGTACTCATTTTCCACTGCAAACTCTTCTTATCTATAGCCTGCTCCTCTTCTTATGTTTTCTATTTCATTTAAGTTTATTTATTGCTGTCCACCAAATGCATGATGTATCTAGTCATATCTGTCAGAACCAAAAAATGACTATCTCAAAAAACTTCCATTATATTTGACTTTTTTGTGTGTGCTCACTTTAATTTGTGTGGTTACAGAACCCAAAGAGACCAACCAGAAATTAGACTTCCTTCTCAGTGGTAAAAGGTTCAGATGTAATCATCTGTCCACTTTGGAAGTCATGTCCCAGCATGTCCCTGACCATTAGACCTAAAAATTTCAATGATGTGGAGGCCTCTGAATCCTCATAAGGTTTACCTCACACTCTCTGGATTGCATGGATCTTACTAAGGCCTCCAGTGTCTTTGTCACATTTTGCTGATCCAGTCTAACCGTTTGCTCATCTAACTGAATTACTTTGATGTCATCAATGTGGTGGACCACAAAGGTGTTTGGTAGAATGTTCAGATGGTCTAGTTTCCTTTGGATTATATTATGAGAGCAAGTAAGAGAGTTAAAGTACAGCCCTGGGGAAAGACCATAAATCTATACTATTATTGGCGGCAAGAGAATGTAACTTTTTCTGATCCTTCTCCTTGATAGGAATGAAATAGAACATGTTCACCAAGTCTGTGACCAGATGCTGTGCACCTGAATTTGTGTTAATCTAGTCCACCTGCGTTACTACTTAATATAAACCTATTTATCTCCTTATTTTTCAAAGCTCTCATATTTATTATAAATTATATTACTTCATACATTAAAATATATGTAAACACATATACAGTAGAAGTTAAAAATTTAATTTATATATAGTATATATTTAAAAATTTTTACATTATAAGAGGCTTTGTGGCAAGAAGTTATTAATGCAGATCCTGGAGCCAGAGTGCCTGAATCTGAACCTTGCCTCTATCACTATCTAGCTTTATGACATTGAATTACCCTGCCTATACTTCAGCTTGCTCTTCTCTACACTGGGGAGGATAATAGCACCTACTTCCGGTTCTATCATTATGAATATTAAATTAGTTCATGTATGTAAAGTACCACTCTGGCTGCTGTAGCTCAGTGGACTGAGCCCAGGCTGTGAACTGAAGGGTAGCTGGTTCAATTCCCAGTCAGGGCACATGCCTGGGTTGCAGGTCAGGTCCCCAGTGGGGGCCATGTGAGAGGCAACCACACATTGATGTTTCTCTCCCTCTCTTTCTCCCTCCCTTCCCCTCTCCCTAAAAATAAATAAATAAATAAAATCTTTAAAAAATGTATGTAAAGTACCTAAAATAGTGCTGAGCTCCTTGGCTAGCATTATATAAATATTAACTATTATTTTTTTTCTGTGAGAAAGATGGTCAACACACCATCATATTTTCTATAAAAATAATTTATACATTATCTAATTATATTATTTTATTCTTGTGGGAGAAACAACAAAGTAAATGTATACATTAAATTATTTGTTTCTTTACTTACTATCTGCTCTTCTTGTTAGAACATAAGCTCCTTAAAGGTAAGGATTGCATCCTGGTATCTGAAATGATATCCAGCACATAGCAGGCTCTTAGGGAATATATGCGATTGAATGAAAGAATATGTGTAAAATATAAGCAAAATGAATACATACTATGATTATATAAATGTATAATATACAATCATATGGGTATACACATGCACATAATAATATATTATAAAGATATATATGTCTGGAGAGGATATGTCTGTTTGTTTCTTATAGATTTATGTTCTTCTCTATTTTTCCATTGGTATCCTGAGAGTACTGCTGGTTTAGATGCGAGCAGAAACAGATACTCAAAGAAGACTCTAGCCTAAATGTGAGAAAGAAATATTTTGCTACTTGCCAACAGAGCTATACTTTTATCTCCAAAAATTAGAGCAGAGGCTTATAGATGCAACTGTAGAGAGGAAAGGGTGAGGACAGTGGAGTTATAAAGATAGGAAGGAGAAGAAGGAGTTCCCTTGGCTGGTGAGGACTAGGGAAGAGAGGGGGCAGGCCACAGAATGCAGGTTTTCTCATCGCCTGTGGGCGCCCTGCTGTCTAACAGTCTTGAAAGTCCCTTGAAAGAGGATGGGAAATATAGATGTGTGTGAAGGGTAAAGCCTACCTCCTGTTCTAGGTGAAAATGGACAGGATCCCAGCAATGGTAGACACACAACCACTGTCGCTAAAGATGACCACTACCTAGAAGACCTCCTACCATGTCCCTAGACTGTAGAAACATTAGCTTAATAATGATTATGTTAGGTAGGATAGGTAGCAAACAAAGGCAGGGAAGAGGAGGAGGGATACATGTCCCACCCACTGCCTCAGTAGTCCTTGAAATTCTGTGTATCTTTTTCATTATCTTGGAAAGAAAGGCTTTGAAACTGTGCTTTCAACCCAAGGCCTGAAAGTCTGGAAAGGGCCATAGTGCCTAAAGGGAGAAGCCTATTAATACCTGTAGGTGCTCACATTCTCATCCTGGAAAGCTAGCACCACCTTTACTTGTCAATCACTATGTAACTTCTTCCTCCTCACTGCTCATCCTGCCAACTATGTAAGTCCTCAGGACAAAGGGCTCAGGGACTTGGGGCTCTTGGCTCTCTGGCCCCCAGGCCAGGCCTCCTGGCCTCAGGCCACCCATGCACTTGTCACCCCAGACTTTGGCTGCCCTTACCTTTGCTGCTCTTTGCTACCCTGC
The DNA here is from genome assembly GCA_028533065.1 of Trachops cirrhosus. Classification (NCBI taxonomy): domain Eukaryota; kingdom Metazoa; phylum Chordata; class Mammalia; order Chiroptera; family Phyllostomidae; genus Trachops; species Trachops cirrhosus. The sequence continues at coordinate 65,677,676 of CM052539.1, read as the reverse complement.
TTCACCCTGAACCTACCTATGCCTTTGAGCTCCTCATCCCCACCTTAACTAGGCCTGTTCTTGTCCATAAGAAGGGAATAGACTGCTTGCATGCTAATAAACTCACTGATCTGTCATTCTTTATGGCATTGGTGAGAATAATTTAGTTTCTGGGAGTTTCTCCCGTAACAATTTTCAGTAACTATTTTCCAGGTGAAAAACAAACAAACAAACAAACAAAAGAAGAATCAGGTCAATTATATAATTTACATAAGGCCATCAATCCAGTCAGAATGATGTTTTGGGTTAAAACCTCTGTCTTAGATCCAAAATTAAGTGCAAAACCACCACAGCACGCTACTTCATAGAACTCTTGGTCCTCGTTTTCTAGGTAGTGCTTTCTTTGTCTACAGAATTTATTTCTATGGAAATGTGGCAATGACAGTGGCTAGCAGTCTAAATCAGAGGGTGAAGTCTTCTCTCATCTTAGCTGGGATTGATCTCCAAATGAAAGAGGAGTAGAGATTTCTTGGGGCTAAGGAAACTGCATTTTTGATTGCCTATTATTTCTTTTACTAGGTTCCTTATATATTTTATCTCACTTTTCACAGTAAGTTTCTGAGCTGGACAGTATTATAATCATTTTGGGGAGAGGGAAATGAGATTCAGGAAGGTGACTTAGTTGTGTAACATCTCATATTAGTAAATGGTAAATGCGAGAGTCAAGTATGGGTCTGTGTGGACCCAGAATCATTCAGTGGCAATAACTGCAGTCAGCCCTCCTGATTCCACTCAGGTTCTGTTTAGTTTGCAGCTCATCTCAGCCAGTGGTGAAGGGACCAGGGATGGGTTTGGTCACATGCTCATAGAATAAACAAGATATTCCTCACATTCGCTTATTCCTATTTTTCAAACATATAAAGCTGATTTGATAATTAATAAGCTATCAACTTATTTATATATTTAATAAATTCAGAATTGCTTTTTGTCGTTATATAGCAACAGATTGAAAAAGTACATCCATGGGGTAAAAGCAGTATTGTGAAATGGTACAGAGCCCAGGTTCCGGAGACAGAATGCTTTGATTTTGATCCTGGCTTCAGCTGCTTACTCTCTAGGAGAGAGTTACTTCACTGAGCAAGTTACTTCACTTCTTTACAGCTCAGTAGTGTCTTTGCCTCTAAAGGGCAGATACCACTGACTTCATAAGATTGCTGTGAGGATTACATAAACTGATCTATGCAAGTCACTTAGCATTTGGCACAGAGTGAGTACTTAAGTTTCAGTTATCACAGCTGGTCCCCTACAGAGAATTTAAGAAACTTTCTGATTTTAAGAGAAAATATCTGATTGGGTCTGTGTTCTTTGAATCCAAATTCCTCCTCTTAGGAGCTTTGACTGTGGAAAGTTACTTAAACGCTCTGGTATCAATTATTTTCTGTAGGATAGTTTTAATGATTAAAATGAGATTATGTATATAAAGCACTAATCACAGTGTTTGAAAAATCACATGTGCTCAGTACATGATAGGAATGAGAAATGTGTTTTCTGTGATTCAATCATTAGCCATAATTCAAAATTTACTTGGATGAAGTAACTTTTAAAGAGGACTTTTTATCTAACAGGAAATGTGTGACAAGAATGAAAATAGTAAATCCACAAAATTTCAACAAGTTTCATGGGTTTGTGTCCGTGCTAGATAATATTATGCAGTAAAAAATGATGAGGCTCCTGACTAAACGGAGCTTGCCATCTAATCTGAGAGGTGAGTCACCTGTAAATGAGACCATGTTTGTCAAACTCTCCCATCTGTCCCAGAGTGGGAACTCAATTACTAACAGCTGATATTATTTTTATTTTGTTATTTATCAAAAAGTACACAAAAAGAGTTAAACAGTATAATACCAATCATTAGAGTTTAAGCCCATGCATAATAAAAGGCTAATTAGGAGGTAAAGACATTTAAAATGAGAGCAGTATGAATTTGTTCTGCTGGGGTTACAAACATATTTTAGCCACTAGGTGAATTTGCAAATACTGAACCTTTGAATAATGTGTGTGTGTGTGTGTGTGTATATATATATATTTTTTTTTTAAACTTTAAAAAGATAGATGTTTTATTTGGATCTTTTAAGTTACTTCAAAACATCATTTGAATGAATAAGTACATAAAAGTAGGTTTCTTTTTTTTTAATTTCTTTATTTTTGTTCAATTACAGTTGTCTGCATTTTCTCCCCACCCCTCCCCCCTACACCAGCCAAACCCACCTCCCTCCCTTGCATCCACCCTCCCCCTTAGTTTTGTCCATGTGTCCTTTATAGTAGTTCCTGGAAACCCTTCTCCCCACTGTACCCTCCCCCCTCCCCTCGGGCTATTGCTAGATTGTTCTTAATTTCAATGACTCTGGGTATATTTTGCTTGCTTGTTTGTTTTGTTGTTTAGGTTCCACTTATAGGTGAGATCATGTGGTGTTTGTCTTTGACCACCTGGCTTACTTCACTTACCATAATGCTCTCCAGTTCCATCCATGCTGTCGCAAAGGGTAGGAGCTCCTTCTTTCTTTCTGCTGCATAGAATTCAATTGTGTAAATGTACCACAGTTTTTTGATCCACTCATTTACTGATGGGCACTTAGGTTACTTTCAGCACTTGGCTATTGTAAATTGTGCTGCTATGAACATTGGGGTGCATAGGTTCTTTTGGATTTGTGTTTCAGGGTTCTTAGGGTATAATCCCAGCAGTGAAATTGCCAGGTCAAAAGGCAGGTCCATTTTTAGTTTTCTGAGGAAATTCCATACTATTCTCCACAGTGGCTGCACCAGTCTGCATTCCCACCAATAGTGCACTAGGGTCCCCTTTTCTCCACATCCTCTCCAGCACTTGTTTGTTGATTTGTTTATGATGGCCATTCTGACTGGTGTGAAGTGGTATTTCATTGTGGTTTTAATTTGCATCTCTCTGATGGCTAGTGATGCTGAGCATCCTTTCATGTGTCTCTGGGTCCTCTGAATCCTCCTTGGAGAAGTGTCTGTGAAAGTCTCTACAGTCAATTAATATTTGACAAAGGGGGAAGAAGCATAAAGTGGAGTCAAAATAGCCTCTTCAACAAATGCTGTTGGGAGAACTAGACAGCTATATGCAAAAAAGATGAAACTCAATAACTAACTTACACTGTACATAAAAATAAATTCAAGGTGGATAAAAGACTTAAATATAAGTCACGACATCATAAAAGTCCTAGAGGAAAACATTGGCAGGAAAATCTCAGACATTTCACTCAGCAACATCTTTATTGATGTGTGCCCTAAAGCAAGGGACATAAAGGAAAGAATAAACAAATGGGACCTCATCAAATTAAAAAGCTTCTGCATGGCTAAAGAAAATACTATTAAAATGAAAAGAGAACCAATTATATGGGAAAACATATTTGCCAATGATACCTCAGACAAGGGTTTAATCTCCAAAATATATAAAGAACTTACAGGACTCCACTCCAGGAAGACAAAAAACCCAATTAAAAAATGGGCAAAAGACTTGAACCTTTGAATAATGTATATTACAAACCCGGAGGCCTGGCTTCATAGAGGAGGGGAATAGGCTTTGCAGGATGAGCAAATAAATGTGAGAGGAGAGGGTGGAGAGAGATGCGGCCTGGCTGGGTCTGATTTCCGTCACACCCTCACCCTCTGGCCACAGATCATTTGGTTACTTTATGATGTAAAGTTGTCTCCCAAACTGAAACTTTGAGCTTTATTCAAGAAGCAGGGAGGCATCCAATTTATGTAACAAAGTATTGTTAGATATCTCTTCAAATCTAAGGTAAACTTCTTTTGTCTGTGAATGAAAACAGTCTGGAGATTTCACACTTACGGACAGGTATCAATTAAAACTCTGTGTCAAACCTATGACTGAATCTGCATATCAGGACAGATTATTGTCACTATTTTGTTGTCGTATACCTACAGTAGGCAGAGCAGAGATAGAAAATTGGGGGGGTGACCAAAGAGAGCCTTGTAAATTTTTATAGTGCTTCCTAATTCCCAAACTATTTTATGCTGTTTTTGATAGTCTTTAAGTGGAAAAAAAATAATTCCCCCTTAATTCATAATCCAAACATTTCTTCTCAAAAGTGATAAAAATAGCATGTAGGTATTAGTGAAAGATTTGCTTTTTCAAGATTTGGCTGAAAACCAAACTAAAACTTCCATGTGCTCCAATAAACCCAGTGTTTCTCATAGGTTGCTATTTCTAATCCCTGTTTCCATGGTAATGGACTTTACATCAGCAAAAAGGGGATGAGGTACTGAGTGATTTATACCCACTGTTTGATATTTTAAGTGATTCACCATTGCTCTTTTCCTTTTCTGTAGAAAGTGTATAAGGTTATTTTTCTTGTGGGATTCTCAGACCTTCAGATAAAGGAACTCTAGAAACACAACCCTTGAGGGACGGAGCCACAGCCAGTGCCCCCTGGTGAGGCATGGGGGCCAGAGTCTGAAGTGGGTATAAGAGAACAAACCTAGAAGTCATGATAGCTGGCTGCTTTACTCAAAATATTTTAATAAAAATAGATTTATGAAGCATTTACAATATATCCTTTAATACTAGCTTGGGGGTGGAAAGCATTTTAAAATTACTATTAAAATCAATCACTCAGGAATGACCTTATTTTCCCCTCTGTAGGTTAATTCCACCTTTGAAAATCCAAGAACCCCTGGATGTTCACTTAATCAGAAGGATCAGTGGTTTGGTTCCTATCACCTGCCAGAAAGGAAATGGGCAATTCTGATGGGTCCACTTATGGACCCACATGCTCTGTGGCCATTGCTGCTGTCGCTTCTACGCTAATAAGATAATTCATTAATCAAAAGTCAGTTCTGAAAGGGTCAACTACAAACATGACTCCTGACAACTTCCTTTCTCTTACAGCCAAGTTCCCCTGCTTCCCCAGATCCTTGAAAGTAAGGTTTCCTTTCACTTATAATTGACAGGTTGACACTCTCAAGTTTTATCCAAGAAGTCAGAACTTCCAGCTGCCCTATTGGTAGCAAGTATTATTACTTCAAAAATATAGTTTATACTAAGCTAATTAGTAGTGAAGGCCCGTATAGACCCATATAACTGATTTCAAGTTATAAAAACACATTGTTTTTGGAACTGTTAGACAGTATTTGACTGAATTCATTATGTTAACCAGTGTTCAGATGTTATGGAAAACTAGTAACAAGTTCATCATTTTACAGAAGTTAACTTTTTTTTTCCCCTTCAAGCCAGGGTTGGGGTGTGAGACATTCTTACAACTACAGAATGTTTATGCAAAGAAAGACTGATTCAGTCTGGCTGTATTCATTGTACTAAGATGAATAAATCTTTTCCTACTTTTGTTTTTCTAGTTCCCCTACTTTCACTTTTTCCCTCTGGGGCTGTTCCCCATTTCAAATGGAAAAAATAATAATACACTTAAAAATTCTTTTCAATTATCAAGGCAGTTTTTTAAAAACTCCCCTCTCCAATGTGTAAGCTCATTGACATTCGGGAGTTACTTGGTTTTCTTTACATTTATATTCCTATAGCAGGAGGTTCACAGTTGGCACTGATCAAGCTTTGAGAGCTTGAAGAAAATTTTATAATTCCTGCTTGTGAATAAACATTCAATGAATGGTGAAATGGAAAGCCCCAAATTTAAAAAGTGTCTGTTGCTGTGATTCAAATGTTTGCTTTAAGAGCACTTAAGAAGTTCCTGCAGAATATCTTGCTCTCTCTTGTTAACAAATCTGCTTTGCTCCTCCCACGAGAAAGGTTGGTGTTAACACAAGAGTCCAGATAGCGTGGCATGGTACAAGTCAGTACAGGTCAAATGTTTCTAAGTTCTTTTTGTGGTGGTAAGTGGGTGGACTACATATCCAGTTTTCTTAACACAAAGAATTCTAAGTACTTTGAATATTTTAGTAAAGAATCAAGGTGGTCACACACCTCCTCATTTTTGAACTTTTTCCTTTTCACTACTCCTTCCCAACAATAACCTTCCTTCTGATGTTAAGGCCCTTGCTAAGATGCTCGCTAAAAATACAAGGCTATGTGGAGGGTATTTTCACCTCTCGTTTATAGTCTACGTTCTCTTATAATTGCATTATAATTCAATTAATGTAAAATTAAAAAAATGCATTGTAGCCTAGTTAAAACATATACACCATGAGGCCATGTGGAGAGTGTAAGGGGAACAGTTAAAAAAATAGTGCCTGGTCCTGTATAAATGTTATGTCATCCAAACATTGTAAGTGTGAAAGCTGATTTTTTAAAAAAACCTAATTTAATAGATGAAGAAACTGAGTCTCACATTCATAAAGCAGTGTTTTCAAGGGTACAGAACTAGTTATAAGGGAAACCTGAGGTTGGAATCCATGTTTACCTGAGTCCCGCACCATACGGGTAAAGAGAGAAACTGCTATAGGTATAATGGCGTGATATTGATGTCCTCAGGTTGATTAAACAAAGTCCTTTGGGAAGGGCTCCAAAATTAATCTGCTCCATTTCAAATTTTTTATTCTGGAGAAAAGGTATTTAGTCTATAAAGATCAACTAAAATCAAATAATGTTCTTAATTCTGCAACACAACCTTATTTTCTGTTATGTAACAATGAATCTTGGATTAGTTTCAGACCTATGAGTCCACTTGTTGATTTGAAAATGGGTCCCCTACACAGAGAGCAAGAAGAGACTGAAGAAAGCAGTAGACCACACTAGATTGGTATGTCCAGTTTTAATAAGAGAAGTTACGTACAAGGTTTATCTTGGATAGCCACAATATGAGTATATCTCTATCCCTGCCTTCCAGAATCTTAAAAGTTTATACAGTCATGCTCTGTGTAATGACATTTTGATCAACTACAAATCGCATATATGATGATGGTCCCATAAGATTATAATGGATTATAAGCAAAAATTTTGCAATGCTGAAAGAAAAAGCTGGATCTCACCATGATGCTGAATTTACTGTTAGCTCTAGGTGTTTTAAATAGACCAGAAGGCTCAGCGTACTTGCTATGTACCTGTCCTGCAACTGCCCCAGTGGGGCAGGGAGATGGCAAGAGAGCAAGTGAAGAGGGCTGCGGGTGGTGGTGCTGGGAGCTGTTCCCACCCCAGCCAGTCCCTGCATGCACCACGTGTGCAGTCCTACACAAAAATACCCTCTTTTCCTTGGTTTTTCCTTATCTCTCTTTTCTCAATCTCTTTTTGATTGTACCTTTTTTATGTGTAGATATATTTAGATGCACAAACTACCATTGTGTCATAGTTGCCTGCAGTATTAATATAGTGACATGCTGTACAGGTTTATAGCCAAGGAGCCATAGGCTATACCATACAGCCTAGGTGTATAGTGGGCTCTACCATCGAGGTTAGTGTAAGTGCACTCTGTGATGTTTACACAATGATGTATTTCCCAGAACATATCCCCATCACTAACTGAGACAAGGTTATATAGAGGTCTTAACGGAGTTAGGCCACATTTTGGGGCCACATGGTGTCAACAACACCTTACTCCTTCCAAGCTGCATCCTTGAAATGTCTCCATCTATGGGAATGCTGAGCAGAAGTTACATTCCAAACAGAGGTTTGGTGGTAAGTAGCCTTCAGCTGTCCAGGGACAGCTCATGGGTATACTGACAGCCATGTCTTCTCTATGACCTCCTCTGACACTACTGGTGGATCAAATTCCATACAGGTAGGTTGCTGAATATAATGGTTGAAGGACTCGTTTGCTCATAAGCTGTGTAGTCAGAAACTCACCTAGCATACCTGCACTTCTGTTACCTCATTGGTAAACTGGGTATTGTATAGAACCTATGATACTTTGGGAAAATAATACAGATACAGTACTAGAAACAGTACCAGGTGCAGAACTATTGCTATATAGTTACTTGCTTTATTATCACCCAAATGGCCATATTACTTCTCCCCAAGGCCAGGCCTCTTCTGCTCCTTGTGTGATTTACCCTGGCACAGCATTGCCCAGCAGTCCAAGCCAGAGGACTGGGGCCAGCTTTTTCTTCCTTCCTCTCCTTCACTCCATGTTTAATCAGTCACCAAGTCCTATTGGTTGTAGTGTTCTTTCTTGAACCAGCCTGCTTCTCTTCATCTCCATGTCACCTCTCTAGTTGGGGATACAATCTCTCTTACATGGACTACTTGAATATCCTTCTTGATTTCTCTTTTATTTCCCCCCATTCCCAATTGCATCCATTCTCTGCCTGCACTCAGGGTGGTTTGAAAAAATGCTAGTTTGATTGTGTTGCTCCTCAGCTTCAATCTTCTTGTGGTTTCCTATTGTTCTTGAGGTAAATACCAAAATTTTAATTTTAATAAAGTCCAGCTGACCACTGTCTCACCAGAGCTGTCTCCAGTACTCTCTCCTTGCTCTCTGAACTCCAGACTCAAAGGTCTTTATTTTTGTTTTCTTATTGGTTTCACATCCCTTCTGGTTGTAGGGCCTTCCCCCTTGCTGTTCCCTATGCCAGAATGCTTTCTTCCCATAGTTAAATTCTGTTAATTCTTCAAAACTTAGCTCAAATGTCACTTCTTTGACCATAAAACTGAATCAAGCCCACTTGTGATATATTCACACCATTATGTCCTTCTCTTCATAGCATTCATCTCAAACATAATCAAATGATTACTTAGCTATCTCCTGTGCTAGTATGTATGCCCCATGAAAGCTGTCCTATCACTGCTGAATATCTACTACTCACCAGAGTGCCTTGAACATATATGGTATTAAATAAATACTTATGGAATGATTTTCTCCATTCAGAACCCTGTATGGTTGAATAATATAGAAATACTGATAGTATTTTAAAAATGCCCACATCTTTGCAAACTATTGTAACTCTTTAAATAAATCCTATATTTACATAACTGGTTTCAGGATAATATCTTCTAGGCTGCTGATAACCAATAGCTTTGTTTTGCTTCTAAAGATTCATTAGTATTATTTCAAGTAGGGTTGACTTTTTCTGGACAGAGGTTTTGAATTTGAGTTCCGTTTGTGTAGGAGATAACTTGGTACTTTCCCTATTGATTTATTCTAATCACCTGCTGAAGCTGGCTGTAAAGGTGAGAATTCCTGGCATTCGCATCTACTTTAACCTGAAAATTATTAACTAAGCACTATCAGGTATGTGCTTATGTGTCAGATATAACCTGATAGGTCTGTGAAGGATACAGCACTGTATGAAGCAAAGAACCTATTCTGAAAGCAGCTTACAAACTTGCTGAGGAGATAAAGGAAGAACTTGAATATCCAGATTGAGTAGCATTGTGGTGACACCAGAATTTTTACTTTTTAAAAAGCTTCCCATGTGACTTGCATTGTTACCCAGATGGTTTGGGGGTCAGTGTTGTATGGCTGACATGAATGATATTTTAAATCTTACATATAATGTCTTCTGGCAGCAAGAGCACCACAAAATAAGATTATTTTGTATGTGAAACAGTTTCTATGTTAAGGGTGCATGTAGTAATACTTGTAGGTTTTGTACTTTATTTCATGGTAACTAACCTCCTTTAAATGGGACACAGGACAGATATACCATGTAGAAGCTCAAGGCCAACCCTTGCCCATCAAGAAATGTCCTGGACATACAACCCTCCCTCTATCTAGACTCTGTAGAGGTTGTGATAAAAAGCCATGAGTCACAAGCTTTTCCATTTCTCAACATTTACTGTTCATTAGACTCACCTGGGAGCTCCAATAAATGGTGACTTGGGCCCCAGCCACAATCAGTTAAATCAGAGATACAAGAGGGGCATATTCTGTGCTATCTGTGGCATTGGGCACGTTACCCAGCTTGGGGAAAGACCCAGCTCAGTCAGCTCATTAGGGCCAAAGATGTACTTAATAGTAACATGAACACCATGTCTTAGTTCTCCATTGTTTTTATTTGTTCAAGAAGGCATGCCTTGGATCGGGGTGGGGGTGTCGAGAACAGGGTTGTGGGCAGGTGATAGGGGGAGCTGCCTGGTCACAAATGTCTTCAGTGCAAGGCATTATTATAGGTGTCTACAGATTGTCACACAAAAGCTTTAGTTAATGGTCGTGCATCACTAGTCTTCTAAAAAATCTGGTGAACTCACAAATTTTAAAGTTATGAACCAAAATATGTTAGAAAATAAAAACTAAAATTAAGAAAATATACTGAGAAAAGGTGACTAAATTAGAAATTATCTTTGGGGAAAATTTATTCAGAACTATTCTAAGAACATACACAATAAAGGTTAACTCTGGACTAAAAACATCTGTGGAGAGGAAGTCACATCAAAATAAATTTGATTATCAGTCAGTCATAAAATGCTAGAAGTAAAAGACATTGTAGCAGGTCATTCTTCATTTTAAAGAGAAGTTAGGTTACTTGTCTAACGTCACACTGCTAGCCATTTGAGGAAGGTTTCTCACATGCCAGTTAAATTTCTAAAGAAAGTGGAAATAGTGATATCAATTCAGAAAATGTTATTTCAAGATGCCCTACAGACTTTATCTTTGTACTATGTATTATTATTGTTCTCAGATGGTATCCAAATTATTCTAATTAAGACTTCTTCCACCTGGAGGATAAAAATATTAAAGTTTAGTCCATCCTATATAAATGTTTGAATATGTATCAAGAATCTTGATATTAATACAAAAAGGAAAAACTAATAATAACATTTTCTTTCCTATTCCCCTTACCTTCTTTTCCCTGATCATAGCCCCTTTTCCCACCCAGATTGTATGATTCTAGATAAGAAGTGGTACAATGATATCCCCTGTGTGACTGCATTTAAATAACTTCCTGAAGGTGGTTTGTGGAAAAGTTTACAAGGCTCTGGAACTTTGCTGTCAACGCATGAGGGTGTACCCAGTGGAAATCAAGCATGGTTGGTTCCAAGAGGTACTAGAGAAATACCATTAACCATTTGCAGATAAAAACGTTTCCATCAAAACATGAGCAGATTATTTTTTGATATGTTCAGTGTTAATTGGAAGATCAACTATCTTATCATTAAAAATACAAGGGAATCATTCCAAGATCCACAAGGATAGGTGGATGCAGTTAGTAACTGCTGGGGTGTATTGACAAAAACATTTTCTGGCTCCAAGGCCATGGTGCCTTGTCAGCTGTTACATTCAGATGTGGCAAAATTTATGCATGAAACAATGGAGGAAGGTTCTTCAGCTTTTGGCAGATTTCATCTTGTCATGAAATCTTCACTTCTTCCTGTCTTCTTTGGGGACAGAATGATTGATGTTATTGCATCTTCATGGTCTTCATAGACTATGGCTAGGGCCCCATGTCACTAAACTGGTAATCTGGTGAAAGTTTATTTCCTAATGGATTGACAGCCAACTTTGTAGTGTTTTATCTCTCCAGAGATTGTGTCTACCTTCTTTATTTCTTTTTTCCTTTATTTTTCCTCTCCTTTACTCCATACATATTCTTGGTAATTCTTTTTCTACTCTCCACATATTTTTCTTAGCTCATGTGCACTCTTGGATTTTTAGGTAACTGGCATGTGTTCTACAGGACACAAGGATTTTTGCAGCCCTCTTACAAAAATGCAGGATGCACATGCACACACATGCACACATGCAGTCCTCTACTCCATGCCTCCCTAGTACTCGTTATGTTTGATAGTTTGGGTTGAATTATTCCATATTTTATAACTGCTTTGGCTATATTTGGTTAACCATTACTATACAGAAGGCAATGTAACAGTGGATGTTAAACTCTTTTTTTTTTGTGGTATTTTGCCATGTATAATGTGTTTTTTTGTATAGTGCATACCTGCATTTTTGGCCCAAACTTTCAGGAAAACATCTTTCATCTTAATTTTTTAATTCAATTATTATTTATATTTAGATACTTGTTTTTTATATTATAAAGGAATTTCAGCATTTATTTTTGAACATATTATAGTACAAGAAATTTTATGTAGCAAGTAATTAAAAACATAAGAACAGGAGGCTTCTGGTCAATATGGCAACATAGGCAGATAAGGCTTGCCTCTTCACATAACCACATCAAAATTATAAGTAAAATATAGAACAACCATCACTCAGGAATGTCAGAAATTGAGTTGAATGAAAGTCTGAAAACTACGGAATTGAAGAAATCACATCCATCCAGATGGGTAGGAGGGGCACAGACAAGGAATGGGTTGGCCACACACCCACGTGAATAAAAATTAGGGAGGAGTCCCAGACCCACACCAGGCCTCCCATCCCAGGATCCCAGTGCCAGGAAGATAAGTCCCTACAACTTCTGGCTGTGAAAACAAGTGGGGATTGAGTTGGTGGAAGGGGCTGCTGGAGCCCCAGGAAGTTCCTCTCAGGGAACCCACACACAGCTTCACCTACTCAGACTTGCTCCCTCTGAGCTCCATCACCGGGGTGGCAGCTTGAAGTGCACCAGTGGTATTTAGGGAGAGACTGAAGTGTCTGGCATCGGGGTAACTGGAGGCCATTGTTCCTTTACTGAGCCTTCCCCCCACAGAAGCTGTAGGCTGGTGCCATATCTGAGATTTGATCAACCAGGCTAACACTGTGTGATCCCCCTTAGAGATCTACAGTGGCTCTACCCCATTCAACTTATGGGCCCACCCAAGCTGCTTTTCTACAAAAATGACTGATCTTGGCTTCTAAATCCTATCAAATAAGCAGTAGCTGGCTTCAGTGAGCCCTACTGGCAGCCAGATTAGAGTCACAGCTTGGCATCACCTGGGAATCTTCAAGCCTTGCACAAGTAGCATCCATCTCAGATCACTTTACAGCTCAGGCAGGGTGCCCTGGGTGAAACACAGGTGGGGGGCTGACTTTAGCCTGTACCACCCAGGAGACCCCATGGCCAGCATAGCCAGTGGACAGCTACAGACAATGTAGGAGCACCACCACCTCCATGGAGAGCAGAGGTTGGTGGTCATTGGACATAGCAAGTCCTTGCAGCTGGCTGGTCTGGGTAAATCCCTCCCATTGATCTGCCAACAGCAACCAAGGCTCAACTACAAGAGGAGGGAGTACTCAGCCCACAGAAAGGGTGCACCTTGAGTACCTTTCTTGTGTGATAGAGGAGTCTGTGCTATTGGACCCTACAGGACATCTACTACATTAGACCACAGTACCAAGACATGGAGTGATAACAGCTCTACCTAATCCATAGAAACAAACACAGGGAGGCTGCCAAAACAAGAAGACAAAGAAACATGGCCTAAATGAAGGGACAGATAAAAACTCCAGAAAAAGAGCTAAACAAAATGGAGTTAAGCTATCAGCTGCAGAGTTCAAAACACTGTTTATAAGGATGCTCAAGGAACTTTGTGTGGACCTCAGCTGCATAAAAAAGACCAAGTCAGAAATTAAGGATACACTATAAAGAACAATTTACAGGTAATCAGCAAGAGAGTGGATGATGCCGAGAATCAAATCAATGATTTGGAACATAAGAAAGTGAAAAACAGCCATGAAGCACAACAAGAAGAAAAAAATAATAAAAAAAAATTGAGGATAGTATAAATGGTCTCTGGGAAAACTTGAAGAGGTCCAACACTCAACTCATAAGGGTGCCAGAAGGAGAAGAGAAAGAGCAAGAAATTGGAAATATATCTGAAAAAACAATGAAAGAAAACTTCTTTACTTTGTTGAAGGAAATAGACATGCAAGTCCAGGTAGCACAGAGATTCCCTATTATGATGGATGCAAAGAGGCCCACTCCAAGTTACAGAGTAGCCATGGGGATGCAAAGTACAGCATAGGAAATGGAGTAGCCAAAGAATGTATACCCATGACCCATGGCCATGAAAGATGGTGGGAGGATTGCCTGAGGGAGTAGGGGGCACTGGGTGGAGAGGTGCAAAGGGTGAAAAATCAGGACAACTGTAATAACATAGTCAATAAAATATAATTAAAAAAAGAACAGGTTCAAAGTATTTCAACTACTACCCATGTATAACTTGCATCCTTACTTTTCTATCAGAAATTTGGGCAAAAAGTGCACAATATACATGGCATATATGGTAATTCAGCAGTAAAATGTATGACAACATTTATTGGTAATATAGTGAAAGAATAACTTAGGTTTAAAAGTATTTTGTCTTAAGTGAATTTGCTAAAAATTGTGTCAAAATACAAATTTGAAAAATTTACCAGGTATTTTAATTTGCCCAAAATACATATCTTTTAGTTTATACATTTTATAACATTTTTTGACACCCGACTGATGTCGGCTGGGCTTGCTCTAATGTCTGCAGTCAGAGGGCAGCCTGGATGTGGACTGCACAATGTGGAGTACAGAACAGCTGTATTAGTTTTCTGCTGCTGTATAAGGTTATCTCAAGTTTAGTGAAATGTTATTTAAATAGTTAATAGAAACAAGGCTTTTGTAAACTGCTGATGTTGGTGAGTAGGCAAATGGACTTTTTAAAGTCATTTAGCTAATTGATTTTCTGTGAACTGGCTTTAGAAAATTGAATTTTTTGCACATGGACTTTTTCCTTTTCTGATGCATTATATCATTTGAGTTTTATAGAAGTTCTGATTTATTATCTGCAGTAATTCTGAATAATTTTTATTTTTGTAGTGGCTAGTAGGTGGGGTCATATCCAGTTTTCTTAACACAAATTATTCTGAGCACTGTGAGTCATATCAGGATGCACACATATTTATCAGTTTGTCCCATAATTGGTGATGAAATTTGATCATTTGGTTAAATGACATTTGCTAGATTTCTCCATTGTTAAATTACTTTTTTCTGTTTGTAATCCACAGCAATCTATATGGGAGATGCTATGAGAATATGTAAATATTCTGAATCTGAACAAAATTTTACCCAGTGATTTTAGCATCCACTGGTGATTCTTGCTTAAGTCAACTATTACCTTTGTGGTTACGCAAAGATGCTCTTCTAATTCTAACATTCATTCTACATTTATCAGCTGGCATTCTTTTATAAAGAAGTTCTCTCCCATCTTCCCTTTCTTTAGTATCACTTTGAATACATGTATTTTTTTTAATCCTCACTTGAGGACATTTTTTTCATTGCTCTTCGAGTGAGATGAACTGGGGTGGAGAGAGGGAGACAGAGAGGTATCGATGTGAGAGACAAACATCGATTGGTTGCCTCCGTATGTGCCTGGAATAGGGAGCATCCAGCCTGGTCTGGGGATCAAACCCACAACCTGACCAGGAATGAAGCCCACAACCTTTCAGTGCATGAGAGGGCACTGCAACCAACTGAGCCACGCTGGCCAGGGCACGTGGATTCTTCTTCTTCTTTTTAAATAACTCACTGTCATCATTATTCTTTCTGTTGCTGAAATTATGCCAAATTATTCCAGCCTTCCGAAGCTCTTGTGTCTTTCTGACTCAACTCTATCAGTTTTTGAACCCCTCTGTGCTACATGACACAATAAAATGCTCCAGGCTCACCTGTACTTGCTCTGCCCCAGATGTGGAATCTTTAATTTCTTTGACACTGAATGTGAAATGGTGTTTAGAAACAAAACCTTAACATAAAGTGTTTTCATTGCTGCTAGGCTGTTCCTTCTAGGCCCTCCATATTTGCATTTTCTTTGTTCATCAATGAGATGGACAATGTTTCTGGTACCTGAAACATTAATATGTTTATTTATTTGCTTTAAGGTGCGATTTTAAGTTCATAGTACTTTATTTTTTTGTCTCTGAGTTATGCTGTAAACATGTACTGTGAGAGTCTTATTTATTATCCTTGTAGATCCACATGATTTTTTAAAAGGATGTTTAGATACATTTGGATTTAAGGAGACTTTGTTATTTTGAGGTGATACAGAAAACTACCCACTGCCTTTTCAAGCTTTAAAGCTTGAGTTGACCATCATCTTGAAATTTGCATTTCATTACTGGCCAGAGAAACACCTAACTGATCACATACGATTTCAAGGGATGAGCAGAGTGCCAATCTACTAAATGCCTAGTAGGATAACTGGAATACCACTTATTACTGCCACATCAATCTCAATGACCACAAATATATACAGGCAATTAATTTTTGTTAAGGCTTTAGCTATTCTCTTAGCCTAGGTTACCCAGAAAACAAAACCTGAGGCAAAAGCTTATGTGAAACTTTTTATTAGGGAATATAGGGAAGTATGAGTGAATTATTAGGGAATACAGGGAAGCTGGTGTGAGTGAAAAATAGAATGAGGCAGATGAGAAAGAGCCACAGGATACATTCTGAGCTGACTGTAGTACCACTGGGTATCAAATGCAATCCATTACTTACTCTTGCAGGGCCTCCTTCTAAAAGGCCATACTGAACGGCTGTGTCTTTGGATAGTCCATCTTGGGAAGAAGAAATTTTTCATCAGTTCTTGTCTCCTGTTGCTCAAGGATTGTGCCATAAAGTGTTAGTTCTCTTGAACTTTGGTTGTGCATGTGTCTGTTCTGAGTAAGTGAGGCAGGGTCTTACACCTTGGCGGCAAAAGAGAAGCCCTGGGGTAGATGATGAAAGATGTATCCATTGCCTGTAGGGTCAGGTACTATTGGGTAAACCTACTGGAGCCCATAGCGAGTTGTTGTCAAAGTGAATGCTCAGGTGGACCCACCGGACAAGGACCCCAGAGACAAATGGGTGGCTTAATATAAATACAAGGTGGGGCAAAAGTAGGTTTACAGCTGTTCTTATGGAAAGTAATTCAATAAATAATAAATAAGAATATAAGAATAAACTCTGTGTTTCACGTACAGCTGTAGACCTACTTTTACGTACCCTTGTATGTAATAGAACTACTGTGTAATTATGTCTTCTCCAAAACAAATCCTTTTTCCCACTCTGCTTTTTCCATAAATGATATTTGAATTATTTGGATGATTTAGGTTTGAGACCTTTGAGTTATCTCTAACACTTGCTTCTTCTCACTGTGCAATCACAGTTAGAAGCCGAGTCATGTAGAATTGAACTCCACACTTTGGTTCTGGAATCTGTAATGTCATTTCTATTCCCAATACCATCACTTTAATTCAACTTTGAGTACATTTTGCCTGAAATAGCCACCTGATATTTTCCATACTTTCTGCCTCTTCTTTCTCTTATTCACTCTGAAAACTCCTTGCCAAAATAATCTTCCTAAAGCATCTGATTTTTTTCTTCATAACATCAACTGCTTCCAAGATTACCAAAATAAATTTAACCTTCTTTCCATAGGATCTAGAACAATCCACAAATTAATTAAACCTACCTTGTCTGCCTGGTTCTGTTTTACTAGGGTCCATGTACCCAATTACAGCCAAAATGGATTTCACATGTTTTCTTGGACAACTGTGGCTTCTTGATTTTATTCCTGGCCCATATTTTCCTTAATCTTAAATGCCCTTCCTACTACTGCTATTTTTCAAAATATTCGCCTCCCTTCAAAACACATTTTTATTTTTATCTTTTTTAAAGCACATTTAAAAAATATCTTCTTCAGGAAGCCTGGGCAATTAAGCCTGTTATTTTTAATCACTGCTAGTAGCCAGTCTCTTGCCTGGGTGTTCTTCAATTCTTATTTGGGCTATTTTTTACCTTCCTTTAAAGAGAGGTGTGGGGGGGAGCCAGAACATGAGGCTGCTCTATTATCAGAGCTACTAACACCCTGAGTTGCTGTCTAGTTTAAGAGCTTAACTCAAGGAAGGAAAGAGGTAAACTTGGCAGGCTCAGATGAGGGAAATTGAAGGTAATTATGCTGCAAAGATGCCCATGTTTTGTATTCCTGGATGGAGCTCCTTGATCATACAAGGTTGTAGAAAAGTCTTTCTCAGCTGCCATCACACTGTGAAGCATGATTGAGACAGATGATGATGACCAATTTTGCAAAGACGGTGCGCTATAGTGTCTGCCAATTTGGACGATCTGGCAGGACTGGGAGGGGTCAGGAGGAATGTGTTCTTCCTTTCCCTGGTGCCTTAGGAAGGTGAAGGGGACATTGAAGCTCATGTGCCAAAAATGCTTAATTATAAACAAACTCTAAATTTAATTACACTTACAAAATATAGTAAGCAATAGTTCAATCAGTAAATCTCTACCACAGCACTTTAGTTATATGAAGTATTGTTTAATTGACACCATTTCAAGCAGTCAGATATCATTTGCTTTATTTGAGTGGAGTTATTTTTACTAATAACAAAATTGGGAAGAAATGACTTTTATTGCATATAAGCTGACATTTTGTTCTAGTGAGAACATATTTTTGGTAGGAAAAAGATGAAAGCTAAAAATAGTAACCTGGAAAAGTCATTTTTATCTGGCAAATTCTGACTGAGAAAAGTCCTAAAACTCTTGTCTTAAGAAGTGTTTAATCTTAGATCTGCTTTTTCGGTCATCTTAAGAAAAGGAACAAGATTGCCTTTTGTGTTTGATACTGATATTGGATATTAAACAAGGTTTCTAGTTTCAAAGTAAATATGATTTTATTTATAAAGAAGAGGCCTACTTATAAGGAGGAAGCTGGCTAGTTTTGGCCCATTTCCCTGGAGTCACAATTTCCTATCTGATGGGAATGTGAGGAGCATGCTTATTTATACTCGAGAAAAGACAGTGGGAAGAAGAAAGGAAACAGCATCAGGGACTGACCTTTTGACCCAGCAGACAGCCACAGAATCCAAGATTTTACAATTAGGAGCACAGGGTCTCAGGGGTGCATCTTTCTAAGGCAATATATATACACATACATAATTCTGAGTTCTGTAGAGAATGCAGGACTCTCTTCCAACAGTCTCTTGAATCCGTTCTGTTCTCTTCATCACATCTCCTCAGGATAAATGCAACAGCTTCTTAGCTGGTCTCCTGGCCACCAGATTCACCTGGCTTCAGTCCATGCTGCAGTCTGCCGCCCGGATCAGAACTGGAATGACACAGGATGTCTGTTTTGCTCACCAGGGCAGTACCTGGCAATTACATAAGTAAAAACATTAAGAAATTAATGAATACATGCATTTTCTAAGATAACAAATTCAAATAATACTACCCCTTTGCTTTTAAGCCTCTTTTGTCATGCTATTGATTATGGGAAAATGTCAAAATCCCTACCTGACCCTTCCCATCAGTGTCAGTGGCCCCTTGCCTGTGTCCTAAAGCACTCCATCACTGCATTGTACTGATTTGTTCCCGCTCACACCTAAACAGTGAGCTCTGTGAAGGTGGAAATTATGCCTTATTTGTCTTTATATGTTTAAACCCTTAATATATTTTTTGGTACTTGGTAGGTATTTATGAACTTTTTCTATTTTAATGCTATTTAATAAACAAGTTCATGTGCATTCTATTCATGTGATGCAATTCAATTGAAGAAATATCTATTAAATGCCTGTTATATGTTTAAAACTCTGACTCATGATTTTTGTAGACTTAATATTTCCTTTCACATGTTATCTAGTGACTGAGGTTGATTTTCGTTTGCTTGTTTTTCTTTTAAAACAGATTAGTCTTCTCTTACAAAATGATGTTTCAATTTTCTTGATCTTGTTAAATAAGTTTCTTTAGACTTTTTACATTCCACCCAGCTCCCCCCTTTTCAGGAGCAGTTTGAAAATGCTGGGGATTTATTTTGTGTGTTTTAGTGTATTCTTTTTATTTATTTAAAAATATTTTGTTGTTTATGGTATTAGTTGTTCCAATTTTTCTCCCTTGGCCCCCTCTACCCAGCCACCCTCAACTCCCTCAGGCAAGCCCTGTACCTCTGTCATTGTTCGTGGGTCATGCTACAGGTTCTTTGAATAGTCCTTTTACCTTCTTGGGACCAGTTCCCACTTTGCCCCTCCCCTCTGACAGCTCTCAGTCTGTTCCATGTTAAAATGCTGTTTTTTTTAAATTTGTATCTTTGGTTTGATTATGTCACTACCACATTTGGCCATAGGATAGAATAGCTATGACAGATTTCTAAATATCTTTTATTAACACCATTTTCCCATGTAATTCAAAGAAGATGTGTGCAATTTATATCAAGTGACTGTGAGGTTTAGTTCCATAAATGACAATATGTATATTTATTTAGTGTTTCTAAATATTCCAGGTCCTATGCTGACTCATTGCTGTATTGTGTTATTTGATCTTCACAACAACCTTGTAAGTAGGTACATTTTACAGGTGAGAACATATAGGATCCAAAAACTTCATTATTTCCCTAATGTCACACAGTTAGTAAGCAGGAGCACATTAGAGATTTGAACCCCACCCTCTCTGATTCTTTTTTCTTTTCTTTTTTTTTTTAGTTTTGACTCCTTTGACCCAAATTCCATGGTTATATTTTCTTTCTTATTTTTTAAAATTATTTTATTGTTGTTCAATTACAGTTGTCTGCATTTATCCCCCACCACCCCCACCCCTGCCCCAGCCATCCACACCTCCCTCCCCTGCTTCCACCCGCCCTTGGTTTTGTCCATGTATCCTTTACAGTTCTTCCTCTCTGATTCTTCACACCAGATAGCCCCACTACTCCCAGTGATTCTTTGCATTCAATAATGTACAAACTCCTTGTAAAAAATTTCTTAAGGATATCCTCTTCCCTAAGAATTTCTCCAAAAATCCCAGTTTGAGAAATACTGATTTAAGAAGCTAAAGTTTTTTCCCATGGGAATGTTTTTCCAATTGAATTATCACTGCAAAAGAGAAGTTTTAGATTTATACAGGGTAAGATGAATTGTTAAAAGATTTCCATCAGCATAAAAACACAAACTTTAAAAATCTTATGGCTTTACAAGTTTGTCCTTGGACTCTGGGTTCGTAGGCAGTGGAACAACAAAGGATTATTTGGGATTAAGGAAAGGAGACCACCTTTGCACCCCCACAATCTCTCTTGGCCATCCCTGTGCCGGATGCTGTGGTGCATTCTCCAGACCTGCCTTCAGCACCAAGAATTATTTCCCCAGGGACCAGAAGTGCTGGCTGCTGAAGGTTCACAGCTGATTCCTTCCCCAGGCAATTCTTTTGGCTGCTCAAGGTTACATCCCATTCCTGGGGCCAACATATTTCCTATGAGTACTTGGTGAAAGTGGAAAGGGTGAATGGGGGGGTGTGGTGGGAAGGTCACAAAGGCCTAGCTCATTATTCAATTCTGGTCAAATCTGAAGGGCCATTCTGGCTTCCAAAAACTCTGGAATGGGATGGGCTGTGGGATGGGCTGACGCCTCTGTTGCAATTGCACGGTGGTTCATCTTCTCCTCCTGCCCTGTCCTGCTTCCCTTGCTCCCTTACAAGTTGTTCTGAGACTACCCCACAATAAACCACTTTTGTGCAAATGTTTGACTCAGGAACCAACTCAATACAACTTCTAGAATCACCTCAAGTCAGCACTCACTCCAAACAAGACAGTATGATTTCTATGTGTATGCAGCGTTAAGATGAGGCCTTTAAATCAGATTGTTGTCCTTCAAGCTCCTGCTTCAGATATTATGGAAGAGAAACCCTTGACTCTAACACACTACAGGTGTACACACTAAACACCTGCAACCACCTTCTCACCCTTAGAAACCATCTTATTCTCTAATTCTCCACGGAGGGGAGATTCTGTACAATGCAATGTGAATTCAACCAGTTTAGGTAAGAAAAAAATCATAGCTGAGGCTTGAATGATTTTGTTTGGTTTTCTAAACTGACCAAGTAAGTAGAATAATTAACACTAAAACTCTATTTTGTATTATGTAGATGGTTTAATATTATAACCCAAAATTTAAACTAAGAAAATTTAGTTCATATTTGGTGGGTGACAAGACAGTACATATCCATAGTAAAAGGTTCTCTGTGAGTTTATGTGGGACTAGTGACCAATGCTTTTATCCCTTAGTAATGTTAAACAGGAACAATTTGTATCGAGTTCCAGTAGTTGGAAGTGTGCCTGAGTTGCTGAGGAGTAAGAATGCAAGAAATGCAGAGAGCTATGGGATGCCACACACTTACAATTTGTACTTAGTTTCAGAACATGATTTTGTAAACCTGAGGAAGAGATTGATACAAAATAATCACACAGTTTATACAAATAATTCAAGCCAAAAATTTATCTGTGGCTCAAATGATCTTATTTGAATCATTTTAAGTTGATTAAAACAAATAATTGTCAAAACCATTCTTTTTCTTTAAACTGTGTAGTGAACTGAAAAGAAAAAAGTGTAGTTGAGATCATATTTAAGGTTTATATACCAACGTACTTCTACCTTGTGAATGTAGTTTTGAGACAGCAGTCCAATGCACAACAAAAAGAAGAAACGAATGCACAGTCACTCAACACCAAAATAATTTTAAGTGCCCCTGTATTTCCTTTGCATGGCCATCAAGACATACCTTGATAATCAACAGAAGGTAAAAATAATTGTCCTTATTCATGCTACAGGGCTATGGAGACGCTAAAGTGAGACTAGCAGGCAAGGAGAAAGTTAGAACACAAGGTACATTGCAATGTTAATTATTAGCATTATTATTGAATGGAAGAGAGGAAAATTCTCCTAGCTGGTCAAGTTGTGGCAGTGGAGAAAAAAAAATCCAGATGGAGATTCAGAAGATAATTTCTTTGCAGTCTTTGTTCACTATGTTTATAGAAGAAGTAAATGTCAAGGTATGCTTGGCAAGAAACAATAAGGATGAGTCACATTTCTCCAGTCTCATTCCCGAGATGCTATCTTTTACCTTTCTGAGTATGCACAAGTCTGACACCGAGTTTCTGCTCCTTTATGGGAAATAGTATCAAACACTCAAGTAAAAGCAGGACAGTCATTTTTCATACAGGCTTTGTTTTCATTTCTATGACTTGGAAAGACCAAGTTTCCAAACGCAGAAATCAGTGGAGCTGGTCTGCAACTGGAATCCTTGCTTGCACTCTGGACTTTATAAAGCAATTAGTTTTAAACATGCTCTTGGAAGAAAGAGTGTAAGCTTTGAATTAAAAACTCTTTTCTCTATGCATTGCTTTCACATCAAACAAAACCAGGCTCATTTACAGAGTAGGAAGGTGTGAATAAGACTTGTAAGTACCTTGGTTTTTCTGTTTTCAGTATATTCTTCTATGTTTCTGAGATAGCATCTACGTAATCAGTTATTATGTCATAATCTGCCAAGTGAACAGGTGTTAACATCAAGAAACTGTGCCAGTTCTTTTAGAATACACTGACTTTTAAGGTTAAAAATCTTGACTCATAATACTAGTGACAAAAACCATTTTATAGTTTCCTTACAGCTTTATAATGAGGGTGGTATGACCCCTCCTCAACTTTAACATCATGCATCACTGTCTGATTTTTTGCTTTTCACTTCCAAATTCCTTGAAATATCTTATATGTGTCACCTCCATTTCTCCACCTATTTATTCTTTATTTCCTTGTGGTCTAAATTCAACCTTTCCTGAAATTTTCTTCTTACTCATCCATTACCTTTTAGGAAATACATCTAAAGACTTTAAAACAGACTAATTTTTCGTACCTTCCATTGCCTTGCTCAGTGACCTCACTGCCTTGAAACCCTTCCTTTGTTCTCTTAACTTCTGTGACCCCATATAAAACTGATTCTCAAAGCCAGCAGGTTCTCTCAGTTTTTTATTTTGGTCATGACTTAACACCATAAAGTTATTTTTGATTCATTCCCATCGCTTTTTTGCTAAGATTTTTCTATTTTTCCTTTGTAATGTTTTATCTCTTTTTTCCCTTCCAAACCCCACTGTTATCACTCTTGTCCAAATCCTGTGTTGTGCTTATTCTTCTCAACTGGTCTCTTTGTGTTCAGTTTTTTCCTCATTCCAACTGTTACTAAGCTACTGCTGGAGTTTTTCTTTTTCTTTTTTTCCTCCAAAACCCCTTTTTTGTTCCTTTGAACAAAACACTCTATCATGTTCTGTGCTTGGAAGGGGCTGGATTCAAGCCAGTTGGGAATGCACTTGATAATAGATTTCCCTTAATTAGAAAATACTTCCAGTGAAGATGCAGAGAAAACATGTGAGTGCTTGTCTTGGATATACAAAGGTCTGTCCGGAAAAAGTGCAGCCATTGTTAATATAATGAGAATGGTTTGCATGATGTCGATGTACCTTGGCAGCCAAGGAGAGTGGACTAGAATTTGCATGCATGAATGATGATGATTTCACTGTACTAGTCAGTGGGGTGGTAGACGCTCTTGAGTGAGCATGGTACTGTGTGGCCATTGCATTAAAAATGACTGAGTGAGTAATGAATCTGCATCAAATTTTGTGTTATGCTTGAACATTCCTCCATGGAAACTATTAGGATGATTCAGAAGGCCGCAGCTATGGGCAACTGGTGATTGACATCTTCATCATGACAACACACCCACTCATGCATCCTGTCTCATGCAGAGTTTTTTGTGAAACATCACCCAGCCCCCTACAGCCCAGATTTGATGCTCTGTGACTTTAAGCTTTTCCCCAAACTAAAATCACCTTGGAAAGGGAAGAGATTTCAGACCATCCGTGAGATTCAGGAAAATACTATGGGGCAGCTGATTGCAACTGGAAGAACTGTGTGAAGCCCAAGGTGCCTACTTTGAAGCAGACTGAGACGTCATCATCTTATGTACAATGTTTCTTATATCTTGAATCTTTTTCAATAAATGTCTCTATTTTTCATACTACATGGCTGGATACCTTCTGGACAGATCTTGCAGATGCTGAGGTAGGCCATTATAGTCAGAAACTTGAAATTGGATTGCATGGGCTAGAGGTCAAGGCTGTGCAATCAAAGTGACATGAAGGGTTAAAGGTTGAAATGGAGCCAATGTGGAAATGTGTTGAGGAATATTAGGAACTCCAGCTCTGGCCAGGTGGCTCAGTTGGTTGTAGCATCATCCTGCACACCAAAGGTTGCAGGTTTGATCCCTGGTCAGGGTACATACCTAGGTTGTGGGTTTGATCCCCAGTCAGGGAGCCTATGGGAGGCAACTGATCAATGATTCTCTGTCACATCAATGTTTCTGTCTCTCTTTCTCATTCTTCTTCTCTCTAAATATCAATAAACATATCCTTGGGTGAGGATTTAAAAAACATTAAGAATATTAGGGGCTCTAATCTAGAAAGAACAGGCCAGTGTGAGGATAGATGAGGGTAGTTGTCATGGCAGGTGATTCAAGGAAAGAGCCACAAATTTTGGTTGCTATACTGCTAGGGACAATGTGGGGAGAGGGGTTAGTAACCAAGTTGAGTTTTATGATTTCTGTTGTGATTTTTGTCTAAGGAGTAAAGATTTGTTACATGGGCTTGGGAAGGGTCTAAAGAGAGAAGTTAACAATTTCCAGGAATTCCTTTATATGAACCTATTTTTTAACCAATGGATGGAATAATTATTCCCCAGCCCATTCCTACATCTCTGCCATATTCCTTGCCTAACATGCCATGATCTTCTCTGCTTTTATGAATTCTACCTTTTCTTTAAAATTCTCATTTTATCTGCCCTCAGTTAGTTCTTGGTTCCAAGCAATGAAAGTGAATACTGACTAAAGTAATAATGAAGTCTTCTTTTCCCCTCCCCCCAAAAGATGGAGAGTCAGAGTTTACTAAAAGTGCTCACAGAATCCAAAGGAGGCTAGAAGATAAGGATTGGCACAGCTGGAACCCAGGAAGCTCTAGAAGGTCAAGAAGCAGTAGATACAGCAAGCACCTCAAGGCAAGAAGACCCTGGTAAGGACTCCATCATTGCCACTTCTTATAATACAATAAGCAGCATGATTTATATGGGGGTAGAGTCACATATAGATATAGAGAATGAGAGAGAATATACATTAGCAGTTTTAAAACTGCTTATTGTATTGTATTACATCCCATGTATTCTTGTAGGCTGCTCTTGCTGAATGAATTCTCATATAAATAAAATTACAAAAACATATGTGGACATATCTATGTCAATGTCAGTTGTCACATCTCAGAGTAGGCCTCGTGTACTTTCTCAGTGTTCTGGACATCTTTTATCTATTGAATGGGAAAAAGAATGAGAAACAATATTTAGTCCTTGCAGGCTCTGCCACTTCTTATCTTTGCCAGAGCAGCTAAATGTTTTAAGTCAGTGATTTTTAATTGTCTTCTCTTTCAACTTTTGTGAGAGTGTCGATAAGGATGTCAGAATATCAATTATGATTCTACATCTCTCAAACTTGCCTTGTAATCATTGAAAATATACCCAAATACTCTCTGAGTGAAAAGTTCATCATCTTGGCTCTAAAACATAAAGTTTGTTTGCCCATCCCTTCAATCACCACACTTTTCAGGACCAGGCTGTTATTCCACATGAATGAGGTTCCCTGCCCTGCTCCTCTCACTTGCATATCAAGCAGATTGAACATTATGGGGGTGATTTGAAGATAATGCTAAAATTTATAAATGTTTTCTCTGTATTTCAGCAGAGGAATAAATCAGAAAGAATAAAGTGAATAGTTAATCTTTTCATTTTCATGGAATATCCTTTTCCATCCCTTTCCGTCTGTGTCTGTGTCTTTCCATCTGAAGTGAGTTTCTTGTAGACAGTATACGTAAGGGTCTTGTTTTGTTATCCATTCAGCCTCCATATGTCTTTTGATTGGAGAAGTTAATCCATTTGCTTTTGAAGTAATTGTTGGTAGATATGTGTTTATTGACATTTTTTTATTCCCACCTCTGATCCTGCCCTGTCCTCCCCTTCCCCTCCCAGCCCCCTTCCCCTCCTCTCCCCTTCCCCCTTCTCCTTCTCCTTCTTCTTCTCCTTGTTCTTCCCCTTTAATATTCCTTAATATGGGTTTGGTGGTGATGATCTACTTTAGCTTTTTCTTGTCTGGGAAGCTCTTTATTTGTCCTTCAGTTCTAAATTATATCTTTGTTGAGCAGAGTAATCTTTATTATAGATCCTTGCTTTTCAGCACTTTGAATATTTTCTGCCAGTCCCTTCTGGACTACAACGTTTCTGTTAAGAAATCAGCTGACAGTCTTATGGGAGCTTCCTTGTAGGTAATTATCTTTCTCTTGCTGCTTTTAAGATTCTCTCTTTGTTTTTAGCCTTTGGCATTTCAGTAATGACATGTCTTGGCATAGGTGTCTTTGGATTCAACTTGTTTGGGATTCTGTGCACTTCCTGGACTCGTATGCCTTACTCTTTCACCAGGTTAAGAAAGTTTTCATGATTATTTCTTCAAATAGGTTGTCAATCTCTTGCTCTCTCTCTTTTTCTGGCACCCTCATGATTCAAATGTTGGTACACTTAAAGTTGTCCCAGAAGCACTTATATTAGTCTCATTTTAAAATTTTTTTTCTTTTTGCTGTTGTGATAGCAAACTGTTCTGATAGAGTGTTTTCTTCTTCCTTATCTTTCAAATCTATGATTTCTCTGCTTCATCTACTCCACTGTTAATCCCTGTAATGTATTCTTCATTTCATCTAATGTATTCCTCATTTCTGACTTTTTAAAATGTTTTCTCTCTCAATTTTTATCTTTCCTACCTCTTTGTCAAAATTCTCACTAAGTTCCTCTACTCTCCCTCTAAGTTTATTGAATATCCTTATAGCCAGTGTTTTAAGCTTTGCATCTAGTAAATTGCTTGTCTCCATTTCGTTTAGTTCTTGTTCTTGAATTTTGTTCTGTTCTTTCATTGGGGCATGTTTCTTTGTCTCCTCATTTTGGTAGTCTCCCTGTGTTCTTTTTCTATGTATTAATTGGAGTTGCTATATCTCCCAGCTTTGGTATGGTGGCCTAGTGTAGTAAGTGTTCTGTAGGGTCTAGTGGCACAGCCTCTCTGTTTACTTGAGCTGGGCACTCCACGTGTGTCTTTGTTCTCCACTTCCCCCACTGTTTGAGCTATGTACGCCCTCTTGTTGTAGTTGAAACTTGATTGCCATTGGCACATCAGTGGGAAGGATTTAACCCTAGGTTGATCAGCTGCAAGGACTGGCTCTGGCCACTGTGGAGGATCAGCTGTGCATGCCTCCTGCCCACATGGAGTAGGACTTACCAGAACCTCTTACTTGATTCTTTAACTCAGCTCATTTATTCTGATCTTTAAATTAAAATACAAGTAAAGTGACTAATTTTTTTTAAATGCCAAGATTAGGTTTTAGTGAC
This sequence comes from Trachops cirrhosus, assembly GCA_028533065.1. Classification (NCBI taxonomy): domain Eukaryota; kingdom Metazoa; phylum Chordata; class Mammalia; order Chiroptera; family Phyllostomidae; genus Trachops; species Trachops cirrhosus. The sequence goes on along the minus strand of CM052539.1, from coordinate 65,649,642 downwards.
TTCATTTTTCTGTATCTTTAAGGAGAGCAACCTTAATGTTTATATTAGGGTTTTGCTTCTGTATTTAAACTTGACTTGATAAAAACTTTCTTTTTTTATCTTCTTTCTGTCACCTCAACATTTTTCTCTCCTACTTGCCCTTATCCTTTATTCTTTCATCTTTTTTCCCTCCTCTTCCTTCCCTTCTTTCCTCTCTGCATCTCTACTGATCTTTCAGCCTATCTAAAAGACTTCTTAAATGGTTTACCTGACCCTGTTTTCTTCAGACTCCAGTGCACATATATTTTTATCACTATCAAAATAATCCTT
>CM052539.1:65626605-65642940 GCA_028533065.1 Trachops cirrhosus | reverse complement strand
CAGTGCACTAGGGGTCCCTTTTCTCCACAACCTCTCCAACACTTGTTTTTTGCTTTGTTTATGATGGCCATTCTGACTGGTGTGAAGTGGTATCTCATTGTGGTTTTAATTTGCATCTCTCTGATAGCTAGCGATACTGAGCATCTTTTCATGTATCTCTGGATCCTCTGTATGTCCTCCTTGGAGAAGTGTCTATTCAAGTCCTTTGCCCATTTTTTAATTGAGTTGCTTGTCTTCTTAGAGTGGAGTCGTGTGAGTTCTTTAAATATTTTGGAGATTAAACCCTTGTCTGAGGTATCATTGGCAAATATGTTTTCCCATACAGTTGGTTCTCTTTTTATTTTAATACTGTTTTCTTTAGCCATGGAGACGCTTTTTATTTTGATGAGATCCCATTTGTTTATTGTTTCCATTATGTCCCTTGCTCTAGGGGACATGTCAGTAAAAATGTCGCTGTGTGAAATATCTGAGATTTTCCTGCCTATGTTCTCCTCTAGGACTTCTATGGTATGATGGCTTGTATTTAAATCTTTTACCTACCTTGAATTTATTTTTGTGTGTGGTGTAAGTTGGTGCTCGAGTTTCATTTTTTTGCATGTAGATGTCCAGTTTTCCCAACACCATTTGTTGAAGAGGCTATTTTTACTCCATTTTATGTAGCTGCCTCCTTTGTCAAATATTAATTGACCATAGAGATTTGGGTTTATTTCTGGGCTCTCTGTTCTGTTCCATTGGTCCATGTGCCTGTTTTTATGCCAGTGCCAAGCTGTTTTGATTTAAGTGGCCTTGTAATACAGTTTGGTATCAGCTATTGTGATCCCTCCTACTTTGCTCTTTTTTCTCAAAATTGCAGCATCTATTCAGGTCATTTATAGTTCCATATAAATTTTTGAAGTGTTTGTTCTATGTCTGTGAAATATGCCATTGATATTTTAATAGGTATTGCATTGAATGTGTAGATTGCTTTGGGTAGTATGGACATTTTGATGATGTTAATTCTTCTGATCCATGCACACGGTATATGTTTCCATTTATTTGTGTCCTCCTTGATTTCTTTCTTGAGTGTTAGGTAGTTTTCTGAATATAGGTCTTTTACCTCCTTGGTTAGGTTTATTCCTAGGTATTTTATTTTTCTTGTTGCTATATCAAATGGGATTTTTTTCTTGATTTATGTTTCTGCAGTTTCATTGTTGGTGTACAAAAATGCCTTTGATTTCTGGATATTGACTTTGTATCCTGCTGTTTTGCCAAATTCATTTATTAGGTCAAGAAGTTTTTTGGCCGAGTCTATAGGATTTTCTATGTACACTATCATGCCATCTGCAAAAAATGACAGTTTTGTTTCCTCCTTTCTGATATGGATGCCTTTTATTTCCTTCTCTTGTCTCATCGCTGTGGCTAAAACTTCCAGTACTATATTGAATAGAAGTGGTGAAAGTGGACAACCTTGTCTTGTTCCTGATCTTAGGGGAAAAGATTTTAGTTTTTGCCCATTGAGTATGATGTTGGCTGTAGGTCTCTCATATATGACGTTTATTATGTTGAGGAATGCTCCCTCTATTCCCACTTTGCTGAGTGTTTTTATCATAAACGGGTGCTGTACCTTATCAAATGCTTTTTCCACATCTATTGATATGATCATGTGGTTTTTGTCTTTGCTTTTGTTTATGTGATATATTACATTTATTGATTTGCAAATATTGTACCATCCTTGTATCCCTGGGATGAATCCCACTTGGTCATGGTGTTGATCTTTTTAATGTATTGTTGGATACAGTTGTGAGTGTTTTTATATTTAGGTAAGCATTTACTTTTTTTAGCAAAAGAATTGTTCTGAATTGTCTTATCTACTTTTTTGCTATTTTTATTCTGATGCAATTTCACAGTGGCTCAAGGCTCTAAATATTCTCTTTGTATCTATTGATGTGACTTGAATTTGCTTCTTTAGCTTGGGCTTCTCCCTTAAATTCCAATCTATATAACCAGTCTTCTCTGTCTCAGTTGGATGTTTAATAACATCTTCAAATTAAACCTGCTTGAAAATAAACTTTTGCTTCTTCCCAAAGGAACTTTCTTAAAGTCTTTCCCATCTCTGTTGATGGCAATTCTATCCTGGATACTCAATCTAACAATCTTAACACCATCCTTGAACTTCTCTGTATTTTTTTTTACATTTTATATGAATTTTTTGGGGGGTGGTGGTGGTGGAAATCCTTTCAGCTTTACACTTAAAAATATATTGAGAGTTCAGTCACCTTCAGCATGATTGTTTTGGTCCCAGCCACCCTCCCCTTTTCCTGGATTAGTATAATAAGCCTCCTACCATGTCTCCCTGCCACCATCTTTGTCCTCATACAATTTATTCTGCACATACAGAATATGTCTCTTTGACCCCCAAGAGGTATACCTCACAATGTATTTTTTGACCTCTTCTCTACTCCATTCCTAGTTCTTTCTGTTTCTTCCACTTTAGCTTCTTTGCTCATTTTCAGACTTTCCAGAATGCCTCAGGTCTCCAGACTTGTTCCCTCTACCAGGAATGTATTTTCTCAGATGGCCACAGGCAAACAAAGACATGAATCTTTTTTCAACTGTCTGCTCTACTAGAAAGGCCTTTTCTGACCACAGTTTACAATTGCTATCTTCATCCTATTTTAATCCTTCCAGGTGTCTCATCATTCTCTGTAATTTTTTTCCTGTTTTATTTATTTTTTAAAACATTTTATTTATTTATTTATTTTTAGACAGGGGAGAAGGGAGGGAAAAAGAGAGGGAGAAAGACATCAATGTGTGGTTGCCTCTTGTATGCCCCTTGTGGGGTACCTGGCCTGCAACCCAGACATTTGCCCTGACTGGGAATTGAACTGGTGACCCTTCGATTTGCAGTCCAGTGCTCAATCCATTGAGCCACACCAACCAGAGGGCCTGTTTTGTTTTAAAAATAGCATTTAATCACATCTGATATACTAAGTATTCTTTTTAACAAATACCTTTTATTTATTTTTTTATTGTTGTTCAAGTATAGTTGTCTCAGTTTGCCCTCTGCCCCCACCTGCCCTGCCTCCCACCATTGATCCTACCCCCCTTTGGCTTTGTCCATGTGTCCTTTATACATGTTCCCTGATGGCCCTTCCCCTATTTTCCCCCATTATCCCTCTCCCCCATCCCCTCTGGTTACTGTCAGTTTGTTCTTTATTTCAATGACTCTGGTTATAGTTTGCTTGCTTGTTTTGTTGATTAGGTTCCTGTTATAGGTGAGATCATATGGTATTTGTCTTTCACCATCTGGCTTATTTCACTTAGCATAATGCTCTCCAGTTCCATCCTTTGCTGTTGCAAAGGGTAGGAGCTCCTTCTTTCTTTCTGCTGCATAGTATTTCATTGTACTTATTTATGTTTATTTATTATTTTCTGCCTTTGTTCCCATTCCACTAGAATATAAGTTTCATAAGGGTAGGGATTTTGATCTTTTTTGTTTACTATTGTAGTTTCAATACCAAAATATTGTTGGCACGTGATAATGTTAAATAAGTATTTGTTGTCTGGTGAATGCTCCCAGTCATAGGAAAAAATGCATATTTTGGTGGCTTCAGAAATGAGATTTTAATGGAAAAAGTCTATTTTTCCTTAAGGCAAAGGGACAGGATTATTTAAAATATAATCAGCAAGAAATATGTAATATCTCAAATTTTATTTTCCTAAGTCAACTATAGCTGTCTAAAAGCTCTGTGTGATATTTATAGTGAAATACCAGAGATTACTATAATTTCATGTTATAAAGGAATTTGTAGGCAGCAAAGAAAAAATGTCACTGAATTGATATTTTACTAAAAATTTGATTACTGTCTAGTTCTATTTGCTTTCGGCACAATGTGAATACTTATGAAAGGCATTGATGTGGTCTTTCAAATGGATCACTTTAACCTGCCTAGACAGTACTTTGATGAACTTGTGAGAAATGGAATTGACCAAAATATCTTTCCAAATTAGACATTTCACTCAGAACACAACAGGACACTCGTTTGGATATTTTAACACTATTCTACTCAGTGCTAGAAACTTAATATGCTTTCAAAACACTAATTAATGCTGACCAAATTCTGAGAATTTATTTTTAATCCTGATTTTACAGATGAGGAAGCAAATGGGGAAGAAGTTAAACAGCTTATTTAAAACCGCATCACACGCTCACAGCAAGCTGGAACTCTGTGCCAGGCATTCTTGCCTCATGTTTCTAAGCTTGTTAATGTCCTTTTCTGATGCCAGGTTAATCCTGGAATCTGGGTCCAAGGAACATAATTTATCTCTGGGGTGCTGCCGTGATGACTGAAGACTTTCCCATTAAAATTCAGGGTCTGGAATGAGACCTATTTTACATCGATTAAAAAATGGAACTGTAATCTGTGTTTCTGTTATTTGGGAAAATTGTATCACTTTAATGTCCTCCGCGTTTTAGATTGAGGGACTAAAATAATAGGCTCAATGATGAAGAGCTCCGCGTGTTCTCATGTTAGTACAATGGAGCGCTATAGTTTATAAATCAATTTAGAGTTAGAATTCTCATCTTAAAGAGGGTAGAGTTAGGTTAGATGTCACTTTTCTATACACCCACACTTTAATTATGTGGTAGCTTTTGGAGTAGCTTGTTATGAATCAAAATATAGGTTATTGGGAATTTTTACTTAATCTTGCCTTTGAACAAGTGTTCCTTTATAGTAGAAAGAAGTGCTTAGAAGTATGCGTGTAATTATTCTTTGTTAAAACTGCTAATTGGTTGATAAGATTACTTTCTTATTCTTTCCTTAGTTTCCTTATTTGTAAAATGGTGCTCATTATAGAATCTCTCTAATAGAGTTATTGTAAAAATTAAATGAAATAAGCGAACTTGACTGTATAGCACAGTGTTTGGTACACAGTAAGCACTACATGATCATTGGTGTCATTCATCTTCTTCTTCCTTCCTATTATCATTATTAAATGATGATAATTATTAAGTGAAGATGAGAACATATGTTGTTCCTATGAATAGGAACAGGATAGTGGGGAATTTTTTCATCTGTATTTCAAAGACTGTCTTTTGCTACCAGACGCAAGATAAGAACATTAACTGCTCTAGTAGTTAAATGATTCCAACACAGAAATCCAACAGCTAAATTGGCATTTTGAAGCAATAAAATAAATGTCAAGAAAATATAAAGTCATATTTTAAAGAGTGGCAAGAGTACAATAACAGACTGTGGTTCAATAGTGAATTGCTATATTCTCAGAGAATAGCAGTTAGATGAAGGTAGAAATGTAAAATTAGTATTGATTATCGACACATCGTTAACACTAAACTGTTTTTTGAGTAAGTGAGTAACTGAATTGGTAGGTAGATGGTTGGTTCATAGTCTAATCATGAGTGTCTACACGTGTTTAGTGTGGTAGATACATAGATTAGCTTACTCATCATTTGCAATTTTCTTTTAGTGTGTCCTTTTGTACTTCCATGTTTAGAAAAATTAAAAACCCCATCTCCCAGACTTGGTCTTGTAGCAAGGGTGACAGATATGATTTAGGCCTAGTCAGTCAGATGAACTCACATGAGACTTGAATTTCGACCTGAGTTACCCAGTCAAAGAGGAAGAACAAGGAGTGTCCATTCTGCTGGTGTAGATGCTGGGAGGTGGATGGCACTGGGGTGGACTTGGTGGGGGCAGTGCCTTGATGGACAAGGCAGCTGTCTCCGAAGCCCATTCCTGTAGTAGGAACTTGGGAGTTGTCCCCAGACTCTGCCCAGAGTTTATTTATTTAGTTTTCCCATTTACTCTGTAAACATTTCAACACCTGGGAATTATAGCAATCCCTTTTTGTTTAAAAAAGCCTTGACTGTTCAGTTAAGCCTTGCCTGACACAGTGGTTCCTCCTATATCCATGCCACAGCTGCGTCCTTCACATCACTTCTCTTGCCTTGGCCAAATGCCACTTCCTTCCTTAACTATTCCCTTATCACCCCAACTAATGGGCTTTGTTTGGTCCACTGGGAGATTTTTTTTGTTTCTATTATGGTTTTTGCCATATTATGCCTTGATTTTGAGTTATTCTTTGTACTCTTTCAAATGCAAGTTCTTTGAAGGAGTGTAAAATTAAAATATACTTAAAGGCCTTTTTAAATTCCCACAGCACTTATCACAGTGCCATAGGTATAGTAGGCATAGACACTTAACATATATCAGAAGAATTAAATATATTCACTTGAAGAAGGTTGCCTTTCGAAAGACTGCTTAAGGGCAGTGTGCCTGCAGTTTAAACTACAATGTCCATGCTGATGGCTACTCCATCTTCAAGTTAGACCTCTCTCTCCTGAGCTTTAGACCCACCCTTCCAACTGCTTCCAGGACATTTTCATTTGACATTTCAGTCATTCTCTAAGTCAAATATTTCCCAAGCAGAATTCACTTTCTATACCTTCAAACCTGCCTTTCCTTCCCTGCCTTTTACACTAATGAATGGCAGGCCTCATTCTTTTATCCATCATTCAAGCCATGTCCCTGAGTAGCAATCCCAATACTGTTTCTTGCTCTTGTTACTTTCAAGTAGTAACCAAGTCACATCCACTCTAGTTCCATCTCCCTCACCTGTTCCCTTTTCTCCATTCCCTCTGTGACCGACATTTTTGGTCCATATGAACTATAGCACTGATCTCCGTCATAGTACCACAGGCTGGTCTTTGTGTAGAAAGTCCATCACTTTTTTGTTGTTGTTGTTTGTTTTAGCTTTCCCAACAGTTTTCTTTAGTTCAACTTTAGGAACAAGGTAGCTGCACGTGCTGTTCAGAGGTAAATTACTGACATATGACTGTACCTTCAATTTAGTTTTGAGGCAGAATGGTTTTGATGTCTGCTTTGTTTCCATGTGATTGTTTTTGTCAGAAGGTACAGTTTTAGGCAGCCTTCCATCATTAATTGAACAGATAACCACATCAAATACCAATTATTGTTGTTATTATTTTATTAGGAAGCAGAGCACAATGTTGAAAAATGAGGCCTCAGGAGTCCTACTAACTGGGCTGGGATCGCTCAGACGCTACCACTAACAGTCTAGTAAAGTTTTACAAGTTTCTCAGTCTCTCTGCTTCCTTATTTGTTATACACAGTTAATAATATTTATCTCTGAATGTTGTTGTAAGGATTAAATAAGTCAATACATGAAAAGTGCTTAGAATGGTGCCTAGCTTAAAGTACACATATGGTGTCGGCTGTAATCTTTACTTTTTATTAAATGTGAATTTGAGGCTTTAAAGTATCTAAATGATGTGAAATTCCAAGTAGAAGAGAAGAACTGAGATTTCTGGAAATATATATGGACATCAGTAATTTTAGTAATTGAGTGATTTTCCTTCATATTTGTGCAATAAACATACATAGAATAACGTCTTAAAGTTTACCCAACTTACTAAATTTACCTTCAGAAAAATGATGTATGAAATTTAATTGCTCTGATAATTGTTAATAAAATGTAGCTTGTTCCACAAGTCATAAAGAAACAGTGATATTTCTGGTATTTCTATAGCTCTTGCAGATGTTTATTGGAACTGATGATCTTTTTATTCTTGTACCTTTTTTTTAAAAGGAAGGAGTAAGTAATTATACTCTTTCACATTCCTAAGTGTTTAAATTTTGTAAAGTTGGGTGGTGATTTCATGGGGAAAAAGGCAAGATATTGTTTTATTACCTATAGAAATAAAAGGAGGCTAAAGAATGATCTTTCTTTTCTCTTGACTTTTAGCCTAATTAGTCTTTTAGATTAACTTAACATCTATATACAGTATCTTATCTTTTCTCCTCTAATGGAAAGGTGAATATTACTGACTCATTTTTTAATCTTCAAAATACATCATCAGAAGGGGACATGTTCAGGTATGGAAATATGGGAACTAAGGCACTTTTTATTGGCACTTGGTATCTGTGAGAGAAGAATACTGCCTCCAGAGAATTTAGCTACTATCAGTACCTACTGCTCAGCACCCATACTGTTCAACCTTAGTAGGAGCTTAGTGCATATTCTCTGAGTAAAGAGAGAGAGATTCTCTAGTAACAGGCAGACTTGTTTCATCAGGCTTTGCCATGTCATGGATGAAATCTCCCTAAAGAGTGTCAGCTTCTTTTTGTTTTCCTTCCCAGTCTTGTTCCTGAGCTCTCTGAGACTCAAATAAAGAATTAGCCACACTTCAAGATTTTTTTGTCAACAAAGCGACAAAGTCAAGAATTTCACATTGCTCATATTCTACATACAGTCTTTAAAGTTAATGGCTAATAAATATGTTTTTCTATGTATGTTTGTAGTAGAAATAATATTTTATATTTTAACATCAGCAGCTGAATTTTTCTTTAAGTAAGAATAGGATATGTTTAAGAAAGTACCCTAATAGCCACTCGGAGGATCAAATGGGAAACTGTTCCCCTCACTCCCTCCTCACCCTCTCCTCTCTCATTCTCAGTTGGGCTTGGCCAAGATTGGATAGACTGAGATGGGGAGGGAGCCGTATTACTTGTTTAGTGTATGAATGGGAGAACTTTTGGATTTCTGAAAGAAGACTGATAGAGAGAGACAGACTCTTGAGAGAGAGGAAGATATGAGATAGACTTAGATTAGCACTTTCCAATAAGAACATAATGTGAGTCATATAGATATACTTTTTAATTTTCTAATAATGAGGTAAAAAAGGAAACAGGTGAAATAAATTTTAGTAATATATTTTATGTTCACACGTGTCCTAATTTGGACTAGCCAGATCCAAGAGCTCAGCAGCCACATGTGGCTAGTCGTTACCATACTGGTCACCACAGAGGTAGTGGGAGGAATCCCAGCATCAGGGCTGGAGTCTGGAGTCCTAAGAAGAAACAGGTAGTTAAGTTTAAAGATCTGAGTGGTAGGAATAGATGAGGGTTTAAAAATTTGTAATTTTAATTAATTTTTCTATTTTTCCAATATATAATCTCCTCTGTATTATTCTTATATCTCCAGTAAAATTCTGTTATTGGATGTAAGATATTTTCTGTGAAACTTCTTTGTATTTATACTGGCCATAAGTGTTCACCCAAGCCAGGAATATAATTTCTTCCCCTCATTTCTGGCAGCCCAGTAAAGCCAAGTCTCATTCACTCTACAGCCTTAACATCTGTGTCTGTCTCCTCCTCTGTCTCCCAGCTTTGCTTTGTTTGTATTATACACTCAAAGGAAGAGTAACTGCGTTCCACACTTGGGTCACAGAAAGCAGATAAAATAAAATAGGCATCAAAAGCCAGATGTGATGGGAACCCGGCATAAAGGACAAATCAGAGAAGACGGAAACACGGCGGGGTGACAGAGCAGGAGCTTTCCCACTTTATATTAGATGGGACTTTTTTTCAACTATTAAAATTTTAACTCAAGTATTACAATGAAATCTGGAGAATTTGGGACCACTCAAGCAATTAGCGATTTTCTTGGGAAGGCATAGATATAAGAAGTGGGAAATACTCTCTGGGCTGCATTAATGTAGCAATATTTCACCTTCAGAAAATAATTTGGTGACAAAAGCTAACCTGACCTAACTGGGCACAAACTTGTACCCAGGCATGAATTGACCTAAGGCTACTTACAGTCTTTGTTTTCACATGTATGAATATTCAGACATTTTACAGAAGAATATTAATGTATTTGATAATGGAGTGCCACCAGGCACTTCCCCTATGGAGAATTACATGATATAAGGTATTTACATTCTATTAACTTCCTGAAGTCCAAAACAATCAGAATTTCAAATTCCAGCTGGTCCCATGGGGTTCCAGTAAGGGACTGTGGGCCAGAATTTGGATTGGAGGTAGGTGGGGGTTGGAGGAGGATGAACAGGGAAAGCTTCTGTAGCCCACCTCAAATCACAGCCTAGAGGTCAGTGCTTGACTTGCCTGTATTTAAAGTGACCTCTGCTGATAAACAAATCTCTCTTCCTTCCCATTAACTCAGCAAGTATTCTTTCTCTCCTTCCCTTACCAGTCTTCATTTCTTTATTGTCATCTACTTCCTGGAGTTCCATAGGGTTGTGTATAGTTTCCTGCATGAAATTCTAGCATTGTTGAGTAGTTGGGAGAAACTCTTGAGTCTCACATTAAGGGGTGCTTTTAAGCCAATGTTCACTTTAGAGTTTTGGACCAGAGAAGGAGATTTGTTTAACTTAGGCTGATTTGTGTTTAATTGAGTGTGTTGCCTGCTTGTGAAGGCATAAAGAAAAGAGAACATGGGCAGTAAATCTGTACTCAAAGTTATGTATCAGTTACTATTTTATTTTGTTTATAGAGTGGTGGTGATTCTGATCTTATTGGAAGAGTAAAATGCTCATGTAGTATGGAGTTCAGCTGGGCTACCTATATCTACAGAGTTTTTCATCTAAAGTAGTTAATGGCACTCCAGATGGGGCTAATACCCTCAGAGAGTGACTTACATGGCTAGAAAGAAGTTCATGTTTCTTCTGTGTGTTCAGACGCATCCACAATGCTTTTGTATCTCTCTTAATATAATATCCATTTCAAACCCAAAATTGAATGTCAATACCTATCGAAAGGAGTTTGCTCTTCCTCAAATAGAAAGTCCTGCATGACCCAAGGTCATTGTTCCCCATAAATCTCTCCAGAACAATTTTGTCTGTTTATCTTACTGAGCCAAACTTTTTTCAAGAATTATATGTTTCCTCTATGTCATATTCATTTTGAAAATGCTTCTCTTTCAATGCAGCTGTGACAGAATAATGTGTTCCTTGCTGAATAGAATGCAGAATAATTTCTTGTCCAATAAAAATGAAAAAATGGAGCTGTTCAAAAGAAGTTTCTAAATTGTCCTGCAGAAAATACTCCAGAGAGATACCCCAGCGAGCTGGAAGATCAAAGGGTGACACTCAGAACTCATCCATTCGCATTTATCCTTTAGCAGTGTGTGATGTGCCAGTCATTGGCTTTTTGCTGTTACTAAGGCTGCAAACAAACACTACAATTACTGAAGAAAAGACCTGTAGCTGTGTGGTAGATTAAAAAGAAAACTTCAAAAGTAAGTCTTAAGTTCACAGACACCCATTGTGATTGGTTTCTGGTCAAGGGCCATGTAGAGCTGTCATTATTCACTTTGACTGAGTCATGGATCGGCACTGAGGAGTAAGGCTTCTTCCCCAGAAGATGCACGCACACACAACACTTTTATATACTTTCGGGGAATATGCGGATTCTCTAAAGCCCCCATCTTTACCCCAGTCAAAAAAGGAAGTTACAGAAATCAGTATAAATAGCTGCTCTTTATATTTTCACTTTTAAAATTCTAGAAAGTTATGGTTTGTTCTATCTGTATTTTTTAAGATTACAAAGAAAAAGACAAAATAATGTTCGTTTATTTAATTCTGGAATTGTACATGGCTGAAATAATAGCTAATAGGAGTCACAACAACATTAATTTTAAAATTCTGGTGAGGCAGGTTAGAACAAAATAAACCATTTTGAGATTTCTCCAAGGTCTAAATTATCAGTTTATCTGGAAATGCTAAAAAAAAAATTATACAAAAAAAATCTGTGGGAGTAGGGCCATCTTATTTTAAGTACATGAATTAGCATTGCTATTCCAGAGCATGAACTTGTACCTTTAGCTATTCATTGTCTCTTTCGGATGAACTTCTTGGGAATTGTAAATGCTCCGGAATGAAGGGAACAGTGGGGGCCAAAGGGGGGAAGCAGCTAAGTAGTCACTGATATCACTATGAATGGCTCTTCGACTTATAAGACATCTAAAAATTACCATCAACCCAAAAAGCATCATGATTTTGGTGCCTTAGAGAATCCAACAATAATATCTGAACATCAACTTTCTAGTATCTTGCAATTCACTTTATAGACATTTTCACAGATATTATCATATTTAATTCTTTTTATAACCATCTATGGTAGTTATTACCATTCTTATTTTTTGAATGTGGAAATTAAGGTCAGAGAGGTCAAATAACTTGGCCCCAAATCCCAGTTGTGATAGATCTGGGGCTTCAGTCAAAGTTTCTGATTTCCCTCCTTTTTACTCAGTCAAGAACTGTACAGTTTCATGTCAGAGTCACCTGGCACTTCAGAGTCTCCATCTGGCTATCACTGTCAGGGAGAACTTGTAAAACCAGACTGGCTTCACCTAGGGCAGGAAGGGCTGAGGCTAAGCCCTTTTGTCAGAGAGGAGCCCCACAGAGGTATGTGGTAAAGAGTAGTGGCTTCTGGGGTTGGGAGTTTGGTAGCAAAGAACATAAAAAAGAGACTTCCTTACTTCTCAGTTCCATCAGAGTCTAAACGAACAGCACGATTTGATGAGAAAGTGAAAGAGGTCTTTAGGAATGAGGTAAAAACAAAAACAACAAAACTAGAGGTCCAATCAACTTTGCGCTTCATTCTTTGCTAAGAAAGATGCTAAGAAGATTTTCCCTCCCAAATTCCAGCTTGAAGCTGAAAGATCAGAGGCACAGAACAAATAGTGACAAAGGCACAGTATGTTCTAACCCTAATCAGAATGTGAATGCAAATACATAGCTGCAACTGGAGGGTGCTCATTGAAGAGACCTGAAAGAACGAACCCAAGAGGAAGAGTGTGGGTCTAAGACAATTTATAGTCACAGATGACCCTGCAATCTGATGACAGGTGACAAGTCCAATACCCTGTTACGAAAATCCAACATTTACCATCAGTTTGTTTTCACTTTTATTTTTCAGTTTTTAAAAAGGTTTTTTTAAAAGTTTATTTTATTTCTAGAGAGATGGGAAGAGAAGAAGAAAGAGAGGGAGAAAAACATCAGTGTGAGTGAAAAGTATCAGTTGGTTGCCTCTCGGATGCAACCTGACCACAGACTGAACCCATGACGCAGCACGCGCCCCGACCAGGAATCCAACCTGCAACCCTTCCTTTGCTGGACGATGGCCAAACAACTGAGCCACACCAGTCAGGGCCGTTTATATTTTATTTTAAAAGTAATGCACAGATATTTGAGTATTAAGTATAAAATATGAGATTATAATGTTTTTGAATTTTTGAAATATTTTTAATGGATTTTCAGAAAGCCCAACCAATACCCAGAGTCTCCACAGGAATCCTTACAGACCTAGCAGCCTGTCTCTTCAGGACTTTAATATAAGTGAACAGCACCAGTTCAAGGTATGAAACCACAGGTCAATATCCAAAACCCAGAATACAGCTGACAAACAACACCACTTAGGAAAATTAGCCTATATTTGAAAACAAAAGAGCGGAAACCTGGCCCGGGTTCTAACAACTGAGTCTACAACAAAAGGCTCTCATAAGGCTTGGATGGTGGTCTCAGAGAGCTGGCAAAGGAGCAGATTCTCACGCTCCTCCTACAAATTAGTCGGGTTTATTCTTCCAGATAATTTAAGAGGAGATGTTTTATTGACTTATTCTAATTAGGAATGATAGTTTTCTAGTGAAATTTACAGGAAAATTTATGTTTATTTCTTTTCTGTCCTGCTAAACTGGAAATAGTTTCCTAGAATTTCTGTAGGAGGGTAGAATGGCTTTGAATTGAAATCTTTAAGTACACAAATTTAAGTTCTTTTTTTCATAGTTTTCAGTCAACCTACAAAGCTGCCAGAATCATAAAAGAGTTCTGGTAGAATATTTAACAATAGAAATGTTCCCTAAAAGAAAAGCAGTGTGTAGGTGAAAAGGCATTTTTGCTGATAGTTGTAAAAATGCAACAATTGAGGCAATGTGTTTTTGCAGTTATAGAAGTTACAGACCTTTTTTTTCTCTTGAAATAGCACTGACCTGTAAAGGAAAGCTGGATTTCTGCTCCCCACTCTCTCTACCTTTTCTATTAAACATCAGGAGAAGCCCTGGCTGGTGTGGCTCAGTGGATTGGGTGCTGGCCTGCAAACCAAAGGGTTTCCAATTCAATTCCCAGTCAGGACACATGCTTGGGTTGCTGGCCAGGTCCCCAGTGTGGTGCATGGGAGAGGCAAGCACACATTGATGTTTCTCTCCCTCCCTCTTTCCCTTCTTCTCTCTCTAAAAATAAATAAATAAAATCTTAAGGAAAAATAAACAGCACAAGAAGACAGAAGATAGAGGACCTGTGGTGAAGAAGAAAGAAGAAAAGAAAGTGTTGCACTTGGGAATTCTTCATATTAGTTGAATGAAGGGCCCCCCAACTGCTCCTGGGGCCAGCATAACAATAGCCATAACTTTCAACATCATATTTATATATCTTTTAACTTTAGGACCACATGGAATGCTGTGCTTTCTAGAAAACTTTCATGTAATAGTGGGCCATATACTTGTAAAGTTCCATTCTATCTTATCTTTTTCATTATAAATATTATCTACTTCAAGGAATGAGTTTATATTTCTTTCAGTTCTTTTTCTCATGGGCATTCTTTCTTCCACCCTTTTTATTGTAAAGAGAAGGATATCAGGCCTCAAAGGATTAGAGGAGGGCTAGCTTGACCTTCCTAAATCTTATTTGCAGAAATTTGCATTTTATAGGCAGTAAATAAAATTTTCTTAGTTCTACCCATAAACAAATGCTGGCTTTTGAGTGAGAAATTGCTATGTTCCTCAGCAGTTGCTTCTACTTATCTAGCAAGTTTTCTGACATGGAATAAAGAATTGGCATTCTGTCTAAATACAGCATGAAGACAGAGTTTATGAATGCTATTAATCAGAACTGCTATCACAATTATAGAAGGCCCACAGTTATTCTTTTTCTGCTCTCTACAGCATTGATTCGAATGAATAGTGTTGAGTTAAATAGTGTTCTGACTTCAGGCTCTCATTGTATCAGCATCTCCAGACCTTACCTAGGCAGAGCTCAATAAAGAAGCCTCTTGAGTATCTACTAAGTTCCAGGATAATGTAATCTTTAGAACAGGCTCTAGATATAGAACTAGGTTGGCATTGTTCTTCTATTGCTAACTAGCTGTGCAAGTTCTTAACCTCTTTGCATCTTAGTTCCTTTTTTTGTAAAAGATAATAACAGTGCCTTCCTTACAGAGGTGAAAAACTTAGGAAATACAATGTGTCAGGCTGGTCTTGGGACTGTTCGTGTTCAGTCAATTCCTTGCCTTTCCCTAGCCTACTCTGTATCACGGAGAGGGCTGACTCCTTCAGGATGCATTCCCCAGGCTCCTGTGTCAACAGCTTCTGGCGGGTGGAAGATCCAGGTGGGGGGAAAGAAAGAAGCTTGGGCATTTCCCCCTCCCTCTCAGTTTCAGGGATATTCTCAGGTAACAGCTACATCCTAACACTTACTGAGCAGACCCACCCACCTTCCTACTTCCTTCAGGTGCCCCCAGGCCCCTGGACTCCTGACTCTCCATCCCCGGGATGACACTGGCTTCCTGCTGTTGCTGCTCTCTGGCTAACCTCACTCTTCCCTGTTTGACTCTCCATTCCTCCAGTCACCTGTATGAGCAGTTCCTGAAATTAATATCTCTGTTGTAAATTCTTAGAGTGGTTTCTGTTTTCCTGGTAAGTTTCATATTGATTCATCTATATAAAATATTTAGTATAACAAGTTCTCCTTACATGATAGGTATTAACAAATACAAAGCAAGTAGAAATTAGTAAATCTGTAAACATTTTAAGTATAAGGGAAAAAAACAGGCTTACAAACACTTATTAACAATTCCAAAATCTATAAAGCTCTCTGAAAACTTGAGTTTTTCAAAACGTTGTTTGTGGCAAGCTCATTTGACTGCAAATTCTGACATGAACTGACATGAAGCTACAGAGTATTTATTTATCCCACTTTATTTTTAAAAAGATATTTTATTTATTTATTTATATTTATTTTTTGAGGGGTTTTTTAATTTAATTTAATTTTATTTTATTTTACATTTAAAAAATTTTTTTTATTTTAGTTTATTCAGTACAGTTTCTATCCTTTATTCCCATTCCAGCCCTCCCACCCATTCCTCCCCTCCTCCCTCCCCTTTCCAACACCCCTAGTTTTGTCCATGTGTCCTCTATATTTGTTCCTGTAAACCCTTCCCTTCTCCCCTGAAATTCCCTCCTCTCTCCCCTCTGGTCACTGACTACCTGTCCTCTATTTCAGTGTCTTTTGTTATATTTTACTTGGTTCTTTGTTTTGTTGTTTAGGTTCCTGTTAAAGGTGAGATCATATGGTATTTGTCTTTCAATGCCTGGCTTATTTCTCTTAGCATAATGCTTTCCATCTCCATCCATGCTGTTGCAAAGGGTATGAGATCCTTCTTTCTTTCTGTTGTATAATATTCCATTGTGTAAATGTAGCATAGTTTTTTTATCCATTCATTTACTGATGGGCACCTA
>CM052539.1:65607668-65626105 GCA_028533065.1 Trachops cirrhosus | reverse complement strand
TATCAAATGATACAATATAATCAGCCAAGCAAAGAAGTCTATACAAAAAGAAGAGGAATACCAAAATACTATAAAAATAAAAGGTGTACAAATAATGAAATAATGATAATACAGTTATGCAATTACTTGCAGGTCCAAAAAAAAAAAAAGGAAGGAACCAAGCAGACAATGGAAGGAAGAGAAAGAGATAAATTTGGAAAGCAAGGGAGCAGGGTCAAGACCAGGGTGACAGAAAGAGAAGCATAAAGAATTGATAGATCAAAAAATAATAGGAATTAAAAGATGAAAGTTTACTTTAAAATAATTAAAAGAAAACAAAAACAAACAAACACACAACAAACAAAACAAAACAAAACAAAACAAAAACACCTATTGTTGATTTCAGACTGGCCAAACCGGTTTTTCTAGCTGGTTTCCGCCCACTGAGGGGCGACTGGAGACAGTTTTTCTCTGTTCCCGTTCAGGACTCAGTCAGCCTCTGGCGTACTGTTCATAGTGTAGGCTTGCGCATACGTTCTCCCCCAAGCCCGTCTGGTGCTTCCCAGAAGGGACCTGTGTGTGGGGGCTGGGTGCCACTATGTGCGTCCTTGGGAGTTCACCACAGTGTGTTCCGATGTCCCGCGGAGCGCCCACGCCTTTTCCGGGTTCACGGGTGCACACTCTCTAGATCCTGAGGGGTGCCCACTTCTCCTACCTTCAGGGCCTGGGCCTCACAGGTCCCACGGAGCGTCCACACCTTTTCTGGGTTCACAGGTGCGCAGTCTCTGGGTCCCGAGGGGTGCCCACTTCCCCCAAATTCACAGCCTGGACCTCATAGGTCCTGGGGAGCGCCCGCGCCTTTTCCTTTTTCAACGCTGTGGTTTCTGAGACTTTCACCAAAGCATGTTGGGGGCATGGGCATAGAGGCGGGTGCCTCTGGATACACCGGGTGGGTTGCACACTTTCACCAGGGCTTTGAGTGAGTGCTTACAGACCCTGTGTGGGTGCCTCTTCGTCCTCACTCCTCTCTCACTCCTCTCTCTGTGCCCTCTGGTAAACTGGCCTCCCCCAGTGCTGCTCAGTCCTTGTTTGGCCAGGGAGGGAGCGGATGACTCAGCTCTCTCCCAGTAGCCCTGTGCCTACCCCGGCGCGCTGGGCCTGGAGCTGCAACCTCCCTGGTCCCCGCGCTGATCCACGTAGTCTCCTTACCGTGGGGTTTTTCAATGTCTGTTACAATTTGAGATCTCCTATTTTCATTTATGTCGTGATAATGTTGGCTCTTTGCTCTGTTCCTTCCTAGAATGGCTAGGATTTTTTTCCTGGTTGTGGGAGAGTAGAATCTGTTGCGTCCTACCACGCCGCCATCTTGGAGTCTCTTTATTTATTTTTAGAGAGAGAGGAAGGGAGGGAGAAAGAGAGGGAGAAAAGTATCAATGTGTAGTTGCCTCTTACGTGGCCCCCACTGGAGAACTGGCCTGCAACCAGTTCTCAGGCATGTGCCCAGGCATGTGCCCTGACTGGGAATCGAACTGGCGACACTATTTATCCCACTTTATGTGACCTTATTTATGCCTTATTGCATAAAAGCTGGTGTGCTTGATTTCAAGAGACTGATCAGGTTCCTCTGGGGATGTTATACAATAACAGAATGTATGCATAGTTTCTGTATAAACTTCAGAAGATTCTGAATTCAGAAATCCACTGGACCCAGGATTTGGAACAAGGGGGTTGTATGGCTGTATCAGATTTCAAGAAAAGAAAAAGTTGTTTTTGAAATGGACCTTGCAGAATTGGCATAGTAGAATGACATCGATAGGAGGTAGGGGAATTCTGAATTTTAAAAAAGTTATGAAGAAAAATATGGAAAAAGGGAAAAGGAGATGAAGGTAGAAAATAGTAAGTAGAAGTCATAGAAAGGAAAGAAGAGAGAATGAATAAGATACAAATAAAAAATTCTTCAAATGCTGGATTATATTGCTAAGAAGTGAAGAACCCTTTGAGAATTTTGAGCAGAGGAGCAACTTACCTAACAAGGTGCTTAAAGGAACATTAAACTAAGAGTCTAGCATGAAGAAAAAAACTCTTGGAGATGGAGATATATTGAACAGGTTGCTCTAATAAGAAAGTGCAATAGAAGCGAGGCAGTGGTGTTCCAAACAATTATGGATATGGAATCTACAGGAGTTGATAATTGATTGGATAGGCAGAAGAAAAAGTGTGATGGCTAATTCTGTGTCAACTTCACTGGCCTGAGGGATGCCCTGAGAGCTGGTAAAATATTATCTCTGGACACATCTGTGAGGATGTGTCCAGAGGAGTTTAGCGTTTGAATCAGTATACTGAGTGTAGAAGATTGTTCTCACTGATGTGGGCAGGCATCATCCAATCCACTGACAGCCTGAATATTGTCAAAAAGGCAGAGGAGGGACAAATTTGTTCTCTGCTTGAACTAGAACATCCATCTTCCCCTGCCTTTGGACATTTGCGCTCCTGGTCCAAGGACCTTCGAACTTGGACCAAGACTTTCCTGCTCCATTGATTCTCAGACCTTCAGGATTGAATTAGGACTATACCACTGACTTTCCTAGGCTTCCACTTAGCAGACAGCAGACTGTGGGACTTCTCAGTCTTTACAATTACATGAACCAATCCCTCATACTAAATCTCTTTCTAAATCTCTCTTCTTTGTTCTATTTCCCTAGAGAATCCCAACTAATACAGAAGGATATCTAGAATAATTAAGTTCTTACCTGAACAATTGAAAGAATAGCGCTACTATTAACAGAAATAATGCAAGGCAGGAGGAAGAGCAAGTTTGGCAGAAGATGCTATGTTTCAATTGTGACATACCAAGAGACTCAAAAATTAAGACCATCAGGAAATGATTCAATGTTTATAAAGATGGTAAGTAAATATCATCTTTGCTATAGTAATTTATGGATTTATGAGATTGTGCAAAAAGCAATTTCAAGTATGTCCCTCATTTGAAATTACCATCTAGAAATTTAACTTCAGAACTGATGAATTTGCTTTGGTAAAGCTCTTCAAAACAAAAGCCTTGCCAATGCTAGAATTTAAATAAATATCTTTTAACTAAAACCAGAAATTCCTATGTTCACATTAACAATTCATTTCCTCAGTACATATGCCACAGTTCCAGAATTCCAAATTCAATGAATGCATAATTACAACAAAATTCTAAAGTTAATTTTATGGTTTTGACTTCTTGTGAATATGGAATTATCATTTTAAAGTGATATGAAAATTATCATTCTTCCAAAGTAGTTTATTAAATAGACATTTATCCCCTTCCTTTGTGATACGCCAGTCACAATTGCATTTTTCTCATTGCTCAAGCACCATGGAAAATGCAGTGGCATAGAAACAGGTGCACTCCTTTTATTACAGAGAAAGTGTCTTGCTTAAAAAGCAAACATGGTTTTAGCTCTTATGACTAGTTCCTTTTAAGTGACTCTCCTTGTGGACCGAGAGGGGTTCCATGTGCTAAGGCACCTGCACTAGTTTGCACCATAACCAAATACTACAATACTTCACAGTTTTGGAGGTTAGCGGTCCAAAATCAAGATGTCAGCAGGGTTGGGTTTTTTTTTTTAATTTTTAAATTTTTATTTTTAGAGGTCTGTGAAGGAAGGATTTGTTCCAGGCCTCTTTTCTTGGCTCGTATATGGCTGTCTCCCTGTGTCTCTTCACACTGTCTTCCCTTTATGCATATCTGTCTCTGTATCCAAATTTCCCCTTTTATAAGGACATCAGTCATGATGAAACATGAGCCTACTCTGATAATCTCGTTTTAACTTGATTTCTTCTTAAGGACCCTATCTACAAATAAGGTCACATTCTGAGGTACTGGGGTTTAGGACTCCAAACATTTTGGGGGGAGGACAGAGTTCAATCTATAACAACACTTCCTCATAAGGTATGTTCCCACGACTCAGGAATCCCTAGGCTCCATTACAACGTAGGGAAACACTGTGGAGTGTCTTGAGAACTGGATAGAGAGCTGGCTGCCAAGTAGATGTGATGGACCTCCTGGCTGGGAGGCTGGCATAGCCAGCCCTATCAAGGAGGAAAATTGATAACCAATTGAAAGATGATTAATTGTTCACTGAGTCCTCTTTATTTTTAGAATAAAGATATTCTCTCCAAAAAATTAGAGCCCGGATACATCATAATTGTCTACCTATGAGTAAAAGCAGTAACTTTGTTATGGAAAAGTTTTCAAGAGAGGTACTTTTATTTTCTTTAAGTATTTGTCTTAATTAGCTTTTATTTATGTATAAGTTTCTATTGACAGGGCTTTGTCTTATATTCAGCATAGTAATTTTTTCAACTGAAAGAATAAACTGATGAACAAATTAAATTGCCTTATCATTTGTGGAGAAGAATAAGGGAGAGGCAACAAATAACAGGATGCCCTGTAGATAAAATTAAAATATAAAACATCATAACTTAGAGATTTTGTAGACCCTTGTAAGTAAAGTTTAGTTCTAGGGATCCAAGATGGTGGTGAAGTGGGTAGAAGGTACACTCACTTCCTTCCAAGACCAAACCAGAATTACGACTAAAATATAGAATAATCAGCTTGAATAACCAACTGAAGACTAGCTGAACAGGTCTTATAACCAAGGATTACAGAAGAGGCTACATGGAGAATGGTTGGAAAGGCACAGATGAGAAAAGGACTGGTCCTGCTCTCACATGCAGCAGCTGAGAATTCAGAGGGATATCTCAGCTTCCAAGGTCCCACCTGAGAAGCAAGGGGTCTCAACCTCACATTGGGATCCCTAGCCAGAAACACCAGTGCCCAGAAGAGGGGGCCACATAACACCTGGCTATGAAAATCAGTGGGGATTTTGTCTGCCAGGGAGAGTCTGGAGTTGGCTAGAAAACTTGGAGTCCTCTTAAAGAACCAGTGCACAAAATCCTGTTCTTGCCACTTACCCTAGGCTCCTGTGAAGGGAGGGTTGTTCAAAACAGAGTAGAGTCCTGTGAACAAAGACTGAGTTTTACGGCTCTGGGGAGAGAGCTGAAGGGACAGCTGCCAGGGTCCCTGTGTGGCTTCCTCTCCCACACCTCAGATGCATCTTTCTTAGGTAGAGCACCCCCCTCCATATGACATAAACCTTGAGGAATGCAATAGCCCCACCTTCCTGAATCCCTATCACCCACCCCTTGGAGCTCATGCCCTTCATAGGAGCCAGCTGCCTGAGCCTGCAGTTTAGATGTCCAGGTAGACCAAAGAGGTATCATAGACTGAGTTATGTGGCTCTGGGGTGGTGGCCCCCCACCCCAAACCTGTAGCCTGACTGGTGTCTTCCCCTCACAGAGATCCACTAGCTCCATCTTCCAACTCCTGGCAACCCTGCCCTGCTGAGCTTTGGCTTTCTATGAGGTCTGGGTAGAATTTGGGATAGACTGACTTGTGGGTCCCTAGGACAGGGGCCATTTTTCCCTTGCATGCATGACTGGTGCAAAGTCCTATCTTCCCATGGCCAAGTCTTGGTCTGTTTGGGTCTGAAAACTCTGTTTGTCTCCTCCTGACAATTCCCTGAGACCTCAACCAACCACAAAATTTGCAGGGACCTGGAGGGGGTGGCTAGCCTTGGTGAACCCGGGAACTTAGACTGAGTGGTCTCAGACCCAGCACTGGCACTGAGTTTGAAACTGCATCAATTTGGTGAACACTGCTGGCCCCTACCTGGTGATTCACTGAGAACCTACCTTGCCTAACTCACATACTGCCAGAAGTCTTTCAGTGACTGAGCCTAGCAGGAAACTGGCAAGAGGTGGCAGGTGGAGGTGGGTCTTGGGGTACCTTGAAACTTTTGCTGAACTTCCCTGGGCCCAATGCTGGTGGAAGCTGGCCTTGGTGACCACAGGACCCTTCCTACTGACATCCAGGCCCATCAGAGGCAGCCACAAATTGTGGATTGCCTTGTAGCTCCAAACAGGTTGCCCAGGGCCAGTCACAAGGAGTATCTGACATTGATCTGCACCATAGTCCTTCCCAAGAGGCCCCCAAACCAATACATCCAGTAGCAAATGTTAGACAACAACAGAACACGATCCAGTTAGCTCCTTAAGCAGCACATCCAAAGGGAGATCTAGGTAGGCACCAGGCCCTGCTGAGGAGAATTCTGTTTCATGTGGTGAGCACCTGCACAGCAGCTTTCTATACCATGGTTGGGTTCAGTCTTTACAGTCAGCCAGGCTAAGGGTTGATGTGATGCATGGATAGGCCAATAGTGGTTGAGACTCAACTACAGCAGGAAGGCTCACATAACACATGCAAAGGACATTCCTGAAGCACCCATATCAGGTGATCAAGGAGACTGTGCCACTTTGTCCCAAAGGACACATACTACATAAGGCCACGCAGCCAAGACTGGGAGACATAGTAGATCTACCTAATACATAGAAACAAACACAGAGAGGCAGCCAAAATCGGAGACAAAGAAACATGCCACAAATGAAAGAATAGGAGATATCTCCAGGAAAATAGCTTAATGAAATGGAGGCAAGCAATCTACAAGATATAGAGTTCAAAACAATGGTTGTAAGGATACTTAAGGAACTTAGAATGAACTTCAACAGCATGAAAAAGGACATAAAAACCACAAAAAAGAATCCATTAGAATTGAAGAATACAATATCTGAAATTAAAAATAAACTAGAAAAAATAAACAGTAGGTTGGATGAAAGAGGATTAAATCAGTGAGTTGGAAGACAAGGTAGTAGAAAACACCCAATTAGAGAAGCAAAAAATAAAAAATAAATAAAAAATGAGGTTAGTTTAAGGGACCTCTGGGACAACATGACATATAAAAGTTTCCATATTATAGGGAAACCAGAAGGAGAAGAGAGAGATCAAGGGACTGTGAACCTATTTGGAGAAATAATGACTGAAAATTTTCTAACCTGGTAAAGGAAAAAGACATACAAGTTGAGAAAGTGCAAAGAGTCCCAAACAAGGTGAACTCAAACAGGCCTACACATCATAATTCAAATGTAAAAGGTTAAAGACAAAAAGAGGTGGGGAGGGTTGGGTGGGTGGGCTGGAATGGGAATAAAAGATAGAAACTGTACTGAATAATCTAAAATAAAAAAAATATTGGTAAAAAAAAAAAAAGACAAAAAGAGAATCTTAAAAGTAGCAAGAGAAAGCCCTACAAGGAAGCTCCCATAAGATTGTCAGCTGATTTCCAACAGAAATTTTCTGGCCAGAAATGATTGTCATTAAATAGTCAAAGTAATGAAAAGCAAGGACCCAAAACCAATACCACTTACTCGGCAAGGCTGTCATTTAAAATTGAAGGGAAAATAAAGAGCTTTTCAGACAAAAACAAACAAACAACCAAACTTAAAGGAGCTTATTACCATCAAACCATTACAAAAAATGTTAAACAATATTTTTTAAGAAGAAGAAGAAGAAAAAGAGAAACATAGTTATAAAGGGTAAAATGGCAATAAATACATCCCTATCAATAATCGCTTTATATGTATTTGACTTAAAGGTTCTAATCAAAAGACATCGAGTGAAGACAGTGGCATAGGTAAACACAGCCTGCCTCTGCACACAACCACATCCAAATTACAAATAAAGTATAGGACAACCATCACTCAGACTCATCAGAAATTGAATTGAATGGAAGTCTGACAACTACGGAATTAAAGAAACCACATCCATCCAGGCTTGTAGGAGGGATGGAGACATGGAACTGGCTGGTCCCATATCCACATGTGGTAGATAAAAATTCAGGAGGGTATCTTGGGAGTAAGGAGTTCTAGCTGCACGTTAGGCCCACTAGCCCACAGTTCCAGTATCAGGAATATAAGTCCCCATAACTTCTGGCTGCAAAAACTAGTGGGGATTGAGTGGGTGGAAGAAGCTTCTGGAGTCCCAAGCAGTTCCCCTTAAATAACCCATAAACAGACTTACTCAGACTCACTCCCTCTGAGCTCTAGTACCAGGGTAGCAACTTGAAAGGCACCAGTAGCATATAGGGAGGAACTGAAGTGGCTGGCATTAAGGCAGGAGCTTGGGACAGCTTTCTCCCAGACAGAAAGGCAGGCAGAGGCCACTGTCCCTTTGCTGAGACCTCCATTTACATACCCGCAGAACTGGCAGAGAGGTGCCATATCTGAGATTCCATCAATCTGGCTAACACTGTTTGCTCCACACTGATAATCCCCTTAGACTGATTGTTCCACCTAATTTATGGGCCCTCCTGAACTGTTAACCATGACTTTCCCATATGATTGGCAAGTCTCAGCTTATGTTTCACAACTTCCTAACTCCTATCAAACAGGCAACAGCTGGCCTTAGTAAGCCCCCAGCTTCTGTATCACTTGCTAAGTGGTCCAGGCCCATCACTAGCAGCAGCCAGCCTAGATTCACAGCTTGGCTTCAGGTGGGAATCTCCACGTCCAGCACATGTAGCAGCCATCTCAGATTGCTTTATAGATAATACAGCATGATTCTGGGAAGAACAAAGGAGGGGGCTTACCTTGGCCTGCACCATCTGGGAAAACCCAGAACCTGCATGCCCAGTAGACAGCTATAGACCATGTCAGAGCAGCACCAGCCTGCCCCTGCACAGCTGATCCTCCTTGGAGGGCAAAGGTTGGTGGTCCATGGTCATAGCCAGTCCTTGCAGTTGACTGGCCTGGTTAAATCCCTCCCATGATCCTGCCAACAGCAATCAATGCTCAGCTGTAAGAGGAGGGTGCATTCTGCCCATACAAAGCTACAAAGCGTGCACCTTGAGTACTCAGCTTGGGTGATAGGGAAAGGCTATGCTCCCTGACCCTACAGGATACCTTATACTTTAGGTCACACTACCAAAACAGGGAGTCATAGCAGCTCTACCTAATACATAGGAATAAACACAGGAAGGCTGCCAAAACAAGGAGACAAAAAACATGGCCCACATGAAAGAACAGATCAAAACTCCAGAAAAAGAGCTAAACAAAATGGAGGTAAGAAAGCTGTCAATGTAGAGGTCTAAACATGGGTTATAAGGATGCCCAAGGAACTTAGTGAGGACCTCAACAGCATAAAAAAGATCCAGTCAGAGATGAAGGATACACTAATTGAAATAAAGAACAATTTACAGGGAAACAACAGTAGAGTGGATGAAGCCGAGAATCAATCAATGATTTGGAACATAAGGAAGTATAAAAACAACCAATCAGAACAAAAAGAAGAAAAAAGAACTCCCCTGCCCCCCAAATGAAGATAGTGAAAGCAGCCTCTGGGGCAACTTCAAGTGTTCCAATATTCACATCATAGGAGTGCCAGAAGGAGAAGAGAAAGAGCAAGAAATTGGAAATCTATTTTAAAAAATAATGAATGAAAACTGCCCTAACTTGGTGAAGGAAATAGATATGCAAGTCCAGAATACAAAGAGTCCCAAACAAGATGGATGCAAAGAGGCCCACTCCAAGACACGTCAAAATTAAAATACCAAAAGCTAAAGATAAAGAAAAAATCTTAAAAACAGCAAGCAAAAAGCTGTGTTACCTACAAGGGAGTTCCCATAAGACTGTCAGCTGATTTCTCAAATGAAACTTTGCAAGCTACAAGGGATTGGCAAGAAATATTCAGAGTCATTAAAAGCAAGGATCCAGAGCCAAGATTGTGCTATGCAGAAAAGCTTTCATTTAGAATCAAAGAGCAGATAAAGAGCTTCCCAGAGAAGAAAAAACTAAAGGAGTTCATCATCACCAAACCATTATTATATGAAATATTAAGCCCTTATTTAAGAAAAAGAAAATAAAATCTATGAACAATAAAATGGCAATAATTACATATCTATCAACAATTGAATCTAAAAGACAAACTAAGCAAACAAGAAGAACAGAGACAGAATCATGGATACAGCGAGTGTTTTGATATTTGCCAGATAGGAAGGGGTTCTGGGGGATGGGTGAAGAGGTGAGGGGATTAAGAAGTACAAATATGTAGTTACGGAATTACCATGAGGATGTAAAGTACAGTCTAGGAAATGGAGTAGCCAAATAATTTATATGCCTGACCCATGGATATGAGCAATGTTGTGGGGATTGCCTGAGGTAGTAGCAGGTACTGGGTAGAGGGGGGTGAAGTGGGAAAAATTGGGACAACTGTAATAGCATAATCAATAAAATATAATTTAAAAAGACTTAGGATAAGAATACCAAACCCATATATGTACTGTCTACAGGAGGCCCTCTCAGAATGAAAGATACATACAGACTAAAGGTATTTCATACAAATAGAAATAAAAATAAAGCTGGGGTATCAATATTTATGGCAGAAAATATAGACTTTAAAACAAAGGCTATCATAAGAGACAAAGAAGAAGAACAGTACATAATGATAAAGCAATCAATCCAATAAGAGAATAAAACACTTGTAAAGATTAATGCACCCAGAATAAAAACATCTAAATATATAAAGCAAATCTTGATGGACATTAAGGGAAAGATTAACAGCAATATAGCCCTAGTAGGGGATTTTAACACCCCATTGACATGAATGGATAGATGTCTCAGACAGAAAATCAGCAAAGAAGTAGTGACCTTAAATGACACACTAAATCAAATTGATTTAATTGATATCTTCTAAGCATTTCACCCCCAGGCAGCAGAATATACATTCTTTTTAAGTGCACATGGAACATTTTCTTGGATAGACCACATGCTGGGATGCAAAGCAAGTGCCAAGAAATTTAAGAAAATTGAAATTGTATCAAGCATGCTCTCTGACCACAATGGTATGAAATAGAAATCAATTATAAGAAGAAAACTGAAAAACACACAAACATATGGAGGCTAAAACATGTTACTAAACAGTGACGGGGTTAACAGTGAGATCAACAAAGAAATCAAAAGATACCTCAAGACTAATGGAAATGGGAAAACCACAACCCAAAATTTATGGGATGCATTGCAGTCTTGAGACAGAAATCCATAGCATTACAGGCTTACCTCAATAAACAAGAAAAATCCCAAATAAACAATCTAACCTTACACTTAAATGAACTAGAAAAAGAACAACAAAGCGAGCTCAAAGTGAGTAGAAGAAAGGAAATAATAAAGATTACAGCCTCAGATACATGTAATCCGGAACTTCCGGAACTTCCTCAATGTGCAGTCCATGACAATAATTTAAGTACATGGGAAATTCTTTAAGAAACCTCTTACATAAAACATCAACAGGGGCAAACATTTTCTTTTAACTAATCTTTCCATATTTTGTTTCTTTGTTGTAGCCCCTGGTCCTTGCCTTGGCAGGAGCCACCAATATGACTGCACATTTGACTGGACCATATTAAAGCAAAAAGCAGCCTAGCAGTCAGCCTAGCAGTCAAGGTCAGGGCCAGCAGTTCCAAAGCCCCCCAGGTGAGCACACTGACAAAACCAAGAGTAACAAGAAAGTTTTCTAAGCAAGAATAGAAGAAGCAGGAAAAACAGTGCAGATGACTGGAGTGGCATTTGGTTCTCCCCAAATGCAGAAATTTTAGTTCATATGTATACTAACCAGTGTACCTGTGATGCAGGGCCCCAAGTTGTAGCTGCTATAACTGACTAGAAACTGAGGTAGTGAAACACGGTGTCCAGTTTTCTATTGTATTTTTTCAAGTGGAAACATTAACTAAATAGTTGACATTCACAAATTTGTAGAGAAATTGTGCATAGGCCATTTTTTTTATTTGTTAAAATCTTTTACTTTGAATTATACTGCTTTGAGATCTCATTCCAGCAGAATGGCACGAACAATTTTCAGCCACAGTTGTGATGGTTGTAAATACTCGCAAGTGTTCATTCTTAGGATTTATCCATCCCAGTGGTTTGCAAGTTGTTCACTTAAAACATTCTTAAAATGGTTGGCTTCTTGTTTGCAAGCCAACTGTTATGGTAGCAACCAAGGATTTAAGCATATTAAAGACTGCCTGCTTTCCTGTGCTAGAAATAACAGCATCTAAAAGTGAAGACTTAAGCAAAACGTAGTGACTACTAGATTATCCTTAACACTCTGCAATTACTCTATAATGTTCCTGATGTTAAAAAAGAATATTTGTCACACAAATTTAGTTAACATTTAAAAGTGAACATATATGTAGGTATTTTATCTGGAATTTTTTTACCTTGAAATGTGAGTTTTTTTGTTTACAATATCATTAAAAACTATAAACTGTTAAAAAAATAGAAAAGATCGAGGAAACCAAGCACTGGTTCCTGGAAAAGATAAACAAGATGGATAAACCTTTAACCAGACTCATGAAGAAAAAAAAGAGAGAAGACCCAAATAAATAAAATCAGAAATGAAAGAAGAGGAGTAACAACTGACACCACAGAAAAAGAAAGGATTGTAAGGAAATATTATGAACAACTGTATGCCAACAAGTTGGACAATCTGGAAGAAATGGATAAATTCCCAGAAACCTACAATCTTCCAAAACTAATTAAGAGGAAACAGAAAATCTTAAAAGACTAATTATAACAAATAAAATTGAAACAGTAATAAGAAACTTCCAACAAACCAAAGTTCTGGACTGAACGGTTTCACAGGTGAATTTTACCTAACATCCAAGAAAAACTAATACCTACCTTTCTCAAACTAATTTAAACAATTAAAGAGAAGGGAATACTTCCAAGCACACTTTATAAGGACAGTATTATTCTAATTTTTAAACTAGATTAAAAAAACTACAATGAAAAAAATTATAGGCCAATGTCCCTGATAACATAGAAGCAACAATCCTCAACAAAATACTAGCAAACTGAATCCAGGAATACATTAAAAAGATCATACGCCATGATCAAGTGAGATTTATTCCTGGGATGAAAGGTTGGTACAATATTTGCAAATCAATTAATGTGATACACCACATAAAATGAAGGCTAAAAACCCATGATCATATCAATAGAGGCAGAAAAAGCATTTGATAAGACCTAGCACCTATTTATGGTAAAACTCTCAGCAAAGTGAGAATAGAGGCATCATACCTCAATGTAATAAATGCCATATATGACAAACTCACAACATCATACTTGATAGGGAAAAACTAAAAGCATTTCCCTTAAGTTTAGAAATGAGACAGGGTTGTCCGCTTTTACCACTCTTATTTAACATAGTACTGCAAGTCCTAGCCACAGCTGTGAGACAAGAAGAAGAAATAAAAGTCATCCAAGTTGAAAAAAAAGAAGTAAAACCATCGTTATCTGCAGATGACATGATACTGTATATAGAGAACCCTAAGCATTACACCAAACAAACAAACAAAAAAGCTACTAGAACTCATAAATAAATGTAATAAAGTAACGGGACACAAAATAAATATCCAGAAATCAGATGCATTTTCATAGACCAATAGTGATATAACAGAAAGAGAAAATAAGAAAATAACCCCACTTACAACTGCATTAAAACATATTTAAGAATAAATTTAACCAAGGAGTAAAAGGCCTGTACTCAGAAAATTACAAGAAATTGAAGGAGATACAAATAAATGGAAACATATCTTGGGCTCATGAACAGGAAGAATTAACATCATTAAAATGTCCACATAATCAAAGCAATCTAGATTCAAAGCAATTCCTACCAACAGGCCAAATGTGTATTTCACAGAACTAGAACACATAATCCAAAAATTTATATGGAACCTCAGAGGTCCCCAAACAGCCACAGCACTTATGAGCAGGAAGAACAAAGTTGGAGGAATCACACTACCTGATATCAATAAATACACAAGGCCATAGTAATTAAACCAGCATGGTACTTGAAAAACACACACACACAACCACACACACACATATAGATCAATGGAACAGAATTGAGAGCCCCAAAATAAATCTATGCCTATATGGTCAATTAATATTTGACAAAGGAGGCAAGAATTTACAATGGGGAAAACACATTCTATTTAATAAATAGTGTTGGGAATATTGGGCAGATAGATGCAAAAAGTAAATAAAAGTAGACCACCTTCTTGCACCATATACAAGTGTAAACTCAAAATGAGTTCAAGACTTAAATGTAAGACTCAAAACCATAAAATTCCTAGAAAAAAACATACTCAGTAAAATCTTGGACATTTTTCTTAGAAATATTTTTTCTAATATATGTCTTTGGACAAGAGAAAAAAACAACAATAACAAAATAAACAGATGGGACTACATCAAATTAATTTTTTTTCACAGCAAAGGAAATCATCAACAAAATGAAAAGACAACCCACTGAATGGGAGAACATACTCACCAGTGATACATTTGATAAGAGTTTAATATCCAAAGTTTATAAAGAACTCGTACAACTCAACACCAACAAAAACCAAACAATTCAATTAAAAAATGGGTAAAAGACCTGAATAGACATTTCTCCAAAGAATATATAGAGGACTTCAGGCCAAGATGGAGGCGTAGGTAGATACTTTGCCTCCTTGTACAACCAAAAGAAGGACAACACATTAAAAAAAAAATAACCAGAACTGCCAGGAAATCAAATCGTATGGAAGTCTGAAAACCAAGGAGCTAAAGAAGAAACATTCATTCACTCAGACCTGTAGCAGTGTCAGAGACAGGCCGCTGGGGTGGAGAGGACTCACAGCAAGGCTATGGCTGGAGGACCAGGTGCTCCCACATTTGTGTGCAGATAAACCAGGAGGAACAACTGGGGAGCAAGACAGACCATGCAACTCAGGGTTCCAGTGTGGAGAAATAAAACCTCAAAACTTCTGACTGAAAAACCTGTAGGAGTTGTGGAGGTGAGAGAAACTCCCTGCCTCACAGGAGAGTTTGTTGGAGAGACCCACAGGGTCCTAAAACATACACAAACCCACCCACCCGAGAATCAACACCAGAAGGGCACAATTTGCTTGTGGGTAGCAGGGGAAGTGACTGAAAGCTGCTGAGAGCTGAGCACTGTTCCCTCGCAGATCCCTCCCCAACATACAGTGGCACAATGCAGTGACATGGGTTGCCTGACCCTGGCAAATATCTAAGGCTCTGCCCCTTACTATGTAACAGGCACACCAAGACAAAAAACAAATATGGCTCAAATGAAAGAACAGATCAAAGCTCCAGAAAAAATACAACTAAGAGATGAAGAGATAGCCAACCTATCAGATGCAGAGATCAACTGGTAATCAGGATGCTCACAGAAATGGTTGAGTATGGTCAGAAAATAGAGGAAGAAGTGAAGGCTATGCCAAGTCAAATAAAGGAAAATGTACAGGGAACCAGTGATAGGAAAGAAACTGGGACTGAAATCAATGGTTTGGAGCAGAAGGAAGAAATAAACATTCAGCCAGAACATAATGAAGAATTAAGAATTTTTCTTGTTTCTTGTAGACCTAAGGAAGCACACACAAAGGCACATCATAATTATATTACCCAAGATTTAAGAGAAGGAGATAATCTTAAAAGCAGTGGGAGAAAGGGAGACAGTTACTTACAAAGGAGTTCCCCTAAGACTATCAGCTGATTTCTCAAAAAAAAAAAAAAAAAACCCTGAAGGCAAGAAGGGGCTGGAAAAAAGTATTCCAAGTCATGAAAGGCAAGGACCTACATCCAAGATGACTCTATCCAGCAAAGCTATCATTTAGAATGGAAGGGCAGATAAAAGTGCTTCCCAGATGAGGTCAAGTTAAAGGAGTTCATCATCATCAAGCCCTTATTATATGAAATGTTAAGGGAACTTATCTAAGAAGAAGATCAAAAATACTAACAGTAAAATGACAACAAACTCACAACAAGCAACAACCAAACCTAACAACAAAACAAAACAAAAACAAAAACGAACTAAGCAAACAACTAGAACTAGATTCACAGAAGTAGAGATCACATGTAGGATTATCAGCGGGGAAGGGAGGGGGAATAGGGGAAAAGGTACAGGGAATAAGAAGCATAAATGGTAGATATAAAATAGGGGAGGTTAAGAATAGTATGGAAAATGGAGAAGCCAAAGAACTTATATGTATCACCCATGGACATGAACTAAGGTGGGAAAGGATGGTGGGAGGGGTGGTACAGGGCAGAGAGGAATAAAGGGGAGAAAAAAGGGACAACTGTAATAGCATAATAAATAAAATATATTTAAAAAAGAAGACATAGAGATAGCCAATAGACATATGAAAAGATGTTCATTACTAATCAGTAGAGAAATGTAAATAAAAACCACAGTGAAATACCACCTCACACCTGCGAGAATGGCTATCATCAATAAATCAACATATGAGTGGAAGGTGTGAAGAAAAGGGAACCCTCGTTCACTGTTGGTGGCAATGCAGAATGGTGCATACAATGTGGAAAAGAGTATGAAGGGTCTAAAAAATTAAAAATAGAACTGCCTTACGACCCAATGATTCTACTTCTGGGCATATATCAGAAGAAGCTCAAAACACTAATTTGAAAGAATATATTCACCCCTCTGTTCACTGAAGTGTTATTTACATTAGCCAAGTTATTAGAGCAAACCAAGTGCCCATTGATAGTTGAGTGGATAAAAAGACAGTGATAAATATATGCAATGGAATATTACTTGACCAAAAATCTTACCCTTTCTGACAGCATGGATGGACCTAGAGGGTATTATGCTAAGTGAAGTAAGTCAGCCAGAGATAGACAAACACCATATGATCTCACTTATATGGGAAATCTGAAGGACAATATAAATAAACAAACAAAACAGAAATAGGCTCGAAGATACAGAGAGCAGACTCATGGTTGCCAGAGGGGAGGGGATTTGGGGTACTGGGTGAAAAAGGTGAAGGGATTGAGAAGTACAGATTGGTAGTTACCGAATAGTCATGGGATGTAAAGCACATCATAGGGAATATAGTCAATCTTATTGTAATAACTATGTATGGTACCATGTCGGTACTAGAATTATCAGGGGGATCACTTTGTAAATTATATAATTGTCTAACCATTATGTGTACATCTGAAATGAATACAAAATATTATAGAATGTAAGTTGTAATTGAAAAAAAATAAAAAAAGAAAACTTTAGTTCCAAGAAACAATAGAGAGTTAGGTTCAAAGAGAGCAATATTTCTGAGACCATAGGGTCAAGTTAGTGTCAGGCCTAAGAATAACGGGCATAGTGCAATCACTTTGCAATCAGAGTTTTTGTTGTTCCTTTAAAAAAAACAATAATCATTTATTCTGCAGATCAGCAGGTCAACTGAAGATTGGCTGCTCTCACCTGGACTGGGCTCTGTTGACAGTGGGCTCAGACCTCATGTCTGGAAGTCAGCTGATGTAGGAGGGTCTTTGATTTGACTTTGCTTGCTGTATTTGTCATTCTTCTCCGGGCACCAGTGTGCCACTTTGAGTATGTTCTCATGACAGTGTCACAGGAACAAGAGGGCAAGCTCAATTGTGTATGCTCTTACCAAGCTGTTGGTTATATCATTGCTAATATTCCGCTAGTGAAGTCAAAGGGCTGACCCCTAGGTGAAGGGTGGAGTATATTCTTCCTTTTCATGAAAAGAAACTGTGAACTTAGATGGTCAAGGCTATGGGTATGAGGATCAGGGTGATGAAGATTTGGGGCAGTTAGTAATGAGTGCTAGGGAACAGGAAATAGAGGGAGGGAATTTGTGCCTTTTGTGGGGGGGCTAGAATATGGTATATGAAATCTTGGTTTACTTCATAGTTTTGAGAAAATCGCCTGCCCTCAGTTTCTTCAATTATGATCAGATATTAATTATATCTGTATTGTTAGATATTTGTGAAGAATAAAGAGATGACACATATAAAACATTTGTCATGTAGTATATCTTGAGATTATGTTAGATTTCTTCCTTTTTATCTTTCAGAGTACTATTTCACAGTGTACATACCTAAACAACACAAAGACAATTACAAAGCAAAGAACAAATAAATACATAATGGTAGTATTTAAAAATATTTAGGAGGAGAAAAATAAAGGAAAAATTTCTTGGCCTGAAGAAAAGAAGTTATTCAATGAAGATTAATGGAGAGAAATGGAGAGGATATTCCTAGAGTGGAGCTTGATTAAACAAAATGTGAGGATGATGTAAAAATGAATAAAATTTGAAGATTATCTCATAATAACACTTTTTCCCTGTGTGGAAGACTAGAGGAAGAGGATGGTCCTAGATGAATCCTAAGGACCCACCTTTTTATTGGTGACTTTATTGAAAAATATCTCTTCTCTCACTTCAATCTGTTGCCTTTTCTTCTCCTAGATTTTTTTTAGAGGATAGTAATAATAAAAGAAAGCACCAAGTGCTGGAAACAACCTAGATGCCCAGCAGTAAATGAATGGATCAAAAAACTATGGTACATTTACACAATGGAATTCTATGCAGCTGAAAGAAAGAAGGAACTCATACCCTTTGCAACAGCATGGATGGAGTTGGAAAGCATTATGCTAAGCGAAATAAGCCAGGCAGTGAAAGACAAATACCATATGATCTCACCTT
>CM052539.1:65523937-65607168 GCA_028533065.1 Trachops cirrhosus | reverse complement strand
TTTACAGGAACAAATATAGAGGACACATGGACAAAACTAGGGGGATTGGAAATGGGAGGGAGGAGGGGAGGGATGGGTGGGTGGGCTGGAATAGGAATAAAGGATAGAAACTGTACTGAATAAACTAAAATAAAAAATAAAAAAACAATAAGCAAAATTAAAAAAATAAAAAAGAGAATTGAGATATAATTGACATGCTTTAAATTATACATTTAAAGTATAAATTTTGATTCATTTTAACATATGTATAAATCTATCAAGCCATCACCACAAAACAAAATAATGAACATTTTCATTATTTCCAGATGTTTTCTTGTGCTTTTAATAACGTTCTTTCTACCCTCTTCAGGACCCCCTTTCTCCTCCCTCGGCAATCACAGACCTGCTTTCTGTTATTATAGATTAGTTTGTGTTTTCTAGAATCTTACAAAAATGGAATATACACAGGATGTTTTCTTTTTTATCTGCTTCTTTCATTTAGCATAACTTTTTTTTGAGATCCACATTCTTGCATATATAAATTGTTTTTCCTCTTATTGCTGAGGTATATCCACACAATGGATTTATAGATATACCTCCACTTGTTGATTCAGTCACCTATTGAGGGACATTTGGGTTGTTTTCAATTTCTGGCTATTACAAATCTTTTGTAGACAATCACATGTAATTTTTTTGTGTGGATAGATGCTTTCATATCTCTTGAGTATAAAGCTTGAAATGAAATTGTTGGGTAGAATCCTAGGTGTACATTCACCTTTTTAAGCAATTGTCAGACTGTTTTCCAAAATGATTGTAGAATTTTACATTTTATATTTTTTGCATTTGTACATTTACATTTCAAAAACTACTTTTTTCTACCTCATTGGAAATTATGACTCTTTTTATTTCAACTATTGCTTTTGAAGTGGGAGTTTCAGGTAAGACTCCAGTATGGTTAGAGAACTGGGACGTAACCTAGACACTGTTGTGGGTGTGAAAAGGTTTATTACTAACACAATGAGGCAGGCTCTCAAGCAGCTCTAAAAATAGCTTCAGAGAGCAGGGGAAAGGAGACGGGCTTGGCTTTCAGTGTGATTAGGGGATGGGGCCTGGGTAAAGTAACGACTCACTGGAGCAGGCTTACATAGTTTGAACTTCCTGCCAGGGCCAAAGGAGAGAGTTTTCTTATCAGCTTGCCCACATGCGGGACAGAAGGGGAAGTAAGAGTGGTGAGGTCTGAAAGCTGTCAGCAGTCAGACATCAGAAATGGAGTAAGGCTCTTAATTACTTCTCACCCCTAATATTTTAATTTTTATTATTTTTATTGTTGTTCAAGTACAGTTGTCTGCATTTGCCACCCACTTCTCCCCCCACCCCAGCCATCCCTACCTCCCTCCCCTGATTCCATCCCCCTTGGTTTTGTCCATGTGTCCTTTATAGTTGTTCCTGAAAACCCTTCCCCACCTTCCTCCAATTATCCCTTCCCACCTCCCCTCTGGTTACTGTCTGTTTGTTCTTAATTTCAATGTCTCTGGTTGTATTTTATTTGCTTGTTTGTTTTGTTGATTAAGTTCCACTTAAAGGTGAGATCATATGGTATCTGTCTTTCACCATCTGGCTTATTTCACTTAGCATAATGCTCTCCAGTTCCATCCTTTGCTGTTGCAAAGGGTAGAGCTCCTTCTTTCTTTCTGCTACCTAGTATTCCATTGTGTAAATGTACCATAGTTTTTTGATCCATTCATTTATTGATGGGCACTTAGGTTGCTTCCAGCACTTGGCTATTGTAAATCGTGCTGCTATGAACATTAGGGTGCATAGGTTCTTATGGATTGGTGTTTCAGAGTTCCTAGTATATAATCCCAATCCCAGTGGAATTGCCGGGTCAAAAGGCAGTTTTGTTTTCACCCCTGATATTTGACTGATGGCTGGAATGGACCATGTTTCATTTAATTGAATTAGAGCTTGTTTAGGTAAGTCATTATGGCATTCTGTAAGTTCTATTTACTTTGATCAACAAGAAAGGTGAAAGCTTTATTAAGTACTTCTTATAAGAGCCCAGCATTATGTATTTGGAGTTGTAAAATAAGTGTCTTGCTCACTTAAAGTAAATTTGGAACTCTGTAGGAGTAAGTGTCTTAATGAGACCTTACATTGTGGCTTCAGTATGTGCAGATATGTGTGAAATTTCAATTTATATTTTGGGTATCTATGAGGCAAGAGATTCCAAGAGTTCTTTACCCTAGATGAGGCAGACTTGAATAAGGAATTGTTGTTGCTGGACTAGATGAGCAGACCAATGACATTGGCTCAAGCATTTCTAAAAATGTGCAAATGGTGCCAATTGTTGATGCGAGCAACCAGTGTGTGAAGTTTGGCCAGTTTTGCTGACCCTGGGGTTTCAGCCATGATTCAGGGCATCCTAGTTAAAGCAGCAGCTCTCCAGTGAACACCCATCACGTGTGGTGGTTCTGCCACCCACAAAATATCACACTAATACCTTCGCTCTTCATGCAGTTGTTCCCAAACAGCTCCCCAGGTAGCCAAGGAGAACTGTGGCATCTACAGAGGGGCTGATGATGGCGAGACCAGCCGCTCCTGCAGGTGGGATACAACAGGAGTCCAGGTTTGACTATATCCTGTGGGTATTATTTCTGTTTTAGCAAGGGGGGGCTTGGTGAACTTGCTGAGCTTTCAAGGTGTTGCTTTCATAACCCAAGGCATTATTAGCAGCAGGGTATGGAAAGTCAGAGTCAAGCCATGTGAGAACCTTTGTTTCCAGTACAACACAGTATACAGTCAACAGTTGCCCCTCAAATATAGTGTGTGCTGAAGAGAGCAACTTTTTACACCAGTAGTCCATGGGCAAGCTCTGACCATTGTGGATGGTCCGTAGACTCCAAATCATTAGAGGAGGTTGCTAAAGCCCCTATAATAAAGGAGTCTGTGGGGGATCACTGAGAAAAGTGCTTTTATATTGCAATTTGGACAGATTCTAGAGCTTTTGTTATAGGGAGTACCACTTAAAGTGGGTCAATTTGTAAGAAACAGTATAAGTGGGCTTAAGATTTTAAAATGAGTAATATGTAGCTTCAGAACCCATTAAGGTCTAAAAGATGTTGAACCTGTTTTAATGTTGTGGGTGCTTAGAAGGTCAATAGCTGTTTCTTGATGACATCTAGGATAGCGTGGCCCTCGGCTTACCAATGACTTTCAGGAATTTAACAAATGTGCCATGATCTTGTACAATGTGTGGGTCAGTGACCTATTCTTTCTTTGTGAGCTCCTTTGTGAGGATTTATATTTCCTGAATGAGTGTGTCAGGTGAATCTCCTTGGAGAAGGATGTCATCAGTGTGCCACGATTATGGGAAATTGAGGGAAGGCAATTTTTCTGAAGGTTAAAGTGAGGCATAGGAATTTGTTCTCTATTTTATGCTCAGTAACTGTCCTGAGAGTACAGGGGGCACCTTGTCCAAATTTAGTGCTAGCCTTTTGTATAACTAATTTAAAATTCATTAGTGATTAAGGTCATTATAGTTTGCCAATTGGTACATTTCAGCAGATGTTAAAGGTGATTTAATTCTCTGTTGTAACGCTGTAAAAGCCAATCCACACCCTTTTATCTTTTTATTGTATATTTTTAAAAATTCTTACCTGAAGACATGCCCATTGATTTTAGAGAGATGGGAAGGGAGGCAGAAAAAAAGAGCAGTGAAGCACTGATGTGAAAGAGAAACATTGATTGGTTTCCTCCCTTATGCACCCTGAGTAGGTACTGCACCCAAAACCCAAGGATGTGCCTTGACAAGGAATCGAACACGTGAACTTTTGGTTTATGAGACCATCCTCCAACCAACTGAGATACGCTGGCAAGTGCTTACTGTATACATTCTTTTAACGTCATGAAGTATCATGGGTGTTTTCTGTATAACCTTGAGTATCAGGAATTTTTGGCAATATCATCAGCAATGAATTTTTAGGGTCCTATGAGCCATCTGATTTTAGGAGTGTGACAGAGCATACCTCCTTGTGATTATGCTTCCTCACATGAGTGACCAGCCATAAATAATCTGTAAACGATATAAGTGGGTCTTTATGTTCCACAGGTTAACAGTCTTTTCCCTAAGCTTTTTATAGAATTAGGGCCAATGCCTGGTTGAGACAAACAACTAATAGTCACGGGGTAAGAGTCATTCTCCTGAGTTTAGCACCAGCTGGAATTGGACACACGATTTAATCTGAAACCTACAGCTAGGTCTGGTCCAAGATGCAAGGGCCTCTTACATAGGGCCCCAATCCCATATTGCTGTCCCCAAATGTTATCAAAATTTCCTATTCAAGTCAGTTAAATCTATGACAGAGTTTCAGCAAAGCTCAGCAAATGCAGCCAAAGCAGAAGAGCTCATCATGCAAGTTTGACGGCAGGCTAGGTGCGCAGTTCAAAGAGCATGCTAGACAGCAGGCGGGGAGACAGCTAGTTGCATGACCCCCCAAATTCTCTTTATGCCAATTTGCATCACCATAGGAAAATAAAAGCTAAATAGTAATACATGGTTATATTAAACCAAGGAGTAGATAATGAAGACCTTTGCACTCCACTGAAGGAGAAATCATGATAAAGCTTGCATTTGGAAAGAATAATATGCAGCAGTGGGTGGATGGCTTGGAGGGAACATCAGAAGCAGGGAAATCCAAGCCTTCCATTAGTTCATGTGGAACACTTATGAAAATTAGAAAAAGGTACACTTTCTCAAGGTACTTTATTTATTGGAAAATATTTATATTATTGATTATCTTATAATAGCTTTTTTACTTTGAAGTGAGAAAATTTTTGTAAAACATATATACATCAGTAATACCCAAAATGTAAATGACGCCTTCATCAATGATCTCAAGTGTGGTAATTGTGCAGGGTCCAAACAGTGCAAATGTGTATGGTGGCCTCAGGGAGACCAAAGAAGTAATTAATGGAATGACTCAGATTGGAGATGACAGTCCTAGCGAGGTAACAGTAAAAGAGGTATGTATTCTCTCTCTGTCTCTCTCTGTCTCTCTCTCTCTGTCTCTCTGTCTGTCTGTCTGTCTCTCTCTCTCTCTCTCTATATATGGATATATATATATATATATATATATATATATCCTGTTTAGAAAAAGTCCAGCCATTGATAACAAGAATGACTTGTGTGACATTGGTGTAATCTGGCAGCCAAAGAGAGTGCATTGGAATGTGATGCATGAACAATGACGACTTCACTATACTAGTCAGTGGGGGTGGTAAACACTGATGAGTGAGCATGTGTATTGTGTGGCTGTTGCATTCTAAATGACAAGCAGATAGAACAACAAATCTGCATCAAATTTTGCATGAGGCTTAAACAGTCCTCCATCGAAACTATTCAGATGATTCAAAGGCTGCAGCAATGGGCAACTGGTGATTGGCAGCTTCATCACAATAACATGGGTGCTCATATACCACGTCTTGTACAGAATTTTTTTGGTGAAACATCAAATCACTCAGTGACTTAGCTCCCTTACAGCCCAGATTTGATAAGAAAACTTCTGGGTTTTCTTAAAACTAAGATCACCTTTGAAAGGGAAGAGATTTCAGACCATCACCAAAATTCAGGAAAATACAATGGGGCATCTGATGGCGACTGGGAGAACTGTGGGATTCTCAGGAATTTCCTCTTAAAGGGCATGCCATGGACTTAGGACTTATGCATACCCACTCCCTTTGGGTTTCAGAACTAGGGCAGCAGTTGGAAGGGCACCCATGGCATATGGGGAGGAATTGAAGTGTCTGGCATTAGGGTGAGTGCCAAAGGACAGCTTCCTCCTGACAAAATGCTAGAGGCCAGGTAGCAGCCCTGTCCCCTTTCTGAGCCCTCCTCCACACAGAGTCACAGAGTAGCAACACCATATCTGAGACACATCAATGTAGTTCACATGGGTTGCACCACCCTGGTGATTACCTAAGGCTCCACCCCATCCAAATTACCAGTATGCATTTCTACCATAGGCTGCACTACTAAGACAGGGAGTAAGAGCACCTCTACCTAATACACAGAAACAAACACAGGGAAGCTGCCAAAATGAGGAGACAAAGAAATATGGCCCAAATGAAAGAACAAGACAAAACTCCAGGAAAAGAACTAAACAAAATGGAGATAAGCAAGCTATCAGATGCAGAGGTCAAAACACTGGTTATTAGGATGCTCAAGGAACTCACTGAGTATTTCAACAGCATAAAATAGATGTAAGCAGAAATGAAAGTTACACTAAGTGAAATAAAGAAAAATTTACAGGGAACAAACAGTGGAGTGGATGAAGCCCAGAATCAAATCAATGGTTTGGAACATAAGGAAGAAAAAAAAATTCAATCGGAACAGCAAGAATAAAAAAGAATCCCCCCAAAGAAGGACAGTCTAAGGAGCCACTGGGATAACTTCAAATGTGAATCATAGGGGTGCTGGAAGGAGAAGAGAAGCAGCAAGAAATTGAAATTTATTTGAAAAAATAATGAAAGAAAACTTCCCTAATTTGGTGAAGAAAATAGACATACAAGTCCAGGAAGCACAGAGAGTCCCAAACAAGATGGACCTAAAGAGGACCACACCAAGACACATTATAATTAAAATGCTAAAGGTTAAAGATAAATAGAGTATTAAAAGCAGCAAGAGAAAAGCAGATAGTTACCTACAAAGGAGTTCCTGTAGGACTGTCAGCTGATATCTCTAAAGATACTTTGCAGGCTAGAAGGGACTGGCAAGAAGTATTCAAAGTGATGAAAAGCAAGGACCTACAACCCAGATTACTTTATCCAGTGAAGCTATTACTTAGAATGGAAGGGCAGATAAAATGCTTCCCAGATAAGAAAAAAATCTAAAGGAGTTCATCATCACCAAGCCATTATTATATGAAATATTAAAGGTAACTATATAAGAAAAAGAAGATCAAAACTATGAACATTAAAATGGCAATAAATTTACAACTACCAACAATTGAATCTAAAAATGAATTAAGCAAACAAGAAGAACAGAAACACAGTCATAGATATGGAGATCATTTGGAGGGTTATCAGTTGGGAGAGGGAAGTGTGAGAATGGGAGTAAAGGTGCAGGGATTAAGAAGCACAATTTGCTGGGTGCAGAATAGATAGGGGATATTAAGAACAGTATGGGAAATGGAGAAGCCAAACAACTGATGTGTATGACCCATGGACATGAACTAAGGGGAGGATTGCCAGAGGGAATGGGAGTACCAGGTGGATGGGGGTGAAAGGGGAAAACTGGGATAACTGTAATAGCATAATCAATGAAATATATTAAAAACAAACAAAGAAAAAGATGGTTCCTTTTTTATCTTTGGAAACTGGATGAATAATTATGTCATCCATTAAAATGTGTAGAATAAAAAGGAACAGGATGGTGGTTGGAAGGGTGTATTAAGAAATAATGAGTTTAATCTCCAGGTCTGTCCATGCTGTTGCAAAAGGTAATGGTTCCTTTTTTCTTACAGACACATAGTATTCCACTGTGTAAGTGTACCACATTCTATTAACCCACTCATCTGCTGTACCACATTTTTTATCCACTCATTTGGCTCTTGAAGACAAATTTCATGTGATCTCAGTCATATGCAGAGCCTAATGAACAAAATAAACTGATGAGCAAAATAGAACCAGAGGCATGGATGCATGGTACAGACTGACAGATCTCGAAGGGGAGGAGTTGGGAACTGGAAGAGATTAGCCAAAGAACATAGAGGCATATGTGCAAAGCCCGTGGACACACACACCAATGTGGTGAAGGCTGTGGGAGGGCGGGGTGGGGGCTCCTGGATGGGGGTTTAGGGGGAGAAAAAGGAGGACATCTGTAACAGTGTCAACAATAAAAAAAGAAAAGAGAAATAGAGTTTAGTTTAGTTTTAGACATGCTAAATTTGTAGAGTTTGTGGACTTGTCTATAGGCAATTAGATATATTGACCTCAAGAAAAAAAGTGCGTTGAAGCCACTGACTTGGTAGTCACTAACATATTGGCAGTTGTAAAAGACATGTGCATGTCTGATGCTTAATCACAGCTAAACTGATGGCTGAAAGAGCCAAAAGTAAGCCTGGCTTCTGGCCCTCTCCCTCCCTTTTTTCCTTGACATCTTGTTAACCCAGAAGTTTTATATAACTTCATGGAGGGAAAAATCAAGTCTCCTATATGACTGGTATTGAACTGTCACTCACCTACCCTGATGTGTGGGGACTCAGAGACAGATTATATTCAATTTTAGTAAAATGAAGTACCATAGTGTGCCTTTTCTTAAACCCACTAATTCATATTGTATACATGGAGGCAACAAAGCTTTCTGATTGAAGACACTGGCTCTGGGGGCCAGTGTCCCTTCAACATGAGAAAGTGATGTCCTAAAGTGGAGCACAAAAGCTACGGTGAAAACCCAGGGGAATGGGGATGACACAGTGGTAAGTGTAGTCTGGACAGCGGGCAGTAGGTGTAGTGAGTAGGTGCGTGAGCTCTGACGGAAGACTGCCTGGGTGTTGTACAAGCTCTGCCTCTCATTATATTACAAGTTAATTAACTTCATTGTATCAACTTCCTCATCTGTACAATGGAATAATGATACAATGACTCCATAAAGGTATTTTATTATTCATAGGATTAAACGAATTGAGATATCTCTCCTTTTCTCTCCCTACACACACACACACACACACACACACACACACACACACACATCTAGCTCTGAGTTTAGCGTCTAGCACATCAGTTTTCAGTGAATGTGAGTGATGTGCACTTTACATAAGAAATCTATGTTCTTGGTCCAGATGGCTGTCTTTAGTCTGTATAAATATGTAATAATCAGCCCTGGCCAGGTAGCTCAGTTGGTTGGAGCATCGTCCCAATACACCAAGGCTGGGGGTTTGATCCCTGGTCAGGCACATACAAGAATCAACCAATGAATGCAAAAATAGATGGAACAAGAAATTGATGCCTTTCTCTCTCTCCCCTTCCCCCTCTCTAAAATTAATACATAAAAATTTAAAAAATGTAATAATCAAAATTGATTATTGGTGTTTATCCAATTTATTCACACAAGGATTGGAGGGAGCACAACCATAAGACCCACATTTAAATAAATTAGAGTAAAGGGACAGATAAGTTGAGTCACAAAAAACCAAGAGAACATAGAAACACAGGTTACCATGTCCAACACTATAGCTGCCATTGGCTGTATATTCGATGGAGTATACTTTTGGGGCTACTTCTGTCCAAGATAGTCCCTTGAGGTTATGCCATTCCTGTATTTCCACCCTGACCCCTTGCATCTTGGTAATATAGTGATGCTTTACTCTCCCTGAAGAAAAAAATGTTTTCCAAAAGTTCTTTTCTCCTGTCTTCCTAATTTTGATTAAGTTTTCTAC
Organism: Trachops cirrhosus; assembly: GCA_028533065.1. Taxonomy (NCBI): domain Eukaryota; kingdom Metazoa; phylum Chordata; class Mammalia; order Chiroptera; family Phyllostomidae; genus Trachops; species Trachops cirrhosus. The sequence goes on along the minus strand of CM052539.1, from coordinate 65,597,755 downwards.
CATATGTCTATTCTCACCACAATCTTCATCACATCTTGGATGTCCATTGTATTATTTTCTTCTCTGTTATTCCTTCTGACGCTTGGTCTCATCCTATTTCAACATCTTCAGTCCATCCCTATCACACATATCTTCTCCAAACATGCTCTAATCGTATCACCCACTTTCTCAAAACATTCTGAGTGGCTCTGTACTGTATTTCAAATAAAGGGTAAACGCCTGATATTCAGGGGACCCGACCCACACAATCTAATCTCATTCCTTATTTCCAGATTTATCTTTCCCCACTTCTCAACACATAGCTATGTTCTAATTGCTATCCACAGTGCTTTCTTCTTTCCTGGAACCGGTGTGCCTTTTTTCATCTCTGTATCCCTTGCGACACAGGGTGCAGTGCCTTGCTTAAGGGAGAGAGTTCAATTACAAACTGTTTAAAGGGTTTTGCTTCCCGTGAATTCAAAACCCGTGGAGTGCTGCCCTCTTTTGGTTACAATAGCCCCAGAGTCTAAACCACCAAATAGGGAATGAAGCTGAATGACTCATCTTTTCCTTTTGGTTAGAACCCTCATGGAAACAAACAAGGCAGGGTGAAATAATTCCATCCTCTTTTCTCATTTTATCTAGCTTCAAAGATTGTTTGTTGAGAGAGATAGAAAGAAGATAAAATCTGTATAGAAAACTTGGAACTCTACGGATTCAAATCATATATTATGTGCACACTCAGAGCCAGGGTAAAACTAATAGTTACTTTGAACACTTCCAGAGCTCCAAGGATCTTCAGACCTCAAGGCAGAATTTTATGTAAGACAAGTACTCCTTAAAAACCTGGTAAGGTTAAGGACAGCTTCTGATTAAAGGGACACTGAGGCCAGTGTCAAGGTTGTTTATTTCACACTGATACCTGGTATTTGGTAAAGTAGGAAATAATGGGGCCTGCCCATGAAAGTGAAGTGACTTCTATAGACTTTAGTGGGTTCCAAGTTTGTGACTCCACGCAAGCCAGTCTTGATGATCCAGCAGAAGTTAGGGAGGAAGGGTGACTTGGAGCCCAGAAAGAGTGATGGTTACATTTTTAAGAAAGGATGACAAGAGGAGAGAGAGATGCACAGGAAAAAGATCCTGAGTGAATGAGGTCTCTTTGTTATACAAAAGTCTAGGGTTGTTAGTTTTAGAGCTATATACCCATATCTTTCTTATGGATCACATTGAACCTCACTAGGTATAAATCTCCATGAGCCCTGGCTGGTGTGGTTCAGTGGATTGAGCACCAGCCTATGAACTAAAAGGTTACCATTTCAATTCCTGGTCAGGGCACATGCTTGGGTTGAGGGGACCTGTCCCCTGTTGGGGGTGTGAGAGAGGCAGCTGGTTGAGGGTTTTCTTACACATTGATGTTTCTCTCCTTCTCTTTCTCCTTCCCTGCCCCTCCCCTCCCTTCTCCTCTCTCTATAAGTAAATAAATAAAATTTAAAATAATGATAAAAAAGAATGAATAGCAGATAAGTATGCACTATAAATAACAAGAAAGCACAATTAAGGCACACCTGAGTTTTATTTCACATGTCAATAAAACCAAACTCCCTTGGATCTGAAAGGAAAAGGCATTCCAAAACTGAAACCTAGTGGGTTATGGGAGCCCCACACCTTTTGGAGGAGCACAGGTGGCCTGATGTCTGAAGCGGTGTTGGCATCACTTTGACTAGGAGCTAATTTAGCAGGAAGATCAGGTGTCAGTCATGACCAGAGTTGTTCTCTATTATCTTGAGAAGGTCACCGGATTTCTGCCCCTGCGTTTTTGAAACCTGATCAGGGGACCACAAACAACCACAATGAGTTGGATCCCTGCCACGTGCTCTAAATTGGGCTGATGAGGCTGAGTCAGTGCCAGGAGCCGACACACAGGATGCAGCTTGAAACATTCAGATGGGGAGAGGGTTGGACTTTCTTTTTCATTTTCAATAATACTCTTTGAGCAGATTGGTTTGTATGTGGACATCAAAGGGTAAATTAAATGAGATTTGTCCTGCATTTGGAGAGAGAAGATCTACAAAAGTCTGCAACTTTCTTGTGTGAAATTTTGGGTTCTTGGAGTACTTGCTACATAGGGAGACTGCCATTCCTTTTCGGTGTGGTGGCTCTTCTCTTTAATATTATAAAGATAAAATTCATTAAAAGATCCACAAGAAACCATGGAAAACCCCTCTTGTGAGCAAAGATATGTATACATTCATAAATATAATTTCTTTTAATTGTGTGTGAATTTGCCAGCAGTACCTCACTAAAACTAACCTTTGCTATATAAAGAAAACCATCTGGTATATCCAAAGATTTTCAGTCTCTAGAGAATAGGATCATAAACAATTGATCCTCCAAAGACCTTTCAGTATTTTAGTTTGATTAAAGCTTTCCCACAGCATTGCTTTAGTTATTTTATGTTTTAAATCTTCCAAGGATTGTATAATTTAGTCTTTCTAATCTAATGTCTTCACGTGAGTACATAAGGAAAAATTGTACTTCATCTCTTCTCTTTCAGTTTTCATTTATTTTTGTGTTTTTTAAAAAACAAATTTATTGAGGTAACACTGATTAATAACATCAAATAAATTTTACCATTTTGTACAATGTGAAGAACAATGGATCTTTTAAGGTACTTTGATGAATGAATCACAAATAGATACTCAGATTAATAAGAATTTGGAAGGAGGAAGTATGTTATTCCATTTTTCTGATGGGAAAATGAGACATAGAGCAATGAGTTCAAGGTCCCACGTCCCACAACAATTAACTGCTAAACATGATTCAAATTATGTGAATCCCAGTTGAATAATCTTTTTACTCAACACTGTCTTCAACTTCATGTTTTTCTTTGAAGAATGGATAGCAAGCATGCTTCTTAGTAAGACAAAGAGAATTCACTTTGACCAGTTGACCAAACAAGACCCAGCAGCTGGGAAATTGGTTAAGACTCATAAGAATAAAATTTGCTTTCTTCTGCTTTTCTTTTTTCTTTAACCTTGCCTTCCCCCTTTAGCAAAAATTGTTTAGTGTTAATTCATTTCTTGGAAAAAACAAATTTCTAGGAAGCTTCTGAAAGTACAATATGTTTGTCTGGAAGACCAAAGGGAATGATTGCAAAAGTCGTCATTGAATGCTGGCCAGACAGTGTCTCCATCCACTAAGTTGTACCAGAATCACTTGGGGAGCTCAGAAAACAAAGCTAAAGCCTGCATCCCACACAGAGGACAGCATTTTATTAGCCTGGGGGGTGGGGCTCTTCAAGATAACTCTAAATGTGCAGGCTGGATTGGAAAATCACTATGTGATACACCTGGATCACATTACCGTATTTTTCAGATTATAAGACGCACTCCCCCCGCCCCCCCCAGATTTGGGACGAATAATAGTTGTTAATGCTGATCTTGAGTTCTGTTTATATTTACGTTGCTGAAATATTATGTTATTTATGTTATTAAATATTTTACCACATTTTTTTGCTTCAAATTTTTTTTTCTATTTTCCTCCTCTAAAACCTAGGTGTTTCTTATGGTCTGAAAAATACGGTATTTCACTAGGACAATAAGCCTGTGGCTCCCCATCTTTCTCCTGGGGTGGTCTTTTTGCTTTGAAGTAATTTTGAGTGAAGCTAAGAAATCAGATAGCAATGTGGGAGGAGACTTGGAAGGGATAGCAAACAGTGGAATGTACACTCCTACTTCTCTCTGAGGGTTGACTAGACCTACAGGGCAGCTTGAGCTGTTGGACGTAGGAAACACAGGTTGACAGTGCCCCTTGGCTGTCGCCCCCACAGGAGCCAGCCACAGTAACTCTGGCACCGTTTTAATAGCAGGCTGAAATATTATAGACCCTGCCTTTGAAATTTGGATTTATAACAATGCTGTTGTTTTTATGAGTTATCTTGGCACAAAATGGCATTCATAGCAACTATCTTAATTGAAATTATATTTGGATGTGACTTATTAGGCTGTTCCATGCATGCACTCGTACTTGCTGAGCTTTTTGTTTGTTTGGGAACACGATGTATCCTGCATCTTAAGTGACCCATGAAAAAGCCTTCCCTGTCCAGTAGAATACATACTTCAAGTAGTATAATTTTAAAATATTTTAATGCTTAAAACTAATAAAAACAAGTTCAAAGAAATGTAGAAATAAGGAAAGCTGATGTCTGTTTTTTTCTTCTGGATATCAAGGTACCACTGGCATCAAAATAATATTTGCAGTTTGGGAAGAATCTATTCATGAGTTCATTTTTTTGGTCAAAACTGTGGGCAAAGTGAACCTTTGCAGCCCAGCTTGAGATTTAATCCAAGTTGTATTTAGTGTTAGTATTCTTAGTGGTTGTTTTTTTAAATATAGTTCTTTCTCTACTTTGTAGTTCATGCTTTTCCCAGGCTAGCACAGTGGAGACTTAGTAAGGTTTCAGGGAACAGGAAAGGGCCAGCTTTCCACTGCCTTCTGTTGTTAGCACAAGGGAGTAAGTTGGGAGAAGAGGGAAATAGTTTCATCTGTAAGCCTGAGTCAACTAACTCTTACCTTCCAGGATAGATCCATCCTGGCCATAAGACATATCTCCTTTGTTTTTATATTGAGGCTTTAAAATTGTTGGGCACTGCCCAGGTACTGTTTTGGAACAAGGCAGGGAAATGCTAAATAAATTTTTAAAAACCATTTAATGTGTTTCTTTATGTATTCAAATTTACTCAAAAGAACCAAATATGGCTATACTTTGTAAAGTTTTGCTGTTGTTTGTTATGTCTCCTTCAAAATAAGAGTACCACATCCAAAAAGTTGACTTCTTATTGAGATGGGATATTAAGATTTTAATGACAACTGGTTCTGTAAAGGCTTTGGTGTTAAACTAGTTTTATAATGATTATGTTGTGACAGAAAATGCTGGCTCAGATGAACCAGTGTGAATGAGTCTTGATTTCAGCCCTGCTACCCACTGGCTCTGTGACGCGGAGCAAATGATCTTGCTCTCCGTTCTCATGGCAAACGAGGGCACATGCCGTGGTGGTATACTTAAACAAAGTCTACTTGTCAATGAGGAATTCCAAAATTGAAATTTCCTCCAGATTTGTTTTCAAGAAACTCCTCTCTGTGTACAAATTATTACATTAGTCATCTTTTAGAAGAACCATGATTTATTCTCAAGACTGCAGGAAACTGCTTGTGAAAGTGGTCTAAGACTGACCCATGGCCACTGTCTCCCTCCCCCAACCGCTTGCTCTTGCCTTCTATGGGAAAAATCTACTTCCCTGGCCTGTGTATCTTGGAAGTTCAGATACATTATTTTGTCCCTCTTGAATACCCTCAGGACATATGGTAAACTTTTTGATGAGACCACTCTAACAAGTCAGACCCAGAGCAAAACTTTGCACTCAGTGATTGTTTCTGTTCTCACAGAATTCTCTTTCAGATCCTTAGGCCTGGACTCTCCTTTGCTCCACCATATGCTTAATTTCACAGCAATTTTATGGGAAAATAGGACTGTGTCTGTGCTCCATTTGGTTAAAGGTGAATTTCCATGCTGAAAACATTGCGTTCATTAAAATAAGGTCCTAGATTTTACGTAAAAAGGGAGTGACTCCAAGATTTTTTGAAGCATTACCCAACTGAAACTCTCGTCACTAGAAATAAAAATAGCATGTTTTCTTCACAGGCAGGTCCTTCTGAAGGAAAATGCTGTGTAATTCTAAGTGAAGAAGAACGTGATATTTTTGTCCAGTGTATTATTATATTTTAAATTAGGGAAAATATTTATCAATAAAGAAAGCTTCTGAGAATTGATAAAAATGACTAAAAACTAGTAGTTAGAAATCATATTAATTTTTTAACCATGAAACTCCCAAAAGTAAGTATAGTGAGTACATAGTATGTATCCAAATGTTTTATGAATAAAAAGTAAGACAATATTTTTAAAAAGTAATAAAATATTACTTAGACAATCAACAGTTGAAGTTGGGAGATCAGGAAAATGCCCTCTTCACTCTTACACAATATGGGCTTATTCAGAATGTTTCAAGAACTTATTGTAGAGTTTTAGAAAACTGATGGACTCACTGCAGCCCGGTTTAGGAGACTGGACATCTCTGACAGACCCTCTCACTCCCTTAACCTGGAAAATACAAAATGTCCTCTAGGGGGAGCACCAGGCCTTTTCTTTGTTAAGATAACTGTCTTACTTTTGTGAAAGGAATTTAAAATTTCATTTTCAACAGAAAATAATGTAAGTAACCTTGTTCTTAACTTTAGCACATGCTACCCGGAACATCTATTCTTTGATGAAGGAAATATATTTTAGACAACAGAGTTTATCTTCATACGTGCTGGAGTAAAATGCTTTTGACTTTAAATACTCCAAGTGAGATCCACTGACTTCTGGAGACTTGGGCAAGAGCAAGAAAAGCTACAGATGTTCTCTGAAAGACTTGAGTATGACTAAGAGGGAGGGATGGTGAGGACTGAGACAGACAGGGTGAGGAGCAGTCCCTTTGTCTGTGCAGAAGCGTTTCTCACAGGTAGCTCCACTGTCCAAGTCATAATTGTGTGGTGAAACATAGGAGGGAAATTTGAAGTCATCTAATGCATTCTTCTCTTTTTATGAAAGAAGAAACAGACTGAGAGAAGTAGCTGCCTTTCTCTTGCAGTGATGGAGTTCATGGTGGCGCAGACAAAACTGAGTAAGCAGGTAGCAAACCTTTGTTATCTTAGCTAGCTAGCATCCATTCCCTTTTCCTGACGACACTGATGTTCATTTGCAAATCACATTTCCCCAACCATATGGAATCTTGGAATGGAAGCTGAGGTGGCCCACAAAACTGCTTCCGTATAGCCAAGGGTTAGGCATGTGACCTAATCAGTCACTTGAGGGATTTAAAATCTGAGAAAGAGTTTTTGTAAGGAAATATGAAACAGCTGAAACTTACTTACCTTAGGTGACAACCTAATATTAATTTAACTAAGCATGATTTTTATTTCCCCCAGCTTTATTGACTTCTAACATTGTTTAAGTTTAGGGTACACAGTGTAATGATTTGATGTATGTATATGTATTGCAAAATCTAAGCATGGTTTTTCAACCTTCCTATTAGTTCTGTGAGAGCTTTAATTACTAATAACTCTCTTTTTTCTTAAGTTGGTCAGGTTAGTTTTTGATACTTACAATTAAAGAACTTTAAGTAATTTCACCAACTACCAACTATTTGATAATGAAGCAAGGCTTTATTAATGTAAATTCAAATAACTCAATGCTCACTTTAAGTTATCAAGAATAACTTTTTAATTGCTCCAACTAGAAACATAATAGAATAACACGTTTTAGATCTTTTGAGCTATGACAACACAATTGTAATAAATGAGAAAAGTTTTTCCTTATACATTGTACCAGAGAGCATTCTAAAATTAAAGTAATACTAATTTATTTCACCCAGATTTTTTCTAAATCTTAAAACTTATATAAAAGAAGTAAACTTTGGTTGTTTTACTACTAGAAATGCGGGAGGGAACCTCTAAACTGGTGAAGTAGTATAAACAACAGCCATAAAATTATATGAGTCAGACTAAAATAACAGTGAGATAATAAGGCCTTTACATTTTTTCCCCATTCAAATTCCTTCTCAAAAGCATCTGGTTTAACCCTGCTATTTAGAAAATGTGTTAAAAAATCTCATACTTTTAAATGTAAGTCCTTCTAATGCACCCAGCAAGTAGACATTCCCCCTTCTATATATCAGAATATATTTTTTAAAAAGAGTTTAATGTTTATAAAAGTTTCTTTAGGCCATTATAACTAATCTTTGGAATAATGTGATATGACATGATTTATAAGCTGGCAAGTCTCATGTTTTAACAATGAAATCTACTGGAAACAGTTAGGCCATTCTTATCTTAATGAGATTTTAAGGCAGACTTCGCAGCTTGGCTCAGTGTGCACCGTCTGGGAGAGAATGCTCCGAGGCCTGGGAGCACATACAGGCTGACTTTCCAAAGTGAGTCAGCAGAGGGCTTTTCTGTACTTGCTTAAAGTGTCTTGTTTTTGTCAAATTTGTAGCACAATTGAAGAAAAAGCACCTTATAAAATATAAGCTCAGGTTAAAGGAAAAACAATGTCCTGGAGATGAACTAGCTTAAATACAAATAAAATAGAAAAACTGCTTAGTAGAATGAAATGTCTATGACTGAATTCAGTGTAATATTTGATTTGTTAATGTAACATCCTTTTGGAGGTCACAATGTATGTTAACCATCATGCATCGTCCAAGGTAGAAGTGTAGGTAAGAACTCACTGGTTTGTGGGGTTCCCTCAAATTAGATTTTGATGTGCCTTAACATGACTCTCACTGGGTCACAGTGGTGTGCTGGAGCCTGTTCCTACTGGCTCCTGAAAACCAATGATTGCAATTACAGGAATTTTATGAGCCAGTTGAAATCACATGGATAGCTCAAAAGTGACCATGGTGGGAGTACTTACTTCATGGAAATCTGCAAAGGCTATAAATCTGGGCTCTCTCTGTCTCCTGAGATGGTTGTTTAACATTTACCAGACATCACTAGATATAACAAAAAGGGGACTTCACTGAGAATCATGCTATCTCACACCATTTTCATGCCTGTTAGTGTCTGCTTTGTTTAGCCTAGTCGAGGACACAAAAAGTCATTCTTGCCCTGGCTGGTGTGGCTCAATGTATTGAGTGTTGGCCTGTGAACCTAAAGGTTGGCGGTTCGATTTCCAGTCAGGGCGCAGGCCTGGGTTGTGGGCCAGGTCCCCAGTGGGGGGCATGTGAGAGGCAACCGATTGATGTATCTCTCACACATTGATGTTTCTCTCCCTCTCTTCCTCCCTCCCTTCTCCTCTCTCTAAAAATAAATAAAATCTTTTTTAAAAAAGAAAAAGTCATTGTTGAAGGTTTGGTTCCAGTTTCTTGAATATTAGGAGCTCAATCTGGTTCTTTCCCCACTAATGGGTGAGGTGGGATCTGGAGGTAGACTCTGCTGCGGCCCCTATTGTGTGGTGCACAACAAGATGTGTGTGGGCGAGGTGGTGAGTAGAGGCCTTGGTGTGACAGTGAGTGCTGAGCTGCAGTCCCTCTCCCCCAACCCATTGCTTGTTTTCTCCCCTCTGGTCTTTCACGGGATTAGTGCAGTATTCCCCTCCCTGAGCTGCAGTGTCATTTCCCACAATTTTAGTTATCGACAGTCAACCAAGGTCTGAAAATATTAAATAGAAAATTCCAGAAATAAATGATTCTTAAGTTTTAAATTGAGCACCGTTCTGCATTGTGTGGTAAAAATCTCTGCCCTCCCGACCCCTCCTGCCAGGGAGGTGAATCATCCCTTTGTCCAGTGTATCCAGTCTGTATATGGTCCGTGGCCAGTGGTCACTTCTGGTTATCAGATCAGCTGTCGTGGTATTGAAATGTGAGTGTTCAACTAACCCTGTTTTACTTACTAATGACCCCAAAGTGCAAAAGCAGTGGTGCTGGCAATTCAGATATGTCAAAGAGGTGCCGTAAAGTGCTTCCTGTAAGTGAAAAGTTGAGAACGGAGCGATAGATATTGAGAGAGATCACGTTCACATAACTTTTATTATAGAATATTGTTATAATTGTTCTATTATTAATAATTGTTCATTTCTTACTATGCCTAGTTTTTAAACTAAACTTCATTATATGTACATATAGTGAAAAAAGATGGTATATATAGGATTCGGTATTATGTATGGTTTCATGCATCCACTGGGAGTCTTCGAATGTATCCTCTTTAGATAAGTGGGGACTATTACTCTAAATGCAGTTGTCCTAGGCATGGCTAACCTGTGTCTCAGTTCTGCCTTCTAAAATGTTATCACCTGGGTGGGCTCTTTCTGGAGCACGCCCATGCCTTTCTTTTTTCTCAGGGTACACATTTACTTTTCTCTCCTAAACTCTAGGAGTCCCCATGAGATGTGCAACCAGGGGAACAGCGGGCAGTGGCAGCTTGTCTCGGTCTGACACCCTGAACTTGTCTCCAAGACCCCCTTTTCTCTGACTTTTCAGTCATCTAACAGCAGCCCTGCTGTGGCTCACTCCTTTCCTATGACATTTCTGGAGAGCCAGTGCAGAGCCCTGCCTGGGCTGTCTCTTGTTGCTTCCTCTCTCCAAGACTTTTCAGTGAGCTGAAAGCAGCCCCACCTTGGCTCCCTTCTTTCACCGCGACTTTTACTTCTCAGTGAGTTCGCGCAGCCCAGCACGACCCATTTCTTCCCTGTAACGTTTCTAGAGAGCCGGAGCAGAACACCGCTAAGCTCTCTCTGGTTGCTACTTCTACCCTGAGCCTTCCTTTTGTTTCACTGTCCCCAGCTTTAATAAACTTCTTTCAAAATAAAAAACAAACAAATAAATAAAATGCTATAACCTTTCTACTACACACCTCACTTAGCATCTATCATTGACAATGTAATAATATTGTTGTTTATAAATGTAGTGGGGACTCACATTTACTAACAACACACTCAGATGTACAGTGAACCATTGGGTTCTTAATTTTTTTCTGTAGCTGACTTTGTGACCACCATTCACCACTCCATTTGTAATGTCCTTTGACATTTCAGTCCTTTTCCCCACTGGCATCTAGGTGCTGGGGTGGGTGGGGTTCACTTGGCCCTGTGCGTCTTTGGGAGACTGGCTTCTAGGTCTGCGCAGTGGTCTTGGAGGAGTGCTGGTTTCTACAGCGAATGGCTGGTCTGGGCTTCTCCTCCCCCAGCTATATGATTAGTTTTACCAGTCTTATCCATAGTGTCTACTGCTGACTGTAACTGCTGATAGAAACTGCTGTAACTCCTGTTTTTCTGTTTATTTTCTCTTATGATTTTTGGCTGTACTTCACCTCTCACTGGCTTTGGAGAACCCTCTAAAGTCTGACGGTGAATCCTTGGCCACACACTCCAACCGGCAGACTTCTGCTACCGAGGTGGTTCTTTCTTAAGATAGCAGCTACGCTCTGAAGCCAGACTCTCAACTCCCTTCCCTAGCATCTGGTGGAGGCATTTGGTTTCATCTGTCAACTGACATCTGAGGGCTGCTCCAGAGAGCTGAACTCACGTCCTCCCTTTGCTTACCCACATGTTGCTCTTACCTTTAGTATGCCCTTTGGAGAGCCACCTTCTTTCCTACCTCTGATTCTTTCTCTTTCCCACAGGCCCTCTGGCTGGGAATGATGGGCTTAAACTCCTTCTTACCTCACTGGGGACTTCTTCATATAAACTCTAAGGTCTAGTCCCTCAGTCCTGCCTCTTAATATATACATAGGGGGAGATAAATATATAGAAAATCTTTCTTGAAAAAAAGTTGGCTTTTAAATTTGTTGTCTTTTCACAGACAAAAAGAAAATCCTACTTTGTGTGTTTCAATTTGAATACTATATATTTTTTTCTCTTTGTTTTTTGGCTGAAATAATCTGAATCTTCCAAGGCAGATGCATGCTTCATTCTGACTTGGAAGAAGGTCATACACATGAAATTGCAAAAAAGTAAAATATATTAATGCATTTAAAACATTATCCTCATCATGTATACTTAACTTTTCTCCTCTTCTGGTTTAAAAGCTTTTCAGGAGAAGGCTCTCCTACTGCTAAGAACTATTCTCTTTGAAGCAGCCTCTTATATTTCTGTTTTCACTATCTCCCTCTCTGTGGTATCCTTCCTGTCAACTTTTAAGTAAGTACCTGCATCACTTTAAATAAACAAACAAAAGAACTCTCCATGGACTTCATATCTGTCCAAACTTGCTCTTTCTCTAGAGTTTCTGATCTCAGTAAGCGGTATCACCATCCACTTAATCATGCCAGATAACATCATCCTTTATAGCTTCTTTCCTTTCATGCCATGTGTTCATTAACTAGCAAATTCTGTTACTCTGTTTACAAAATGTTTCTTGAATTAGTTTCTTTTCTCAGCTTCTGCATCTTCTATTGTAGTCTAAATTACTATCATCTCTTCATTGGACTACTATCAGGGTTTCTGGTGGTGGGTTTCCTGCCTTTACCTTTGCTCTTCTTGAATTCAGAGTGCCCGTAAACAAATAGATAAGTAAAAAGATATATAATTTGTATGTGTATATATTTATGTGTATATATGTGTGGATATATTAACATATTATATGTGTGCATATATATACATCTAATGTGTGTGTATGTATAAATGCACACATATACACCTACATATAAAATCCTGTTTATGTTACCCTTTTGCTTAAAGCTCTCCACTAGCTTTTATTCTTCTTGGAGTGAAATCCAAAATTCTTACAATAATGGTCCAAAGCTCTGGAATGACCTCACTTCACTGCCGTTACATCCCAGCCTTGCATCATTCTCTCCCTAGCTCACCTGCCCTAGCTGCACTAACTAAGCCTTTTATTTCTTCAAACCTACCAAGCTCCCTCCTTTTTAAAGCATCTACATAAGCTAGTTTCCATGCTTGGTAAAATCTTGCTTCTCTCTGGCTAACTCCGGTTCTCAATATAAAAGTAACTTTCTCTTTAAGTCCTACCTGACACTCCTTTTTCCTGCAAGACTCTCTCAGGGCATCTCAAGATTCTTTAAGTACATGCACAACAATTTTAATTAAATAATTAATTTTATAATTATTTTTAATGTTGTTTACCTCACTGAATTGTAATCTTTCAGGAAAGAGGCTGTCATATTCATTTTAATATTTTCTCTGCCTCTAATTATAGTGCTCACTAAATTAATCTGAGATGATTTATATATGTTTAATCTTTATGTTTTATCTTCATACCACCTAATGTAGTGTTTTACTCATAGTAAGTATCCTAGAACTTCTAATAATAATTATTTATAATTTTAATTTTCCATTAATTTTTTTCCCTGGGGATTTCTGTCTTCTCATCTATATGAAAAGGAGAAGGTTTATTTTTATTTTTATCTTTTGTGGTGTGTGTGTGTGTGTGTGTGAGAGAGAGAGAGAGAGAGAGAGTGAGAGAGAGAGAGAGAGAGAGATGTGAAGATGAAAGCAACCAGGCTCAAATTAGAATGTTGGATTCTGAAATGTTGGATTCTGAAATGTTGAATTCAACTTCATGTACCATATTGCTATAAGAAAGCATTTTAAAAAATGGCCACTGGAATTTCTCATGGATCTCAACTGCCTCCAGGAGCAAGCCCATACTATTTATCGTAGAACATAAAGCTTTCTATAAATGGCACTTTGTCTCCCTTTCTAGCTTTATTTACCATCATACACTGACCAAGTTCTGTAACCACATCAGGAAAGGGAGAAGATTATCAACATCATTATCACCATCACTGCCAACAATATTTATAAAACAATAGTCTTTATTCAACATTGGATGAGGGCCTGTGGGGACGTACAAAGATGTGTAAATCAGGATCATAGCTCTCAATCACCTATTAGCCTAGTAGAAGTAAAAGTACACACATAAAAGATAAATTGCAATATAAATTAAATGATAAGTGCTAATAGTGGGAGTGCAATTTCCTGAAATGTGAACTAGTGCTCTGGTTTTAGTTTTATGTTTCCACAAATAAATGTCACTCTTGGGAAACAAGGAAGGGTAGGAGAAGATATTTATAGTTCTACTTTTCTCTATGAAGGCAAGTCTTATGATTTATTCACTGCTTTGTGTAGTCTTCCTTCTTTCTTGTCTTCAAAATTAGTGTAATGTTGCCTAAATCCAGAATACAAAGTAACAGATATTTGTCAGTGGCTAAGAGCCCTCGTCCAAATCTCCTTGAGCCCTTGGCTTACTAACTTTACAAGTTCAAATACATTAGCTTGACCTGTGAAGGGCAAAGCTTGAATTCTTCTGCATTGAGAAGTCAGCCTGGTCCATTGCATGAGGCCATGAAATAAAATACCAAACAAGGAAAGGTTTTTAACAGGTTTCCCAAATCCTTAATTTGTGTCACAACTTCTCTGTGTCATTGGAATTGCATTACTCCCACCAATGGAGCACTGTACTGGAGGTCTAACTTACAGTTCTCCTGGATCTGACTAATGAATGGCAGAAGAGTGAGTTGGACTCAGCCCAAAACTTAGGGCAGGGGTGTCAAACTCATATTCACCAGGGGCCACATCAGCCTTGAGGTAACCTTTGAAGGGCCGAATGTAATTTTAGGACTGTGTAAATGGAACTACTCCCTAACAGTTAAGTGAGAGCTCACCGCTGCCGCCGGATAAAAACAAGGTTCTGGGCTGGATAGAAGAATGTGGGGGGCCGGATTTGGGCCATGAGCCTTGTGTTTGCCACCTGTGACTCAGGGCAATGAGGCTAAGTCACAGTGCCCGATTTCTGTTTCTATTGCAGTTTTCATTCTCAACTTTCATCGTCCCTCTTATCTAATACTTTTCAAGAAAGTTTTTCTGGGAAAATGTAACATCTTTTTGTATGTGTGCATGCGGGTTGTCCAGCTTTTTCTATGTTTAAATGAATGTTTTGGGGGCCTCGGAGTAATAGACCCTATTTAATTTATAGGATGCCTTAGTAGTAGGCCATTGTCGCAAGATCTGCAGTTGGAAATCTGGAGATTCAGGAGCGCTGATGGTATGGTTCCTGTCAGAGGCCAAGGCCAAAGAAAGGAGAAAACTGATGTCCCAGCTGAGAGATGGTCAGGCAGACACTGTGAATTCTTCCTTACTCACTTATTTGTTCTTTTCAGTTCTTCAATGAATTGCATGAGGCTTACCCACATGAGGGAGGGCAACCTGCTTTACTCAGTCTACCAACTCAGATTTCAATCTCATCCAGAAAAACCTGCACCGACAGACTCAGAGTGATGTTTAGCCAAATATCTGGGTACTCTGTGGTCTTGTTAAATGGGCCCATAAAACCACCCATTACAGTCGTCTTCCTTTTTCTCAGTTCCTCTGTCTCAGTTATGGATCATTGCTTGTCAAGGAATAAAATCCTAACCAATTCCTCAAGTAAAAAGAAACCTATTGGATAGATGTAGTTATGGAAACCAGAAGGTGGTGAAGCACCTTCTCCATCACTTGCTTTTGTTGCATCCTTCTTAATATCTGCTTCATTCTCCTACTTCTTGCAGAGTAGCTTTCTTTGCTTATTTAAAAGCTTGCCTCTGACTGAAAAGCAGCTGTCATACCTAATTCTATGTAACCACAAAGCTACATGTGGCTTTTATTTCTGATTTATTTCAGCACCTGAGGAAAAAAATTGGATCAGTGACAGGACCACCATGTCATATTTTGCTTAGTGCCAAGTGCCTTCCCCCCGATGGCCAGAGAACATGAGTGCATTTGTTTCATATTGCTGCTCTAATATATTACCACAGACTTGGTGGCTTAAAACAAAAAAAAATTATTATCGTACAGTTCTGGAGATCAGAAATCTGAAATGAGCTTCACTGGGTTAAAATCAGGGTGTTTGCAGGACAACATTCCTGTTGAAGGCCCTGGGAGGAGCATCCATTCCATTGTCTTTTCTAGCTTCCAGAAGCTCCCTGCAATCTGTGGGTTGTGACTGCTTCTTCAATCTTCTAATCTCTCGCTTTGAATCTTCTGACTCCTTCTTTCACTGATAAGGACTGTTGTGATTACATTTGGCCAACAAGAAATTAAGTTAAGTGAATCATTAAATGCCTTGACTGGGTGGCTCTGTTGGTTGGAGCATCATGCTGTATACCAAAATGTTGTGGGTTTGATTCCTGGTCGGGGTACATACCTAGGTCATTGGTGGGTTACATCACTGGTTGGAGTGCATATGGGAGGCAAGCAATGTTTCTGTCTCACATCCATGTTTCTCTCTCTCCTCCTCTCTCTAAAAATAATAAACATATCCTCAGGTGAGGATTAAATTTTTTTAAATTAAAAAAAGGAACCATTAACTTAATTACACCTGTTAAGTCTCTTTTGTCATGGAAGGAAAAATTCACAGGTTCTGGGAATTATGACAGGATGTCTTTGGGAAGTCATTATCCATCCTATCATAGTGAGAGTCAAAAAGGTATTGTCAATGGAACAGAGGCAAAGTAGCTTCTGGGCGGAGTTTCTCTGAATAAGGAGAGTGGAAAGACTAGGCAATATAAGTAGCACATTTGCTTCATCTTCCCCAACAAGCGCCTGATCACCAGAGTGAAGTCAGGCTGGGCTTCAATCTCCACTTCATGTTTTCCGTCTCTGCTTCTTTCCCCTCCAATGGGATTTCTCAGTCCTCCCATAGTTGTGATTCACTTGTACTCATTTTTCCACCTTGAATAAACTTTTTGGTATTTAATTTCCCCCAAAGCTGGATCCTCTATTACAATACAGATGCCTAATCCCTTTAGACTCGTGAAACAGAAAACATGGGTTGTAGTGGAGGTGGACTTGGGAATCTGTGTTTCTAATACACTCCCTAGGAGATTTTTGCTCACATCAAAGTTTGAGAACCTCCACTGTATTCTAAGGTAAAGCTGATAAACTTATCTTGTTAGAATAAAAGACTGAAGAAAGCCTTCCAAGGGAACTAGGGTGTTTTCACTGCAGCTTTGGGGAGATAATGATAAAACTTCTGCATGTAACTCAGTAAGACCAATTCAAGCTGGGAGCTGGGGAAGAGGTCATGTTCAGATAAGAGGGGAACACTTTGGGGGGCTGATCCAACCTTTATGTGACTCTTCAATCACAACGAAGGGCTTAGTTTCTCCTGGGTTATGTTTTCATACTGATTTGTACTCTGCTGAAAACCACAATGATGTTGTATCTCCAAAGGCAGTTTTCTGTATTAACCTTGATAAACTGATGTTTGACATCCCAGCGTGCCTGCCGTGGTTATTGTTCTTGTCATACATCAGGTGGTCAGGTATCTGAGATGGAACCTTGGTGTTATATAAAGTCATCTAGCCATAACTTTAAGGATTTGACAAGGTTTCTTTTATATTTTCAATAATTTGATCCTAGTGTGGTATCTTTTATATTCTTTCTTTATAAATTTATAGTTGTCTGCTTTGAATAACAGGTAAAATTAGTAGAAGAGTTAAATTAAGATAAGCAGTTTCTTGTGAGTCATAGATGCCTCCACATCACAAGTTTGCAATGCAGTGGAAAAGGTAAGTTGCAAATATATAAAGTAATGACCTAGAAAATGAGCACATATAATTTTTGATAGTTGATGGTTCTATCTTTTTTAGTTATATTTTTATTGTTTTTGCTGTTACAGTTGTTCCCACTTTTTCTCCCTTCCACCACCTCCACCCAGCCCCACTCTCTCCCCACCCCAAGCCAAGCCCTATATTGTTGTGTCCAGGGTTGTGCATAAATGTTCTTTGGTTAATCCCTTCACCATCCTTCATCCTGTCCCCCGCTCCCATCCTTTCCATCAACTGTCAGTCTGTTTTATGTATCTAACATTCTGCTACTATTTTGTTTGTTGGTACTGTGTTCATTAGATTCTATATATAAGTGAGATCATGTGGTATTTTTCTTTCACTGACTGGCTTAATTCACTTAGCATAATTTTCCTCAGGTCCACCCATGCTGTGGTATAATGTAAGAGTTTCTTCTTTTTTACTGCTGCATAGTATTCCATTATGAAAATGTACCACAGCTTTTTTATTCACCCCTCCACTGGCAGGCTCTTAGGCTGTTTCCAAATCATGGCTATTGTAAATAATGCTGCTATGAACATAGGGTTGCACATATATTTTTGTATTGGTGTTTTGGGATACTTGGGGTATATTCCCAGAAGTAGAATCACTGGGTCAAAGGGGACTTCCATTTTTAATTTTTGAGGACACTCCATATTGTTTTCTACAGTGGTGGCGCCAGACTCCATTCCTGCCAACAGTGAACTAGGCTAGTGTTCCCCTTTCTCCACACCCTCTCCAGCACTTGTTGTTTGTTGATTTATCCATGATAGCCATTCTGACAGGTGTGAGGTGATGTCACATTGAGATTTTAATTTTCATTTCTCAAATGATTAGTGATGTTAGTGACATTTTTTCACATGTCTATGGGTGCTCTGTATGTCTTATTTGGAGAATTGTCTGTTCAAGTATTTTGCCCAGTTCTTAATCATGTTGTTTGTCTTGCTGGCATTGAGTTGTATTAGTTCTTTGCATATTTTGCATATTAAACCTTTGTTACAGGCAGATTAGATGATCTAAAAATGTATTAGCTATAAGATACTCCAACATGCTAACTAAAATTAAATAGTCATCCATGTAAGTGGTTAGATGAGTTCTCAAGGATGTGAGGAATATTACCAGAAGCCAAAAACAAAGTAGAAATTAAACATGGCCTTCTTTCACTTTGGGTTTGGGAGTTGAATTTAAACTCTGTAGTCTGGGAAACCTCAAACTGAGAAATTAATACAAAATTCCTTGGAGCAATTGGTGGAAGTATGTAGAGGTAATTCTTTTTTTGGAGGAGCCCATCCTCAACCGTGGCAGTAAAGGATTCCCATGGAAAATGAACTACCAGAAATGAACCCAAAATCAAAATTACAAAACCCATGAGGTAATTCACACTAAGTGCAAAAAGCAAATGCAATAAACAGCAGAGCTAGAACTCAACTCCTCCTGAGAAATTCAAATAACATCATCTCTTAGAAACTCTAAAATAAGTACGTCTAAAATGACTGAAGATATAAAATGGAATTGAAAACATGAAAAACCAACTTTACTTATATTGTTTTATATATAGAGTGTTATATATTACTCTATATAGTGTAAATGCACAGTGCTAGAGTAGTTTAAAGAATGAAGAGAACTGCCAGAAATATTGGTGTTATACCTTGACCATGAAGCTAAAATGTTGACAAGAGGAAACTTTACTTGTAGGAACATTAATTCTTTCAAGATAATAGATATTGCAAGTCAATGGCCCCATAGCAACTTGAAAGGAATGTTCCTATAAACTATAACACTAGCTTCTGGGGGTGAGCTTCAATTTCAAATGATGACTAACACAGATATTGCTTATGATACATAACCATGTCTTTATTCAGAAAAGCTAAGATAGATGCCATTTGTAAATTAAATTATTTTAAACAATCCAGAAGTTGCCAAGTAACACTTCTTCTGAAAGCATAAATAGAATACTGCAAAACTATCTTATAATAAGGCAGTTAAATTTAGCATGGTAAAACCATGTTAAAGATATAGGATTCTTTTTGCTTGCTCACTGATAACATAAATTCTGGCTAAAATCACTAAACCTGAAATGTGTTAGGTTTAATAAAGCAAGTGAGTAATAATTGCATTTCACTAGTAGAATGTGATATGGGAATCAAATGTTATCTACTCTAGATTTGATCTCAATTAATGAAAAATTAGTATTATATAAACTCCTAAGGAAATTAATTTTTCCCAAAAGTGAACTTTAATTAAAAATACCCCCCTTATTTTTATCATTGACGTATAAACTTAAGGTCAGCATTTTCCCATTCTTGTCAATTGTTTTTAATGTGTGTGTTGAGGTCAATAGGCTGTCAGGTGTCAACTTTCTACAGATCATATTCCATGTGGGAAAATGTGCAGTGCTCTTGTAGTAGAAAGAGAACTGTTTATTGCACACATTATGTGGTTGCCTCAAACTTCTTATGAACTTAATATCTCTTCACAAGCTGGTGACGGACTCACTTTCTGCCAAAGTTCCTTTGTCAGAGTAGAATGAAATATAAGCTGTCAACTAAAGTTTGACAGTAATAACTACACGCAGCACAGTCATAAATTCTCTTTTCGGTGTGGCTCTGGGTCTAATCTTTCATCTAAACTCTCTGTTCTATTGTACCTATTCATGGAAGCCTATTTTGCCTATTTTCATGCAGCCTACCACTTAATGTAATGAGTTCATACCATAGGTCTTTGAAAAAGAACCTGGGATTTCTGTTATTGTTTTTTGTGCCATTGTTCATTCTCCTTTATTGATCTTTTACCTATTACAAGCCCAGATGGAGGAGAAATAGAAAGATAGCATACACTAGATTTATGTAAAAAAGAATGGTCACTGTGAGAATTCCTTTTATAATTTCCACTATTTTCTTTACTGGGCACAACAAGTTATAACTTTTAAATGCATATACTTCAAAACAGAAAAACAGTAGTAAAAATGCCAGATAATACAGCCTAAGAATGTTCAAATTTAGCCAGTGAAAATGGCTGTGATAATTTGCATAAAAAAGTTTAAAGATACTATATGAAATTTGAGGTAAAATTTTCAGTGTTATTACATTTTATACAAGTAAATAAGATATCTAGGCTTATATTAGAAATAAATACTTTTCACATGGCTTTAATGTTTACAAATAACTGAATATTATTAAGTGTTTATTTTTGAACCATGAAATTCAATTTGGTTTTCTTTTAGGATTTTCCAACATGTGTGTCACTTGTGAAAAATTTTAAGGTAAAAAAGTCAAGCAGTTACTAGATTGAGAAAAAACATTAATATATGACTTATAGCTTCTTCATATTTTTAAAAGATCTTATTTGTTTATTTTTAGAGAGAAGGGAAGGGAGGAGAAAGAGAGAGAGAGAAACACTGATGTGCCAGAGATACATCAATTGGTTGCCTCTCATACACCCCCAGCTGGGGACCTGGCCCACATGCAACACAGGCATGTGTCTTGACTGGGAATCGAGCAAACGACCTTTCAGTTTGCAGGTCGGCACTCAACCCACTGAGCCACACCAGCCAGGGTGCTTCTTCATATTTTCAGTTGGCTTATACAGGTTGACTTATGAAGCTAAGAGAAACTATCGTAAATTAAGGAGAGGGCTTAGTAATATATACATTGGTTATACATATTTCCACTCTTCCCAGAGAGTCAATATGTGTTCTGTATAAACAAAATTAAAATTTTAATTTTAAAATTTCTTTAGAAGAAAAATATTGTTCTCTAAACAAATTTCAAGCTTAACCTTTTAATTTATTCTGTAGTCACATCTTTGAAAGTGTCTAGTATATTTTGTAGTTTGATTGTGTTTAAGTAGACACATGTTTTTGAACCAATATCTTGGATGTAACTATAAATAATTAAGTCATCTGTTTAGAATTACAGTATATTAATTTCTCATTTAATTAGTTTGAGTGATTGTCTAATTACTTTAAGAGTAATGGCTAATAACCCTTTAATAAATGTTAATTAAACACACATTATACTTAAATTATTTAAACTTTAAAAAACAGTTATTTAAACTTATCCATTAAAATTATAAAATAAGTGTACAAACATGTATGTGTATACATAGCACGTAGCTACTTATAGTTTTAGTAAACTGTGTGTGTCTTCATGCTTAAAATGTGAATTTATAAGGAAACATCTTCTCTTGGCCCATGGAATTAGCAATCATGTAAGCAGTGGAAAGTGATTAAGATCATTCCAGACAAGAGAAGACAATCATCAGATCTGGGACACAGACAAGGGACTGTTTGTGTAATAGATGTTGGGCATGCAATAATTAGAACTTCACAGAAAGGACTGGGAAGTCATTGCAGAAGAGGTGTCTGAGTACAAGATGTTAAGAAGTGGTGTGCTTTTTCGTCTTATAAGGTAGTTCCTCTATGGTTAGACATTCCTTACCACTGGGCTCCGTTAAATGAATCTGATAATAATGCAGGTAACTCATGGGATCTGCTATAGGAAATGTGTGTCCATTATATAAGCATGGCTTTCATTCACTTAACGGGGCTTAGATAGTTAATCTCTGTGGAGTTTGTTATGAAATATTTGAGTGGTTCTCTGATGCTAGTCTAGGTAATCAGTATATGAAGACTTTGTTGTCTAACAGTGTATTTGTTATAACGGATGCAAAAATTAGGTGTGAAGGGAAGGTTTTCAAGGCTAGATGAGTTACTTTGTTTTCTTTTTAAAGTCAAATATTAGATAATCATCTTTGTGTGTTATTTTCTACTTTTGTTGCAGCATGTTTAACAGAAATAGCTGTGGCCACATAAACATATCAATTTCAACTACATTGTAGTGGGACTTAAGTTGAAAATACATGCACATAATTTTAGTTTACTTTTCATTCTTAAAGGAACATTTATGAGAACATCTAGGCAGTCCAGGAATGATAAGGTTTTATTTCTCTTTTTCAAAGTATAGTAACTATTTTATGAATAAAATATAGAGAATAGATAAATAATTGGGAATAATGATGATCTCAGATGAGATCAGGAGTTAACAGGATTTTTTTAAAAATCATTATTTTTTTTCTGGATTTCAGTATTTGCTACAAACCTATCCTATTTACTACAGTATGACAGTAACATAAGGACAGGGACATAACCAGACCCCAGAATGGGAAATCTTTCTAATTCATACATCTAAATATTTCTCTCATTAATTAATTTTGATGCTGCTGTTTCTAGAGATTGTAAAAGCTAAAATAGGCTAAAAAGGCATATGATGTGCAGGATCTGGGTAGGGTGAAACTAATACTGCTCGTGTAAGAGGCTGCCATGCATTGCTAATGAGAGACTCAGCCAAAAGGTTGCCTGCGATTTCTAAAGCTTCAGATGCCGTATGTAGTTAGAAAGACAGGAATTCCTTTACAAATTACTTTATTACAAAGCTATATTTCTAAGAATTTGACCAATCTACAAACATACACCCTTCTAAGATGCCATCATAGTAAAGACCAACAATTTGGTTGCATTTCAGGGAGAAAGTCTACACTGAAATGAACATTGTGAGAAAACTCAATTTAATGATACCTTGGAGTAAATTCTTGCTTCATATACTGCTGTTTTCATTACAAGGTAAGAACTCATGTAATATTTTTACCTTATTTTATATTATATTTTAGTCTTTGTTAAAAGAGATAGGAATAGATTTTCCTTATACTGTAAAGCAGTTACTTTGAAGTCATTAGAATGGATATAAACTAAATTATAGCCAGATCATCTTTTTGAAAATTGTTAATAATGTAGATATACTTGGGACTTTTAGTTTTTTTGTTTTTTCTTTAAATGTTACAATTATGCTTTTATTGTGTTATGCAACTCTATTAAAAGAAGCTCTGATTATAACTTTTCTCTTCTAAAAATGATTTAAAATATTTCTCTATAATTTAATTATTTGAAATTTTATAATAACTATAGAGAAATTGA
Organism: Trachops cirrhosus; assembly: GCA_028533065.1. Lineage (NCBI taxonomy): Eukaryota > Metazoa > Chordata > Mammalia > Chiroptera > Phyllostomidae > Trachops > Trachops cirrhosus. The sequence goes on along the minus strand of CM052539.1, from coordinate 65,574,666 downwards.
GTATCGAAACTTTCTTATGCCAGCAACCCAAAGAATGGCCAAAAGATGTTTTAAAGATGTTTTAACAGTTGGTGCTCAGAATTGATTTTCAATTATTTATTTACAAATTAATTTTTATAGAATGTTTTTATGGGGAAAACATTGATTTATAATCAGTTGTCAATTTCTAATTCCTGGAAAGGACTGTATATTTTGGAGCCTGTAGGAGAAGAGGGAGAAATTACTGAAGTATAAATGTCTTGTGAGGTCATAGACGCTAACTTCTAATCCTAGGAGTGACTGAAATTCCAGGGACAAAATGTCATAGAGAGTTGAGAGAGGGAGTGGACCGTGGAGATGAACTTGTCTAACACCATTATTTTGTGATGTAGATGGAAGCTTGCTTAAGTTTGGCATTTAATAAGTGGTAAGACAGAGACTAAAACTTGGATCTCTGGACTCTAAGTCTAGTGCTTGTTCTAGTGTATCATGTCTCCGTGTAGATCCAGGTACACTACTCCTTCTTTCTGAATCACCAGTTGCTAATGTCTCACAGGGAATCTGCTGGTCAAAGATCCTTTAGAAAATGCAAAACACCTAACAACAAAACTAAGTTTTAGAATTTAGTTTAAAATGATCTGTTTAATAATTAAAACATATAACCAAAATATCTCTATAATTTTTTTAGTGTTATGTGTATATATTTTTATCTCTGGCAGGATATATTTGTGCATCATCCATTTTGACTGAAACATCAAAGTGAGTATTTCTTTTTCTTTATGTCCTATAAAGCATAAAGTTATTAAGAATGAATGAATTTAAACAGATAACTATATCTTCTTGTATAAAAAAACATGAAACATTTTACAAAATAAGGACATTATATTTAGTTTTATTTTTTTAAAGATTTTCTTTATTTACTTTTAGAGAGACAGGAAGGCAGGGACAAAGAGAGGGAGAGAAGCATCAATGAGTGGTTGCCTCTCGCCCTCCTCCTACTGGGGACCCAGACTAAAACCCAGGCTTGTGTCCTGACTGGGAATCGAACTGGAGACCCTTTGGCCCACAGGCCGGTGCTCAATCCACTGAGCCACACCAGCCAGGGGTACATTTAGTTTTTTAAAAACAGTTCCACCAATTAAAAATTATCAAGCATTCAGTTCCTTATTTATGAAGTAAAAATGTTTTTTTTTAATTTTAATTATATGAGGAGTTTTTGGTGGTGTCCAAGGACTGTAGATACTAAGGAGATATTACTTTTACTTCAAATATTTGTAAAGAAGTTATACTCAGTAATTTCCCCTTTATATTGTTATTTTGAATGTACATAGCTGATTATAAGTGTACTGTATCTTAAAATAGAACAAAACTTATTTTAATGATTAAAAAGAATAAAAAAGAGTAAAATTGACCTAGCACTAAATAATGAAAATTATTCTTTGGACTAAACTGATCTGCTTAATGAAAAGCAGAATTCTATTTCTCAGTGATTTTGATAAATCACAGTATGGTGTGCTTAGTCACTTTAATGCTAATCTGCCTTTTATGTCATGGCAAAGGAGTAAATTAAGTTTTATGTTTGGTAAAAGTGAACGTGTTTTTGGCAAATATTTATCTCACTGGTTTTATGAAGTCAATTTGGAGAAAGTATCAGGCATGTTGGTGCTAAAATATTACACTATTTTATTTACTTCTCTATCTTGAAGTTCCTTCCTAAAATTCAGTTTACATCAGACACTGGAGAGATTTGGGGACACTCCCAGAATTTTGTAAAATGAGACAACACCACCACCCAACTCTAACCCCTCCAAAATGGGGAGGGGGACCTTTTAAATGTTAAACCAAGAAAGACCTCTTTGATAAGGTGATGGAAATCAGGAGGAAAACACCAGCTCTCTCTTGGGAAAGGCTTGTTCAGGTTGCTTTGGGGCCTTTGACTATACAAGTTCTTTTTGTTTTCTTCCAGAAACGGATCTAATGAAAATCGACAGAAAAGAGCTCTTTTAGCAGCAGAGGTAGGTTATGCCTCAGATGGAGAGAGTGGCAGAGAAATAATCCATTCTGCTTTGGGACTGTGCTGTCACTTCAACAATGAGACCTTTGTGGAGGGGAATGAAATGCTAAAAACAAGACTGGATGGAGGAGGAAGAGGCAAAGTAACTTCTTTACTGCTTTTCTGAGACCCTCAAATTCTTGTTTACAGTCAAATGCTTCTTTTAGCTATTCACCTCAGTTCCCTATTGACAAGCTCATAGCATGTGTGGGAGATCCAATCACATATACTTGCCAGAAAATATAAATGGGTTTAAAAATTAAGCCCAATATCAGAACAATGCCAACAGAACAAATAGAAGCAAATGGGGCAGAGAAAGGTGTAAATGATCTGTGTTACATACTGCAAAAGGTCATCTGAGGTTTCCTGGTATCCTGACAAACAGCTTTGATATGTCTGATAAATCCAAATTACAGACAGACATCTCTGAGAGGCAACTTTTTTTTTCTTTTTTTTTTTTTGAGGGGTGAGGTAGCACTGAACTTGAGGACGCCTTTTTCCCTCAATTCTTTCATATAAAGGATATTGGATCTTATAATTGCGGTATCATCAAACTGTGGTTGGAATGTTCAAATGAGTGGGTTTTAAAAAACATTTCTCTATAAAAGGTGGATGGCAAAATAGAGAATCCTTCAAGGCATTTCTTTGGAAGGTAATACGATTTGGGTACTTAGATAGCAAACAGCATGCATATTCAAAGAGGCCTTTGTCAAATGCTGAAATGCAATCAATTTCTACAAGCACTTGTAGTAAATGCCTGAAATGTTTTACATTTTTTGCTGTTGTTAAAGAGACTTGAGGACAGATTTGATATGTTGTTGTGACAATTCAGAAGGTAGAACTAATTTTTTTTTATCAGGAGTGATTTTTTTTTTTGTACCAAAATGGGCAAAAGATTGTCTATGGAATGGAAATTTTTTCTTTTTTTCTTATAGAGTGTTTTGTGTACTTAAGTACTTGTGTAACATGTGAAGTGGTTAAAATGATTTTTCTCTGAGAAATTTTAAGTAAGTGTTTGCCAGTAGACCATATTAACTGCAAAAAGACATCATCTTGACTCAGTAGAAAACCTGATTTTGAGAAAAACTGCATTCTGTTGAACCCACTACATTGAAAAATCTGTGAGATAAACTCTGTAGGTGTCAGGTGAAGTGACCTAATGATGGGGTTATAAAAGCTTGGACAAAAGTAGGGTTTACAGATGTTCATATGGAAAATAATACAATAATTAATAAATAATAAAATAACAATAAACTCGGTGTTTTGCATGCTCGCAAATATAAACTTACTTTTGCCCCGTCCTGTGATGTTTTCAAGATAGATGTTTTTTACAGTTTGTATAGTTTACTCCAAAGGATTTATGTTAATACCTCCTTTTTGTTAATAAGTTAGGAACTTCCTTATTTTGATTTTCCTTTTTGAGAGAAAAAAGAGTAGGACCCTCGCCTTTTTGTTTCCTGTAGTTAAAGAACTTACATCAGAATTCTTTAATATTTGAACTAATTTTAAAAGAATAACTGTTAAAGAAGGAAATGAAGTCATAATCACGCTACACTGTTTAGGACTGAAATTTCATCTGTTGAGGCCATTCTTGTCCACAGATTCACTCCCCCTGCTCTAGAAAGACAGAACGCTAATGGATAGATATCCCTACAAGTAAGGATTCAGAAATAGGTTGGCAATGAGGTGAACAACGAGCAAAGAAAAGGTAGACAGAGACTTCTCTCAATGACATATTTGTGTGCTGCAGTGATTTCTCATGTAAAGACTGCATTTGTCATCAAAAGACTACATTTCTTTGTGCTTCTCAGCTTCCTGTGGAGAAGTAATCAGCAAGGAGGAAGAATGGGCTATTCTTTTTTTTTTAATCACTTATGTGACTATATGCACCCTCTGCCTGAATTTTTTTCATTCTCATTACATTTAAAAATTCTTCTCCTGAAAGCAGGGGCTGAGACCTACACTCAGGTGCAGGTAATTGACTTAGGATGTGCACAGTGAGGAAGAGAAAAGTGAGACTAGGAAGAGAGAAAATCCAATACAGCTATGCTAATGAGGGGCTTCCTGCTTTGGATGTCTGGGGCTCAGTCTTGTTGCAGGCTTTCTGAGGAGCTGTGTAGACTGCATTGGAGAATTGTTTCTCCAATGAACGGGAAAGCTGGGGTACTTATCTACCAACTCCTTTTTCCCTTTGTTTGATGGCAGCCTCTGGGGGTGGGGTGCTGGAGAGCTTTAAACCTTCCCCTGGAAGACACTTTCTGTGGTCTATCCTGCTGGGATTCTGCCCTTAGGCAGAGATAGAAAGGAGCCAGGGTTTGAAGCTGGAGGGTCTGACTGTGCACAGAAACCCAGATGCAAGTGAGAGGATGTGGGGAGGGGCATCAACAGACTTTTTTTATCCTCACCTGGGGATAAAACCAATTTTTTAAAATTGGTTTTAGAGAGAGAGAGAGGAAGGGTTTGGGTAGAGAGAGTGAGAGAAACATTGATGTGAGAGAGAAACATCGATCTTTTGCCTCTTGTGTGCACCCAGACTGCGGGTAGAACCCACAACCCAGGCATGTGTACAGACTGGGAGCTAACCCCACAGCCTTTTGGGTTATAGGACTACACTCCAACAAACTGAGCCACACCGACCAAAGCAATAGAATCTTTTATAATCATGGTTATTAGTAGCCTTGGGAGGCTGATCATTCCCATCTGAATAAAGTCTATTTTCAGTTTAGTCAGTGCTTGTTGATGACATACAAGAGAACACACTAGAGATATAAACATGAATAGCAGTGCTTGTTATGTAGAAACTCAATGTCTAGTGGAGGCCAATAAGGAAGTTATTTTTGTGTAACATGTTCACTGAATCTAAGACACTATCAATTATTTGCCATTTTTTTTTGCCATCACATAAAAAAATAAAAGTGCTCCTAATTTAAAACATAGAATACCATTCTGAGTTCAGATCTGTTTTAAAAAAATGAAAACTCTGTGTCATGTCCTACATTGTTGAAATATTGCAGTATGATGCATGAAACTTGGTAGTAATTAGGATGCTGTGATAACCAGGACAATGGTGTTCTAGGTTGTCATACCTCGTCAAGCTAAGCAGTGACAGGATATGGAACAAGAATGAGTTGTATGTTCTTGCCTTAGTCTAGTGTTGCCCCGTGTATTCAGGTTTTGTCTAATCACAAAAATAGGCAACACGGTTAGAATCCCTTTTAAGTGCATCACACTGTTCTTGGTGCTTTTCTTATTCCATCTCATTTGGCCCTCACAGTTCTGTGAAGCAGTTGCTGTTATTCCATTTTATAGACTGGGATATTGAGGCTGAGCGGGTTACATAATTTGTTCAAGATTATAAGCCTATATGAGGCAGAGTTGAAGTCATAGACACTGTTGGTGAGCATCAAAGAAGATTCATTGGAGCCAAAGAAGAGTTTGGTGTCCAGTAACAATGGTGGTTGTGTTACATTTAGGCAGCTGGAAAAAAAATAATGTTGAAGAGAGAATAAAATTTGCTGTCTTTGGGGTAACCAAGGTCACAGACTATTGTGAGTCTTAGTTTGAAGATAGAGGCAAGGGCAAAAGGGGAAGATTAAATAGTAGGATAAAACCCTGGAGCAATGAAAGCGGGAAGCAATGAACGTGGACCTGTCTGTGGTGTGGGTCAAAGAGTTTATAAAGGAGTCTTAAAGTGGCTAGTGTGGGAGTTCTTTTAGCAGGCATGGGTCAGGTTTGCCTGTTAAAAGAAAAAAATACTTTGTTGGGAAATGCCAAAATAAAACTTTATGTGGGGGAAGGAGACCAGAAGATGTTGAGAAAGGACTTAGGACCTGAAGTCACATTCTGTGTCCGTCTTTCTTCTTATCCTTCATCCTTCCCAGTTTTTCTAACATCCTTCAGTACTCAATTTGACAATTATGCAGCAAATTTGGGAGTGTGTATTCCTCTGTGAACATAAAATTGCTGTTGGAAAGGACATTGCTGCAGACCATATACTAAATTGGCTTTGAGTTGGAATAAAAAAATCATAATTGATTAGTTTTAGTAATCCACAATTATTTGCTACTAATCCATGTTGACCTCTAAAAATCTTAAGGTTTTATCTGAGTTGCTTAGACTATTATAGACCTCTCTTGCTAATTTTCTGTGTGTGAAGTACTATGGTGGAATCTTTACATACACTGTTTTATTTATTGTTATGACTACACAATGAAGTAGGCACCATTGTTCCCATTTTACAGAAAAGTAAAAGGAGGCACTAACAGGTTAGGAAACTTGCCTAAGAGTAAGTCGTGACAGAATTAGGACTAATCCAGGTCTCTCTGATTCACTAATTCATGCCCTTAAACACTACCCTCAAGTGCTTTGGGATCTATAAACACAAGTGCTCTATGAACTTCAACGTGTTAGCTCTTTGGAGAGTGAGGGTGACACTCTCACACCGCGGCAATGGAAACTTCTGAGGATGGCACCCTGAGAAGAAGAGGATGTGTTTGCAGGCAGTGGGAACATCGCTGTTGCTCCGTCGGCCTCATGTGTTTTCTCTCCACTCGTCCGCACTTGGGAGTGTCAGAGCACTGCGACTTCTGTAGGCAGAGCCGTCAGTTAAGGCAAAAATTAACTCTAACTAGGCCCTTTTCCCAGGAGGGAAAGGAGGCAGAAGAACTGAGGTCAAATAGGATGAAGAACTTGTCAGAGTCATGTACCAGGCAGAAAGAACCACAGCCCAGAGGAGCCTTTTTTGCCTCACCGAGGCGGCCTCAGTAACCCAAGGAAATAGGAAGTCAGTGCCTTATCATTTCTGTATTTGTAGCTACTTTTCTAATAGCTACAGGTTTTCTAATTTGCTTATTGGGTTTGAATGAAATAATCTAATTCTCTTGAATTCTTACTTCTTTCTTTCAAAGTCTGAAGCAACATCTCCAAGATACTTCTTCCATGAAGCTATTAACTGGGGTGAGAGCAAAATAAAAGGTTAGTGCTACATCTTATGCTTTTGTATTTGCTTTCTCAAAAGACCTCTTTTGGGGAGTATGTTGAATCAACTCTTTATTATTTCCATAAAATGTAAGAAGGAAATGGAGCCAGGGTAGAAATAATACTTACTACTAGTTTAGATTCACTTCATTTTTAGAAACAAGAAAGGTTGAACACTCTGACAAAGCTGATAACTACATGACCCAGAAAGATATCACTGGTATCAGAAACTTACTTTCTAAAGCAATTACTTGCTCCTTGATCTCTCCTTGACATCCTATTTTTGCTTACCAATTTCTCATTTCCATTAAGCAGAATGCTGATGGTGGTTTGAAATTTCATTTGTTTCTCACTGCATTTAAAATAACAAGGATTTCTGTTTTGGGCTTGATATTTGTTTTCAGGGAATAAACAGGGCTATGAATATTTTTTGAAGGAGATACATTTGTTAATCTAGGTATTTAGACATTTATTCATTGTAAAAATGCAAGATTGTGATAAGATAAACTGTAAAGATACTTTTGCCCCTTGGGAAAAAACTACATTTAAGTTTATGAAAAATATTATTTTTTACCTATATTTATGAACAAAATCGAAACAGGTCATTTTTCTTCAGTTAAGATATATTACTTAAAGAGTTGTCTGTGTTTACATGTGAAGAGAAACTTTAGATCAATTGATCTTAAGGTGGAAGGATAATGAGTCTTCCTAATTTTTGCCTTTGGCAGAACTGCGGTTAAATTACTCCATCTAGAAAGTGCTTTCATGACCTTACCTTATTCCAGAAAGGCACAATCTCTAGTATTACTGAATAGTGACTCAAAGATGTCTTCTAGGTCTCTTGATATGTTCCTTAAATCCTTCTTGCTTGAGTTTTGCCAGTTGCTCTTGTCCTCTCCCTTTTAGAGGAACATTTTTCACTCTGATTCATTTGCATTTTTCAAACTTGCCCAGGAGCTCATAGTTTCTTGCTTCCTCTTTTCAACATAATCCTTTGGGGCAATTTTTCTTTCTGTGAAAGATAGAGAATATTTTTGGTGACATCCGGCAGTGACTTTGGCTTCTGCCCCATTAAAATTAAATCTAGATCAGAAAAAAAATACATAACTTGTAGTTAAGCCTGAGGATTAATACACAAAATTCAAATGAAATTTTTAATCATTTTCTCAGAAAGCGGGAGTTTCCTTTTGAGTTTTATACTTTGCCTGATCCTTTGGGCTAATGAGGGATGCTATTTTTTAACACAGCACTTGCTCCTGGGGAAGGATCACATTGGACGTGCAGCCTGTGCCAAACTCCGTCAGTGGAATCATCTGCAGTTTATTTCTGGTTCTCATCATCTGGGACAGGGATTCCTTACATGGGAACTTGACCTTTCAATCGCTTGAAGGAAGCTAACCTTTGCTCCCAGGATAGTTTGAGATGTGAAAGCCCGTCTTTCTTGTTTCACAGCACACATAATGAAATGAACTAGATAAAGACTTGATGGGCTTAATTCTTTAGCTCATCAAGGCAAGAGGCCCAGGGTTCTGTTTGAGTTAATAGTGGTTGCAGTTAGTCCAAGTGAAATCTTGACATATTATGTTTATAAGAACTGATGCACGCCAGGAGATAACTTACTTTGTTGCCCCTCAGGTTCTTGTCCTCATGAATGCCTTAACGGAGCTTTCTGTTCTAAGGCTGGTACGTGTGACTGCCAAATATTTCAGGCACTGGGGACACGGTGCCAGATTGGTAAGTTTCAGAGATACTTAGGTGAGAATTATGAGATGCCGGAGAAAACATTAAGGCATAATTTGCTATATTAGGGTTCATCCTTTGGGATTTGGAACAATCGTATTGTGTATTGAATACTCACAATTGATTTACAGTAATTTAGAAATGATGTAAGAGAAATTAGATATGCCCACTTTCTCTTCTCACTTATCTCTAGTATTTCTTCAAGCATTTTTTTCTCCTCTAGATGGTACTAACCCATTAAAATCAGATTCTTATTCATCCCTCTTTTGCTTCATAAATTAGATTTCTTATTTGGAATCATACATTCTTTTTGACTTTGAGTTAATTGGACATTCTGTACATAAAATAGAAATAATATTGAGAGCCCCTCAGAACAGAGGATACTTAAAAATATTTTTATCCATGGTGTCTAGGTTAGGTTCCTACATCAGTCATAATCAATAAATATTTATCTGTGTAATGAGTATTTATTGAGCATCTACTAGATCACAGGCTAGACACATGAGATATAATAGTAAATAGTATAGACATGTTCTTGCTCTCTTGAAGTTACAGTCTAGAGAAGGGGGCTAACACATAACAGATACACATTAATCATACTTGTGACTTGTGCTATAAAGCATAAGATTCTATGAAAATTTGCAGCAGAGGTAAGGCATACTGTCAAAGAAGACTCCCTGGATAATGAATTGCTCTCTATTTTTTTTTCCCAAAAAGGTCAAAGTTGGCCAAAGCTAATAAATTTAGGTAAAAATTACAAAAGGAAAAGACATGATTGTGTTTCATCTTTATGCTCCTTATGTAGGGTATTAGAATATTTTACACAAATTGATTACTCAGTAAATGTCATTGATTTTCATATTATTCTAAAGGGAAAAGTCTAGCAAATCCCAAAAAGAATAGAGGGGTATCCACAAGGATAAGAAGGCAGGCATGGAGACAATAAGAGATAACATATAATTTGAGAGAAACATTGCTTAAAATTTGGCCAGTTTGAGGTCATAAATTTTTAAATTCCAGCATACTTTGGATGACTACTGCTCCCCATATCCAGACATATAAACAGACATGATATTTTTGTCAGTGGTTGTTTTTCTCTGTGGGTATTATTAAGATATTTTTGAAGAATTGTGGAGACGGGAACGCTCTCATGCTGCCTATGCTAATTTTTAGGACACTCAATAGTGACATTTCTTTCTTTTCTGAGACCCCCCTATATTGCTTTATTACTTTCACTTTATTTTCCTGTATCAGTCTCCCTACTCTTCTTTCCACCAGAATCTTCCTTTGGAAGCAAATGTAAGGAAGTTACTAATATAAATTCTTTCTTCACAACAACTTGAAGGTCATGTTTTCCTTCAGGGAATTTAAATGCTTTTGAGAGTAATCGGTAATTTTATGTTAGTTATTTCTTCTTATGATAGTGACCACCAAAGAAGAAAATATTTTAATGAAATAGCATTACCTACCATGACTGAATCTTACCAGAAACAGGTGTAATTTATTTCGTTCTATTAAGTATTACCCTATTTCTTTTTAGTGCCGAACATGGGCAATGGCAGAGATGGGATTTGCAAAACCTGGGGACAGTACCACTTTGAAACTTTTGATGGTATCTACTATTATTTCCCGGGAAACTGTTCTTACATTTTTGCGAAAGACTGTGGTAATTTGGAGCCTCGATACACTGTATGGGTAAGTAAGTGATCCTAGGGTATAATTAACTTAGAACTTATTTATGGTGAAGCCTGTATTTTTAAGGTATTGGACAAATTATGCAAAATGTATAATACTAGGGCTCTTACCTGAGAAAAGAGAAGTGTTGGTTCTTAATACGATGGATAAAATTTGCAGTTATATTGAGTATAGTTCTATCAAGATGGGGCCTAGGACTGGGAGAAGGAGAGTTTGGATTTATGTGGAAGGGACTTTTCAGGCAATGCAGAAATTTCTATATCATGGATGTCATAATATCAACTCCAGCTGATGTCCTCATTCTTCAGGTTTTATTTGATCATTTTGAAGAGAGAGGTGGGTCCAGACACCTCCACCGCTCCACTCTTCAAACCACATTACTCATGTATGTTTCACTCTTCACCCATCTAGTGTTATTAATGCACCTGCATTAATTTTTAAAATGGCACCCCTCAGCATGAGCTGGGGGCCAGCATTTATGAAATGGAGTACATGCATTAACCAAGCACTGACTAGAGGATGTGGTAACAGGCAGCTAATTGCTAGGTAGATTGATAGTATATGATGGAGCTCAGAGAATTCTTCATTTCAGAATCCTTGCTTCACAAGAATCTTTGGAGACATCTCAAAATGTAAGCTGCAGAGTGGCTCTAGTTGAAGGAAGCTAGGGCTCTCGATCCCTGCCCACTATCTTCCCTTGAATTTCCAGGTATCTAAAAGCACACCCAGGAAACTGCTGTGCATCCTATTCAAAAGCTCAACTCTCCATAGGTATCATTTATTTGAATCTCTATTTATTTATTTTTTTCTTTTCTAACTTACATTGGCATTACCTAGATTCTTTTTGTCTCTTAGGTGAGGCAAATTGTAAAAAGTGGGCCCTGAAGCTTTTCAAGAACAAGTCCTAGTGATCCAGAAAGGAAATGAGGTCTATTGAAAGTTAACTTATGGGGCATAAAGATAAAAAATCGGTTTCTTTAGATAGAGAAGTTAGTGGAATACACCTTCAGCACTCACAGGGCTCTTGTTCTCAGTCCCCTTTGTCCTTTACGCCTTCACTCCTTTGCTGGGTTTATCACTCAGACACCTCTGACTCCCTCATTGAAATGGTCTTGTCCAGTGTCTCACCCTTTTGAGGACTGAAGTGTCAACGAGGTAATCTATCCTTTTATAACAATACACACTGCTGAACTGCGCTTCCGGAGCCAATAGATAGTGTTTCTCCATGGCCCTGTTTTGCTTGGTGGAACGTGCTTTCAAATCAGCAACTCCATTTATTTTAAATATCATCTTTCCCCTGATTATAGAAATAGTTGACTTCATGTGTAGAAAATTTTAAAAATTCAGAAAACTCTAAAAAATAATACTAGAACTATCAGTCAAGAATTACATTTGCTAATGGTTCCATATATTTGTTTTTATACTTTTTTCCTCTGGATTTTGTATGTATTCATAATATTAAAATTATACTATGTATAATTTTCTGTTCTATATTTTCACCTAATATTATATCAAGAAATTTCTTACATGTCAAACATCTCTGACAAACACAAATTTTATTAGCTATATTTGTTTCAACTTATGGCATACTCAAATTATTTAACTATGCCCTGTTTTAGAAATTAGGTGTTAATAATATTTTCAGTATTTTAAAAGATTTATTGATAAACATCTTTATGCACAGTTTTATTATCCTGATTCTTTTTCCTTTAATTTCTATTTTATTTTTTATGAAAATCATATATGTACATAGTTTAAAAGATTTCGTCGAGGCATACAAAGTAAAATAAAATAAAATAAAATAAAATAAAATAAAATAAAATAACCCTGCCTTTCTTCACTCCCCATCTCCAGTCGCAGTCTGGCTCTCTAAAGGTAATTATTTCAACTTTTTTAGCTGTTTCCTCTGGCTTTTATTTTACATGACAAAATCTGCAATTTTTATAATTTTTTAAAAAGTTAGATCTTATTTGTTCACTTCCTACCATGGAAAATGAGGTATCATCTCAGTTACATCACCCTTCCTACCTCTAACACACACACACACACACACACACACACACACACACACTTTCCTTCACTCCTCCTAATATAGTAGATCACCATTTTTAGTTAAATCATGTGGTTTTCATATTTATTGTCACTTACATATTGCACATATATGAATAATATTTATATAAGTGTTGTTGAGAGCTGAGCTTGATAGGTTATTATGAATTTATTTCTCTTCTTTGTACATTTGTATGGTGTTAACATTTACCCCAATTTTGGTTAGCTGAATGTTTTATACTGCAGTCACAATTTTTTCCCTCCAAACTCTCCATCACTACAAAACTCTTCTCAATATGGTCAGATACTTTAGGAAATCCCTCAGTCATTCAGTGACTCTCTGCCCCGCCACCCACTCCCCCCTCTCCCCCCGGGAGTGTCCATTGTTCTCTGCTCCAGTTGAGACTGATTGTTTTTGAGCCTCTTACACACCTAGCACTTGGGATTTCTGTTCTCTGTCCTCCTGGAGAGTTTCATTCTGTGTCTCCTGTATTGATCTCCCTGTTTCTTGGGTCCCGTGAAACATTTAGTGATCCTGGAACTTTGTACATTCTTGAGAGACAGGTTCTAAAAAGCTTGTTGGATGCTCCAAGCAGGAGAACAGTGCTCATTTGTAGCAGTGATAGAGCAGAAACCCATTTCCTCTTCTTTGTTTGCCCACTTGTTTTAAATGACTCTTTTTTCAAGTTGTTTTCTGGAAAGAGAAGATACTTTCCTGAAAAGCGTGTATGGAAGTGAACACTTTAAACCTTGATTATAAGTTGGAAATTACTTTCAGAATTTTGAGATTCAGTCCATTTTGATTTCTGATCATTTTACATGTGGCCTCTCCCAGCTCCTTCTACAAATTTTGAGGTATTCTCTTTATCACTAAGGTTGTAAGGTTTCAGGATTATGTATGTTTTTTTTAAAAAAAATTTATTGTGCTGGGCACTTGCTGGGCCTTTCAAGCTTTACAAATCCTCCAGTTTTGGAATAATATTTCTTTTTCTTCTTCTCTTTCAGAATTTCTTTTCTTTCTCTCTTCAGAAATTCTGTGATTCAGGTATTAGAGCTCCTCAACTGAGTGACTGATTCCGTATTTTCTTGTTGATGCCTCCTTGTTTTCCATCCTGTTGCTTTTTTGTCTATGTTTTGGGAGGTTTATTTCCAACTCTTAGATATTTATCTTCCAACCATTGTATTTCAGTTATATGTTTCTCCTATGCTAATGTCAATATACAATTTTTATTTTTATTTTTTGAATTTCATTGTTAACAATTTTATTCTTGTTTCATGAATAAGGTAACTTCCAAACTCACTTTTTTTCTTTGAGGATATTAATTATAGATTTTTGGAAGTTTATTTCTCTGAATTGCTTTTCATTCCTTTGATCTTTTGTTAATTTGTATTTCATGTTGCAGGTTTTTATCATAATCCATGAATGTTTATCAACATTTGAGGATTAGGCTCTAAAAACTGATCAGAAATCTCTGAATATATAGATAGGGGCTTGCTTGCCTGGTGGGAGATTGAGCAGGGGGCCTCTGGTCTCATTAGATATGCCTCAGATATGAGTATCTGTATGTCTTTTATCCATTTTGTTTCTCCAAAGAAAAACCCTCCAAGGATTTTTATATATGCAAGGATACATATACATGTATATATATGTATATGTATGTGTGTGTGTGTGTGTGTGTATATATATATATATATCTCCTTTCTTTTGTTTTTCTCTCTTTAAGGTTCATAATAGCCCTAAGTGCCTTGGTTCAGTGTATTATTGTTATCGGTCAATCAGCCTCTTCTTTTCAGACCAACAGGAAATTCGAATTTATGGGCATGAGATTAAAAAAAATGGAATCAGGTAAGATACAATAAAAAGTATAATGAACATAACACCATGGATTAATAGTATTTCCAAACATCTCACACTAAAAGTGAATTTTGCGGAGTAGGAAGAGAGAATTTCTTTTCAACAAAAACCTTAAAGTTATGTCATACAGGTATCAAAACTTCGGTAGGCTCCAAGGCCAACCACATGGTCAGGACAATGTGTGACTGTGTTCCTGAATAGGTCAGGGCTGCTTCTGGTTTTCTCTGCCGAGAGTGAGATCTGAGAGTTTTAGGGAAAGGATATTTATTTATTTCTTTATTTATTGGGAGGAATGTTTTATACATTTTAAACTAGGAATATTGTGGAATAATCTTTCTTCCAACCTATTATAGCAATATTCAGTCTTAAATGTTTCTAGGCTGAGTTACAGCAGGTAAAGTAATTTGTGGGGTGGAAAAATTCTATCTATCATTCAAAATTCACCAGCAAGTGTTTGAACCAAGGAGATTCTTTCCAGTGCAGTGGTCTTACAAACCTATATGCTTTATTTCTCAGTTTAGATTCCTTAAGAGGCAACAGATGGTAGCAGAAAGGGCTTTGGATGAAGCACCAGGGGAGCCAGGCACTGACTGAGTCAGCCTCTCTGTCTCTCTGGGCTTATTTTCTTGATCAAGTGGGTTCTGTACTTCTAATTTTCTTATAAAAGAAAGCTTAGTCATTTGAATGGGAGGATAATGCATTACATATGCATTTATTGGAATGGAATTCCAATAGTAATTTTGAATTCCTTGTATGGGATTTTAGGTAACAAAATAGGCACTTAAAAATTAAGGGGAGTGGGAGGGGGATAACAGGGGAAAGACGGGAAAGGGTTGTCAAGGAACAAGTATGAAGGACCCATGGACAAAGCCAACCGGGCAGGGGGAGTATTAAATGTGGGAGGTGGGAAGTGGGCAGGACAGGAGCAAAGTAATGGGGGAAAAATGTGGACAACTGTAACTGAACAACAATAAAAATTAAATTAAAAAAATTATGTTTTGTGAAACAGAAATGGCATTCAAGAAGATTCTCAAGAATACTAGCCCTTTGTTACATCAAAGATATATTTAAATTTTAACTCAGACATGTTGTATGATAGGGAAAGGATGAATTTCTTATTAACCAATTAAATTGCTTATACCCATGCTTTATCTGGCCGAGGGTCTAGCTCATAGCAGGTGCTAGAGAAGTGTTTGCCAAAATGAAATCAAATATGTGAGGCTGTGTGCATCACACCTTACCTCTCTGGATTTCTGTTCTTTCACCTGGGAAATGAAGGGTTTTTTTAACATATGAATCTGTGAATAATTTTAGCATTAATCAGTGCATTCATTTTAGTGTGCATTATTATTGTGTCCAGCCTAGGTTGAATGGAGTTTTTCTTAGATTAATGGGAGATTATCTAATTTTTCCTATTGTGCCCATCTCTACTAGCATCCTTTTATGTTATAGACATTAGAATGATCACATGCACCTTTTATTTTTAAAAAATTTATTTAATCAATTTACTGTGAAAGAGATAAATGACAAATAACCAAACAAAAAACTACCCACAACAACACAACTATACCTTCATACAATTAACATTCCATTTTTATAAAATATATTTAGAAAATATGATTCACTTTTTATGTATAGGTTTTATAAACTTGCAAGCTTGAACAGTTTTATTCAAAACAGTATTATTCATACTGAATTTTTACTATGCATTTACTATGCACTCCTGGTGCATATTTACTATGAACTCCTGGTGTTTATAATTTTAATATAGATTATGAAAGAAATTAGCTAGTATTTTTATTTATTCTCCAGTGTAAATTTTTAGTTATTTTCCTCTTCTTATGACTAATTCTCTGTGAAAATTTACCCTCAAATATCTTTGGGCAAATGGTTAGATATTTTGAATTGTTTCTTTGGAGATTATCCTTTTGATAATAAATAGGTTTCATTTTATAGTTTTGTGCCATGTAGCCATTCTTCTCCTGAAAGGGAACTCAGTAATTTGAAGTTTTTGAGAGAAATGTTTGAATATACTTATTAACCCCCTACCTCACATTGCAGATTATAATTTTCAGTTATCATGGCTATGGTAATAAAAATGATATCTTCCCTTCCATTTCTTTAATTATTAGCACCCATTTTCTCTAATATTTGTGGATAGAAATTTTGATAGAAGAAGAGTGTTCTTTAAGAAGTATTCTAGGCTACTTACTGCACTTTTAAAATGTCCAAAGATGTACTTTTCTTCAGCTTTTGTTATGTCTCCCACTTCCCTTCATGTGCTCATTCTCATGAAAAGTGAAAAGACTGGACATTGGACCAGGAATTTAAATATTCAATGTGACCTTTGTTTAAATAGAACAAATTTTATCCAACTTAAAAATTATGAATCTAAGCCCTATGCACTACTGTATGACCAAATATCCTATACTCCTAATAATGAACTTTGCAGCATTAAAAATGTAAGTTATAATTAATCATGCCTTGACACTTTTCTTTTGGAAAACAATGGCTTATACCAAGGTGACACTTTGGGGATAGAAGCTCCTACTTCACTGCAGCCAAGTTTAAAACAAAAATTAAACAAAATCAGAACTTGTGCAGTATGCTTACATATTTTGACCATGTTTGTACTACAAAATTTTGAGCAGCATGTTTGATTATCTTGAACTCTCTCAATAAAAATAAATACATGTAAGCTCTCATTATTCAAAATAGACAAGGTTATTTTCCAGATTATAAAAATCACTGATATTTAGCCGAAGTGTATTTTCGTTTGGTTGAATCATCCATTATAAGTATAAAATCTAAGTCAGTTTGGAGAAACATATAATTTTTGTTGTCTTTTTATTTCAATATTGAATATTTCAAAATATCAAGATTTTCTATAGGATGGTTGCTTGGGAAACCTAACTATAGTTTATTCAACAATTTTCAATAATAACTCTTTTATTTGATTGTCTCAGTTACTATAAGAAAGAAATAAGTCACCTGTAATTGATCCTTCATTACAATTCTTAGATTGCCTTTGTTCCATTTTTCAAGTTTAACATTGCCTCAGACAATTGGACAGATTTCTGTTGAGAAACTAGCTGACTATATTCTGGTGAAAACAACCTTTGGTTTTTCATTGGCTTGGGATGGAATATCTGCAATTTACCTCAAAATATCTGAGGAGCACAAGGGGAAATCCTGTGGCCTATGTGGAAACTACAACGGCATTCAGTCCGATGATTTCATCATTCAGCAAGGTAAGGGGAGCAGGAGAAATGCATGGGTACTTCTGAGGTCTCCTTCCTTCACGGATCTATTTGTTCTGCAAAGGGTACAATGTGTCCTAGCTTGGGTAAAATTGGTAGGCGTCACTTACCTGTTTTAGTGATTTTAAGTGAAGCTTAAATAGAAAAATATTTTTGTGCCATTCTTGGAAACCATGTGCTCGTTTATATTTGCTAAATTGAGATGCAGGGCTTACTCATATACCAAACATTCACTGGGCATGAACTTTGTGTCAGGCACTGTTGTGGGAGCTTGGGACGCATAGGTGAACAAAATAGAGACTCCTCCCTTTTCAGGGCTTACGTTTTAGTGGTTTGGACCCATTCAGGGCAAAATTGTTCACTTTTGGACAAGAGCTATTTTGCATCATCTTGATAGGAATAAATTAAATGACCATGAAATAATAATTTTATAAAATTAAATGAACAGCATTATGTATAATATGTTTTATGTACTTTGTGTATAATGTTGTATCTATCATTATCCGTCTATTTATTCAAAGTCAGGAAACTAATCTCTGTAAACTGTTAAAAATGTGTTCTCTTTCAATTTGGTTACTAGTGTGTACTGGCAACAGAATGAGAGTCACAGCACACCATCACGGCTGAGGTCCACGTGGAGGGGTGCAATCAGAAAGAGCGCCATCCTTCCTGCCAGCAGACACGGCTGTGAACCTTGTTCCCAGTCTTACAAGTTTTGTTGTTTGAGGGAACCCATTTAATCTCTCTGATGTTCACTTTCTTCAGCTGAAAAACAGGGATATAGTAATTCTGAACCCTAAGAGTTATCAGGAATAATGAGAACACATTTTATTTATAACAATAGTTAATATGAACACATAACTACATTATTCCCTGCCCTTGCAACATTCTGTAAGGTGGGTAGTATCTTCTTAATTTTCTAATGATACAAGGTGATGTGCCCAATGTAACACAGTTTGGAAAATGCTTCCGCCAGGGTTGGATTACAGATACAATTGTCTCGAACCCTGTGCTTAGGTAAATGTGTGAGAAATCCACTTTAAATCTGTGAAGTGCTACATCATCCTTTTTAATATCTTAAAATTAATAAAGAAGAGTTTCCCATATGTTGTGTTTTAAGGCACAGTGAAAATCTTACTTACAGAGTGGGTTCTGGAATCAAGAATCCACTTTCTAAGTAGGTTCTTTCTGCTGTGGGATTCAAATTCTGCTTTGCCTCTTATTAAACTTTCTAATTTTAATGATATAATAATAGCATATACTGCGTAGAGTTGCAAAGATTAAAAGAGACCCCTCATGCAAGACATTTAGTACTGCACGTGGCACATTGTTAATGCTCCATACATTTTAGCTAATTTATAGTCATCTTCGCATGGTCTCAATAAACCTCTAATGGAGCTGAAATAAAAATGTTTGATCAAAGACATGGCTTTAAGAGGCCCTTGTTAAAATGCAAGCATTTTACCCACGAGGCATCATACATCATCAGGATTAGATCCCGAGTGGCTAGTGTAAAGAGCTGGGCTCCACGGAGTCAATTTCCTTGTATGTAAAATGGAGATCAGAATAATGACCCTGAGAACTCCCAGCCTGTGAAGATCAAATGAGAAAATGCAACCGAAAGTGTTCAAAAGTCTGTGAGAACCATACAGATAAATGTACAGTATTAAGATCATCATGAATGGTGTTTTGTATCCAGTTGGGGTTTAGAAGGAGAGGGCTTACAAACTTGAAATCTTGAGAGTAGGGATGAAGACTCAAGCAGAAACAATCTAATGGTAATTATTGACTTCTTTTTCTTCTCTATGAAAACTTCACAAAAAAATAATACTCAATTCAGTTCTCAATGTTAGAGTTAGAAAAGACTGCTGTGGGTGATTCTCTTAGGACACCTGGGGAGCGTGGTACAGAGGTCTGGACAGAAAACAGCATCTGCTCTGTGAGAGGCAGAGAGACTCAGATTGGATTTAAGAGTCAGACAGACTTCGATAACCTGGCACATAAAAAGGTTGCTCACGGTGAGATAATTGGAGCAGCAGAGGGCTGATAGCAGATTACAAGTGGCAGAAGACCAGTGGGAGGCTCCTGGACTGAGTTATGGCTGATCTGGCAGCAGGCAAGAAGGACACTGGAGAATCTATAGGAAGCACCTAAAGGGAGATTTCATCTTTTTCACAATTTTATTTGTTGCACAATCTAAAGCAGAGTAATTTAAAAAAAATAACTCACAAAAATTTATGAGGATGTGAAAAGAACCTGCCCTTTAATTTTCTTCATGCTCTAGTAATGCAAGAAAGTTCTACAGATGAGCTGTATTAACTTCAGCTTTAAGATCTTAGCATTTTATTGAAACTCTGCCTTTATGTTGGTGATTAGATAAATCTTTAGAGGCAGTGAGTTTAACTGAATTCCATTGAATGCATAATTTCTTAAAAGTGATTAAGTTTGTATTTCTCTCTGCATTCCTACTCATTCTTCAGAGATGACTTCACAAAGAAATGAGGCTTTTCGGAATTTCTGTGGATATAGATTTTAGTTTGTTGTCTAGTTGAGATTCTGCTTCCATAATTCATGTCTGTCACTAGTGACACATTAAACATAGAAACCTGGTTCACGCTTCATTTTCCCAACATGATTAATATTGCCTCACTTTCATTCTCAGAAATGGCCAGTGTGAACAATTGCTTATTTGTAGTGCCTTTTATATAAAACATTTAAATCTTAGTTTTCAGAATCTAAGACCACACATTGTCTCAGAATAGCCAATTTTGTGACTTTTATTAATGCAATGTGGTAAAAATAGCTAAATATGTGACTGATAAACTAGAATTAAAGTGAACTCTAAGAGATTGCCCAGGTTGTTTAGTTACATTAAAATTTGCACATAAATATTAAAATAAGTAGGCCTTTAGGAAATGTTTTTGTTTCTTTAGACATTTGAAAATGATGATGTTTTAAAATGACATATGACTATAACTTTTTTAAGGGAATATCCATTTTTCCTTTTTAAAACAAGTATATTGGACTAGACCCACAATTAGTTCAGTGTGTAACATTTCCAACATACCAGAAATAATGAAGTGGGCCAAATTTGAAAGCTCTAGGATCCTAAATAATGTTTTTAATAAATATTACAAACTCTCTTATATTTATTTATTTGCTTATTTAGCAAATGTATTTTGAGCACCTACTATATACCGGGTACTAACCCAGAGATACAGCATAGGACAGCTCAGGCAAGCTCTCCTCCTTCCATCAGTAGGTATTAGAGTGAAAGGCAATAAATGAAGAGAAAAATTAAAATATATTTTTGTGAAAAATAGCCACCATAAAGAGAGAGAGAGAGAAGGAGGTTAAGAGTGATAAAACACTGTGTTTTGTGGTAGCCCAGATCATGTGACAGAGAATGTTGTCTGACAAGATCATATTAAAGAGACGCTTACATGAAATAAGGGAGAGAGTAGAGGGAAGATTGGAGGGAAGAGTGATTCTGAAGGGGGAGGAGCAAAAGCAAGGCAAGTGCAAAAGAAGGTGGGAATGAGTCTGAGTGAAGAACAGTGTATTGCCAGCAGACTGGAGTAGGTTGAGCAAGAATAGGAGAAGAGATAGGAGGGGTCGAGGTGGAGTGATGTAGGTGGAGGAGGTTGGGAGCGCAGGGGCCAGATCAAAAAAACCTCTTCAAAGCCACAGTAAAATTTGGGATTTTACACTAAGAAAAGAAAACGTTTTTATAGATGCACTCCCACAATCTTCCAAACAACTGGTGGTAGCACACGGACATTATCTTCTTATCTTGAAGATAGGGAGAGGGAATTAAATATTTGGTTTGAGATTTTTGATTTTAGTGATGTGATACAGCTTGTCTTCAAAAGTAGGCCTGTGGCCACGTAAATCTACACGGTGGAGAACCTAAAGCTCAAATCTGAGGCTGTTTTAGATTGAACTTTGAGATGTCATCTTCTTTTTTCTTTGTATAGATTTTATTTATTTATCTGTAGAGACAGGGCAAGGGAGGGAGAAATAGAGGGAGAGAAACATGATATGAGAGAGAAATTTTGATCAGTTGCCTCCTACACACACTCTGACTGGGACCAAACCGCAACCCAGGTATGTACCCTGACAGAGACTCAAACCCATGACTTTTTGCTCTGTGGGACAACACTCAACCAAGCGAGCCACACTGGTCAGGGCTCAAGATGTCACCTCGTTCAGTTCTGCTAAGTCCTTGAGATTTGAGATCCAGACTGTCTGAAAGTGGGGCAGCTGCATTTTCATTAATTGTGAAAATTGCCCAGGCTGGCATGGCTCAGTGGATTGAGCACAGGCTGCGAACCAAAGGGTTTCGGGTTTGATTCCCAGTCAGGGCACATGCCTGGGTCCCCAGGTCCCCAGTGGGGGCCACATGAGAGGTAACCACACATTGATGTTTCTCTCCCTCTCTTTCTCTCTCCCTTCCCTTGTCTCCAAAAATAAATAAATAAAACCTTTAAAAAATTGCAAAATTTGTTCTTAAGCCAGGTGCTGAGACAATGAGATGTCCAACCTGCAGCCCAGAATGGCTACGAATGCGGCTCAACACAAAATCACAAATTTACTTAAAATCTTTTTTTACTCATTAGTTTTCATTAGTGTTTGTGTGCTTAATGTGTGGCCCAAGACAGCTCTTCTTCCAGTGTGGCCCAGAGATGCCAAGGGTGGACATCCCTGCTGGAGCAGATAGCCCAGTGCTCACCACCAACTGTCTGCTGCTGTGTATATTAGCTCCTGAATCCTGCCTCTGAATAATGCCAAAGTAGTGTCAGGATTCCTGACAATCTGTCCTGAACATCTTTAGAAACACTTTTATCATATTCAGACAAAATAGATTCATTTCTTAGTTTTCTGTTTGCCGGGTGTCTTTTTCAGTCTTTCAGTGTGGGTGTGTCCTCTGAATCTCAAGGGTCCACGAAGAGTTTTTTTATTGTTATTTGCCCCCGATATGGAACTACAACTTTAATAAGCTTCTGACTAATGTCAAATATAGTGAGAGGGCTTTCTGAAGATTTTTATACCAAACTTTTACTTATGCTTCTGTTTTATACATATTTTTCTTTTCTTCACAGCACAAACTGTAGTCTTGGTGTTTTACTGAAGTGCATATTGTACCACTTGCTTTCAACCTTTCCTCATGTTGTTCCAATAAATTTTTCCTCTTTAATGACATTAACATTTATTTGGTCTTAACATTCAGTCAATTTATTTTTATTATACTAAGGTAATGTTATAGGAGTGGGCAAAAATAGGTTTACAGTTGTGAGTATGTGAAACAGTTTATTCTTGTATTATTATTTATTAGTTATTGTATTATTTTCTACATGAACAACTGTAAAATTGTGTTGTCCACCCCTGAATTGTCTAATATCATTGATAATTATAAAGTTATTGAGTTTAACTTTTTTTTACCTGGGAGTTTATGTTGATGAACTGTGTGTTCATGGAAAGTCATATAATCCCACATATTTCTGTGTGTGTTTGTGTGAAACAGATGACTACACAGAAGACATTGCTATGTTTGCAAATAGTTGGTTGGTGCAGACTCCAGATGATACCAAATGTGTACCCACACCTTCAGATTTTCCAAATCCATGCTCCAGTGGAATGCCAGCATTTGAGGTAAATTTGGTGTAAAAAATCTGGGCATGTTGGGTATAGTACACATGTGTTCTGTTTGTTTATTTAACATTAAACATTTGAAGTGCAAATACTACATAATCAAACACTATTAAATTTAGGAAATATAACTACAATGGGAATAACTTTAAATTTATTTCAGAAATAGTGAATGTAATGAGTTTCATAAAAGCAGTACTCATTGCAAAAATAGGCATTTATAAAAATGTTGATTAATATTTATAAGAAGAAATTACCCTCTGCTTCTTAGTAAGATCTGAGAGCCTTACAATTAGATCAGTAGAAAAAATGAGAGTACAAGTATATCGTTGAATATGTCCTGGTGACCGCCATCTTCTTCTGCACAGGCCATCTTCTTCAAGTGTCAGATTCTGCTGCAGTTTCCTTTTTTGAGCTGCCATGAATATATTGACCCATATTTATATATTGCCAGCTGTGTTAATGATCTTTGCAAGTAAGTGAAATGATTAGCATATGCAGTAATATTTTCTTTATATATAAAAAAAGCAAAAACTACTTCTGTAACTTAGCCATCTCATCAGTTCACATCACGTAATGGGAAATGTAAAACAAAAACTGTACTAACAGCTATTGAAAGATTGATTACCAGATAACAGGTAAAGTTTATTTTATATAAGTAGCATGAACAGAATATAGTGATTCTAACATATTTTTCATGCCACTGATCCTTCTTGGGAATGTAGAGATGTCTGCAGACTCTTTTTCAAAATAATGTTTGAATGCACAAAGTAAGACAGAAGTTTACGAAGGGAACTATATTGAAATAGAGGTATTAATATACTAAATGAAGTGAGTTTTTGACATATGCACTTTTTTATTTGCATTTTAGTTCTAATAACTACTGTAATTGACATAGTGATGAGTATAAATATTTTGAGATAGCTGCAACAACTGTATTTATTTATTTTTTGTGTTCCAATTTTTTTATTGTTGTTCAAGTACAGTTGTCTCCATTTTCACCCCCCCACTCCCCCCCACCCATCCATCCCTGCCTCCCACCCTTGATCTTACCGCCCTTTGGCTTTGTCCATGTGTCCTTTATACATGTTCCTTGATGACCCTTCCCCTAACAATGAAAACATGAAAGAATGACATATGAAATATATTGGTGACAAAGTCAGAGATACTGCTAAGAACATTGTGATATGTTACTTAAGTGTTTAATGGAAGGAAATGCTTAATTTCATTTGGAGATTAGTGAAAAGAAACATGTAATATCATTTCCATCCATGAAATGGGAACTTTTCCCATAATATATGGGAACTTTGTAAAAAACCAGACTAATTTTTGGATGAGTAAAACTACTTAAAGTCACCTTGGGTAGCTTAAGAGGTTTAAGTTTATCAAAGGTAAGAGCAAAGAGGGAAGGTGAGGTAGTACAAAACTGTCTTATTTATGCCTGGCTGGTGTAGCTCAGTGGATTGAGCGTGGGCCTGGGAACCAAGAGACCACGGTTCAATTCCCAGTCAGGGCACATGCCTGGGTTGCGGGCCAGTTCCCAGCAGGGGACCCACGAGAGGCAACCATACATTGCTATTTCTCTCCCTCTCTCCTTCCCTTCCCCTCTAAAGATAAATAAATAAAATCTTTAAAAAAAAGTCTTATTTATAACTGCTCTGCTTTACTTAAATGGTGAATATTATAAAAATAATGAATATAATGATATTTTTCAGATATTAACATAAGCTTATTTGGAATACTTGCTAATTTTCAGTAGAGTGCAGTTGTATCTTTATTTATATGTACAGTCTCTAAGTGTTAGGGAGTTAGGAACATGGGAGCTTTGAGAGAATTATCTTTCTACCTAAAATATCGGGTACCAGCCTCTACATTTTACAACATTCTGTTCCTTATTTGGTTTTATTTTTTAAGAACGATATTATTATAGCTCTATTCTATCATTCAGTCTTGTTTTGAGGATCCCTGTGGGTAGTATCAAAACAGTCTCAGCCCTGTTTTAGCCATGTGTATGGAATTTAAATTTTCTCCCACTCCACAGGTCTCATTCTTGGACCATTCTCCAGTAGTCTTTTCATTTGCCATTGTCGTCATAATCTTCAGCACCTGGTTCTCTGGTAGACTGAAATGAAGCATCATTTGGCAGACCTGGGAAAGTCATTCTCTGTTTATCAGTTACGATATCGCTTGGCTGCTGTAATTGCTGAAGTATCAGTGACTAAAATTAAATTTTCTGTCACATAAAGTCCAAGCTGGGAAGTGGTCCTGGGCTCATCTGTACCATGTGTCTGCCCCTGAATTTCCCAGTGACTCAGTGATACTATTGCTATGTCATCCCCAAGGGCCTAGGGTATTGATTCTCAATTTCATGGCCAAAACAGGCTTTTCACTACCATGTTCATATTTTAGCCCTTCGGGAGGAAGAAAAGGACGTAGAGGGCTGACAGCTTTTTAAAGGACGTGACCTGTAGTCTCGTGCACACTCCAACTTTCAGTCTTCCAGCTGGAACTTGGAAGCATGCCACACCTCAATGCGGGGACTGCTGGGCAGTACTCTCCCTGGCTCAGCAACCACATGCTCAGCAAAATCTTGGAGGTTCTCATACTGAGGAGAAGAAGAGGGAACTGGGGACAGAAAAGAGTCTCTGCCACACTCACTTTGGAATTTCATCACTGAGAAGTTAACATGGGAAATTTACTATCTTTTAGGCTTTGGATTTTGAAACTGAGTTGCTTTCTTCAAGGGCAAATAAAAATTTAAGGATAGAGAAACATCTTCTACTGGTTGAAATCATCTGATACTTTAAGAGATATGTATGAGGTGGAGAGGCCAGGTTTGGAGGCGAAGCAGACATATAATACCAAAAGAAGGGCATTATAAATTGAGTAAGTGGTCATTGACAGAATGATGCGACAGTCTTCTACAGTTAGCCTTTCACGCCTCTCAGTGTGTCACCCAGGACTAGACCTCCCTACATTCTCTCTCCCCTAAAGCAGATTCCCTTCATTTCTCATACATTAGAGGATTGCATCACAGGGACCCTATATCATGAGAATAGCATTGTGAATCTGCTGAATTCAAATTGATTTCCTGCTTGAATTAAGATAGTATATTGAATATGATCAAATACATATGTTCTGAGCATCTATTATGAACTGAGCATTGTGCCACACCTTGGAGAAACAGAAACAATTTATTTTATTTTACTTTTCTTTTTTTAATTTTTAAAAAGATTTTATTTATGTATTCCTTTAGACCGGGAAAGGGAGGGAGAAAAAGAGGGAGAGAAATATCAATGTGTGGTTGTGTCTCCCATGCCCCTCACTGGGGACCTGGTCTGCAACCCAGGCATGTGCCCTGACTGGGAATTGAACCAGTGACTCTGGTTTATAGGCCAGTGCTCAATCCACTGAGTTACACTAGCCAGTGCTATTTTACTTTTCTAATCCTCACCTGAGGATCTGTTCATTGATTGCAGTGGGGGAGGGGAGAGAGAAAGGAACATTGATATGAGAGGGCAACATCATCCGTTGTCTTCTTCACATGCCCTGACAGGGAGGGAATGGAGCTGCAACCTAGGTATGTGCCCTGTGCTGGAATGGAAACTGCAACCTTGTTTGGTGTACTGATGATGCTTTAACTGGCTGAGCCATCTGGCCAGGGCAAGAGAAACAATTTAAAAAGGGATCTTGTCCTGGGCACTCAGATTCTAATGGGGCCGAGGAACAGGTGTCTAGCAATGACAAATGCTCTAAATGCAAAGTGCTGTGAACATGGGGAGGACTGCTGTCTTTGTCAGGGAGCCCCTGTGAAGGCTCCACAGAGGAGAAGACGCCTCAGTTGAAATCTGAAGAATGATACAATGCCAGTTCTTGAAGTTAAGCTCTGTTTCTGCATCTAAGAATGGCAAAGGAAGGAAATGGTTTTAGTTCTGCCACATCAAAGTCAATCGACAACAGTTCCTTAATGCTCATTTTCCCTCAGTAAATAGGGATAATAATTTGTTTCCTGATCAATTGTTGTGAGTTTTTGTGTGTTGCTACATGTAACATGCCTAGCATGAATCCTAGAGTAATTTAGATACTTAACAATGGCAGCTATTTTAAAATAGTTGCACTGAGTTGAAAAACCAATATTCAGTTACTCTGTTAACTTTCAAAGCTTCTATTAATTGTAAGAAACAGTGAACAAGTTTTAAGGGAATTCGTAAACTTCATGTCTTTCTAGGAATTGAATAATTTTAGCTTACCCTGATTTTTAGAGACTTTTCTTATTTGGAGGTTTAGAATATTTTCTGAGTTTTGAAGTTTATATGCTCAGTCCCTTTTTCCTTCTAAAGGTTGGTTAACTGAACTAGATAAGCAGATGACTCCAATTACAGTAGCACAGGAAAAACACAATTAGAGATGGGTGGCTTTTACAATAGAAATACAGAAAATGCTAAGGTTCACAAAATGCACCATTCTTAAGGTCATTATCTTGTAAGATACCAACTATTCAATTTTGAGTTTGACTTGGGTTGAAAAACAAGCTAACTATCTTACTATAAACCTTCCTTATTTTATAGGTACCTTGCTAATCTGCTTTGGAAATCGGCTGACCTGTTACATTTGTTTGGGGGAGCTTCTAGGGTGATTATAGGAAAATAATTAGAGATTATTTACTTTTGGCAATATTATCAAAGTAACTAGCTTTAGTAATTTAAACTTGAAAGTATTAATTTTTTAAATCTTAGGTTAAGTGCTGTTTATTCAGTCTTTCAGAATTGGTACAGATTGTTACTATTGGTTTTATTCCAGCGTATAGACTATCAAGAGCATGGTATCTTTGAAATAATATTCACATTTGGTGCTTTTGTTGTGATAGAATGTTAGCTGTTGTAATAGCATTTATTAAATTCTAAAAGGTCTGAGATGCTTTGTGTGGGGGCCAAAATTCCATACAAGAATTCTCAAACAATGTCAGAATTAAAATAGAAATGTTTTTCAGTTTTAGGGACATGCTTGAATCAAAAGATGAGTGGTCAAATAATTTAAAACTTTGATGAGGACAATTTACCTAGGCCTTTTTTAGCTGGGATCCTATGTTGATTTATTTTCTGCATTAGTATATGTAACGTATTATGTACATGCTGATATCAGTTAATATTGGAACATTCACCACACACTAAACAGTTCTAGTAAAGGTCAGGAGCTCAAAGATGTCAATTCTGTCCGTATTTCCGGTGTGATTCTGCCTTTGTGTTCTCCCTTTCCAGGGCTGACGATGATGAGACCTACTGCCGCGCAGCCACCGAGTACGCTAGAGCCTGTTCCCACGCTGGCTACCCTATTCAAGACTGGAGAGATGACTTTCCAGCATGTAGTATGTTTTCTTACTCTCCAAGCCCGGTGTACTTTTGTTAATTTTAGGCTTATTCTAGTATTCAAAACTTCCCTGATTACTCGAAATGGATGAATTGAAAAGATTTGTTCTTGATGCAGTGATAATGGTAAACTTGCAAACTTTCTGAAATGCTAATGTTTTTGAGGTGAATGAAGTTAACTTACAGCTCTCCCATTTGTCCATTTCAGCTGATAAATGTGATGATAGCTTCGTCCATCGGGACTGTATCAGTTGTTGCCCACCCACCTGTACATTTGAGAAAGAATGTCTTGGGAGCAATCTCCAATGTCTGGATGGATGTTACTGTCCAGATGGTTAGTGTTCCATGAAAGAAATCACGTCTCCATTTGTACAAAATACCATCCTGTGATCGCAGAATTATGTTACAACATCCTCTCCCAGAACATTAAGGCTATTGCAATTCTCTGCCTTTGTAGGATTTGGTCTGTAGGAAGTGGCTAATAGAAAAGGCTGTTTTTCTTTAATAAAAAGGCTCATTGCTTTGTAAATTTCCCAGAAAATTTGGAATCTAGAGCCCTGACATTACCCATGGCAACTATTTTGTTCTCTGAAATATTTAAAGATATTTAATAATTTATGAAAGCAATTTCATCAAAAAGACTTTAAATTTTGGCAGTACAAGATTTTAGTCATGATATAGTTTAAATATTTGAAATTATAAGTAACATAACAAATGATAGAGGTAGAATTTAAATTTAAGAATGACTCCTACAGCGATAGACCTCTTTAGAGAACACTGAGAATTTACTCAAACTCTTTTATATTTATCGACTAAAAAAATAAAATCCCAGAGATGTTAAGTGATTTTAACACTGTCATGTAGTTAATACGAGTGAGAACTCCCTGGAGCTGGATCTGTCGACCTCAGCCCGTCGCTCTGTTGGAGTTATGTGGAGGAGGATCTTTGGACCAGTGCCGGGCCTGCACTATTTTTTACCATGAACTGATGAGATAAAGACTTTGCACTGGAATATAAATTAATGCACCAAAAAATAAGTCAGTGCTTCCTTCATTTAGAAATTCTTGCTCAGAAAAAAGAAGGTCAGCTGAATGAAACAGTGTGCTTAGTAACAGTTAGTTGATTTACTTTCTGGCCCAACCATCTTTACTCACTGGAGAGAAGTAACAAACGCATTTCCACTGTGCCTGCCCTTTGAGTAGCACTGCCTGGCTATTTGTTTTATGTGTGATGATGGTGTAAATCTCTCATTTTGAGATGAACTGAGATTAAACCAAGAATATATTTTCTTAGTTGCCTATATTCAGTATGGTGACCCTTGAATTTTTGATGGCAAGTCATTACATAAGAAAGTTAAAAATCACTGAGTAGAGACTGAAAAGGTAGCTGCTTTTTAAGCTACCTTAAAAGGCAGCTTGAAAGGTAGCTGATTGAGGTAGAACCGAGCGATTGGTAACCTCCTTGAAAGTAAAGTGATTTGTATTTTGTTTCCTAGTGTTCAATAAAAGTTGGTTAAATTATCATATTCAAAGAATAAAATCTTTATTATTTCTTTGAAAATTTGATATATATTTTTCTTAAATAGGACTCATTATGGAAAATGGGGCTTGCATCTCCTTGGAAAATTGCCCATGTAGTTTTCATGGGTTAGCTTATTCAGTTGGTTCAAAAATTGAACAAGAATGCACCGAATGGTATGTGATCAATGCAAGTCACTTATTTCTGAATGCCTGGCTAGTTCACAACTTTACCATGAAATTTGTTTAAAAGTGTGTACTCCTTACTGATTGTCTTCTAAAAATTTCAAGTGCAATTTGTATTTTATTTAAAGTCTGTGTAGGGGTGGGGGAACATCTGTGCATTCTTTTGTAATGTAATTCTTCTCACTTCCCTGGGGAATTTTGTAAAATGTTTACCTATGTTGCATTTTCTTATTATTTTTAATCACTAATTTGCACATACTTTTATTTTACTCTTAGATTTGATGGTTCTCCTTGACCTCCTCTATTAATACTTTAAAAAGTGACTCTCCATATTGCCAGTTTTGGGCCATGATTAGAAGCACTTAGAATTTCTTATTAAATAAGCTAGGACTATTGCCGGCAGGCGTTCCTCGCTCAGGGCAGTCCTAGAGAGCAACAGGGATCTAATTGGCATGGGCTCCTCCCCTTTCACTGTCAGTGTGTAAAACGAAAATGCCATTGGGTAACTAACCGTGTTCTTAATACCAGTTTGAGCTCCTGCCTTTCAGAGACTGCTTCTGTCCCCCAAAATTCATGTCTTTTTGACAGTAGAAGGCAGAATTTATCTTACACAAGATATCTTTTCTCTGTCTTCAATGTCTGATGATCCTCAAAGCCAATTTTCTTCATTTGTAGTAGATGTGTTAATTTATTAATCTGAACTCTTTATGTGTGGTTCTCTAATGATATAGGTAAATACTTTTGTGTGTGTGAACTTTTTGAGTTTAAGCAATGAGAAAAGAACAAAAAAAGTTCTCTGTTTGATTAGTACCCAATTGCATTATTGTTAGTGATTTTTAAGTATGACGCACAACAAATAATAATTTAGGTGCTGGCCAGCACAGATTTATCAGTTAAGTAAACTGTGTGAGATGTTTTCCAAGTCTGATTATTCTGAGCCTATAAACATGATATATTTTTGTACATTAATCAATACATCGATGCAAACAATACAATTTCTCTATGCCAGTAGATTAACATGTTTATCATTTTATCTAGTGTATGTGTCGGTGGAATTTGGAACTGCACTGAGCATGACTGTCCAGGTAATCTTTTAAAATATTTTTTAAAGAAAATGTGTCATGTTTTGGAAATTGAGCAGGAGCATAGCACTGATATTTAAGAGGTGATCTCATGTATAATAAGAGATGTAATGATCCATAAATCCAGATAGTCAAGATAAATGGAAAATTGGATAAATGATAGCTTTGAGCAGGCAATTTTGGTTAAAATTTATCAAAATACTAAAAATATTCTAAAACCTAAAACATGTGAAAGAGTTATCACTTAGTACACTTTAAATTAAATAGAATGACAATTTAGTAAGTTTGTCAAACTAATACATTTTAAACATTTTAGTTATTGTTTTTGATACATGGTTATCTACCCAAAGTTGACTGGCTTTTTCTTTCTCTTCCTTCTTCTCTCTCTATTCCTTTTTATCTTTTTTTTTTTTGGTAGTTCAATGCTCTGTTGTAGGTGATTCTCACTTCACAACTTTTGATGGCCGACATTATTCTTTCATTGGAATGTGCCAGTATGTCCTTGTGAAAGGGACTGGAAAAGACAAGTTCACAATCACTTTAGAGAAAGCTCACTGTGAGCAGGTAAGATTATCTCAGAATGACCGGAGAAATGTTCATTTTTTTGACTCAAATTTATATCTAGGTTAAGAATAGTAACATGAATGGGTATAGTGATTTTCTTTAAAAATAAGCTGCATCATTCATCTATGTACTATATAAAAAGAAAAATGTTGATAACTAATCTATTATCCTATTGATTATATGATGTGTCCTGATTTCAAAGATATTACAATATGAGAACAAATATGTCTTAGATTAAGTAATATACATTTACCTGTATTTTCTTTCTTTTAAAAAAGATATTTTATGTATAGTTTTTTAGAATTTCATGCATAGTAACATAATGGACCTTAGTTTTTGTTACTTCAAAAATACTATTTTAAAGAGATCTTTATACAGCATTGGAAAGTTTTCATATCATTCTAAATAAATATAATAAATTTCTTAGCATACTGAAACATTTATTTTAGGCTTTGTATTTAAATAAACACATCAATAATTCATAAATAAAAATACCTGAATCTTCCCTCTATCTAAATCAGGTAGTCAAAATTTTGTAAAAATCATTAATTTTCTGGTTTTACCATACTATAAAATGGTTACACCAGCAAAAATTCTCAACTATTTTATTTGCTTTTTTCCCAGCTTGATTTTTTCCTTTGCAATACTTTAGAAATCTGAAAAAGTTTTCTACATAGAATCATAATTTTTTGTTTTTTTCTTATTGATTTTTTAACATCTAATATACCACTTAAGTGAATTTAGAGAGGTACTTTGAAAAACATAATTATTGGCACTTAATTGAAAACATTATTCAGTGTTCTATGTAAGGTACATGTGTATATGGTATATTTCATACACTTAAAGACATATTTTTATTAGTAATGGGGCTACATAAGATGGATTATGTAGTAATTACTTTACTATATTACTTATACTCAAGCTTTCTACATACCAGAAGTCCTCATGTAAGTGTACTCTTTCTCCTTCCTTCTCTCCTTTCACCCCCTCACCTTCTCCTATTTTTCTCTCCCACGGTCCCTGTTTCTTTTCCTGTCTCTTTATCTCTCTCATCTCTTTAACTGATGATTTGATTTTTATGCAGAACCTTGGCTTGGTCTGCCTTCAGTCTATAACTCTAATTCTGGAGGATGATTTTAACAAACAAGTGACCGTTAGTAGGGGAGGACAAATCCTCACCAGTCCTAACCAAGGCTTCAGCCTGAATGGTAAGAAGCAATGCTAATGATGAACTTTCCTCACATTAAAACAACAACAAAACAACCTAAATGGAGGCTTCTCCCATTGGCTGCCTCTCCTAACATTTCAGTGTCTGCATGTTGCCAGATCCTCAACTAACATGGTAGAGACTACCATATTTATGGGACTTAATGTTTACTTCAAATGGCCGAAAGTTTGGAAGGGGAGATATATAAGCAAATTGCCACTTTGGGGGTCTAAATGAGTGCTGCTCTCCCAGTCTTGGGGAGGTGTATGCAGGTGTGGTCAGGAAAGTTTTCTGAAGGAAGATCGCTGGGATGAAAGAGATGGTGAAAGTGTTCCATGCAGAACAAGGAGGTGCAGAGCTCTGCAGTATGTTTAGGGGGAACTATAGCTAGGTTGACATTGCTAAAGCCTGAACAGGGTAAATGGAGAATGTGCAGAGAGGAGAAAAGGGCAAAAGGTGGGGGCGAGGCTGGGGAAGGCCTTACGTCCAGGCATCATTCATTGTAATTTTCCTGGGACAGGCCCTGTTCACATCTGTGGTCTAGCATAGTTTAATAACACTCGGTGTTACTCCCAGAAATGTCCCAATTTGTATTAGAAATTACATGACTATACTAGTGATTGCCATGCTAAAGAAGTTGAACTTGATATAAAATTGGGTATAAAATTATTATTAGTTTGCCATTTTTATGTACAAAAATGACTCTTACGTAGTTCACCCAAATAAACAGGTTTAATGATATAGTCTTTTGGGGGGTATAACACTAGTGTAGAAGTGGCTTTGAGAGATGTCAGACATTCCTAACTAACATGGAGAACAGTTAGGATGTGATTAAAATAGGATGTGCAAGGAATGAAGAGGAACTGATCTAAGGCAGTGACAACAGAGATGGGAAAAAGAAGATAGATTAAAAATTATTTAGAAGAAAAGAAGTGTGACCATGGTGATGAATTGGAATGGGGTTGGTTGGAGAAGGGCAACAGGAGCATGAGGTGATCAAAGAATCTTCTCAGATTTCTGGGTTTGGTGGCTAGATGATGGTAGAAACTGTGATAGGGATACAGGAGCAAACTTCTGGTGGCAAAAGTCATCAGTTCAGTCCTGAGCACAAATTTCTTGTCTCTAAAGGTGGTTCATTAAATGTGCTTCTCAAGTGTTGAGCTCCTCCTGTGGCTGTCAGGCTCAAGGGAAGGGGAATTTTTGAGGAAAGTAGCTGTGCCTTACTGAATCGTGATGCATGTTGGGAAAATCCATGCAAATGCACACATACATGTTGAGGAAGAGAGATAAGATTTTAAATGTCTGAGGACTGTCCACCCTGCCACGTGATGTTTGCCAACTGGAACTTCATATGGACCTGACAATTTATTAAAGATATCTATCTGATTAAGATCCAGAAATGAGGGACAGAAGGGAAATGGGAGCAAAGAAAACACACAAAATGTGACAAAAGCTGGCCCTCGAGCACAGGGTCATGAACTGGGCACCTGCCTCCTTCATGTCTGTCCCTGTCTCTGGGAAGAAGAGTCCTGCTGTATGCTAGCATTTCAGAACACCACCTGTGAATCTCAAAACTGACTTACGTATGTTCTTCTCCTACAGGAATTGTTGAAATTCAAACTCTGTCTTCCTTGTTTATTCTTCTGAAAACCACATTTGGTTTAAAGATTCTGTTTGCTATAGATGGGGAAAGAATTTATATTCAGCTCACCAGCACGTGGAAAAGAAGAACACTAGGGCTCTGTGGCACTTTTAATGGGAACATAAGGGATGATTTTCTGTAAGTATGATTTCTGTATAGCTAACATGATTTAATGACTAGTAATTTAGAGGATATAAAATCCTTCAGTAAAAAATGTTTACTTAACTAATAACATAGCTAGCTTAGGCATCATGATTCTAAGAGCTTCACATTGATCATTATATTTTGTAGAAACTGCAGATTAGTATCTCTGTTTTATAGATGAGAAAACCAACTGTGGCCAAAAAGTGGCAAATAAATCGCTCAAAGACATTTAGCTCAAATAGAGTGGAGCTGGGCTTTGAATTTAGACTGTGACTCAAGGTCTGTGGGTTAACCCAAAGAATCAGAATAGCTACCAGTTATACTCTGCCCTGTCACCTATCAAGCTTAGCAGTATTTTTGAAAATATTAATATCATTTTGTATTAACAATAGTAAATTATTCTTGTAAAAATATTGATATCAGTATGCATGATATCTCTAAAGCAACTGTTTGTCATAGAAGTTAATTGAATTTTGTGATAATTGGTGTTTAATCAGAAGAAAAGCCTACTTTCACCTACACATGAAGAGATACAGTGTGTAATTTAATGTAAATACTTTGAGCATTTACGCTAAGCATGGTAGGGCAGTTCAAGTAGTATGATATCTATGGTCCCATCCTCAAGGAGCTTGTATGGAAGATTGGGAGGGGATAACAACCTTTAAGAAATAGTGAGTTCTAGGCAATGTGTTAATCAACAGTACATACATAAATACTGAGGTTATTACGAAAAGTTGAGTGTTGAATTTTGTCATCATGGCTGGAGGCACAGCAGGAATTTTGAGTAGGTTAGTGTGCGCTGGGTAGCCAGGGAATGTTTTATGGAGAAGCCATTCTCCAAATACCTTTGTAAAATTTTAAAAAATATGTTTATTGCTTTTAGAGAGATAGAGGGAAGAGAGAGAAGGACATCAGTGTGAGAGAGAAACATCGATTAGTTGCCTCCCATACATGGCACTGGCTGAGGATCAATACTGCAACCTAGGGATGTGCCCAGACTAGGAATGGAACCCACATCCTTTTGTTGTATGGGACAATGCTCTAACCAACTGAGCCACACTAGCAAGAGCTCCAAACACCATTTAAAAAAAAACACTCCTGTGTATTCCTCCTGCTTGGGGTTGTTTCTGCCTCCTAATCTTTCTCATGAACTCCCATTTATAGTTCAGCCCAACTCAGACATTATTTGCTTCAGAAAACAAGTTCATATTACAAGAGACAAAG
The DNA here is from genome assembly GCA_028533065.1 of Trachops cirrhosus. NCBI lineage: Eukaryota > Metazoa > Chordata > Mammalia > Chiroptera > Phyllostomidae > Trachops > Trachops cirrhosus. Next base: position 65,538,477 of record CM052539.1, on the reverse strand, counting down.
TTAATTTTGACTCTGTTATGTGAATATCTACCATTTATCTTGCCTGGTTTTCACTTAAAACTGTGAGGGCTTTGAGAATAAGAACCGCATCCTCACTCCTTGTATTCTTAGGAACTAGCATAGAACATGAAAGGCAGTAGATAGTTGAATCGAACAGAGGTAGGACTTTTAACAAGAAAAGTATTAGAATGAGTGAGGATAACTGGCATCTAAAAATTTAAATGTCAAAAGAAGAGTTCTATGTTGTCTCCTGTGTGATTAAATTGTTTTTAGAATATTTAGGTTTTTTTGTTTCATTTATTTTTAGGTCAGAATATCAGTATCTTCATATATATCTTTTGTTTCACAAATGCTATTTTAAGTGGCTTGGTTAAAATGTGCAGAAAAGACACTAAGCCTTCTTTCCCTGCCTTGTGTATCGGAATGGGTTAGCAGTCAGCGTTTAACAGATGGCGGATCCGGCTCCCTCCTCCTGAGGCACCAGTCTCCTCCGTGTGTAAACATTCAGGCCGATAACAGTGCAGGATAATATTTCAGGGTTAGAGATAACTTTTTAACAGTGTTTGGCTTTCCAGCATAAGCAATTAAACTTCTTTACTTCACAAATGTTAATGAGAATCTGCAAAGTGAAATGGAAAATATTAATTACTTGAAAATTTATTTTGCATGCCATTTATAGTAACTTATGGTGAGCCAAAAGGTTATTTTATAAAGTGAAATGCAGTAAATAAATGGTTCTACAGTTTAACTCCTAATTATTTTTTTGTATTTATTGTTTTAAGTGAACTAAATGCGATAAGAGAGCCAAGCTCTGAGTCAGTTCCTCCTGAGAGCCCTGACTACACCCATGGCCTTGACCTATTTAATTGTCCTCTGTAGGAATAAAGAGGGAAGGAAGGGAAAGAATGAGAAGGGCTAGTCCACGTTAAACAATTTCTTTGAGTTTCAGTGTTCTCATTTGAACAAAATGAGGTTTTGGATTAGATGTTTGTTACTGCTTTACAATTTGAGAATGGTTTAATTTTTAGGACCGGGGAAAGGAAGGAAAGGGGGAAGGGTGAGACAAAGATGGCCCCTGTGGAATGGCTTGTGCAGCTCCCTTTTCTTCTCCTTTCTCAGTCATGGTGGTGAGAAGCTCCGTATAGGTAATGGTGCCTGAGCTTATTAATAACCAAAGCAGTTAATTTACTAGGACACCACAGAGAGCCAAGATAAGGCCCACTCCACCCTTTAGCCGTGTTGTAACGATTAATGCAGGTAGGGCTTGTGTTAATCAAAGCTTCCTACAGGAGACTTAGTTCAACCTGACTCTCTAAGTAGTTTGACAGTGTCTGGCGTAGTGTCTAACAGGGATTGTCACTTACTAAATATTGGCAAATGAGTTAATAAACTTTGATGGCTGCTGGAGGGGGCATTTAAGTTTTGGCTATTAAGCATTCTTGTGATTTATACATCTGACTCTGGAAGAGTGGATGTTTCTCTTCCATTTTGGTTTGCTGAGGGAATTGAAGAAATAAGTCAACTTGGATAAAGGATGCCTTTTATACCATTTTCCCTCAATTTTCATTCGGTTTGTGCAGCTTCATGATGAAACCTCAGTACTTCAGGCCTCAAAATAGATTTTGAAATATTGAACCATAATTATAGACTGCTTATTCTTTGGGACATTTGTCTTTACCCTAAAGAATTATGTGAGCTACCTACCTCTTTCTCTTTGCATATACTCTAAACCACACACACACACATTAATGTTTTGGTTGTGCGATGTTTTGTTAAATCAGTGCAAACTATATTTGCATCTTGGCTTTGACACATCAGCTGAATGGACATTAATAGTTATCTGAATTTTTGTTTTGCTTTCTTTCTACAGGGGGATAATGATGGTTTTATTCCATGAGGCAGAGATGAATATTAAATAAAACCATATATGCCCACAATTTGATACCTCATAAAGTCTTAATAACAGGAAGTTGATACTATGTGTATTTAAAAAATAATAGAACATTTTTAGTTCTAAAATTTCTTTGTAAATAAAAAATAGCATTCTTTTAAAAATATTTAAAGACTGACCAAATGAAGTGAATGGGAGTGACTAAGATAGATACTCTTTTTGCTTTCTAGTTCTCCATCAGGCATGATAGAAGGTACACCACAACTTCATGCAAATGCGTGGAGAGTTTCCTCCACTTGTTTTGCACCTGTTCATGTTCCTCTGGTGGACCCCTGTAACATTAACCAACAAAACAGTAAGCCCTTCTTCTACTTGTAGACTTAGGGGAAAGACCTATGTATTGCTATAATTATAACATTAGACAGTGATTTTAAATTCTGATTTTTTAAATTAGGATAATATTGATGCTATGTGTTTTTGTTTAAATTATGCCTTTACATATGCTTCTTTATGTAATATAGGTTATTTTTTAAAAGAAGTCCAGAAAATGACTATTTTATTTACTACTTTGCATTCATAAATATACTTATTTTAGGTATTTATAAATCCCCCAATTCCTCCCAAATGCAAGATAGCATTTTGGAGAGTTCAGATTATTTAATGCTTAAGAAAAATCTCTGGAAAATCTCTAATTATGCTGTTATAGTCTTGGGATGTTTGACTTCAGTTCCATAGTGTGACAGCTCATGCAGATTCTCCTGTTTATTACTAACACATTATGCATTCCTACTCACAGAATCTGTTATAGTTTCATAAGTAAGAAGTTAGTGATCCAAGGAAGCTTTGTGCCATCATGAGTGCAACAATTTGAGATGGTCACGCTCCATGGTTGTAATTTGCAATGATAGCAAAACTCACATGTCAAGAATTTTTGGTTGTATTTTTTTGTTTGCTGAAGCCACAGCAAACCGTGTGAATGGCTATTTCACTGCTCAAGAAAAGAACACATTCGAGGTCTGTCTGGAAAAGGTCCAGGCATTGTTAATATAATGAGAATGCTTTGTGCAACATCAGTGTAGCCTGGCAGTCAAGGAGAGTGTAGCACATGCGTGAATGGACGGCTTCCCTGTATTAGTCAGTGGGGGGTGGTACACACCGTGGAGTGAGCATATATACTGTGTAGTTGTCCCAGTCAAAGTGCCTGAGCAAACAAAGCAACAAATCTGCATCCAGTTTTGTGTTAAGCTTGAACATTTCTTTGCAGAAACTATTTCAGTGATTCAGAAGGCCACAGCTATGGGCAATTGGTGATTTGCAGTTTCATCATAACAATGTGCCCACTCATGCATCACGTCTGGTGCAGAGATTTTTGTCGAAAGATCAAATCACCCAGGTCACTCAGCCCCCCTACAGCCCAGATTTGGTGCCCCATGTCTTCTGGCTTTTCCCAAAACTAAAATCACCTTTGAAGGGAAAGAGATCTCAGACCATTAATTAGATTTAGGAAAATATGTTGGGGCAGTTGATACTGATTGAGAGACCTGTGTGAGGCCCCAAGGTGCCTGCTTTGAAGGGGACTGAGGCGTCATTGTCCTATGTACCATGTTTCTTATATCTTGTATTTTCTTCAAAAAAATGCCTCTATTTTTCATATTACATGGCTGTATACTTTCTAGATAGACCTTGTATTATTGTTATTTTTGTAAAATCATTTTGTGAGAAAAGTGTGCATTCTTAAATAGATTAAATATTTTTCAAATTTGTTTCTTTAATTATTTTGGCTAGTTTAGTGTTTTTGTATAGTTTTTAAGGATACATTATTAACATTGGTTATTAATATTGGTGTACTCATGAGAAGCCAGCACAAACTCTGGGTCTGTAGCGGTTGTTTGGTTGGGTTCTGTTGATTGTCATGGTCCTTATTTTGAACCTATAGCTTTGATGTACTGGAAAAGCATGAGATAATGCTGCTTTTAGTGCTGTCTTTTCATCTAAACCAACTTCTAAACTTGAAGTAGACTGTTAATCTCTTTGGTCATTTTTCCTGTCTATAATAATAGGATTAGACTGAAGTCAATTCATCTCTATGATTGGATGCTTTTATCTCATTCCTGTTTAACAACACTTTCCCCCTTTTTGTGTTTAACTTTCTATTAATAGATCTACTCCTCCTTCAATTAGTGTTATTCAACTTATTTCTAACTTTCTCAGTTCCCTCCTTGATATTGCAGTAACTTTAATTTTTAGTAACATGTAAAAGTTGGAGTAGAACACAACTGAAAACTTCAGTTTTCCTTTTCTTTAATTGCCTCCTCTATTACACGCTGTCTGTTATATATACTTTTATCACTTTTATCCCTATATCTCATGTCTTCTCTGATATATATTTTAGATATTATGCTTCTTCACCTTTGCCATGAACTATTTTTTTTAAATTTCAAATAGGAAAATTCAAAATAATCTCCAAAGGAAGGAAAATAAATAGATAAAAGTCAATAATTCTGATGTGGCTTCTGAAGAATATTTTTTCACAAAGATCTTGTTGAGTTACCCTTTTACTTAATGTCAGAAGGAATATTTTTAGTCTGCAAATCCTAGAGCACACAACGAGAGTCCCATTGATGTACTGATTTGTTTTGGAGCTCCTGGGGACTGGTATTCCTCATGCCAATGATGTGCTGCTAGAGTCCAAGTCATTTGTTTTCATGTACACAGGCATAACAGTGCAAAAATATCATACTAAGAAAATTACCATGTGTTTCCTTACTAATAATAAATGTATTTAAAATACTCAACCAGTTAAATTTAATATAGTTCATTAATTTGAAAACATTCCACTCTCTGACAGTTCATCTGGTCTCTCAAAGACAATGGCAGTTCAAAGATTGATTGATTTTAGCCATGAAGAAGTCAGTGAAACCTAGGTCTACTATATCAAGGAATCACATAGCCTTTCTCAGAAAGGTGGGATTTTCCAGATTGTTTGGTCAAACTTGGTTATTCCCATAAAAATTGTATCTGGTCAGTCATTCTTAAGGGGACCATCAACAAATTTAAGAAGCAGTTACACCCCAACCAACCCAAGGCCTGGTAGTTGTACCTCATGGCCTTTAGCATATGTTCTAAGCCCTAATTTCTATTCATTAATTATTTATATGTGCATTCATAGATTCTTTTATCACTGTGCATTGTGCCTTGTGCAGACATTAGTGCTATGACTCTGTGGCATCTGCTACATTATTGTTCACCTTAGAGACTATTGGAATGAGATGATTCCCAGTCTTTCCTGGATAACTGTGTATTCCAGGGAGTTGCCACAACACCCACAATATGGTACCACTTTTATCATATATGAATGTCTGGAGATAAGCCTCCCACTACTCACCAATTCTTTATGGTAGAATTAGGATGATTTCCTAACATGATCTGCAGGCAATGGGGTGATAGAGGTTATCAACCTTTGTGTTACTCATGTTATTTAGGTAAAACAGTACTTTTTTTTGCTAAAATATTATTGAATATAGATTAAATGCTGTCACCAGTATTACCAAAAGTAAAACAAACAAGAAATCTGTGTAAGCTGAAAATATTGACTCTTATTAAAAGTAATGTATAATACAGTATATTTCTAGGAAAGCAAGATGCTGGGCTAGTTCTGGAACTACATCCTTAGGGTTAAGACCAGAATGAGTAAATGAGGGGCTAACGCAGTTCTTTGTCTGTCAGTTGGATATGCAGCACACTGTGACGTCATCCACCAAGAGCTCTTTGCTCCTTGTCACTTCTACGTCAGCCCTGGGCTGTACTACCAGCTGTGCCGCCACGATGCATGCAGGTGTGGAAGTGCCTGCCTATGCAACGCTCTCGCCCACTATGCCTACCTGTGCGGCCAGCGCGGTGTCACCATTGACTTCAGAGCTTATGTTTCATTCTGTGGTGAGTGCAATGGCCATAGTGCAAAGGCAATCAGATAACACTTCAGACATTTCTGTATTTGTAGTTACTGCTTTCATTTTTTTAAGTGGAAAGTCAATATTGCTCAAGTTATTTGAAATTTATTATAATGTACAAACAAAAAACCAAATGAAATACTTTGTTTCTTAAAACTGAAGATATGTTGGATAAGATCAATAAATTTTGACATTTTTGTTATAAGCAGAGTGAACTGTGTGGTTTGAAATAAATTTGAAAAAATTTTTACAGAAATGTCATATCTAAGTATAGAAAAGCATTATGTGTTATAGTGACACAGTTGATTTGCAGTCAAATAGGCAAGTTATGCAAGAGCCAAGGATTTTCTCAGTTTCTTAGGGCTCTAGTTCTCATGGTTATGGTGTCTGCTGTTCTCATCCATGCTAGATTGTTTCCTTTTCTGTTTGTTCTATTATTTTTATGAGCTAATCTTTATTGAGATGCTGCCTCCCTCTACTAGAATCCTTTGTGACCTGGATTTCAAGAGCATCACTTCCTCCACTTCTCCACCCCACAGTGGGCTTCACAAAGCTTTTTCCTGTCCCTCCAAAGGGTTTATTGGCCAGTTTTGATGTTATTTCCTTAGCTTGGGCTTTTTAAAAAGGATAATGTAAATATAAATGTAAATTCCTATAACAAACCTGTGCAGCATGTACTTATATTTGGGGTTCTGATTTTTCAGAGGATATTTTATTATCACAGACCCCACAGAATTACAGAGGTTTTCCTAGCATCTCCCTGTCCTAAAAGCAGATTTTTAGTGCAGGTGTTGGCAAGCTACACCCTTTGGCTTCCTGTGTTTTTGTAAATAAAGTTTATTGCCCATTTGTTTACATATTGTCTATGGCTGCTTTTGGGCTGCAAGGGCAGAGCTGAGAAGTTGTGACAGAGACTGTCCGTCCTGCAAAGCTGAAACTATTTATCATTTGGCTGTTTATGGGAGTTTGCTGACCTCTGCTGTAGTCTATCTTTGCAACTGAGGATGGAGCTTTTGGAAAGTTGAAGTAAAAGGTCTCCTCGTTCCTTGCCTCACAAAGGACTAAGTTCCATTTTCTGTTCCCACATGAGTTAAATCCAAGAGATTGATCCTTATTCTCTATTCAAATTTTTGGATATTACTTCCCTCTTTACTTCTGGCATTGTGGGATGGTACTTACCTGCCACACCCCATTTTTTTTCTTACAAGATGAATATACATTAAACACAATTTCAGTTATGTGTTATCCAGCACCTTTTGGGTATTTGCTTTTTAGGGTATTTTAGTTTGTCCACTCTAATCAGTTCAGTTTGGACTAGAGAGAAATTGGAAGGGTTTAGAAAAAAGTACAAGCATGATTAAGTCAAAAGATATGAGCTATGAATATGGGTCAATAAAGTCAAGTTTTGTCTTACTTGTAGAAGATTAAAAGTTTATTTAAATGGTGATGTCAGCATAACAGTCAATAGATTTGAAATGCAAGGAAAGGAAGTGCATTTAGACATATAGACTACCTGAAATAGTTTTGAAAACCATGGCACAGGCTATTAAATGTTATGGAAAAAACAAACAACAAAAAGGAATGTTATGGGATGTCTCACTTAAAAATATTTCAAAACTGAAATTTATTTTTCTATTACACTTCTATGGTGGCAAAGGTTGTAATTAATTAACTTATTTCTGTTACAGGATCCTGTAATGTTCTGATATCCTTTTCCTATGATTTATATCGATCTATAATTCAGCACAAAATGCCTCTCTCCCCCTGGGCAATCTTTCTCAGCAGCTCCCCTCTGTCCCCAGGCCTGGTGTGCCAGAAAGGCATGCTGTACCACCACTGCTCCTCCTTCTGTCGCCGCTCCTGCACGGCCCTCTCTGCCCCTGAGCGGTGTACTGACGAATGTGCCGAAGGCTGCAACTGTCCGGAAGGCAAATACTACGAGGAAACGCTTCACTTCTGTGTGCCTATGTGAGTCACAGAAACGGTTGCCAGCACCCAGTTTTTATCTGTTTTTCTCTTAACAGATTAAATGGGCTTTCACACTTGTTTCTTTTCTCTCTTTCTTAATCTAACTGATTCAGCACCATTTATGGGCAAAAATAATTTTCTTCATGAAGTCACTTTTTCCATAAAGTAAGTGTGCATGTATGCCAAGATCTGCTTGGGAGTCATTTCTTTAATATTTCCTAATGTCTTTACCTTATTTATTTATTTTAAATCCTGTACTTGTTCACAAATAGTTGCAGAAAGAGCTAAGGAATCGGACGGTTAATCCAGGAGTGTATTTCTACTTGTTTTTATCATATCAAGATTAATAGCAAGGTTGGTGTTTCACCGTTGTGTGACAAACTTTGCTAGCAGCACACCTGTCTGCACTCAGAAATTTCTCAAATCATGTGAGATGAATATTTTTGTCTTAACATAGGGTTCAATGAAGTTTCGGTTATGTTTCTCTTAGGTGCATTCAGGGACATTTTTGTGACTAACACAACAGTCTGTATTGTGACTAAAACAATAAATACAGATTTTTTTTTAATTTAGAAAACAAAGTTTGAAGCTACCCAAGACTTCGCATTTAAATGGTTTCTGCCATTTGTATGACAGAATTGCACGTAGTGTCATAGAAAGGTGTCATTTTTAGAGCGTGCCTTAAATGACCAAAACAGAGCATGGTGTCTATTTGAATTTTAGTGTTTTCTAAAATCTCCGTGCATGTATCCTAGTTTATTAATTTAACCTTTTTTTTTCCCTCATAGATTTCACTGCCGGTGTCATTACAGGGGCAGCATTTACCAACCTGGAGAGCTTATCCCAACACCTACGGGCTTATGGTAGATTTCAACGATGGTGATTGTACTTGATGAATAACATATACTGACATAATTTCTTAACCAAAACCATAAATTGAAATGACTACTGTAATTTAAAAATACAGTTAATCCTAATATAACCTTTAAAACCATATATATACATATATAGTGTGTGTATGTATGTGTGTGTGTTCATATGTGTGTGTGTGTGTGTGTGTATGTAACATTGCAGGATAGAATGCCTAAGTCTTGTACTCATAACTGTAGGAAAGAGTGGAACTGAAGTGTTATGCAGCAAAATGGAAGCCCTTTGATCAGTTTGGTTTTTTAGATGGAATTTAGGAGTGTGGCAAGTGTTCAAATAATACAAGGAGTTTTAGTTTTGTGGTTTATCCACTGGCTTCAAAAAAAGCAATTCCAAAATGGATTTAACCATGTCACATGCTGGAATCAGAGTACTGTCTCCCTTGGAGCATGGATCCTGGTGAGAGAACACATTACTGGGGTAACACTCATTCGGGTTGTAGTGCGTCTGTTAAAAATGCAGACATGTCCATGCAGCAGTCCACATTGATCTACCCTCAACTCCTGATGTTCCTCTTTTAATTCCACTATTGGTGCCAACAAATGCTAATAGACAGTAGATAATAGTAAAAATAAGGGTAATAATAATGCTATCTTGCCATTACTATGCACCTTCTCTAGTCTGGCACCATTCTGAGTCTTTTATATCTGTTATTAAAACACACTCATAACTGTAACCCTAAAAGATAAGTACTATTGTTATATTCCCAGTTTACTGGTGACAAAATGAGGCACAGGCAGTTAAGCAAGTTGGTAACGAAGGCAAGATTCAAGCTCAGGAAATGTGGTTCTGTGGTGATTTTTCTGTTGCCCACTTTGCTTAGCATCTTATTGCATATCCACAACAATATGCAATTCATACTCAATTTACCCTTATTGTTATCTCCATCTCCTTTCCTTCCAGCTCTCAATCAAGATACAAAGGCAACCAGCTTTTAGATCTTTCTCTAGTAGTTTGTACTACTGGCCACATTTCCCCAAGCCAGAAATCTGGGAGTTATTTTTTGACTCTCCTCCTATTCAACAACCCTAGCCAATAAACCCCCAATGACTGTGGATTTTCCTTTTTGCAAATAGTTGAGTTCTGCCTCCTTTCCATTGCCACTGCCATAACCATGTCACTTCCTGCCTCTACCTGGTCTACTTGCCTTTAGCCATATTCCCTTCCATTTTGTCTAGGTGTTGAAAATTTAACATAATTGAATTTAATTGAGTAAATTGGCCAAAAAAAAAAAGAAAAATGAAGGAATCATTTCTCTTCAATGAGAAAAAACATCCCATTAGTGTAGTAACCTCATTTGCCATTTCTCTAAGGAATGTCCAAGAATGAGTACGATATGGAAAAGCTGCCTCTGTAATCTGAGATCTGTCTGTCTCAGGTCCTCTGCCGTTCACAATGTGAGCACGGCACACTTCCAAGTGTCATCCTGGTGTCAGAAAACAGATAAGCATATTTTTTTCATGTGATGTGGTCCTTATACATTAGCTTCTTCATCTGGGCTCAAACATAAAACACATGATCTGGACCAAAGCTGGAAGGAAAACTCTTTATGTTGTTTATGTTTATGGTATGAAAACCACAGTGTTGTTCCCTCTCATGAGAGCTTCTTAAAGGAGCTTCTTAAATGAGCTTCAGGGTTAATTTTGCCTGTATTTGCTTTTCATGTCATGCCGGGACTTTAGAACTTAAGTTTCAAGGAAGATGTGACTTCATTGTATCTTCAGAGCTGCTGCCAGAATGATTTTTCTGGAAATCAAACCAACCATATCAGTTCTCTGGTTCAGGTCAATGGTTCACCTCAGAGACAAAGCTTTAGTGTCTGAACAGCAGCTGGCCTTTGCCTCTTTGCCATCTTCATGTCCCGTCACTTCCCGCATTGCACCTGGTTACATGGAACGCAGCTATACCCCTGCATGGCTTTGTACTACCTCTCCATTGAGTATTATTGCCTTCCTTCTTGAGAAAAAACTATGAATCTTGGTCTTTGTATCCCCTGTGCCTATCTCAGTGCCCTATACATGTAAGTGTTTGATGAAAATATGCTGAACTGACATAGGTCTCTTCAAATTGGACCTAAGCCAGTAATTTATTTGTGGAAAAAAATCTATGGAAAAAATAGCATTTGTATATATATTCAATCAATTTTTACACATTATATTGTTTTTGAAATAGAGAAAACAATGGATTTATAATATTTGTTTATTTTTGTAGCCAATGTTCAAATGGGACTGTGAGATGTGATGAACCAGCACCGCCCTCTACTGGTAAGATCTAGATACGTATTTTTCTTAAGGAGAGGGTGGCCTAGTACCGCCCTTGGCAGAAGTGTTTAATGTATCACAGCCCTCCTTGCCTATGTGCATGAATGTAGGCTTGAGAGTGTTTCTGAACGTGGTGTTTCAGTGCTTCTTAACTTCTTTTACTTTGGAAATTATAATATTTGTCGGCCAGTCTGGGTTGAGCATATAAGGCTATTTAGGGGCAGAGGTCATCGATCCAGGGATGCTGCCTCAATTCTGCCTACCAGGTGCCACAAAAGCTTCAGGGCTTTGTATCTTGGAAACTATTATACCGCACTTGTGAAACAGAAGTTGTGATGCTACTGTAGACCAGCACTTCTCAGATATTAATGTGCTCACAATTATCTGGGGATCTTGTTAAATGCTGATTCATGAGTGATGCCTGAGATTCTACATTTCTGTCAAAGGTCAAGGTGATGCCAGTGCCACTGATGCCTGGGCTATATTATGAGTAGCAAGGCTCTAGGACTAGCAACAACCACTTAAAAATGGCATCTAAAACGATGTCTACTGCCATCTGGCCTTATAATGTCATTTACACTTGTATATCATTCCTAAAGATCTTATGTATTAGGGGATGCTATTCTATTTATTTTCACTATACAAAAACCTTTAAATTTATAGTTACTGTAGAGAAAATTCTAGGCAAATTAATAACACTATGTTCATGGACTTTAATGGACAGAAAGAGTGTTGGCTGTTAACACTAAATGTGAGCTATTGCTTTGTTGTTTATATACACAGTCATGCATATATTATTATAAGTCAACATTGAATTATATGCCTGGATTTACTTTATAAGGATTCAGGTTCTCTAGGGCTTCTCCTAAGGTATGTTCATGGCCCACCCACACACTCAGTAGCTTCTGGACCATCCATGCCATGCCCCATTTGCTTCAAGGTGCCTCAGAGTTAAAGAAAGGGAAATCCTGGTGGCCAGATTGCTTATGGAGGAGTCCACAAGATTTGGTCCTTTTGCCCCTACATAAGGCACCTTATTTAATCCCACTGAGCCCAAAAGCATTCTGAAGAAATTTGTAGTTCTTACCCCACCTATAAGTATGTCCACTTCACTGCTTCCACAGTACAGTGAGGGCTGATGTCAATAATGACTTACAGGTGAAGCAAGGTCTAACATTTTCATGAGTTCATTGTAAACGAACAGATTTGTAAAGTTTAAACACACTAATTGTTATTCTTCACAAATTTGGGGATGTAGGCTTGGATTAATCAAAATGCCCTGTTCCTTGACCTCAGAAAATTATACAATAGTTGTTTAGTTATCGTGTTATGGAAGGAAGCTAAGGTTTCAAACTCAAAATAGGTTTTGGAAATTGAAGTATTTACAAGGAGAACCTGGCTAGAGAATGTTTGTAAGCTCATCAGTCAAACATCACAGAGTAAGAGAATCATGTAATAATAACTGATTAAATATTCCATGGTGACTTGTATTTTGATACAAATGTACTTCAGTATGATTACCTGTCTATGGTGTGAATACAAACTTAAGTGTGTTTTGTCTGTGTCTTGTTCCTGAAGTTCATGCCTGCCCCGAGGGAAAAGTGTATTTTGACTGCAGGTTTCCTGATCCTGAATTACCAGCTGGTGGTGTAAATTGTGAGATTACATGTGCAAACCTGGCCATGAACTTCACTTGTGCCCCATCCTCACCCTGCATAAGTGGTTGCGTTTGTGCTCCAGGGTAAGCTTCTTTTTCTCGACAATACAAAACATTCAGGATTTAATAGAAAACACAGCACTTAAAAACATTATTTACAGAACTTTCCTTGGCTGGTGTGGCTCAGTGGATTGAGTGCTAACCTGTGAACAGAAGGTTTCCGGTTCGATTCCTGGTCAGAGCACATGCCTGGGTTGTGGGCCAGGTCCCCAGTTGAGGGTGTGCAAGAGGCAACTGATCGATGTTTCTCTGACACATTGATGTTTCATTTCCCTCTCTTTCTTCCTCCCTTCACCTCCCTTTATAAATAAATAAATAAAATCTTAAAAAAAGAAAATATTATTTACAAAACTAGCTAAAATTGTTGTTCTGTTTGACTAATGGTTAATTAGTTGGTAACTAGAAGACTATTGTAATTGTTTTATGTTCATGTAACATATCACATGTTATCTGCAAGGTATTGTGTGTTACATGTTAATATAAAATGAATAATATCACATATGTGATATTAGTAATTAAGTAATAAGAGTGTACTCAATATTATTCAGGTAGTACTATTAAAGTAATATAATACAATTAAAGTAATACACTAATACAATGAATTGATGAGAGAACTTATTTTAGGATGGATTCAACATTTATTCCCAGATTCAACTGCAATTTTGGGAAAGTGATAGTGAACCACACTTCATTCATTACATTTTAGTGCATATCTTTCATATATTCTGTTGTGCTGTGATTGTTAATATTCAATTATAATGGTGATGCCAACAGCTTTATCTAATGGATATTACACCATGAAAATGGTGTGTTGAGGCTATATAGGGCAGAGGGTAGTAGTGGGAGCTCTGGCTCACACACCAGAGTTTAAATCCCAGCTCTGCTGATGTGAGCTGTGATTTTCTGCAAGTTTCTTTAATATCTCAATTAGGCATTGACATGTGGTGTGTGTGTGTTCACTCAATAAATATTAGTCACTATTTTATGGCAGCATAACCTACTCCTAACTTCATAAATTTCCTTTAGCATTAGGGCCGGGTAGTGCCTATGAAAGCAATAACAGAACCCAGGGGCTATTAGCTTTCATGTAGGCACACTGGCCCCTCCTTTTCTCATAATGAATAGAGCCAGTGCTCAGAGGGAGGGCTTCTAAGGCAAGTAGGTCACCCATTCTTCCTCCATGAGCATATTCACACAAAGGGATTCCGGGGCTTAGTTCATATAACCCATGAGCAAAGAAGAGAGAGGTTTTGTGGTCTGTTTCCCAGGAGAGTCACATTTGTCTAATGGTCCCCATTTAGAATAGGTAAGAAGAGTCAAGTAACTTGGGACTGTACCAATCTCTCTAGAAAGGAGGGACACAGGCAGAGGTTAAAAGGACAAGCCCATGCGTGGGAAAATAAAGGCAGGTAGAAACCAGTCTGTAGAACAGATGAGCAAGGGAGACATTTTAGTAAAAAGGACAAGGAAAGTAAAACCTTTATAATGATAAAATGATTGAAACCTACATCATTATTTATTTGATTTGATTATGACTATTATAGATGCATGGCTGATTAGATAAATGTACATCCTAATTTTGTTTCATATGCTTATGATTGATGCTATTGTTTTAAAAAAATACTTATTTGCTCACTTCTGACTTTCAGTTCCACAATGATTTATTTATTTACTAATCAAATCTCATTATAGCAGCACAATTTACAATAGCTAAGTGCTGGAAACAACCTAGATGCCCATCAGTAAATGAATGGATCAAAAAACTATGGTACATTTACACAATGGAATTCTATGCAGCTGAAAGAAAGAAGGAGCTCATACCCTTT
>CM052539.1:65351581-65523437 GCA_028533065.1 Trachops cirrhosus | reverse complement strand
ATGGGGGGAAAGGTACAGGGAATAAGAAGCATAATTCATAGGTACAAAATAGGGGGAGATTAAGAATAGTATGGGAAATAGAGAAGCCAAGAACTTATATGTATGACCCATGGACATGAACTAAAGGTGGGGCAATGCTGGTGGGAGAGGGGTTGTAGGGTGGAGGGGGATAAAGGGGAGAAAAAAATGGGACAATTGTAATAGTATTATCAGTAAAATATACTTAAAAGAAAAAAAGAAAAAACAAAACTTGATATGTGAATTATAAAAATGTGAAATATTTGGTAGAAGGTTTTTTAAGTTCAAAACCTACCTGAACTAAATTCTCATGATTTTAATCTTAAACACTCACAGGAGAAAGCCTTTGATTCCTTTCTCTGTCTCATAACAAAAAATGTTACACATCTCATAATTCACAATTTTATCAAAAAATTGTTATACCCACAGATTCTTTTCTCTTAAGTAGTAAATACTGACAAAAGGGGCCCTCACTGCCTCTTTAAGTGTTTTCTTTTTTCAGGATAGTTCACTTTATGCAGGAATTTAGGCTTCTGTCTCCCTTTTACTGTAGTAATTGATAAGAAAAGGTTAAAATGATCACATCCAATTTTTTGCCTGGCATTTACTTACTGCTGTGATATGCAAAGTACTATATGGAAAAAAGCGGAGGAAAAAAGACCATATTTAACCCTTCAGCAGACCAGATAGAACATGCCAGTGACAGGTGTAATGAATATAGATGGTTTTGAATATGTCAATATTACTAATTTTTTTTAAAAACTGAAATTAGTACTTTACATTGCATTCACTCTTCTTTTGGAAGACTGGCGGAGCACAAAGGAAAGTGCTATATTCCTGAAAGCTGTCCTTGTATCTGGAAAGACTGGGAGTACCTCTCGGGAGAAGTGATTGCTACTCCATGTTATACCTGGTAATGCGATTCATTTATTTCACAAAAGTGTCTTGGTTTCAGTCACCTTGTATTTACTTAATGTGCCTGACTTCAGCCAAAAAAACCCACAACAAATCAAGCCTGAGTAAATAAGATTTTAATGGCATTCAGGCATTGATAGAGAGCTACTATCTATAGGGCCATCATACCATTATTTTATGCATATTTGTTTAATCCGGAAGAAAAGTGTGAAATATGACAATTTGAAAATTTAATAAGAAAAAATATCTCAAGTTTATAAGAAAGTGATAAATACTCCATAGAGAAAGTCACATTTAATAGAAAGTATTCTGTTTGGAAATAAGCCCGAAGGATACTATAAAATAAAATTGAAATATAATTTTCTTAAAATATGGGTAAAAATCCTAAATTCATGAACAGAATCACACCTAATGCATTTAAATAAACTCAAGTATCGAAGATGGCATTGTGGTCTTTTGTCTACCAGAAAGACTGTTTTCAATTTTTCTTTCCACCATTTGTTTTTAGTGTGACCCAGGCACAATTTCTAGGCTTGGTTGTGGTGTCTGATAATTTAAATAAATAAAGTGATAAATATATGCCTAATTTGTTAGTGTAATGCTATCAGAACAAATTGTCAATGCTCTTGAATATAAAACTTCCAATGTTTATGTCACTTGAAAAACTAATTAGAGCTATGTTTCTTACAATGGTAACCGGTGTTATTTTCCGATAGTGTTTGTCGACGAGGAATGTTCAATTGCACATACTATCCATGCCCAGCAATGTGCACAATATATGGGGATCGGCATTATCATTCTTTTGATGGTCTGGAATATGATTATATTGGTGATTGCCAGGTATTTTTGATAAAGGTATGTCACAATTATACTTTTTTTGCAATTATGCAAAGACAGTGTGAAAAACAAGTATGCCTGGCCATGGTATATCAAATCCATATGTCATTAATACAATCTATAAAAGTTAAGCACTTTAGTCTAATTTCCTTGATTCATTCTCAAGTTTTATTATTTATAAGTGATAACCCAGTTCTGAAATTTTCTGTGCCTCTGTATTCTCATTTGTAAAATGAGGATAGGATAAAACTTGGACCTATTTCCAAGGCTAGTTCTTAGGATTAGCCAAGATAAATGTAGGCAAAACTCACAAATAGTGTTTGATATATAGTTACTGTATTTTAAATGTTAACCATTTTATTTTTATTGACTTAGTTTGGCAAATATAAATATAAGGCACTAAATCAGGTGTTGGACTATGCATTGTTTATGGTTGTAGCAATCAAAAGGCAATATTCTCAATTTTAGACTGTTATTTTGCTGTATTTTTGTAAACCCCAGGCTTTGTATATCTTGTAAACATCTTCAAGGTTTTCATGTGTTTAATGCATTTGGATTTTCTGTATACTTAAATTTTATTTAGATATCACTGACCTGGGAATTAAATTTCTAAATAAAAACTGTAAGCTTAGGAAAGAAATTTCACAAAAATATACAAAATAATAGTCCTATGTATTAAAACCTCCTAAAACATTTCAATAGCACTTTAGCATAGGTTTTCTAGTAATGATTTTCTACTTCTTTATTATTTTATTTTTTGTTGTTTATCCTATCACAGTTGTCCCAATTCCTTTTATTTTTCCTGTTGCCTTCCTACACCCAGCCCACTCCTCACACCCACAGCCAATCTCCTCTCCATTGTCTGTGTCCATGCATCATTCATACATTGTCTTTGACTAGTCTCTTCCCCTTCTTCCACCATTTCTCCACTCCCTCCTCCCCTCCTACAGTTATCAATCTATTCCATATTTCCATGTCTCTGTTTCTATTTTTCTCATTAGTTTATTTTGCTCATTAGATTTCACTTATAAGTGAGGTCATATGGTATTTGTCTTTCACCAACTGGCTTATTTTACTTAGCATAATAGTTTCCCATTTCATCCATGTTGTCGTGAAAGGTAGGACTTCCTTTTTATCTTTCTGCCGAGTAGTATTCCATTGTGTATAAATGTCCTATAGTTTTTTGATCCACTCATTTACTGATGGGCACTTGGGCTGCTTCCAACACTTAGCTATTGTAAATAGTGCTGTAATGAACATAGGGGTGCATAGGTTCTTTTGAATAGGTGTTTCAGGATTCTCAACATATATTTCCAGCAGCAGAATCACTGGGTCATAAAGCAGTTCCACTTTTAATTTTTTGAGGAAATTCCATACTGTTTTCCAGGGTGGTTACACCAGTCTGCATTCACACCAACAGTGCACTAGGGCTCCTTTTTCTCCACATCCTTTCCAGCACATGTTTGTTGATTATGATGGCCTTTCTGACAGGTGTGAAGTGGTATCTCATTGTGGTTTTAATTTGAATCTTTCTCTAGGCTGGTGACGTTGAACATTTTCTCATATGCTTATGGGCCCTCTGTATGTCCTCCTTGAAGAAGTGTCTATTCAGGACCTTTGCTCATTTTTAAACTGGGTTGTTTGTCTTCCTGGTGTTGAGTCATATGAGTTCTTTATATATTTTGGAGATCAAACCCTTGTCCGAGGTATCATTGGCAAATATGTTCTTCCATACAGTTGGTTCTCTTTATTTTTTATGATTATCTCTTTAGCCATGCAGAAACTTTTTAATTTGATGTTTTTAATTTGTTTATTTTTTCCTTTATTTCCCTTTCCCTAGGAGTTATATTGGTAAAAATAATGCTATGTGGGATGTCTGAAATTTTACCACCTATGTTTTCTGCTAGGAATTTTATGGTATCATGACTTATATTTAAGTCCTTTATCCATTTGAGTTTATTCTGGTGTATGGTGTGAGGTGGTGGTCTAGTTTCATTTTTTTTGCCTGCACCAGTCCAGTTCTCCCAACACCATTTATTGAAGAGACTGTATTTACTCCATCATATGTTCATATCATAGAGACATGGGTTTCTTTCTAGGCTGTGTTCTGTTCCATTGATTCATGTGTCTGTTCTCATGCCAGTACCAGACTGTCTTGGTTACAGTGTCTTGATATACATTGTAGTACAGTTTGATATCAGGTATTGTGATGCCTCCTACTTTGTTCTTTTTCAGGATTGCTGAGGCTATTTGGGATCTTGTTTGGTTCCATATAAATTTTTGGAATATTTGTTCTAGATCTGTGAAACATGCCATCGGTATTTTAATAAGAATTGTGTTGAATCTATAGATTGCTTTGGGTAGTATGGACATTTTAATGATGTTAATTCTTCTAATCCATGAACAAAGTGTATGCTTCCATTAATTTGTATCTTCCACAATTTCTTTCTTCAGTGTTCTATAATTTTCTGAGTACAAGTCTTTTACATCTTTGTTTAAATTTATTCCTAGGTACTTTATTTTTCTTGTTGCTATAGTAAGTGGGATTTTTTCTCAGTTTCTCTTTCTGATACTTCATTGTTGGTGTACAAGAATGTCATCAATGTCTGAATATTGACTTTGTATCCTGCTACTTTGCTGAATTCACTTATTATGTCCAGTAGTTTTTTGGTGGAGACTGTAGGGTTTTCTAGGTACCCTATCATGTTGTCTGTGAATAAGGACAGTTTTACTTCCTCCTTTCCCATTTGGATGCCCTTTATTTGTTTTTCTGGTCCAACCTCTGGGGCTAGGACTTCCAGTTCTCTGTTGAATAAGAGTGGTGAAAGTGGGCACCCTTGTCTCTTTCTGATCTCAAGGGAAACACTTTGAGTTTTTGCCAGTTGAGTATGATGTTGGCTGTAGGTTTCTCACATATGGCTTTTATTAAGTTGAGGTATGCTCCCTCTATTCCCACTTTACTGAGTTTTTTTTTAATCATACATGGGTGTTGGATTTTGTCAAATGCTTTTTCAGGATGTCTTGATAAGATCATGTGATTTTTGTCTTTCATTTTGTTTATGTGATGTATTACATTTATTGATTTGGGAATGATTTGCATTCCTGTGATAAATCCTACTTGATCCTGATGTATGATATATTTAATGTATTGATGGATCCAGATTGCCAATACTTTGTTGAAGATTTTAGCATCTATGTTCATCAGAGACATTGACTTGTAGTTTCCTTTCTTTGTTGTGTCTTTTCTTGGTTTTGGAATTAGGATAATACTGGCCTCATAAAAAGAGTTTGAAAATCTTCCCTCTTCTTGAAATTTTTGGGATAGTTTAAGAAGGGTAGGTGTTACTTTTCTACTTTTAAATAATAATTAATTACATATTTAAGTCTACACTCTATGCCTCTATGCTAGGAGCTGTTAAGGGTACAGTTATGAAGATACTAGCTTTACCCTCAATTATTTTACAGTTGAGGAGTCATTAATAAACAAGAAGCCAGAAGATTGGGTCAAATGAAAGCTCTGTTGTGGGAATGTGACTAATTTTAACTAGAAGGTCAGTTAACAGGAAAGTTTCATGGAAGTGGGAAGCCTGGTACTGGCATATTTCACCCTATTATAACAGTTCTCTATCAGCATATTTGCAAGTAGAATTCCTTTGCAGTGAAAACCTCTGAGTGGTTTTCCTTGTCAGAAGCATTCTGGTTAAGCATTTGCTATTTCAGGAAACAAATTGGGAGTGAGTGCTATGGTGGTTTGTGTGTAAAACCCTGAGGGAAATAATACCCCAAGGAAATCCTTGAGCAGGACAGCCCACCTCACAAAGGTGACAGCTGAAGGGTGGTTTTGCCTCCCGGGCAGCAGGAGTCCATGGGTGCTTGGCTGTCACTGATGCCACCCCCACAGTCTCTATGCAAATGCTCTGCTTTCTGCTTCCTCAGGCTTGCTGTCTCCCCCTTCTATGTTTTATCTCCATCTTTGCTTCAGTTCAATCAATGTTTCTGTTTCTTGGTATCCTAAGCTTGCTTTCACCTTTTCAGCTCCTACTCCACCTTTATTCTCTTGATGCCTATTTACCCTCAGATGTTACTTCAAAAAACTTTTAAAGCCATATTTTCTGGTTCTAATGTGGGAGATAATCTAATTGGATAGAGTTGTCTTTTTCTTGCTAGCATTTAAGTTCGTTGGCCCATGAATGAATGCATTGATTTAGGTCCAATCAGCTGTGGACAGAAACGTGGCTGCCTGTGGCTAGTATATCAGCACAGGCTTTGTGTGGGGTGGTTACTCTTAAAAGGTGAAGGCTAAGACAGGTGCTCAGACTGAGACCAGTAAAATAATATACGACCTTGAGAGGTGCTGACAGTTTATGTTTCAGAATCACTTGGGAGAATATTTTCTACCATTGTTTTCACTACCTGAGAAGAAAGGGTTTGATGAATTGCTGTGGCGCATTGATGATGATTTTTCCCCTATAGCTTGTAATCGTAATTACTATGTGGCTTAGTCACTCAGTAGCAGTATCTTCAAACCTAATATCACTTGAAATGGAAATTGAAGAAATGTGATTCTTAGGAATTGATATTATTTCAAGTTACTGTCAACATAACATGTTATTACAAGACAGACCACACAATATTGAATGTTTCTTGGCTCTTTGGGGTTAATATAAAGAATGCAGCTAATGCTGAGGCGCTTTCATTGTTAATAATAGATATGACAATAGAAAACATTTCAGCGAGCTTTTCACATCCTTTTATTGAACACTTCCCAAGAAGAAGAGCAAAACAAAACCTAAATTACATATTATTTTTGTTTGAGAACTGTTCACAAAAGCAGAAAAGTGTGCCATTGAATTTTTAGTAGTACAATACCACAATCATCTTACTATTCTCCTTTTCAAAACTTAGGCGATGCTTTGCAAAAGGATTACCGGAAAGCAAAAGTTCTCAGTGACAATGAAGGAAGGAAAAATGGGTCCCAGAGGGACACATTAATTACTGTGTCAACACCATTGATTGAAAACCAGTCCTTTGGGCACTACGCTATGGTAATTACTAATGAGACAGGAAGGATTTAGACAAACCAAATGAGATATTGGACTAGTGTTCCCATTGCTGGTGATATGAAAAACTAAGGGTGGAGAATCTGCATCAAGACCTATATGATTTCCAAACATTTAAAGACTTTTCTCACTTTGAAAATAAACACTGAACCATATGCCTATAAATGAAAAGGATTCAAGAAATGTGTGTGAGTCCTTAAAAATTGGATATTGAGTCCAGAAAAATGTCCCTTTTTTTTTTCTGATGAAAGCCCTACCTTCCCCAGGTTAGTGGGAGAACTCTTAGAGAACTCAAAGTTAAAAGCAGTGTGGCTTTTAACTTTGGGGGGGCAGGTAAAGACTACTTCAAATATTTGATGCAAACCATGGATTTTCTTCCTAGAAAAATACAGATACTCAAAAGCAACACTTTACAATGAATTTTTAGGGTCTGTAAAATTACAGAAGCGCATCCATTAAGCTGAGATACAAAATTAGAAACATTGACTCCAGAGAACATGTTTTTAGTGGATGGAGTGGGAGGGTCCAAAAGGCGAGGGTGAGGTGAGAGGTAAGGGGGTTGATTTACAGTGTCTGGGACTAAATAATATTCTCTCAAACAAGGATAACCT
Source organism: Trachops cirrhosus (assembly GCA_028533065.1). NCBI lineage: Eukaryota > Metazoa > Chordata > Mammalia > Chiroptera > Phyllostomidae > Trachops > Trachops cirrhosus. The sequence continues at coordinate 65,515,996 of CM052539.1, read as the reverse complement.
AAAACTGACACTTGATTCTCTCCTCAACTGCTTAGACCTTTCCTGATTTCTTTGCAAGTGGCATTAAAAAAAATTAGAACTCTGTCTCTGCACTTATTTAGCTAAGTGCCCTTGGACAATCAATTACTCTTTCTTAACCTCCTGATCTGTAAAATGGAGATAGTACTTAATTCAGAAAGCGCCATAAGAGTTAGCAAGATAACATATGTAAAGTTCACAGGAATCCCTCAAACGATACACATTACTTTATTTACCAACATGTACCACAGTTTTGTATCTATTTCAGTTTTAACTTGTAGGCATACAATTACTTACCTAGAAAACTCTTTAAAACAAAAGACATTGCCTAAAATGAAAAAAAAATTTTTAAAGTCCCCTAAATTATATGTGTTTTGGGATATTTATTGAAATAAACTGGTTGATAAATTTGAGCTATAATAATAAAATTGAAAAAAGCTTTATTAGAAAATATTAACAGAAGATATAGAGATAAATGTTTAAAAATTAAGCTACCTTGGTAAATTTTCAGAATATCTTCATATTATTAGAACAAAATGATCTTTATTTTAGAGGTAAGTTGTATTTCTCTTTCAATACACACCATTGTAAACCCTGGTCTTCTTTAAGATTTGTTAATAAAAATAGCTAAAAAGTATATATAGTACACAATTGTGTTAATATAATGTTATTGACATTTCAGAGTACAGATGATTCAGATATATCGATCATTGCCCAGAACAAGAAATGCTTTGACAATGATATTGTTTGTTCTAAAAGTGTTTTGGTTTCAGTTGGAGACACTGAAATTTACCTGAATGATTCTCCTTACAAAGAGGTTAGTGAAAAATTTCTTTTCAGATCATTTTAACTTGTCCTGAGATACTGAAAATAAAATAGAAACAATTTGGTGTACTTTTCTGTGTAACTGGTTACTAGATTTTTTCTTTGCTATTTTATGTGGTTTCAGTAAGTCATACCTGACTTGTCTCTTTTGTTTACATGCCAATTCTCCATATTCTAATTATTTAATCTTTTCTTTATTCCTATAATTATCATTCTGGCTTTAGCAATAGTCACCTATCACCTAGAGTACTCCAGCGTCCCCCAAACTAGACTCCTGACTACCAGTCTTAGTCCCTCTCCTCTAATCGAGCCTGCCACTGCAGTCAGGGTGGTTTTTCGAAAATGAAAACCTAACCCGTCACTCTAGTGTTTTGAACTTTTCAAATGCCTTCCCAGTGCCCAGCAAGGCCTCATTAGTCTGACCACCACCACTTCTCCTGACTTACCTCTCATCACTTTCTGCTTCAAGCCCACGTTCCAGAAGCTGGAGCTTTTTATCCATTCTTCAAGGGCTCTGTGTTCTTTCCCTTACTTCTCTTCCTAAATGTCATTGCTTTTACCTGGATCAGCCTTTCCATTTAACTTATTCTTACATGATAGGTCTCACTTTACCTCTTTCAGGGATCTTCTCCTCATGCATTGCACTAGGGAAATTATGAGTACAGTTGTCTGTCTTCTTCATTTGTCTATGAGTTATGTGAGAATTGGAACCACTGTCACCCTGTTCATCCTGGCATTCTTGGAGCCTGCACAATTTGAAAGAATGAATCCACTCCATTCAATCACTTGTTCATTCATTCATTCATTCATTCATTCATTCATATTTCTACTGTATACCAAAATCTCTGTTAGTTATTGAGACTATAATAGTGAAAAGACACTGTGCTTGCCCTTAAAGATGTTATCTCTGGTGGGGAATACATTCAAGTGAGGATGTACAGTGTGATGTGCTACATATGGCAAGAGTGTGTACATACAGGATAGTATGGGAACCCCTGGGAAGAAGACCTAAACCAACCTTGGATGTTTAGGGTAATTGATAAGAGCATAAGCCTTGAAGTCAGTCACTACTCAGTTTGGAACCCCTATTCTATCACCTGTTAGCTGGGTCACTCTGGGCAACCTGCAGCTTTCTTATTAGTAAATTGGGATGATTCTACTTCTTAAATTTATATGAAGATTAAACAAAATAATGGATTTCAAAAAATGTTTCTTCCCCTCTCTTTTACCCTCCTGATTTTTTAAGACTCAGAAAATGTGCTCTAGATGAAATGATTTGAACTGAGTCTTAAAGGATGTGTGGGTATTAGCCAGGTGAAGAGAGAGAAGAAAGGCAGTCAATACAGAGGAAAGAAACAGAGCTGAATGATAAAATGGCATATTTGAAGAACCCCAACTGGCTTAGTTTAGTTGAAGTGTATGGGGATATTGAAGGAGGGTATGGAAAAGGAATCTAGGGAGAAGTGTCCAGGTTGACTTCAATGCAGGAGACACGGGGGCAGGGACCATAGACAGGAGGCTGGTTCCAGATCATGGAGGCTCTTGAATGCTATAAATGACATGATTTGATACATGGCTCTTAAATAATGCCCTCTGAGACTTCAGAACATTGTTTCTCAAAGTTTGGTCTACAAAATTTCTATATTAACATCATCTGAAATATTTGTTATAAAAACTGGTTCCTGGGTTCCATCTTAGTAATTACAATGGTTGAGATGGAGAATGACAATCAGTGTTTTTAATGGTACCCCCAATTGTTTCACACACTGATGTTTAAGAGCCAGCACCTTAGGACATAGCTGACATCTCAGTCGGAAACACTGAGATTAGGCAGCAGTCCAGCTTTGGACAAAGCAGAGTTCCTCTAGTCTTGTTGACATCTTTTTTGAAGTAATTACTACAGTTTGGTGTAACCTTCTGCAGTTGGATAGTCATTTATATGGGAAAGTTCTCTCTAAGAACAAGAATGTGTTCAAAAACTGAAGAGAAAATAGTAAATGCTCTTATAAAGACTGTTTGACACAACATTGAAGTGGTAATTAAAGCTCTGTGTAGCTTTCAAATCCAATTTTTACCTGTATGCAGGTGTTGGTGATTCTCCTTCATATAGGTCGATGAGGAAATGTCATAAAGGTAATTTGAGCATAAAAAATTCCTCCTAATATTTGTTCTTGAACATCAAAAGTGAAAATAAGTACCATTTATTTTATGGAAAATGGATTGGTCATTCAGCAGAAGAAAATAAATGTCTTTTTTTCAATAAATGCATACTTTTAATTTTATTAAAAATGTGAGATATAAACATTTTATGAATTTATTTAAGCTGTACTTTAAATGTTTTAATTCTTCACATTTATAATGTCACTAGAGTTTGTGTAAAGTGCTATAACTCTCACCTAAAGTGGGGTTCTCTATTTTGGGCAATTCATTGCACAGCACTCTTCTGGTGAGGACCATCCTTACTTCCTAATCTGAAATGAAAAGGGATATGCATCTCCTTTTGATCAAAGAAGACTGTTTGTCTTGTAGTAAACTGTCCTGTCTAATAAAAACTGTCCTGCAAGCAAATAGAGAAGGTGTGCAGAACCAAACTGAAGGAAGTCTAATAATAAGCTGCCTTATCCCAAAATTCATTTTATGTTCTAATGATATGTCAGTCAGTCTGAGGGAAACTTAATAGGAAAACACACAAGTACTTCATGATTGAAATGGATCTATAAGCCACACTCCATGCTTTAATTGTTGCTGATAAGGCTGAAAGGTGAGACCCGTGAACAGGCCAGTGCAGGAACGTATTCAAAATTTATGAGTCAGGGCTTGATATAGAAGCTGAGGATACTGTCATGAACTTGACAAAGTATACCTTTCAAGGAGCTAAAATTCAAGTGGGTGGAAGGCAGATAATAATGCCAAAGACAAAGTGAGGTAATAGAAAGGCACTGAAAAGTGTAATCAAAACAACAGAAATAGGTTTATGGCAGAGAGTGACTTGGGAGCAGGGAAAGCTCTGTGTTTTATGGGCCTAGTGAAAAATGAAAATGTGGGACCCCACTCAGTAGGAAAATATTTTCCTTTCTTTCACAGTTTCTCTTGTCCTGTTATGTTATTTTTCCTTTATTATTTAATGCCTTGCTCACTGGGGCACAAAGATACTTCCAGGTTGAATGCAGACCCTCACAGGTATTCAGAGCCTTGCCCCTAACTCCATCTAGGCACTTGGGGGTAGAAGGAAATGAAATTAGATAGAGTCCATTAACAATGTATAGGTTATACAATAGGTGCTGTTTTATTCAATACACTGAGCACTTAGAAGTATGACCTTGGTCTACGAGACTGAAAAGTTCTTATAGCTATGACCAAGTTTATTTAATTTGTCCTATGGGATATTTATGTGTCTACTATACTATAGTATTTCTAAAGTATGCTTTTGTTATTACTTGGGGGGAAGAACAATAACCAAATGATTTCATATCTCCTTTATAATTTTTATTTTGCTTCTGGAAATATTAGTTTTACTTAATTTGATTTAACCATGTAATTTTGAAGTTATTATATGAGTTAATTTCAATGTTAAATTCAATGTAATCTTTTATAGTGAATAGATCCTGCTCATAAAGATAACTGTATATTCTCACTTTAGGCTAAAGGCACTAAATTTTCCCAATGGGTTCCATCTCTAGTTTCTTCCTACTGTTATCCTTTCAAGTATATAAATTATCTTCTTTTAATATATAAATATGGCCTGTCACATTCCTATTCAAAAGCCTTTATTCAGTACACTCTCCCCATGGAATAACAGCTCTTGTGTTTATGGGTGCCGTGGTTGCAAAGGGTCTGAGGCTACCATAGTCATGAAATCCATGCTGCACCAGGAGTGTCCAACCTGCAGCCCAGGATGGCTATGAGTGTGGCCCAACACAAAATCATAAATTTACTTAAAACAACATGATCTTTTTGTGGGTGATTACATGTTGCAGTGTGTTTAATGTGTGGCCCAAGACAACTCTTCTTCCAGTGTGGCTCAGAAATGCCAAAAGGTTGGACACCTCTGTGTCCTTTGGTGCTTTCCTTAGCCCTGACCAAATCTTGGATTTTTCTGCCTCTAAGCCTCTATTCAGGTGATCCCTTTTGCTTAGAATGATTTCTTCTCCATTCGCATATCCAGCCCTCTATACCTTCCTATGTATGGCCTCTTACAGATCAGTTCATCCCCCACCCCTTGCAAGAAGCCTTCCTTACCCCCTTTGATGGAAATTCATTCCCCCCACTCTCATACATATGTATAATACATATGCATGTATGTGTGTATGTATACATACACACACACACACTTTATGATTTTACCTCCCATTTATGTAGGTTTGTAGATAAAGTCACACATTTTTTGCACTCAGTCATATTTATTTGTCATCAGTATGGAATTTCTGAGTCAGTAGTTATATCCCCTTAATTTATTCTCCATCCATGCTCTTGTTCATACCTTTCTCTATAACTGAAATACCGTTTCCCTTATGCTCACCTGTTCATGTTGAGCCCATCAGGCAGTTTGTGTCTCATAACCAATTTTATGTATTTCCTTTGTCTTTTATTATAGAATTCAGAAAAACGGGACTAAGCAAAAATACTAGTACATAGATATTTATTTGTGGATAGTAACTTTTAATGTTTAAATTTTGGTTAGAGAACAAGGAATTCACTTTTTTCTTTATCATTATTATTTTTAAAGGAACAAACAGGTTTTTTTCTGGAAAATGAACCTACATACCAGCTTTGGAAGGCAGGGTACTACATGGTAGTATACCTTCCAGAGAAAGACATCACTATTCTTTGGGATAAAAAGACAACCATTCATATCAAAGTTGGACCACAGTGGCAGGTAGGTCAATCCAAATGAGATGCAAGTTATAAAATTATACTTATCCTGCAATGTTTTGTGGAAATGAAATGATTGATGTTTTTCTTTAAGAAATTGGTTATATATTCAGAATTACTAACTCATATTCCAGTGAAGAACCACTTTATCAGCTGGAGTACAGTTTTGTATACAGTTCTTTTTGCTATTAACCTTACAGTATCCAATTTTCCAAAGTTACTGAGGTCAGCTTCTTTTTTCCCATCCCCTTCAGCATGGTTATGTGATATGTTTACAATACAGTTTGATTCATTTATTACAATATGCATTTCATCCTTCCCTCCATATTCTGGATATATTGTTGAATATATATAGTGAAATTATTTTTAAATGTAAAAAATTTACATTTTTTTATAGTTTACAGTCTACATATTTTAACAAATGCATAGGGTTATACATCTACCACCACAGTCTTATGCCTCAGGATGGTGTGATGTAGGAATGTTAAAGTTAATTTTTTCTTTAAAATTATATTTTAAAATGAACATCAGTAAGAAAGATATGGGGCTATTAGAAGAGATGTGATGTCACAGAGTCAAGAAACATCTATCTTCAATGCAAACAACCTTTAGTTATTACTATAGCAGTACACTTGGGCTAACTGAATAACCAAAGTTCCATGGTTTGGAGTTGGTGAAAATCTGTACAGAATGTTTTGTTGGCAACTGTGTATGTGTGATACATATTAAATTATCTCAGAGTATAAATACAAAGTCAAAAAATTAAATTGATCAAGAATGTTTAATAAAAACCTATTGAAATCTCAAAAATTATTTTAAATGTTTTGGCTTTTCAGTCTGACCTGGAGAAAAATAAATTATTTTACTGTTTCAACATTCCTAGTGTTATAACACCTTAAACATAACAGGAAGTGGGGATTTACAATAAAGCATATGTATACGCATAGGTATATTGTAATGTTTGTATTATACTTTTTCAAGCTAAAACACTGGCAAGTGTGGAAAAATAAAATTTGGAGGATGATAAAACATTTTTGAGAATATAAAATAATTGTTAAATTTAATTAAATAGATAGAAAACTCAACCTTTTTGAAACATTTTAAATGGTTGTAGAAATTCTTCAAGTGTCTATTTTAAATATTTAAAATATTTTAATGACTATGATTCTTAAATGTTGAACTGAATACAGACTATTTCATGGTAATTTTCTTTTACTTTAGAACAAACTATCAGGATTATGTGGAAACTTTGACAAATGTACTTCAAATGATATGACCACATCTAATAACATAGAAGTGAGAAATGCCCAGGTGTTTGGAGATAGCTGGGCATTAGGACAGGTAAGTTAAATATATATATTTTAGAACTAAACAATTTTTTGTATATGTATTCATTGGAGTATTTTATTCTTATAACAAAATGTATTTAGGTAGTACTATTTTATGTAATATTTCTATAGTAATTCACATTTGACAAACTACTTTTGCATTTATCTTCTCATATAATTCTTGTGACAACCATGCAATATAAAGGGTTCTGTTTTCATGTATTGAAAACGAAGGTTAAATGATTTGTCTAATATTAGACAAATATTATGAAAGATTGTATTAGGAAGGCTGGATCTGGAGCATTCGAAAAAGTCTTGTATCTTCCTGGCTGATTGGGAAGATGTGGGTGCTCTTCCCTGAGGCAGGGCCAAGAGGAGAGTGGCTGGTAGGTGACAGTGAGAGCAGGACAATGCTATTGAGTTAAAGTCAGGTTAGGATATGCTTGCTGAAAGAGAAGTGACAGAGATATTTATGTGGAAGCGTCCAGTTTTTAGATTCAGGGAAGAGATCCAGGCTAGAAGTACAGATTTGACGGTTACTAGTATATTCAGGTTGTGGAAGACATGAGAAGTGCATAGAATGTGAAAATGAGAGGTTTGAAGATCAAGGTTTTCAGGGAAGAAAGGGGGAAGGTAAAGGGCGAGTGGAGGCAGCCAATGAGGAACCCGCCCAGAAAATGGTGCCATCAAAAGCAAACAAGAAGAGACATTTAAAAAGGGCAAAAAAATAAACAGAATCAAAGGTAGCAAAAGGTCAAGTGAGATGAAGACTGAAAATATTCCTTTATATTTAGTAAAGAAGAGACCACTGATGACTTTTCCCAGGGCAGTTTCAGAGAGGTGGATTAGAAGAGGTGGAGACCAAATTGCTGAGTATATGGGAGGTGAGCGTGTACACACTTGAGTATATACAATCCTCGGGGGCTGGCATGTGACAGAAATGAAAGAGGTGAAAATTAAAGGAAAGAGTCTCATTTGCTCATGTAATTATTTTAATCATTTAAATGCCACATTTAAGAAAATGGAAAAATTATTTACCTCTACTTTCTCTTTAATATCACTATGATTTTTCAATAATATATACTATCACAGTGAGTTGGCTCAGCAAAGGTGCTTAAAGTAAAGCCTATCTGAAAGAATGAGAATGTATTAGATGTGATTGTAATGGATGGAGTCAGGATAGGTTTCTCTGGTTTCTGCTTTGTGATGCCCCCTTTAAATCTTTCTTTTCTCCCTTAACATTCTCCACAGTGTGAAAACGCACATGAATTATTTAAACCCTGTGAGGCACATCAAAACAAATTTCCTTATGCCAAGAAAGAATGCTCCATTTTGTACAGCGATGTTTTTGCTGCTTGTCGCAATGTGGTAAATGAATACTTCACTAAACTTTCAAATCTAAATGGGGACTGCTGTATCTACAATATTAAGATGAACAAGACAAATAATTTAGCTACTCATCGTTAGGAAGACAGACTTGTAGTTTGTTTTTCTGTAGAAGTGATGCATTTAGTTGATTTACTCTCTCCCTCACACCATCTTATTTAACAGTATACATTTGTACATAATATTTGCACTAATATCTTCTAGTTTATGCAGCATTTTTTGCATACATCATCAAAGCCATAAAAGGTTGATCAAAGCTGTGTTTGCTTTTCTTCAGAGAATATTGCCAAATGGGCATTCTTTTCTTCAAACCAAAGCATAATTTAAAAGTATTTCTAGTGGTACATTTAAAATGGTTTTATAATCACATCACAAGATGGAATATAACTTATTTAGAAATTTAATTGTTTAAAATATTCATAAAAGTCAAGTAAAAGCACAATTGGTAACAGAACATTCTTTTAATGCCTTGTGAATATTCCAAAGATGAAACAATGAACTCCTGTAAAATATAAATCTGTTTTATTGCAAATGTTGACATTGCATTTGTATGTTAATCCCATTATCTGTTTTGCTAGTTTTTTGATCTTATGTTTCCATGATGAATTTCTTTATCCTTTGAGCCATATGGAGATTTAAGATACTGAGAAGTCTCTAGATGTCACTGTTAACTGATGATATCAAATTTTGAAAATCTACCTGTTAGTTTTTCCTTAGAATGTTGAATTTCCATCAATAATAGTTAGTAGTTACTGAAGTTAATTAATCTGTTCCCTCATTTTCAGATTGATGTTACTTCTTTTGCCAAAAATTGCCATGAAGACACATGTAACTGTAACCTTGGTGGGGACTGTGAGTGCTTATGCACAAATGTGGCAGCGTACGCCTATAAGTGTTGTCAGGAAGGGGTCCCGGTGCACTGGAGGTCATCTACGGTTTGCTGTGAGTACCCCGCTCGGAACCTTATCGTTCGGTTCGTTAGGTGGGAACCTCGTAAGGATATCAGGCTAATTTGTCTTCTCCTAGAACTAATACCATGAAACTCATGGAAATAGAATTTCTTTAAGATGACTATATTTTAATTCATTTGACAACACAGGTACATTTTAGTATATCTAAAGGATTTATAAAAAAAACTTGAGAGAACTTTGTCTGTTCTGTTTGACTGTTGTCATTGTACCATTTGGACTATAATTTATTTATATACCATCCTTGTTTATAACTCTATTCTTCTTATGGCTATGAAGTTTCTGTGTTTTTAATATAAGAAACATATTTTTAAAAACATCATTTTGAATTTGCTTTCAGATTTGACTCTAAACTTATGAGCTGGTGTAGATGGTCATCTGAAGACTTTGTAATGTTGTCATTTCTGTGTTCTTTTGCTTGGTTATTTGTGAACCCATGGCGATGTCTTGCATACATGTAGATAAGTGGGCAGATTCTTATATGGTTTAACGTTTCTTCTTGTTTTTCCTTTAGCACTTGATTGTGAATATTATAATGAAGGTATGTGGCATTTCAAGAATATCATTATACTATTCTATGAAGTTCATATTCAGATTTTTAAACAACTTTGCTAGAAACAAAGTATGAATAGCTTGTAATTTGGTTAATAACCCAATAAAACCTTTGCCTTCTAAAATGTATGTAAATTTCTAAGTGTTTGTGTTAAAATTTATTATCTGGAAAATAAAAAGAGGGTGTAACCATCTTCTCACCACCTAGGAGGCCCTTAATAGTTTTTGAATGACATGAATAAATGAATGAGTAAAGTTAGCTAATTTTTCAGGTAAAAAGGAAGAAAGATATATATCAAATGCATACCTTTTACCATTATGTATAAAAATGGATGTTATTCAAACTTCTATTATGTTGTAGAAAAAACAAACTATAAATACAATTATAATAATAGAAGGAATTTATATATTCACCATTTAAGGCAAAAATAATTATTTAAACATTATAAGAATGAGAATGTATTAATTTAATAGTAATAATGAAAATCTCCAAGCTCTGACAAGCATCCAGATTTGCAATGAGAAGTATACCAGGTGGTGCTGATTAAAACTAAATTACAGTGGATGTGAGACAGAACTATATTCTCAGTGAAAATGCCAAAAGTTGGCAGAATTGGTGCCTGCTTTTTGTCACACCTATTTAATGATGAAGGTGTAGTCACATAGTAATGATTTCAGAAAAGTGACTGGAAAAATTAGAGTAATAGTTATAGAAAAGCTAAGCCATTAAACAAACAAACAAACAACTACAACCATGGACACGTGTAACAGAATGACAGCTGTCAGAAGGGAGGGGGGAGGAGATATTGGATGAAAGAAGGTGAAGGGATTAGACAGAGAACATATATGTGTAACTCATAACTACAACAGCAGTGGGTGAAGGCCAGAGGGACGTGGGGTGTGGGATCAGTGAAGGCAGGCAAAGAAGAAGGGAATGGGGGACATCTGTAATAGTGTCAACAATAGAAATTTAAAAAATCAAAACTAAGCAACTTATTGAAGACATTTTCAGTGCTTTATGGATGAAGCCAGGGAGAAATCTGTCAGCTATAATCCAAAGGAGGCCAGAAAATTTTAGAGAAATAGAAATGATGAATTAAAAAGAAAATAAATATTTTAGTTTTTGGTTGTTTTCTTACAGTTATGGAAGTTTGATGGAGGAAAAAAAATCCCTCATTAAAAATATTTGGTGGTAGTTAAAGAAAAATCTAAACCCCAGATATTTCCTGTGCAGGATTTAAAACACATCCACACCCACACATACTCCACATCGGTCGTTTGGATCCCATGATTGCCTAATATTTATAACAATAATAGCAACAACAGGTTTTATTATATTAACTACTTTACCTATATTATATAATTTAAGCTTCAAAATATGCTTGTAAGACATATATTATTATTAACACTCTATAGAGGAGGAAATTAAAGCACAGAGATGTTAAATAACTTGGCCAAAGTCACTTAGCCAAAATATGGTAGACTGGGATTTGTAAACCTACGTAATCTTATTAATAATATCAGCCCAATACATTTAATAGAAAAGAAAATGCTTTAGTAATTCCTTACATATGAGTTCCCACCTCACACAGTTCTGCTGTGGGAGTCCCCACCTATTCCTATGTGCTTTCTGCTATTCCTTCTGCAGGCCCTTGGATCTTGAGGCAGAATTTTCTGAGTATTGACTCTCTAACTCGTGTAACTTTGTACATTTTCCTTTCTGTCAATGTCTGCTGAACTTCTACTGATGGTTCTTTTCTCTAATGTGTTGTAGGATTCTTCAAACCAGTTCTTCTAGTTTCATTTTTAATACTAGAGTGGTCATATTCAGAGGGTAAACATGAGCCATTTGGCCTTCAGGAGTCACTGTGGACTCAATGAAGTGAAGGGGAATCTATTTCCTGTGGTCAAATTAACAGGGAAAAAATCAATCTGCATGGGAGAGTAGGAGTTTGTGAAATAATGCAATAAAAATAGGTGACTGGGGGGAATACAGAACTGTAGAAATTGTTAATAGCAGTAAAGAAAGGAAATAATTTTAAATGATTATTCTTGTTTTATCCGAAATAATTTCAGAGCTCTTGTAAATTTACCGTGGATATTCATAGGTGACATACTTCTCTCTTTACTTACCACATAATGACCACTATGTTGTTAAGATATTTATCATTAAAGCTAATCAAGGAATCAATAATTGTGATTATGTAAGAGGACAATTTTTTAAAAAGGCAGTAGAATTCAGAGGTTACAGCTGAGATTAACTCAATGATCCTTAATACAAAGACTGTATGTACTATCTTCATGTTCACTTTATTGCATTCACTAAAAAATAAAGGGTTTGTTGTTATTGCTGTAGGGGAACAAGGACTTCACTCTCCCACTAAAATTGTTGTGCGAGTTTTATGTTCAGTGTTGTTTTTTTTTTTAGATAAGATATCCTCAATAGTGTGTTTGAATAATCACTGCAGGAAATGATGACTTTTGGCAGGTGGTAAAATTATTCTTTTCCCTGCAAAAAGTAATGATAAAGTACATGACTTTTGTCTTTCAATTGTTGGTGAAAAATGTGTGCAAACAATCAAGACACAAGATATTAATCAACTGGGAGTGAATTTAGAAGCTTTTGATTTTTATACAAATGAATTTCTCAAATGGCAATTGTGTCTTCAGGTTGTTGTAGTTAGGGACTTGTGCAGTAAGGTAGAGATTTTGTTTGGTTGTGTATTTCCTTTCCCTATTATTTTGAATATCTGTGAGGGTCCTTCAACCCTTAACTTGTAGTTGTATATGACTTTCTCATTTTGAATTGCATCTCATTAAATATACATATCTATCTACTCATTTGTACATTATTTACATACAAGGGTGGGCAAAAATAGGTGTACAGTTATCAGTACTTGAAACATGGTTTATTCTTGTATTATTATTTATTTATTTATCCTTAACTGAGGACATGCTTATATATTTCAGAGAGAGGGAAATGGAGGGAGAAAAAGAGGGGGAGAAACATCCATGTGAGAAACATCAGTTGGTTGCCTTTCATATGCACCCAACTGGAGACTGGACCTGCAACATAGGCATGTGGTCTAATCATGAATTGAACCCTTGACCTTCTGGTTTGTGGGCTGATGCTCAACCAACTGAGCCACACCAACCAGTGCTTGTATTACTATTTATTTTTAATTATTATATTTATTATTATTATTAACCTCCTTTTGGTGCCTCTGTATTTATACTAATTGACATATTTATAAATTGAACAACATTGCACATTGGAAGTTAATATTGCTCTCATCTGTCCTAGAAAACAAGCCAGTGGGTGGTATAGACTAATGATATAGTTTTCTTTGATTGTTGTAGATTTGAGCTCGTAGAGAAACACAGTACATTTTAACAGCAGTGGGGTGTATATGACTCTCTCCACTGCAGCAAGGCTCATAGAGAAATTCTCCACTGTACCCATTCACTTTCATTTTGGCGTGGGGATAGAGTTCTTTCAAGTCTCCATTTCTATTCAGGTGTCCAAGTCCCTAAGAAAGCTCTTTTCCTTATAAGCATCCCCAGCTGTTCAGTGGTGAGGCACCCCAGCTGATGATTCAGCAGAGTAGACAACTTATTCTATGTGTCCCTACTCTCTTTTCCTGGTTTTAATGATTAAAATTTTGGTTCTTGTTCTCTTTTCTACTTGAAAAATGTTGGACTCTTGAATGAGTTAATCCAATGATCTTCTTTCCTTCTCTCAGGCCTGATCAGTGTTCTGAAAGGCATAAAAAACCTAGTTCTTGGATTTCTTTGAATCTTTTCTTCTCTCCATCTTTTTTTTTTTCAAATTATAATAGAACGTTTATTTAGAAAGTTACAGAGGTAGAACAGGTGAGCCAGCTGGGCTGCGTGGGCTCAGGAGATAAGTCACAAAAGCAAAAGAAGAGCCCTTGGAACTTAGAAAAGCAGAGAAAACGTGCCTGGGGAAGTAGATGGTGAAAGGGGAGAGAGGGGGGAGAGAGAGAGAGAGAGAGAGAGAGGGAGAGAGAGAGAGAGCGAGAACCTCTTCCCTCCATCTTAAGAGTGGGCTGGTAAAGGAAAATTGTCCTTGAGATAAAAATTAGAGAAAAGAAGGAAAGTGAAACTCACTGAGATTAACCAGATTAATCTTTTTTGATACCATCTACTACATATGTATTAGCATTTTATGTAACTTACAACATAAAACACACATATCTGTAAAATGTATACTGCTGATAATATTTAACTTAATTGGATGATTTAGAATAGATGAGTATTATGGTACCTCAGTTATATTAAGAGCACTAGATGACACGGAGATTGGGTTGAAGGTAAATTGATCTTACTATCATAAGACCTAACTCATATATTTTAAAAATATTAGTGAACTTATTTAAATAGATATACCTCTATTTATAAGATTAAGTATGCAGAAAAATTATTCTGATTGATTTTTGGGTTTGGTTTTATACTAGCAATAGTAAATATTTTCTACTTTATATGGAGCCATTTAAGTGTATGGAAAATGATAGTATTAAGTAAAAAGATATTTAATTTTTCTGCTGAGCTTTATCTTGTTTTCCTTCTTTATAGACATGCCTCATTGGTGAAATTCAATAATTCCCAGAACAGTAAATTATTGTATATCATGTCTGTGAATTCTGTTTTCATGCTATGTAACTTCCTGGGGAGAGACTATTTTTAGAAGACTGTCAGAATACCTGGCCATTGATAGATAACTAAACTTATGTTCACTAAGAGTAGATTAGACTCTTGGAATATTAGAGTGGAAAGTTAACTAGAAAAACTTCTTCATGTATGTGGGACAATTTGAGATCCAGAAAACTGAAGTCAACCTCGTATTCAGCATCACTGTACATACACTTATACATACACACATTCGTGTGCATGTATACTCTAAATTGCATAATTTAAATATGTATGTATATATTCCAAATAATCATAATATACATTTTGAAAAAGAGTTCAGTAATTTTATTACTGACAAATCTTTAAATGCTCAGTAATTTGGGGGTATCTTTTGTTATTAAAATTATCCCATTGAAATGACAATTTGAAATGCAAAAATTCCATACCAACTTATAATTCTCTTATTTGTATTTAAATAGGGCTTGGAGAAGGTCCATATATGCTGGCAAGTTATGGGCAGAGTGGCCTTGTTCTGGGGGCCAACATAACCAGTAGAAACATTTTCTCTTTGCCAAGAAGCGGTACTTACGGTGATTTATTGTTTAGTTTTATGATCACTCCAGGTCTGGTCAAAGAGAAGGCATCATGTAAGTATAATTCCCAACTGAAAACAAGATTTTAGTTTTCTATTTACATTTTTTTCACTTATTCACTAAATATTAATTTGGGATCTAATATGTTTATGGCATTTTTCTAGGTGCCCCAGAAGATATAAGATGCTGGTATATGAACCATCTATCTATGTCTTTTGTATATAAAATCATTTTTTAAAAATTTATTGGCATATATGTGTTAGGATCACAATTGTTTGATTAAATATTTGGTCCTAAGTAAAGCACAGCTTAAATTTTTTGTAGTATTCACCATAAAACTTAATTTGAACTTTTCAAAAAACAGTCCACTAATACCTCAAATTTGAAGGATTTTAATGCTAGAGTAAAGTAAAATAAAAAAATTCTGATTTGATATCAAAGTTGTTAACTATTAAGAATATGAATCAGAGCCAAGCGGGTCATTGAGCCAACCTGTCATCCTCACATGGCCTTGTGTGACTCGGCGGCCGGCCCGCAGTTACCAAGCTCCACAGACTGTATCCACTTGGCACCTGTTCTGTCTGGAGATTTCTGTCCTCTCCTGATCTGTGAGGCTCAGGCCACATTGTTACTGTACTAGCCCTGCTTAGAACCACGCACGGCATGTTGTATAAGCTTGAGAAGTATTTATTGAAGGAATAAATTCAACTTAAATTTCACCTATTCTGAGAAATCTCCTGATTCTGCAGTTAGATTTTAAATTGCTCTGTCTGGTAAAAAGAGCTTCTTATAGTTTTTTCAATCTATGAAAACTATCACATTCTGAAGTTCTAACTCATATGTTAGTTATGTATTTTTCTCCTATAAAGATTTCTTTTACTCTTATTTGTATCTTATAGTGCTCAAAAATGGGACTTGCAAATTTTAGGGCACAAAAGATATCTTTGTAAAAAAAATTGGATAAGAGAAAGCTTTTCATTGTGAGATTTGCAATAACTGATGTTCTTAATAGAGAACTCCTAATGGATTTAAATTAAGATCTTACCAAATATATAATTTGCAAGTATCTTCTCCCATTGAGTAAATTATCTAAAGAAATTGTCTAAGAAATTAAACCTAAAATCTTAATTAAAAAACATTTACAGCATAAGGTTTGCAAGTATAAGAGAAACTTTTAAAGTATATAATGAAAAAGGATGATACTTCCCAATGCTTTGTAGTGGTTTATTAACAATTTGATCATATATTGGGAATAGGCAATAATGTTGACCCCATTTCTTTCTTAATGCAATCAAATAACTTTCAAGAACATTTACTTGTAAAGAACTCAGTGAAACTGAAATGCAGTGTCATGCTTAAATCTATTTGTTTCTCTATTATCTTATTCTTTTCTAGCATTCAATTTAGCCATTTATAGATATAATACATTTGAAAATGTTAAAGCTTAGCAGTACTAGTAGGTGTCCAATCAATCATTTAACTATTTGCATGATAGTGTACATTCTGGGCTCCTAAGTTGATATATGCCCCCCCAAAACATGATAAATTATTTAAAAAATAAAACTCATCAAAGACTGATTAAAGTAGCCACTGTTATTCAATGTATTAAAATACTCCTTTTTAACAGAAATCTTACAAATCATTTCTGAAAAATTTTAGATTGGCATTAATTATGTATGGCAATTTTGCAGTTTTATTTTTGTCAGCTTTACAAATACATCTCAGAATGCTGGTGTTGATTGCCTGCTTTCTCCAGAGAACCCAGGCAGTCGTCCACCTCACTGCTCTATGTGTTACAGCACTGGTGCTTGTTTCCTTGGAATCTGCTGAAAGGCCAAACTACTTTCTCTATGTCCATAATGATGACACTCTTAGTCTGAAACTGTGGCAGGGGAATTCTGTCTTTCATCGGAGAGCCACATTTTTCCACCATCCGGGCCTCTGGATTCCTGGTTACAGTGCATTTGAGTTATACAGCAAGAAAGGCTTTTTCATCACACTCTCTGATTTTATTGTCAAAGCATCAAAATATGATGATTCTGAAGATTTTAAACATTCAAGTAGCTTCAGCATAGAAGGTATGTTTCCTGAGATCTTCAAAAAAAGAATAAATAGATAATTTACATAACTGCAGAATATTTATCAGGTTTTAATTTTTAAATCATTCTTAATGGAATATAAGTAGATGGAAATAATAATACCTACATTATAGGGTTATTGTATAGTGTAAGTTGATTGCTTGTACTATGAATTACTTAGAACAGCCTCAAATAATGTTATTTTCAGTTATTGACCCAAATATTACTTTCAGTACTTTCTAGGCTTTGGAAATAGAGCTCACCCATGTCTCATGGGTATCTGGTGTTTGTATCTACTTTTTGTTTCCTAGAAGACAACTTCTCAATAACCTGATTCTTAATGATAAAGACAATGTGTTTATCTCTGTCCTCTAAATACGAGGGTGTCTGGTTCCACTGACCTCTGGAAGATTTCCCTGGTTCAGCAGGAACCTGATCTTATTTCTAAAGAACCTTATAGTTCCATAGCTATTGAATCTTCTGGGTTTCAGAGACAAAAACCTCATGGCCTCATCCAATGTTTAAAACTCATGCTTTATTTTCAAGACTGAGGAACTTAATATCTGTCTTGGGTCTCTTATACAAATTGTCTAAGTCTAACCTACTCTTCTTCTCAGTCAGACTAAGAGAGCTAATCATTTCCCTTTTCTGTTGTGGATAAATTTCTGTACACCTTGATTGTCTTTGGATTTCAGATCATTTAAATTGAGGTTTAATTTTGAAAAGTTTTTGTACTCGTGAGGAAGAGAGCCACTGACATGCCTACACAACATTCAGTAGAGTGGATGTTATATATTTACTTGGATTTACTTAATAGTTGAACTTTACAAACCTGTATTTCCCCTCCATTCTAGAAATCTGCTCCATTGGAACTAGGCCCAGGTCCTCCTGTGCTGTGGACAACTATAGCCAATGGCATCATCAGAATCTCAGAAACTGATCTTTGTGGGCTTTTTGCACCTAAGAAACTCCAGGGGTCCACCCTAATATTAGTACCAATCCTCTCTTATAACCTACAATCCCAGTAACCCAGGTGTAACGGTCACTCTATTCTTTATATGCATAGACATCTTCCAAAAAGTATTATTTTCCTTCCTACACCTTGGAATTGAATTCTGTATCCAGAGTTCAAGAAACATAACCTGTTTCCTGAAATTTCTCTCTTATGGAGCTCTCCAGAGATAATTTTGGAGTGCTGCAGAGGATTGGTCTATGATGTGGGAAAGGGAGAATATTAGCAGAATTTACAGGAGAAAAACCTTCAATAAAGGGAGGATTTATAACTGTAAGCATGTATTATTAAAATCCATTCATTTTGTGGTTAGATAATCTTAGTGTGTGCAAGGAATTATGATAAGTCCTGTGAGAAGAACAAACATGAATGTTCTCTGTAGGTTTGATGTCAGGCAACATGTCTTTGAACTTGCCATTTTTCTAGTTGTTTGAACTTGGCAAGTCACTTGGCTCCTCTGCACCTCAGCTTCTTCATTTATAAAATGGAAATAATACCCACTCAACAGGGTTGTTAGAAGGATTAAAATATGATCATAGAAAATTTCCTTTGCAAAAAATAAAATCACAAACAAGTATTTAGTATTATTATAACATGTAGATCAGTGAGAACCCACTACATATAAAGAAAAGAAGAATATTTAAAAATTTCCTTGGCTTCTTCCAACCCTGCCTTTTAAAGTATTTGGAAGACATACCAAAATTTAGATATTCAATCTGAGCATGAAATGCATTAATCACCAAGCAATTGCTATGATAAATCATTATTTGTCAAGCTGTATGTAAAAAAGTACACACACTCTAAACTTTACTTTTTCCCACTAGAAATCCAGGCAGCAGTGCCGTATAGGAGGATGTGTGAGTGGAGGTACGAGCCCTGTGCCACGCCCTGTTTCAGAACGTGCAGCGATCCTGAAGCACTCACTTGCAAATTCCTTCCACCGTAAGTCACAGTGAACCATTAAATGAGCAAAGTCTAGCATTAGCAAATTCTTTTCTCAATGAAATTTTTTTAGATTTGGAAAAAATGCATTCTCAAGAATAATTTGTGCATACTATATACTCATTCACAAATTTGTTTTGTTTCATTCAGTCAATAGCCATTAATGTTTGCCTATGTGCCAGGAGTTCTACCTGCTGTGGTTACATTAGTGAAGAAAATAGATGAAGCATCTGCCCTGATGTAGCTTAAAACTTTGTCGGGGTGAGACAGAGAATAAACAAATGAAAATGTAAATGTACAGTGCAATATATTGTCAGATGGCAACATGTGTTATGGAGAAAAATAAAGGGAGGTAAGGGAGACAGGGAGCCTGAGGCATGCGTGTGTGTTTGCCACACGTGGTCAGGGAAGACCCTGCTCACAGAGTGGCATCTGCTCGGAGATCTGAGGGAAGTCAGGGGCTTGGCCATGTGCATATCTGGGGAAAGAGACTTTCAACTGAGAACAGTACAAAGGTCCTGCAGTAGGAATGTGTTTGAAAATTAATACAGGAGCCCAGCTTGTTGGAGCAAAGTGAATAAACGTGAGAAGGATGGGAAATGAAACCAGAGAATCATAGTGGTGAACAAATAACGTAGGGCCTTAGAGCCTGATCGTGAGGCCTTTGTCTTTGTTTTCTGAGTAATGCCCTGGTATATTTTGGGTAGAGCAGTGACAGGATCTGATTTATTTTTAGAAAGTTCACTTTGGTTGTTTTAGTGAGAACGACCTATTGGGGGATGGGAAAGACAAGAGCAGAAGTGGTCAGTAATACAAACCAGACATGAAGGGGACGTGATTAGGTTGGTAGTCCTGGAGGTTATGAGAAATGAACAGATTCTGGGTATATTTTGAATTTAGAGTCATAGAGTATGCTCATGGATTTAATATCAATTATGAGAGAAAGAGGAATTAAGGACTCAAATTTTGGTCTCAGCAATTTTTAGGTAGAACAATATGAAATTGCCATTTTTGTAATCAAAACTGGTCAAATACCAGCAAATTCAAATGATTCAGTTTAATGGAAGGGGTGAATTGCCATTTACTGAGGTAAGGCAATGTGAGGAAGAACAGCTTGGAGGAAAAGTCGGGAATTTGGTTGTGAGGATTCTAAACTTGAGACTGAATATCGTTCATTGGATTTGGCAATCTGGAGGACAGGAGGAAGCAAAGTGGAGACAAAGTGCAAAAGGGCTTTCATTTGTTTGTTTCTAAGGAGTTTCTCTGTAAAGGAGAGCAGAGAAATGGAACAACAGTAGTTGTAGGAGGCAGTAGGAGGCAGTATTTTAAAAGAATCATTTTACATTAGGCATTACTGAGCTTCTTGTATTTGCAAACATCAGTACTAGAAAACTTCCAGGGCATATCAATGAATGAGACATAATTCCTCTTTCAAGGAGCTCAGAGTCTTTTGGAAGGAGACAGAAACAAAAGCAAATCATGAAGGAGGGCTAGAGAATAACAACAACTAGCACATTTAAATATTGACAGCATGACAGGCACTGTACTAAATGCTGCAAATAGGCAATCTCATTATTCCCATCTTCAGAGGAGAAAGTCAACTGAGACACAAAGAAGTTAAACAATTTGTCTTAAGCCACACAGTTTATAGGCCCTGGAGCCAGGGTTTACACCACTACAACCTGTTGGGCATCAAGTGTTATGGGGAGCCCCCTTCTTCATGCCAAGGAAATAATATTTTTGCTTATTTTCTTAAAAAAACAACCAAGTTCATCTGAAAAGGAGATGACTTCATTCACTGGGACCCCTCCTATTCACCAACCTATTTCCTTGTAGCCATTAGGACTTTGAGAACAACAAGGGCCCCATAGTGAAGAGAGCACTAGGGGAAGGGAAAGGGGGAGGGAGGGAGGAAACAGGATGGGGCCAGCCCTGGCACTGGGGAGGAAATGGAACAAGTGGCATTTGCCTATGTTGTTACTCCTCGTGCCATGTAACCAATCCCTGAGGTGTTTGAACCCGACCTTCAATGCTTCTTCAATAGTCTGGTCTGTTGCTATCCTGAAGTTTCTCTTATGGTGTGGTTGGGATGCAGAGCAGAGGCTCAGAAGGAACCCGCATTTCTGCTGAGTTGCTTAACTCTGCCTTCTTCTCTATCTCTGCTTCTCTCCCTTCCCCATGCTGAGGAGCTAAATTATTGCTCCTCCCTGTACTTTCCATCCTGAGGGGAGACACAAGTATTGAGCTGGGACTTCACCAGGACCCTCCAAGTCACCAACAGAATCACCAGCCTTGTTTTTGATGATTACAGTTTCTGGCACATATCTTGTGTTAAAAATACAAATATTTAGGGGAAATAACTTTTATGAGAAAAGATGCCAACTAGCATACCATAGAGCCCATATATAAACACACATATTCGTATTATATAATATAACCATTAAAAGAACCATTCTGCATCTGAGATAGTCTTTCGGTGAGGAGTTGAGTAGATTGCCAGTTGTATGACAAAATAATCAGGAAACTGCTATGAGGACATTTTAATAGAACAAGTTACTGGTTTTGGGAAAAACATTTTAAGAGGATGTCTGTGTGGTTTTGACTTTCATAAAACAATTGCAAAATAATTGAGTTGCATAAAAATGATGTTTATTTAATTTAATGAGAACTAATTAGCCTTAGTCTTTTTAGCATTCTAGTAACTTTAATTTTTCTTTTTTGCTTGACAAAGTTAGAGTTGAATAGAAAAATCATCTGGCTAAAATTGTATTATTCAAGTACATTTTATGAAATAAACAATTGGTCATATAAGCTACACTGTTTACGTTTTAAAAAGTCATCTGCAAAAGAAGAATCCAAGAGATGGTTAGATGTTATCTCATGTAAAGAGGAATGAGCAGTTCTCCGTTTTGAGTGTTGTCTGGATCTCCGTCCATGAACTAGCGCCCTCTGGCGCTAGCACTCACCCCAAGTCTCAAGCTAGTTTGTTTCTATGCTGAATTGGAAAGAGGCCTTGACTATTTTTGGTTCAAATTCTTCGCTTTACGGATGAGACAATTGGAAATATTTTAAAATATTAAAAATGTTATTAAAATCTGCTAGTGTATTTGAGAGGCAGATAAACAAGATTTTTTAATAACAACATTTGCATTAATCCTCTCTAGTATGGATGAATCTAATAATTGGTTGTACACAAAGGATTACATTTATTTCATTTGAATTCAAATGAATTGGATTCTGAGCACCAACATGATAAGAAAAAATATGTAATCTCAGTCATTGGCTTCATTTCCTTAGAAAAAAGCATTCCAGATGGCCCCTCCTGTCTTTGGCCCATGGTGCCCAAACCCATGACTTCTTGAAGTTTGGGACATTTACTTTGCTTCTACATTATGCACAAAACAGGGAGCCTTACAAAGACCAGTCAACCTGGAGCTAAAAATTTTCTCCTTAGGCTCATTTGCAACCATCTCCTCCTAGGCCACCCTGCTGCAAATTTGGGCACATGCCTTGATGCTCTTGAGAACTATAGCCTCTGCCCCACCCACCCCCATCTTCGTTTTCAAAGAAGTACAACCATGTCCCACCACCATCCCTTCTACCCAGAGATTCTTAATATCTTTTTAATCAGTTTAGAGCTTAATAATAGGTGAGTCAAGCCAATGAGATGCGGTTTTTGTTCAACAACATCCTTAAGGCAGGGATAGGCAAAGGGTACGCTTATCTGCTTGGATGAAGGGGCAGTACAGGAATGGGAAGTACAATGCATGGAAAGTCACAATAAATGGTTCTTCTGCATTTCTACTGACTCATAGAACATGGCCTTAATGTGTTCCAAACATAAGTGTATGTTTTGAGTGTTCTATGTTCAAATTTTGCTTTAATCATGAAAGATACTGGTTTATGATCCATATCTTGTAGTTTTATAAAAGGAGGTATGATGGAGTGGTACAAATAGAGCATTCCTTAGTGATTGACAAGGAGAATGGAAGAATTTTAGGGAAAAGGTATCTTGATTGTATATATTAAATACTTATTATATTTTAAACTTTTTCATTTTGATTTTTTTTTTCATGTAAAGGGTTGAAGGATGCTTGCCCTACTGCCCCAAAACTATGATCCTTGATGAGGTCACCCTCAAATGTGTTTATCCAGGAGACTGTAAGTATGAACCTTACTTAATTTATTCTGGAAAAATAAAACACTGGAATGTTGTTTTTCTGTATGATGGCAAGTGGTTGTGAACAGAAGTTTTAGAGGGACAATACACTGTCATAAGATTCTTCTTCAATAGCCCTTCCATTGTCTTTTGTTCCTAGTGATTTCCAAGCACGTAGATCTTCCCTCTAATATTCTTCTGTGTTCTCTCTCCCCCAACATTTTCCTTGAAACTAAAGATCCCTATATGTACTATGTGGGCCTCACTTTAAGCAGAATTGATTAAGGAAGAGTGTCTTTGTTTCTTTGTAGGCGCTCCTCTGATTTCCACAGAACCTGCATTTGTGACGCCAGGTAAGTCATCTCTACCCACATATACAGGTATTGTTACAATTTTAGACACTAAAATTTAAGTCTTGGCACACTTATATTGTACCAGCTGCTGGTACCAGTACTGTCCCATTGACTGGAAAACCTAGCTGTCACATTTGTTCAGTAGCTGTTCACTGGGTACACATGCCACAATTTCTAAATGGCTTCTGCATTTGTCCACTTCCTCTCCCTTTCAGTGAGTTTAGATAACAAAGAATTTCCTCACTTTTTAACTTAGGTTTTAGTGAATCTTGCTTAATTTTTCACAGTGATTAAGTTGATTCTAAAGAGGTGTCAATGTAAACGATGTCATCCTTTAAAGGTTCCACTCCTGTGTCTGTGCTCTGTCCCAGCCCCTGCAGCAGGCCTCCTGGGCTCACACCCTGGCTTTTCTCCCTCGCTGTGAAACTTGCCTCAGAAAAGGATTGAATAAATCCACTCACAGTGAGGCTTGACACACTAAATGTATAATTTCACCTGGGATTATAATTTAGAAAAGCTCAGGTATCTATTCTTTAATTCATTTGACTAGCTTTAACTGAGCATCAACTCTGCCAGGCAGTATCCTGGCACAGTGGGAGGAAGGGAGAAAGGTGATGGAGGCACAGCTTCCATCCTGACACAGCTGTTAGTCCATAGGCTATCGTGACATTGTAATAGGGGTAAGTAGCAGTAGGCAGGAGGGGTCTTGCACTTATTTTGGAGTAATGATCTCAGAAGGGTAACAGAAGGTAAGAGATGGACAGACTAGTACAAGGAGGAAGTGTGTTCCAGCTAGAAGGGGAAGCATGTGCAAAAACCTGGAACAGAGAGAAATCATGTCATACACAGGGACTTGCTAACTCAGCAATAGGCCTTTCAAAGTGAGAGGGAACAAGCATTTATTGAGATCAATAAGAATACCTATTCCAGATGCATTGATTCAGACAGAGGCCTAGCTACTGTTCTGATTGGGAGACAAAGGCAGTGGGTATTTATGAAAAAGGGAAGGGGAACAATCACATCAATAGAAGGAAAGCATTTCTATTGGTGCAGATAAATAACATAGTGATATTAATTCCAAACTATGTTTGTAATTTTCAGTCCAGGAGTCATCAACCCAGCAGTCATAACTGCTTTCTTGTTATCTTTGCAAAGAGTTTTTTGGAGACACAGTGCTGCCCTAGGGTCGGCCCAAATGTTATTTTCCCCAGTTGTTATAATCCAAACATTTGAGATGTAAGACATGCCAGGCAGTTCCTCTGGCATGGCAGCTCCAGCCCCACTTTAAAGAAGCTCTGTTTAGAGACATTGAAATTAAGAATAATCTGACAGTAACCAGAGGGGAGGTGCGAGGGGATAATGGGGGGAGCGGGGGAGGGTTTTCAGGAACAACTGTAAAGGACACATGGACAAAACCAAGGGGGGTGGAATCAGGGGAGGGAGGTTGGGATGGCTGTGGTGGGGGAAAATGCAGACAGCTGTACTTGAACAACAATAAAATAATTTAAAAAAGAAGAAGAAGTTCTGGTCAGCCCTGCCCAGGTGGCTCTGTTTGTTGGAGTGCCGTCCTGTACACCAAAAGGTTACAGGTTAGATTCCCAGTCAGGGCACACACCTAGGTTGAGGGTTTGATCCTTGGTCAAGGGCATATGGAAGGCAACTGATCGATTTCTCTCTCTCTCTCTCTCTCTCTCTCTCTCTCTCTTTCCCTCCCTCTCCTCCCTCCCCACCTTTCCTCTCTCTCTAAAATCAATAAAAATATTCTCAGGTAGGGATTTTTAAAAAGTGGTTCAGTTTATAATTGTTTACAGACTTCAAGCAGGTCAGTGTATCTTGAGCATGTAGTGTGAGTGAAATTATGCCAAGAGATGGGATGGATGAGATTATTGGTCAGGTCACAAAGGGTCCATGGTAAAACACTTATATTTTTTTTCTGAAGACAATGGCAAATCAGCAAAGAATTTTGACGAGTCCTGTGACATCTTCAAAATAATAGTCTCACTACTGCCATTACTACTATTCTAATTAGCTACCATTTACTGAGTATTTTTATGTGCCAGGCATTGGACTAAGTGCTTTGCATTACATTTAATCTGTATCAGAACTCTATGAGAGAGGTGGCATTTTATATATATAGAATATAGAATATAGAATAATAGATTATATATATATAATATATATATATTATTTTATATATATATATATATATATATATATATATATATATATAATGGTGGTTAAAAGCCAGGGCTCTGGAATCAAAATTTCTGAGTTTGTATTCTTCCTTGAGCACTTACCACACTACCTGTCTGCATCTTAGTTTCCCTCTCTGTAATATGACAAGAATATTGCTGTCAACTTCACAGGTTTCTTGTGAGAAATAAGTGAAATAATCTTTATAAAACTTTCTTAGCACAGTTTCTCTCACATATGAATCCCATACATAATGGATATTGTCCCCCTAATGGAGAGGCCATCTTCATTTCCAACAGGTCCAGAAATAACGACCCCATCAGAAATGCCCACGCCAGGTTTGGAATGTGAGGTATGACTGGGTAATCTTTTCTGCTGTTTCATCCTTTCCTCATAGCATCTGTTCAAGTGTCTGCATCACTCTCCAAATGCTATTAAACTTTTCAGTGTGGTCACTAGTCTTTCTTTGCTAAAACATAATAAGAAATGTGAATTACACTTCAACAATTGTATTTTTAAACTGATTCAGATTTTTCTTATTAATTAGGTTCTGGTCACACTACAAAAAATAAAATTCAAGTGGGGCCTTAAGTGTGATTCTTTAATAAAGAGTCATCTAGTCTGGGCTTCTCTGTAAGTCAGGCATTCAAAAATATTTATTACATAGCTACTATGTGCCAGGCACCGTGCGAGATGAAAAAGACCTGATGGTAAGCAGAGAAAGGTAAGGTCGTTGGGCCCCAGAGCGTGCAACTGCCTGGGCTGAGACTTGAGCACTTACATCCTTATTTCAAGTGTGTCACTTGATCTGGTAAACTAAGTATTTATTCAACCAATTTTTATTAGCATTATTTCTGGCCAGGCACTATTAAGATGCCATGAATAAAACAATATAAAAGCAGGCAAAAATTCCTGTGTTTATGGAGTTTATACCCTGTTGGAGGTTCTGAGAAAACCAATAAGAAAAAGAAGTTACTGATCATATAAAATGTTGCCGGGTGCTGCTCAGGAGGAAAATAAAACTATTTTCAGTGAGATGGTCAAAAATCCTCACTGATAAGGTGAGTTTGGAATAAAAGATGTGAAGAAGTTCGTAGAGTGAGCCATGACACCTGAACTACAGTGTTCCAGGGAGAGGGACCGGCAAGTGCAAAGGCCCTGAGGTGAGAATGTACCTGAAATATTACAGGAATAACAAGATGGCCATTAAGTAAGGAAGGTATAAAATAGTAGCAAGTAAATTAGACTATGTGAGGTCTCGTAGATGATTGTAAAGACCGTGGCTTTTTTTCTAAATGATGGGATATGGCATGGGATATTTTTGAGCAGAGGAATTACATGAGATAACTTGTTTCAGGATTATTTTAGCTGCTGTGTTGAGAGCAGGATGCAGGGAGAAAATAGAACAAGTTAGAAGGCTATTGCAGGAATTTAGGCAAAAGATCATTGTGGCCTGGACCAGGTGATAGCAGTGGAGAGGGTGAGAAATGCCTGGATTCTGGGTATACTTTTTTTAAAAAGGCCACAGAATTTGCTGAAGGATTAAATGTGGGGTGTGAGTGGAAGAGAGGCATCAAGGATTTTAAGATTTTTCCCCTTTAGTACCTGAAGGATAAAGTTGACATTAATCATGATGGCAAAATGGTGGGGAATGAAAGGCTGGGTGTGTATAACCAAGAGTTTAGCTTTGCCATGGAGAGACTGAAATTCCTTGTGGGTATCAAAGATCTGTGGATATATGGACTGGTAAACAGAGTCTACCTCAGAGGGTTGTTGGATGAATGAAATGGGTTAATTTGAAAAATGGGGAACATAATAAGTGGTACAAGTTTGTATCATTACTATAATTATTACCATAATTTAAATAGAATGTAATTTATGAACTTTAAAAAATCCACCTCTTATTTAATTCTTATTTGTTTATCAAGAAGTCTGTGATCTATGTATAAAAATTAATTTATAATAATTCTATCTAAGAGCTAAACTGATCTCACCCATGAATTTTTTAATGAAATATTGAGATAATATTGTTATCATTGTTTTAAATTGACATTAACAGAAATTATAAGCAATACTAGCTTTACACAATATAGTATAACGGGTTGACTGCCTCTGTAGAAGTCTGCTTGTAAAACACTAACTTAGACAAATTAGGACCAGACTTCAATTTGCTCAGATGTGTGAGTACATGGGCCATTCTGATATCAAATCAATATTGAGATAAATCTGCAATAAGTACATACTGAGTAGTTTAGAAGGTTACATCAACAAAAAATTGTAGTAAAATTTTAATTGTTTATCTTTCAATGGCCATTATATTTAGAAAATATACACTTTATGCAGTGTGAATGGCAAATTTTAAAAAAATTTTTTTGCAATGTATACCACTCAGCAATAAAAAAGAATGAAATCTTGCCATGTGTGACAACATGGATGAGCCTGGAGGGTATTATGCTCGGTGACATAAGTCAGAGAAAGACAACTATCATATGACTTTACTTATGTGTAGAATCTAAAAAAAGTAAGCGTATAAATGAAACAGAGCAAAACAGAAGTAGACCCACAGACACGGAAAGTAAGCTGAGGGTTGTCTAAGGGAGATGAATAAAACATTTTTTAAATTTATTGAGAACATTAGCTGAAAATGGGGAAAACTCACCAATTTCCTTCTTCTTCTTTCTTTATTGCCAGCCTCAACAATTTGATCCTGTTTATAATTGTAGCCAATATATATGCATCAACATGGAATGGACGTTGTATAACTGGTCCCTTAGTTGCCCGAAGGACTTGGAAATGCCTGACTGTGGCTTCCGGGGAAGGCCTGTCCAAGTGAACACGGATATCTGCTGCCCTGAGTGGGAGTGTCCTTGTAGGTTTGCATTTCTGAAACGCAGCCAGTTTTTAGTCGGGGCAGATTGTTAGTGTTTTGAACCGATCACCTCATCCAGCCGAAGTTATTGTTGAGCATTCTTCATTTGATTTATGATCTTGGTTCCCAGTATGTAACTTTCAGATTTGCTTTAGTCAACATAATTAGACTGATTTAAAAGATTTTCTAAAGGAGTAATTATTACTACAAATACACATAACTATTTAAGAAACTCAATCCACCCTCCAACGCTTTTTTTAGGTCGGTGTTCCATGTTGTCAGAACTGAGCATTATCACATTTGATGGAAACAATGCCGCATTATATAGTATGGCTTCTTATATCTTAGTGAGAATTCCTGAGGAAATTATAGTTGCTCATATTGAAAAATGTTCCATGAATCAGGTAAGTCATGGTCCATTCTTTTATCCTTTCTTAATAAATCTATAGCTGCAGAACAATGCTACATTAGGTATTCTCAGAGTAAGAAGGTGCTTAAGAACTCACTGAGATTTATCTTCTGGTACTTAAAACAAAAAAAGTTTCATATGAATATATTTAGAGGCATATGATAGTAATCCAAATAATGTTTTTAAAAGTCAACTAGTACTTTTCTTTCAAAAGTGATTTTTCTTTGTTTTTTTTTTCAGAATGAAAACTCATTGAAAAAGCTAGTGAGTATTTGCAAAATGTTTATACACTTCTATTTATTGCTAAAATTGTGTTTAACTCTACAAATTTTTAATTTTTTTTTCAAATAAAGGCTTCCTCTGAAAGAATCTCTGGACTTTGTTTTACCAAGTTAAATTTGACAACATCTATACATAAGATACTTGTTCATCGGGCAGCAAGAAAGGTAAGAATACAAAGATTAAAAATAACATTTTGTTAGATGAAATTAAGAAAAAAGAGAAAATTAATCATATCAGTGGAGTTTTATTGCTATTATGTCTAATCATTCTTTTCGTGGGCAGTCTAAAACTGTTTCTTAATATTATATTTCTCCTTCCATAATATGCCAACTCTTGCACATATTTCTTCCCTGGTGAGGTTAACTGTCATAACCACATTAAATATGCCAAAGGCTTCTTGGGTAAGGTGAGTGGCCAATCTTCTCAGTGTCAGAGTTAACATTAGCACTTCAAGTTAAACAAAATGGCAATGATGTGAAGAAAAGGGACCATATGGTTGGAAAGAGTAGTAGTCACGAATACCAGAGTGAAGACCGCCAAGAGAATCGATGGACGTAGTTTTGAAATGTTGATGTCATTTGTTTTTTGGCAAAAAAGTGATAGCTAAAATAAGAAAAAAATAAAGAAATAGTTAACTTTATTGATGTATACTAAAGAAGAGCAAGGAATTACATATATTTACCAGATAGGAGTCAGTTATAAGCTAAAGTCTCACTCAGATCTAAAAGTTTCTCTCAAAGATATAAGAAAATAATGTGTAAAAATTTTGTTCAAAATGGCTGGGATGTTATAGGCTTTCTGGAAATAAGTCTGTTAGCAAAGGACCATAGATTCTAGATAGAAACCGTATTAAAATAATCCTAAAATATGGTGTTAGAAAGTTTAATTTTAAATAAAACTTAAAAATATGAAAGAGGCACTTTTTAAATGATAGCATTTGACTCTAACTTTGATTTTGATGAGGTCAATATATTAGCAGGAAGTGGATGGGAAGTAAATTCAAACTGGGTCAGTGCTGTTATTGTAAGCATTCGGATACATGGGTGTGTTTTTGGCCTCAGCTTATCTCATCACTGATTATGTATTCAGTTAAAAATTAATCAATTTAAAATATCATTTAGTGAGAGTTTTCATGATAAAAACAACACAGGTCCTGATCCGAAGTTACTTGTAGTTGTGTGTGGGAAGCATGAATGTAATTATTTGCCAAGTAGAAAGCAGTAGGAGGTATAGTGACAGAATTATGACTAAGACATGGAAACCAAAAGCAAGATCATTTAGTGCAGTTTATGCACTAAAGAGGTGACATCTCAAATAAATGTTAAAGAATGAGTAGAAATTAACAGGCAAGTGGAGAGATCTTTTAGATCAAGAATGGCATATGAGAAGGATACAAAGATGAGAAATTGAATGTTTGGTCAGGTACAACTTCTACAAATTTACTGCTGGTTACAGCTCATGGTTCCATGTTATTACCATTATTTAAAGTGCTATTTTTCAGGCCCTGGCTGGTGTGGCTCAGTGGATTGAATGCCAGCCTGTGAACACAGGGGTCACTGGTTTGATTCCCAGTTATGGCACCTGCCTGGGTTGTGGGCCCGGTCCCCAGGGTTCATGAGAGGCAACCACACATTGATGATTCTCCCCCTCTTTCTCCCTCTCTTCCCCTTTTTAAAAATAAATAAATGAAATCTCTTTTTTTAAAGCACTGTTTTTCAAAGTATAGTCCTTGGACTGCTTGCATGTATGTGCATTACCAAGAGTACGTGCTAAAAATACAGAGTCTGCAATCCTATTCAAACCTAGGAAGTAGAATCGGTGGGAATTCTAATCTTTACTAACCCTGGCAGATGATTGTTATAAACATTATAGTTGAATACTGAGTCAGAAGACCAAAGAAATAACCAGATTAAAGAAAACATCCTGAAAGTAACTTATTATGTACCTTAAATTCATGTTAGCACATAGTGGTATAATCAACATATCTCAGGGAAACAGACAGAAAAGCTTACATAATAGAAAAACAGTTAAATTTTGAAGAAAATAAAGGGCAATAGGGTTTAAAAAATACTGAATATATAGCAAGATGCAGCAAAAACAATAAAAGACCTTAGCAGTTATGAGAAGCTGTGGCAGCATGAGAGAAATAAATTTTTAAAAACTTAAAATATAGTTTATGTTAAATCAGAAGAAATGAGATAATCTGAATTCTCCTAGTTTTAATAAGTGTACATATAACACATTTTTCTAAGATGTAAATGCGTTATGTAATTTCAGGTAGAAGTGGATTCTATTGTTGTGCCTTTGCCCTTTTCAAATCAAGAACTGCTGATAGAGGACTCTGGTACTATGTATGTGATCACGACCCCATCTGGACTAATCATAAAGTGGGCTCATCTTACAGGAATCTTAGACATTCATTTCGGCTCTCAGTTTAACCTGTCGTCTTACACAGAAGGACTTTGTGGTGAGCATTGCTCTTCAAATCTCAATTTCTAACTTTTCTTTCCTGTTCACATTACTGCTGTGACCCCTATTGCCATACTTTTTTGATTTGAGATGTGATACTAACTTTCAGAGCCTCATGTGAATATTGAGGGAAGTAATGATTTTCAAGAATGGGCTAAGAAGCAAGAAATAACTATTCAATGTGGGTATTTTATGGAGCTATATGCTTACCACTATTACTGCAATACTGTTTATATTCCTGCTACCTTGTCTTTATTAAAAATTAATGAAGTGTCAGGCATTATTTTACATACTTTAACTCACTTAATTCTAACTATAGCCCTATGAATAGGCACTAGATTAATTTGTAAGTGATGAAAATGAGGCATAGAAAATGAGGTTAAAGGCTTAAATAACTTTGTTTCTTCCTTATTTTATTTTTTAGTTTGAAATCAAGGAAAACAGTTTTTAAAGCCATCTTTAAAGTTATATATACAGGGAATACAATGTTCTGAAAAGTTATTCAAGTTTTATTTTAAAGTGTAAAGCCTAGATGTACTTTTACACCTAAAAATACTATCACAAGGTAGGGTGGGGGAAAGTAGGTTCACAGATGTTCATATGGAAAATAATATAAAAATTAAAGAATAAACTGTTTTGTGTACTCATAATTATAAACCTAATTTGTTCCATTCTATATGTTACATAAATACAAAGAGTTTCAAGCCAAAAAAAAAACCAAATTAGAAATATATCTTTGCACAAAACAAAATAAAAAGAATAATATTGGCTGTGGTGTCTCCTGGAAAGTTAGGAAGTGGTATCCATTTCCAGCTCTGTGCTCAACATCAGCTTCCTCATCTTTAAAATGGGAATAGTGCCTTGGCCGGTATGGCTCAGTTGGTTGGAGCATTGTCCTATAACTGAAAGGTTGCAGGTTTGATTCCTGATCAGGACACATATTAGGTTGCGGGTTCTATCCCCAGTTGTGGCACATATGGAAGGCAACCAATTGATGTTTCTCTCTCACATCAATGTTTCTCTCTCTCCCTTCTCCTCTCCCTGTCTCTCTCTCTAGAAGCAATGAAAAAATGTCCTACGGAGAGGAAAAAAATAAAATAAAATGAGAATAATAATATATATCTTTGAGATTGTTGCTAGAATTGTATGTGAAAGTGATTGTAAAAGCACTTAACACATTGCTCAGTGCACACAGTGAAAAAATGTTAGTACAAATACATCTATTTTAACATCACTAAATAGTAATTGAATAAAAGTTTATGGATTGCCTTCTGAGTGTCTGGCACTATTCTTGCTTGGTGTTGACAACTTGAAGTAAATAGAATAAGTCCTTGCCCTCACAAATCACACAAAATTCACATATTTCTAAAGCATTTAGTGGAAAAATTAGCGAAAATGGTTTACATATTTTGTTGTCCAATTAGAGTATGTTACATATAGCACCAACTTTTATGATGATTAAAAGAGTTTATTGTGGAAATATGTTAGTTGTTATTGAATATATAGTGTTGATTTTAAACAACTCAGTAATAACTCAGAGACTTTGAAAATTATAAAAATAGTAGCTGCTTTAGAGTATAGTTCACTTGAGTTTTGTCTTGGTTGGTGTGTTTGTTTTTGTGCTGCACTCAGTCCTTTGTATATTCACAAGCACTGGGTCAGCTGAGGCAGCAGCAGCCTTTATTGATCATGATATAAGAACTGATTTTGAAAAAAATGTTTAACTCATTTCTTTTGTAGCTAGGAGCCTTGGGAATTAAGAAACATATGTGTAAGGTAGGATGAGATTCATGTGAGTTATGGTCAGGGTTCCAGGTCCATTTCTCTGTACTCCCCTTGGCTTTGCACTCCACTGGGTGAAGAGGAAGCTCTGTCCTCAGCCTGGCCTTCCTCAAGGCAGCTAGGCTGAGGCAGGTCAAAGCACAGTGGCCATCAACAGTCCCTGTCATCCCCAGGAAGGGAGATTGTCTGTGTCCTAGATTCCTAGGTCAAATTCTGAGCTTGGCAATGAATGTTGAACAAATCTATATGTTTGGTGACTGCCACAGGCTGACTGCTTTATGCCTGGAATACTTGTAACAGTTTTTAATAAAAGGTGTGAGGATTACCTTTATGCCTATCAGGCCCCTCCCCTGAAGTGGTGTCATGTACTAGGTGATGGAGTAGGGATGATTTCTGAAAGAAATAACTTAATGTTTTCAGGCAGGATTTCCTTGGAGGAGTGGATGGCTAGGGTGCGACCACCAGATACCCACTATTATGGGGAATATTTGACAGATCTAAAGAACTTGTTTTTAAATTAGGATAAAGTGCTACTAGTGGAAAAGTATAAGGATAACTTCACCTTTCTTTACTTCCTATGATTCTTTCATATATCTTGACTTCTAGGATCATTAACCTTAATCAGTTATTATTAAGATGATTTAATTCTGCCTACATTTGGTTTAAGTAAAAAAAATTCCTTCTAAATGTCAAATATTTTTCAGGAATTTGCAATGATGATCCAGATGATGATCTAAAGATGCAAAATGGCACAATTATTACAAATATGGAAGACATAGAATTATTTATTGAGAGCTGGGAAATTGAGAAATTATTTAAAGTAACAACAAGAAGACCTGTTAGAGATTGTACTGAGTATGACTGCAGTCACTGCATTGAGTTATTAAACAGAAAAGCTTTCACTCCATGCCATAATAAAGTAAGTGGAAAATGACCATATTTAAAGTGTCATGTTAGACATTTTGAGAGTAAAGCCAATGAATTCCTGTTCTTGCCATGATGTTTTTCTACCAGACTAGTTTATCCACAAACCTTCCATCAGTCTGCTTTGGAATTCAGAATCATTTGCTGTTTACAGATTTATAGAAAGAGGAAGCATTATTATCTGTTTTCTCCCTATGTTTTTTTCAGAACTATATCTACAGCTTTCCAGAAAAATGAAAGTCCATCCTGTGAAATAAATGCCTCTAGATCTAGAAAGAGATCAATGTCATTTCTTAACCCAGTGTAGAAACCAAGACAATGACAGCTTAATCAATTCCCTATGATCATGGCCTCTTAGGTGTATACTTGCAATAGAACCTGTCACATATTCCATTTAATTGTTCTTTATTAGTCTCTAGCTTTCTGGCTTTAGGTGACTAGTAGATATTTTAAATAATCTGCGTATTAAAAACCCATTATTAGAAACAAAGGACAGACAAATACAGCATTTCATGAATCATTTGATGAAAAGTTAGTGAGTATCTAAGCACCTATTATGTGTTGTTTTAAACTCCTGTGATCCAAAGATAACTAAGACCTTCCACTTAACCCCAAAGAATCTAGTGGGAAGGAAAGCCTGGGAGTAGATACATTGAAAGATACACATAAAGCTCAGGTTTGAAGAAAACTTCCTAGAGTTTAAGACATTTGAATTATTTAGAAGAATGCATTTTCCAGGAGAGAGAAGAGAGGAAGAGAGACCTAAGTAGGCAAAAATAATATATGGAAGGGCAAGTTTGGTATAAAAGCCCAGGTTAGGAAACATCGGAAGTTTAGTGCAATGCATGTGGGCGGGAAGTGCCTGGGAAGAAGAGTGAGGGCATTGTGAAAGCTGGAAGGAGCCCACTGTGGACCCCTGCCCTGCTAGACTGGGGAAGTGCAGACATCATAGTGCTCAGCCTGCCCTCTGCTGGTCCCTAAAGACAAAGGCAAAGGGACAAAAATGGCACATATTTCTGGAGCTTCAGCTTTGAAGAGATTTGGTTGCAAATAAGTTTTAAATCTTTGCATTTATCAATACATGCACTCAAAAAATAACAAATACTTTTAAACTCATCTCAGTGTCATTTTAATGTCTTTAAAAGCAGAACGATTTTCGAGAATTGCATTTTTAACTGGGAATGTGGAAGATTGGTTAAATTCAGCAACTTCTGCTTACAATTCAGACCATAGTGAGGCAACACAGAATACCATTCAGTGTGTGATAGCTTCGACTTTTCCCTTAGGGTCATCCCAGGGAATTTGATGGCAAAAGAAAGGATGCTCATAATTTGATTTTCCTGCTTCTAATCATCTGTTTTTACAAATCACCACATGGCAGGCAGATGACCTTTGAAAACTGGAAAGAGGATTGTATCATTTCTCTACCTAAATCTCATCAATGTCTTTCAGTTACACTTAGAGTACATTCCAAACATTTATCAATATTTACCAGATTCTCTATGCTCTGGCCTGTCCTCCTCCAGCTTCTTCATTGCTACACTGTTCTTGCCTATTAAACATCAGGCTTTCTCCTTTCAACTCTTGGAATGCTCCAAGGTTTTTTTCCTGCCAATAGGCTTTTATGTTTACCATGCCCCCAGCTGGAATACTTCCCTCTTCGATCTATTTTAGCATTGTGACGCCTCTTGACTCCTAAAAGACTTTCTTAAATTGAGATCCATGAGGCAGAGAAGAGATCTGACTTATTCACCTTTGTATTCCTGATGCATAGAATAGTGCCTGATATGTAGTTAGGTGCTTGATAAATTATGGAAATATGCATAAATGAATGGATGAAGTGAGGATACAGGAGAATCCCTCCTGTAGCTTTTTGTGTGTTAAGTGGAGAAAGGATATAAGTTTTTATTTTGAGTAAGTTAAGTCCAGAAAAAACCTAGAAACATAATTCAGAACTCAGAGGAGGTAAGGTGAAGCCAGAGATCAAGTTTGGAGGAGTTATCAGTACATAAGATTTTTAAAATAATAATTAATGTAGGTCAGTCTGTTCTATGTACTTTCCACATATTAACTCACAGCAATCTCAAGCTATAGTAGGCTTATTATTAACTCGATTTAACATATGAAGAAACCAATGCAAAGATTTAAATGCCCAAGATGGTGTTAGAAACTGAAAGTGGGTGAGACCAGGAAGAGCATTTGTAGTGAAGATGGGGTCTAGAGAAACGCTCAGAATGGGAGGTAGAAGAGAAAACAATGACCAAATGCACAGGCATTAGAGTACCGTGCCCTCAGAGGTTAAACAGAGGGTCTAAGGAATGGGAAGGGTTCATTGCTTCATGAGCCTCTGAGAGCTTGGGGAAGGTTTAAAATACCAGTGCTCCTGGGGTTTACAGTTAGGAGGACCTCAGTGACCACGGCATGTATTCTGTGCAAAGGGGTTGGAAACTGAGGAGAGTCAACAAAGGAGATTAAAAAGGAAGTTGAATCTTGATTTTTACAGATATGGACCTTGAAGAAGAAATGATGGAATATGAAATTTTTAAAGCATTTTATCTTATACTTTGACCTATGTCAGAACTTAGTATCTGAATGTATGTGCTTGGGTAGGGGGGAGAAGATGGCAGCAGAGCAGGTAAAAGTTACACTCACCTCCTCCCAGGTCCAAACCGGAATTACAGCTACATTATAGAACAATCAGCCTGAATGCGGATGCTTAGTATGTTTGCTGAATGAATGAGTACAGAGAAAAGTTGGAATGAAGGTTGTTACAAGTTAAATTATTTAGATTTCAGGCATCTGTAGATCAAATTGAAGCAATCTGTAGGAAAAAAAAATAGGTCCCTAATTAAATTGAGGTATGTCAAATAAAATAAATTACTTGAATAACATATAATATTAATATATATTTTTGAGATGTATTTATAAACTAGTAAGTAATGCCATTATATTATCATTACATGTATCATTAGAGAAAGCTTCAGGAGCTTTCAATTTCATCTATAATAGATCAAAGTTTTATTCATTATGTAGGAAAAACAAAGGTAACCCAAACTGTAATATCAGAAATGAACCTTTACTAGATACACATACTGTTTCTTTTCCATCTTTTTTGGTTTAATCTTTATTGTGTTTTTTCCATTACCATTTAGTCCCCTTATACCTCCCTCCCTCCAGCAATCACCACACTGTTGTCCATGTCCATGTGTCCTTTTTGATTATAGTTGACGTGCGATATTATACTAGTCTCAGGTGTATGACATAGTGACTAGACATTTATATACCTTACAAAGTGTTCACCCCAATAAACCTGACACCATAGATAGTTACTGCAATATTATTGACTGTATTCTTTATGCTATACTTTACATTCCCATAACTATTTTCTAACTGCCAATTTGTACTTCTTAATCCCTTGCACCTTTTTTCATCCATTTCCCTATATCCCTCTCATCTGGCCACCATCAATTTGTTGTTTTTATCTATGGGGTTTTTCTGTTTTGTTTGTTTGTTTATTTTGTTTTTTAGATACCACACAGAAGAAAAAGCATATAACATTTGTTTTTCTATGCCTGACTTATCTCACTTAGCATAATAACCTCCAGGTCCATCCATGTCTTCGCAAATGGTAAAATTCCATTCTTTTTCACATCTGAGTGATATTCTATTGTCTATATGTACCACTCCTCTTTATTCATTTGTTTATTGGTGGACTCTTAGGCTGCTCACATATCCTGGCTATTGTAAATGATGCTGCCCTGAACATCAGGGTTCATACACATTTTCAAATTAGTGTTTTATATTTGTTTGGATAAATATCCAAAAGTGGGATTCTTTTTTCATCTTTATAAGATAGATTTATTTATATCAGTGCAGACCATATTTATTTGGTGTAAAATGTGTTTTAAAATATTGTAAATTCAGAGATGACACCTAATACTATGAAGTTTTGAAAATTTAAGGTCAAAAGGAACCGTAACGAATATTAACTTGCTATTCTTTGATTCTCCAAAGAGTTTTAGGCTAGCTTGGGACCTTTAGAGAAATAAAACAATACAGTTTATCCCAAGGCACAACATATTTCTAGGTTTCACCACAGAGCTTTTGTGAAAAGATGTGGATCAATTATACCAATTCTTGGAACCATGAATGTGACGCACCTTCTGCATACGTGGCTCTGTGCAACAATTTTGACATCTGTATTCAGTGGAGAACGCCTGATTACTGCGGTGAGTAGTCGACGTCAAATAATAGTTTCCAACAGCCAAATAACATTCCATTTTTTTGTATTCACTTCTTTCTTTTTCTTTTCATTTTTCATGACAAAATAATTCTGTAAGAATAAATGCATAGAGATATAACCTAGAAGTTAGAGATAAGCTATCCCACACAGGCAGCTTCTGTTTCTATCCTAATCTAAATGTAAAGTAGTCCTCCATTTTTGCAAAAGAAAACTCAGCTCACATAATATTAGTGAGAAAAGTAGGCTGAAAGTTTCAGAAATCACAGGATTGAGAAGGGATTTTGATTCTGCATCCTACAGCACACTTTGTCGACCCCCATTTAACCCACCCCATTTCCCCCAGCTTGTTCTTATTCATTTATTCTGTGGAGATATTTTGCCCCCTTTTCCTGCTTTTCTGACATAATATCCATTTCTGAGAAATCAGCCTTTCGGGCTTTCTTTGATATCTAGATTCAGTATGTCCCCAATTACATGTTTGTGTTTCCTTTTTCCTTTGTATGCATTCTTTGCTTATTTTTATCTGTAGGGCTCATGCTCTCTCATCAAGTTGTAATGCTTTTCATAAAAAAATTTGTTAAACGTATCACCAATCCCAGACACATTTCACAGAAAATATTGTTAATTTAATTTAGGAAATAGTGATTAAGTGGGTTAAATAGTAAAAGGCTTTCAAAATGAATGTTACTCAAATGCTCCAACATAGAAGTATTAATTTTCCCCAGAAAAAAATATTAAAATGCTGAGAAAGGTTCATGAAGCACAAATACCAGTTCCATGACTCTACTTCAGAAATGAAGGAGCTCCTGGTGTGCCCTCTGTCCCCTTCGTCTTTCTGCCCTCCCAGGTGTCGTCACTACTCAAGACTGGGATTGCTTGATTCGCAGGGAATGTACGACCTCACCAATTTTACATGATATTGTTAAACTGTTCTCCACTGAGATTTTACCAGTTTGCAACCCCACCAGCTCCGTGTTAATTTTCTAACAGTATGACTTTTTAAGATCACTGAAAATAAAAAAGAATTTTTGAAATCATCATTTAGAAACTGCTCAATGATAATAGTTTCTTTTGACAGTGAAGGATCCAATCTAAATAAACATGCAGCATTTTCTGTTTTTATGACTTGGTTGAGTTACGTATTTGGAGTGTATTTCTTTGCTTATTCTGAGTAGACTATTGTATACTCTCTCACTGCACAAAGCAGAAACTTTCTAATAGTTGACTCTATACTTATGCCAACCAGATTTGGGCTGCCTGTTGGTAATATTATTTTGATAAAAATCAGATGAACTTTTCCTATCCTAACATAATACTACCTGGACAACTAGAAGATACTCAAAAATACCCACTGATTTTTAAAAACTTCCTGATGGCATAACAAATGAAAAAAATAGACTTTGAAGAGACTGAAATATGAATAATCATTTTCAGAAAGAAATCTGACATTTCTTCCACTTACTATAATTCAAATCAGTTACTTTGACCATTAACAAATTCTGTCCTCTATTACTCACAGAGCTGAGTTGCCCAGAGGGTAAGGAATATCAACCCTGCGTGCGACCCTGTGAAGCAAGAACATGTCTGAACAGATGGTTCTATGGGCACTCTT
The DNA here is from genome assembly GCA_028533065.1 of Trachops cirrhosus. Taxonomy (NCBI): domain Eukaryota; kingdom Metazoa; phylum Chordata; class Mammalia; order Chiroptera; family Phyllostomidae; genus Trachops; species Trachops cirrhosus. The sequence goes on along the minus strand of CM052539.1, from coordinate 65,475,474 downwards.
CATGTTTGAATTTAAGAGAAGACTGTGTGTGTGAAAATGGAACCATTCTTCACAGGCCGTATTCAACTCAGTGCATTCCAGAGAAAGAATGTGGTAAGCAGCAAACAAATAAAACATTGTTAGAACTTGGAGAAATATATTAAGAAAGACTGATCAAGAACAACCTAGGTATTGGAAAGGAAATGAGTTTATTTAATAAACCAGTTAATCAAAGACAAATATCATATGATCTCACTTATATCTGGAATCGAACAAAATAAAGTAATAAATGAAATAAAGACAGAAGCATGGATACATGGAACAAACTGACAGCTATTGGAGGGGAGGGGAGAGGACTAGATGAAAGTGAAATCTTGGCTAATCTTGACTAATCTTCTCACTAGGTGAAAAGATTAGCCAAAGAACATATGTGCATAACCCATGGACACACAAAACAATGTGGAGATGATCTGAGAAAGGAGCTGGTTGGAGTTGGGCAAAAGGGGGGGAGAGCGCGGACGATTGTAATAGCATAAACAGTAAAATATAATTTAAAGAATGTAGTTTGATTTTAATAGGATTTCAATTGAAGTTATCCAAATAGGGGCTTTGGTAGTGATGTGTTTTAATCTCTAAGTATGCCTTTCATAAGTGGGCAAGGGAATAGCAAATTAAGAACAAGGAGTGTAGTATGTGAACTACATTCAGATTCCAATCATTTCAAGTATTCGTGATTCAGCTTCACCTCTATAAGCCTGAGTTATGCATCTGTGGAGTGGGGAAAATAACCACAAGCTTAGTGTGGGAATGCACAAAGTACAAAGCGTTTCACAAAAATAGCACTCAAAAAACATCAGATAATATTATTATCTGAGAGAAAAGATTCAATATCTCTACTTTTATATTCAAACAATTTTATTCTGACACATTTCCATGGTGGTTTCAGATGAAAAGATTGCAAAATAGAGGAGATTTTAGAACGACACTTTATCAGTCACAAGTCTCATCGTTACAATCAGAAGAAAAGAGATTTAGCTAATAATTAAAGAAAAAAACAAGTAGAAGTGAAATGCACGTGTGGTTCAGACACAAGTTTGTGTTTGCCACTGAAGAAGTTTGAGAGTATACAGGCATGCTTACGTTTGTTTTCAGGAGCCTGTGAGGTGGTTTTGCTGGTAAATGGGATGGTATAAAATAAGTTCACTGGAGGCTGGTTGGTCACTACTTTTATCTTTACTATTCCTTAAAGGAACTACTAGAGAACCATATTTATCATTCAGAAAACTTTAAAAATAAAACTAATACAGTCACTAAATAATATTTTTTGGTTGCCGGCTTCCCACATTTACATTTTAAAGCTGAAATATTTTGAATTTTCGTAAGACAAAAATGTTAATGTGAAGTAGGGATTACCTTGTTTTCTAACACCACTCATATTTAACAATTAACACTTAAAAACATTTAAATTCATGTTACTGAGTTTGTTCAAGTAAAGTAAATTGGGTTAACAAGACTTAAAATGAAAAAATAATTAACCAATTATGTTATTAATAAAAGATGGTATGCAAATTTACAGAGAGTTGTAGAGGAAAATATATTTTCTGTGGACTGCATCAGAAATTTCATTAAAGAAAAATAAGCTAGTATCTGCTGAATGAAAAGACAAATCTGAGAAAGGATAGGTATGTGACATGTTATCTGTGCCACTGGGCCAAGTCACAGTGTGAAATAACAACATAAGAGCTTGATTGATTTTTAGTGTCCAGGTTGTTAGTGATGTGACACTGTCAATCTTTTTAAGCATGTACTGACAGTGAAGACCAACCCCGCACTGCCGGGGAGATTTGGAATGGGGGCATTGATGAATGTGCCCTCTACAAATGTTTGGAGAATGGAAGCATTATTCCTATAGAACCCGAGTGTGAGGAAGAGCCCTCACCAATTTGTGAACGAGAGGCTGAAGTTGTCCTGGGCTTCATTGATAAGCAGTCCTGCTGTCCAAAGGAAGTTTGTGGTATGTATCCAGACCACATAATAGGTATGTTTATAATCTTTGTGTCAAAGCAGGTGTGCAAGATGCTTGCTATTACAAAATGTAAGTTTCAGGTAACAAAGGAAGTAGTTCCCTAAATTTTATTTGCACTTTCTCAAAGCAAGTTTTGCCTCTTTATAGTTTTGTTGATTTTATAAATACACATGCAAAACTCTGCCTATTGGCAGTTAATAATATTCAGCAATGTATGACCATAAAATGGATCTGGGAACCTTTGACTTATGACAAGTGAGAGTGAAAGGCAGTAACAAATAAACCTTAAATTTGCTGCCTTTTCACACATGACCCATTTTGTGAACAGAATGGTTTTAATTGCAGTGTAAAATCATGCATAGTGAGAATTATATCCCTGCTTGGAGTTAGAAACATAAGATTTTAGTTATGTTCACTAATATTTTAATGCCTGTTTCTTATTTGTAGCATGTGACATGACCTTGTGTGATACTACCATTCCGATATGTACGGACAGTCAAAAATTGACCATTGGCCACAGCCCTCTTTCTTGCTGTCCACAGTACCAATGTGGTGAGTAATTAATTAGGAAGAATAAGAGTGAGGGTTATTGTTCATTCAGAATAGTGGATTAGATTCTCATTCTTTGTGTCTACAGGAAATGATCTATTATCAAAGATTGTAGCATTGTCTTCCTAAAGATAGTTTTTTTCACCTGCAAATACATATACATATATACACATTATGTACATGTATATAAACTTCTATATTATATGCATATATATAGTAATTAACTTATTTTAAAAATCTTCAACTTGTGGAAATATGGGAAATAGAATATTATATATATAGATTCAAAGATAACTAAACCACAGAATTTTATTGATTTTATCTCAAACAATACAGTTTTTCAAATAGTTTTGTGTTTTTGCAGAATGTGACCCACTCAAGTGTCCCACTATTTCAATACCAGAATGCAGAGAAGACCAATTCATGATTCAAGTTCAACAGGATGAGCCTTGCTGTTTTGGTCCTATCTGTGGTAATTGTTGGATGAGATAATTTCTTGGAAGAAGAGGAAGAACGTAGGGAAAAATCTCTTATTTGATATAAATTTCATGGGACTGATGGAAACCAGTATTCTGCTGTTATAGGAATTCGAATGAATAAGAACAGTGGGAAAGAAAGTCCAGCATTTTAATTACAATTATTAGTTAGTACCTACTATATTGTTTATCCATAAATTGGAGTAATGAATAATGAATTCATTCACTACAAGAGTAGTGAATTAAGAAAACATTAATCTATCGATCAATATTTTGATCCTAGTAGAACAAATTATTTCAAAAATCTTAATGCCCTATATTTCTGGTAAAATGGTATTCTATGTTACTGCTTGGAAAGCATAAAGCAACATACTCAAGCAGTACTAGTGTTTTTAGGACCAAATAAGATCTGTTAAAGCCGTATTTTTTGTTTTCTATTTTATTAATCATAATGTATTTTATATACATATAGTAACTGAACTAATAATTACAGTTTTTCAACTGTAACCTCTGGCTTTTTGTTTTACCTTTAGTTTGTGAACCTTGCACTGAACCTACTCCAGTATGTACTGATGGGGAATTTCTCACTGTGGATCTTAATACCACAGATGTCTGTTGTCCTCGGTATTACTGTGGTAAATATATTTTAACTACTTTAAAATATTTACATGTGTCCAATGCTAAGAAGCTCAGTGCATCTTAATTATACAGACATGTCAGACCCTAGTTGAATTCTAGCATATAAAATACACATTGAACATGTTATGCTTTCATATATCTAAGAGCTCTTCTTGATAATATCATTACCTACTAAAAATAGATTAGTATGACTTGTCTCATCACCCTGGAATTTCTAGTAATCCAGCTGACTCCATACCCTCTTCACTTCCTTTCTCTTCTTGCACTCCTGCCATTTCTCAGGGTTTTTTATTTGATGAGCAGTCCTAGTTTTACACTGTTGTGGCATGTGCCATGAATCACTTATTTGTCCTCACCAACACATGGCAATGGCATTAGGGTGGTGGGAGAGGCAGTGCTGGGGAGATAGGGTTCATGCACTACATCAGCATTGACAGTGAACTAAATGGTAGATAGTGAAACTAGTGACTGCATGAAGTTAATGTTTACCCATGTAATTTTTCTATTCAGTCTGTGAACCAAATCTTTGTCCCACACCGCTACTCCATTGTGCAGAAGATATGACACTTGTGAAAGAAAATGTGTCTGGTCAATGCTGTCCAATATGGCACTGTGGTAATTAATTTTCATATTTTAAAGTTTTATTACAATACATTTGTGTATTCTGATCAATATAAATGTTGATTTTTGCCTTTTAGAATGTAGCTGTGAAAACCTTGTTGTGCCAACTTGTGAAGTGGTAAGAACACATTCTGATTGACTTGTCATATAATTTAAATCAGTTTATTCTTCCTTTACCTCTCTTAGTTCTGATACTTGAAGTTAATGGACTTATCTTCCCTAAGTTATGTTGAAGTATATTAAAATAGTATGCCTTGATATTAAGGAGCTGTCAGTGTTTTACATTCTACTTCAGACAGGAAAGTACAATACCTTATTTTTTTCACTGGTGACTGAATCTACTAATCTCGTACTTTAGTTCATTGGTCTTAAATGAAACAAAACATTTAAAAATACTATTTCACTATGTTGGCATAGATTATGATAATGGTTGTATGGATGTATATTTATCTCCAAATTCATCACGTTGTATGTTATGTACAGCTTTTTGTGTCTGAAATAAATTGTGTTTTACAGAAGCATTAATCTAACATTTACTGTAATGATGAGTTATCATCTGTTATTTGCATAGAATGTATAAATAACTTTCACAAATATTCTTTCATTTGATATTTTATGTGCAGTATATACACATCTATAAAGTAGAATTATTTTATTGTATTTTTATCAGGTTCTTAATAATTTATATAACATGCTTAGTATATTATTTCAGTGAATCATCACAATGTGGATATTTTTACCTCATTTTATAAGGAGGGAAATTCAGGTCTAGAGAGAATAAATGATTGACTGAGATCTTCAGGACTCAAACCAGGGGTTGTTTTGTATATGTGTGTGTTTGTGTGTATTCCCTTATTCTTTCTATTCTGTCTTAATTCTTTCATTTCCTCTACAAAGTGTAGCCAAGATATAAGTTGGCAAAAACAAAAGCAAGTGTGACTATCTTGTTTCTATTAGTGGCCTTGCCTATCTTTAGCTGTGACTCACTCTCCTAACTGTAATGTGAAAATAATAACAATACTTATGTCCTGTGAGTCAAATAAATGTAAACTAAATAGTGAGGTAGTACCTGACACATAATGAGTGTTCAAAAAGTATTAGTGATTTACTCTTACAAACCACTGCCACAATCCTCATAGTGTTAACCACAAGGTGTAGATTGTCATGGAGAACTTTTTAGGGAAGATGACCATCAAAGAAAAGTTTGGAAAAAAGTGATAGGTTAGGAATAATAAGTAAAAAGGGGTGAACTACCCTGACTGGAGTGGCTCAGTTGTTGGGGCATCATCCTGCCAAGTGAAGAGTTGCTGGTTTGATTCTGGGTCAGGCCGCATGCATGGGCTGCAGTTCAGTCCCTGGTCCGGGCATGTACAAGAGGCAACAGATCAGTGTTTGTTTCTCACGTTGCTGTCGCTCTCCCTCTTTTTCTCCCCCTTCCCCTCTCTCTAATAAACAAACAAACAAACAAATAAATAATCTAAAAGGACTGATAAAAAAAATAGAGGTGAACTCTTCCAGACAAGGGCCAGTATGAGCATGTGTAAATGCATGAAGGAGTGAGGTAAGTGTGCTGAAAGATCACAGCCTCTCTCTTTCTTGGAATGAGAGCTGACTTGAGGAGGAACAGAGAAAGGTGAAGGACTATAAAAATTGGTGAATTGGGTAGAGCTTTAAAGGTAAGCCTGAGGAATTTTGATTTGATGTATTCATTTATTCTTCTCTGTTATTCATTCAATCAATATTTGTTGGAAACCAATTATGTCTGGTCATGGTGCCAGGCATTTAAAAATGTGCAGTCTTACCCTGAGGAGGTCATATAGATTTAATGTGATAGGAGATGGAAGGGTCTTGTATCACATGGGAATGATTATAAAAATGGCATAGCAGGATAAGGGCAGTAGAACATTAGAGGGCAGGAGATCAGCAAAAGACTAGGGTAGCCATTCAGGAATGAGGGCCTTGAGTGTAGCGACGTCTGTGTAGAAGAGAAGGGGGAAGACATTGAATTCAGGAGGGCAAAATGGAACACTCGGGCTTTTTGCAACATATTTTAAGAGTGTGTGTAAGAGAGAGAGAGAGAGAGGGGAAGAGAACAATGAAGAGAGTCAGGATGAGGAGAGGAGAAAGAAAAGAGAAACAAAAAGACAGAGATCTGTAGAGAGAGTTCTAAAAAACCTTTAAGTTTACAAGGCTGAGACATTAAGAGTCCAAGAGTATTGGATCCTTGGACAAACACTCTGATGGCCAAAAGAGCAACACAGAGGGACTCTGGGATTCTCCTAGAACCATCCTCATTCAGGGCTCCCCCACTGGCCTGAAAGAGGTAATGCATGTCCTGAGGCATTTCAATAATTTTCAACACAACAATATAAACTATTCCTTTTTCCTATGGGATTTTGTGCCTCTTGTGTTCTGTGTCTTTTCAAGCCTCTTTGGGTAAGACTCTTTATGTTCATTCTTTAACCTTGGTGAGACTGTTACCTTAACTATGCTTGCGTATGTGTGTGTGTGTGCCTTTACTGCCTATCCCAGCCTATCCACCAACCAATCAATCCCATTCCTGTGTGTCCCTCCCTTTTCCTTCCCCCTCCCCCTTGTAGTGAGTTTTTACCATTCTTTGCTCACCTTTTCTCTGTGTTCTTCCCCCACCCCCAACATTTGTGCTAGAAGTTGGTCCCTCTAGTTTATTACCAGCTCAGTTTTCAATGTGTGAATATTATTTATGAATCAAACTTTATTAGTATTTATTGAATGCCTATTATACATTAGCATCATTCTGGGCACACAGGGCATAAGCAGTAGTTTCAATATCCTTAGATTTTATCCAAATATGCATACCCATCCATGTGTGCTAATTTAGTTTTAACATTCAATGTCTACGCAAACATTGACCTGACCCATTGTTCCTGAGTACTCATTCTGAATCTGAGTGATGGCTAAGTGTTTGTTTCATTGCTTAAATATATGTGTTCACATATATTTAACATCACATTAGTTTTTCACATAGATAACAGGTATATTTCAACCTAAAGAATCTATGTTACGCTTTTGCAGTCTTTTTCTTTTGTTCTTTCTTTCTTTTTAGTAGCAGCTTCATTAAAATATAATTAACATTACCATACAATTCAGCTATTAAAAGTACTATTCAGTGGTGTTTAGTGTATTCATAGAATTGTACAACCATCAACACAATGAACTTAGAACAATTTTATCACCCTCAAAAGAGACTCTACCTATCAGCAGTCACTCCTCACTTCTCTGCAAACTCCCCAGGCACAGGAAATCACTAATCTACTTTTTATCTCTATAAATTTGTCTATTCTTAGTATTTCATGTAAATGGGATTATATACTATGTGGTCTTTTGCAATTTTTTTCACTTAGCATAATATTTTCAAGGCTCATTTGTGCTGTTTCATGTATCAGTACTTCGTTCTTCTTCATTGTTAAATAATATTCCATTGTATGGATATACTCAGGCATTTATCCAAAATAAAGATATACAATGGACAATAGCACATGAAGAAAAATTCTTTAACTTACATCATCAGCTATTAGTTAAATGCAAATCAAAACCACAGTGATATACCACTTTATAGTAACTAAAAGGATAGACATTAATACATTTTGGCAAGAATGTGGAGAAATTGGAACCTTCATACCCTGCTAGTAGGATTGTAAAATGGTACAGCTTCTTTGAAAAACAGCCTGGCAGTTACTTAAAAGGTTCAACATATAGATGTCATGTTTTCCAGCAATTCCACTCCTAGGTATGTACACATAAGAAATGAAGAAACATATCCACACAAGCACTTATACATGAATAGGAGCTCACTATTCATAAAGCCAAAAAGTGGAAACAGATTAACGTGACTCTGTTTTCTTGAGAGTAAAAAACCCCTCATCATATTTGATATACTGTTAAGTACTGGTAGAACAATTAAGGAGATATTTCCTCTTGGAATTAGGTACTTATGAGAATAAAAGTATAACAAAATATGTGGATAAGATCTAAAGGAAATAGGGTAGAAAAGAAGAACAGAATATTTAAGCCTAAATTTGAGAGGGCACATTGGCCATTGTGGATCTATCATTAAAAAACAAATGTGTAAGTGACTTAAAAGAGTTAGTACGAACCCAACACCTCCTTATCTAATCTTTTGGAGTAGCTAATGAAGCAAGAGAATTTAATTTATTTTTTTAACTCCCTATTTCTAAGATTTTATTTCCAATCCCACTGGAATTGTGTAAGGACTAAAAATCTTAAAACTTCATATGATTTAATGTTTATGCAACTACTTTAAAACATATAAAACACTATGAAAAGTAAGATATTAGCTTATGGGGAAAAGTGCCTTTTGTGTAGTACTATGAATTTATTTGAATCATTTCTTATGTCAAGAATCACATTTATTTTATTATTGATTTTATGAAAATTAAGTGTACCTAGGAAAAGATGATGCTTAAAATGCAATTCTTGAAACTTTAACCCTGGTCCTACATGTTAGAGGAATCTATAGCCTCCCTAACAGGTCCAAGATTGAGTATCGGCCGTGACAAAAATTTACTACAACTAAAGGCTACAAAGCACTTTCTGAGTGTCAGCCCTGCTCTAAGCTCTTTACTTATAGTCACCCATTTAATTCTCTGAACAATCCTAAAAGCCAGGTAGCATTATTATCCCCACTTTAGAAATGAAGGGAGTGAGGAGCAGACTGGTGAAGTAACCTGCCCTACATATATCACACAGCCAGTAAGTAGCAGAGCAAGATCAGCACAAGGGCAGTCTTGGTCCTGAGTCTGTGCTGTTAACCATTCCACTATGATCTACTCCTGCCTAATATGCTACAGCAGCCTGGCTCAGATACAGACATCAGAGCTCTGGACCATGTCTACAGGACAGATCAAGATTATTTCCACAAGGCAAAGTTTCCAGGATAAGCAAGCATTTTCTTATCTCCAGTTGCCCACTAGCAGCTCAGAATCAATATTTTAAAGTGAGGACAGATCATAAAGGTCATCATATCCACCTTCATTCATTTAATAGATAAGGAAATTAAAGTTTACAGAGATTAAGTGATCATGCTCACAGTGTTTATTGTGAATTTTTTCCATGTGCTATGAATTAAATGACCACCAGGTTAATGCAAGACTGTTGACTATCAAGTAGTTATTAAACACCTGCTATGTGTCTCACTGTGTGATAGGCAACTTATTGAATATCATATTGTGTATTTTTTACTGTCATAACATAAGAAGCCATATGCTAAGTTATATAATAATCATAATAATAATAATGATAATATCTCTCTAATAGGGTGAATTTACTACAATAGACCATAGCTTTCAGAGTGACTGTGGATGTGTGCAGTATATCTGTGGTAACTATATTTTTTACAGCTCTTAAATAATAACAAATATTATTGGTATCTGTTATTCACTATTAATAAATTAAAAATAATTTTCTTTGAGATTATTACACATTTTAAGCCATTTGCCAATTTGTAAATATTAAATTGTACTATTATTTTTTATTGTTCAAGTATTACAAAAGAGGAAATTGAAAAATAATAGTAAATATAAAAGCATACTATTACTTTTCAATTTTCTCTTTTGTAATATTTCTAAATATTCTGAGAAATTTGGTAATAGGACAGAAAAATGAATATTATTTTTCAGAAGTTTCACACTATTTGAAGTTGATGCTAGGGTTCATGTACACTTAACTTTAAAAAATAGACATGTACAAGTGAGAGATTTTTTTGCTCACTGTTTTATTATTATTGATCTTAACACTACAAATCAGAGAGTTGATTTTTCTATGAAATAACAAATCTTCATATTAAGTATTAGTAGGTTAATAGAAAAATATAATTTCTATACAACAACTTGAAATTTATATTTTTATATTACAGAAGGCTTAATTATACTGAGGGTTGGTGAGGCACAAAGATTTTCTGAACTGATTTCTTCATCATTTTCTAGCTTACCCTAACATGCTGCTTTTAATGATATGATAGCACATTATATCAGCTGCCTTCATCATGAAGGATGATTTACATGACTATTTATTTTGCAACGCAATAAAATTGAAAATTGATCCTCAAAATAACAATTAAAAACCATGACATGTTACAGAATCCCATCATTAAAAACTTATTACTATTAGTTTAGATTTTCCCTCCATATATATCCACCCCCCGAAATTGTCATGTTAGGTTTCTAGAAGATGGAACAGCAAGTAGCTTGACAATCTCTTAGATCCAATTCTGGAATCGACTGTAAAGTATAGCTTTTGGAGGAAGTTCAACCAGACAGTAGGAGTTGATTTTACAGACTGATTCCTTATTGTATATTAAGGAATAAATGTGCTACATTCATTATTAGGTAAATTCCTGAGTTATTAACAATATATATGGGTAAAAATCTTTATTGGTTTTGAAAAAATTGTATATCACAACAAAAACATAGAGTTAAATAAAAATTCCATTAATTGAGTAAATAAAAACTCAATATTGTACTTTTTGTTGGCTACTTTTCTTAGAAAAAGATGATGTGTGTGTATTTCAAGAAGTATCAGTATTGAATCCTGGCCAATCTATGATAAAGTACTTGGAAGGGGACTTTTGTCATATAATAGACTGTCTGGAAGAAAAAGATAACCAAACAGGCTTTCACACTCTGAATTTTACAATGGTGAATTGTTCAAAAGAATGTGACGTTGTAAGTATTCTTTATAAGTCGTTCTGGTGAGAGTTAATCAATCTTAAAATAGTAGCTATAGAATTTGAACTGGGGAATACCCCATAAGTTAAACTTATACACTTGAATAGTTCTTCAATAATCTATTAATGTGTAACATATCTACATAATGCAGATTTTTCTTTTCAGTGTATGACTTTGAGCTTCAGGAGTCTTATTATTTACAGCTTGCTTGTCCTGAAGTTGTTACACCTGCTTGACGAATCCTGTCTGGCAGAGGTGAAGGTTGAACTTCTACTTCATTTCTAATATAGCTATATAAAGTCAATTATTATATGAAGTGCTCCAAATTCAACCTTAGAAATGCTTGCAGGTGTTCTGAAAGAACATATATTAATGTTGGGAAGCACTGCGGGGAGTAGTTAATTATATATTGGTACTGTTGTGGGGCTAATGCAATGTATTATTATCACACACAGCACCAGGTATATACTCCATCCCCAAGTGATTACGATTGTTGTGGTACCTGCAAAAATGTATCCTGCAAGTTTCATATGGAAAATGGAACATCAGTTATATATGAGGTATGAATTCTTTATTTCCTAAAAATATGTTTCTTAGAGGGCAGCTCTTTATGCTACTTTCTGAAGAATATATCCTATTTAAAAATTTTTTAAATTGTTGTTCAATTATACTTGTCCCCATTTTTCCCCCATTACTCTCCTCTGCCCTACCTACCCACCACCTTCCACATTCAATCCTCCCCTGGCATTGATTTGGTCCATGGGTCCTTTATACATGTTCCTTGATTTGACCTTCCCTCCCTTTCCCTAGTTATCTCCTCCCCCTCCCCTCTGGTTACTGTTAGTTTGTTCTTTATTTTAATATCTCTGGTTCTATTTTGCTCACTTATTTGTTTTGTTGATTAGGTTCCTGTTAATGGTGAGATCATATGATATTTGTCTTTCACTGCCTGGCTTATTTCACTTAGCATAATACTCTCCAGTTCCATCCATGCTGTCGTGAAGGGTAGGAGTTCTTTCTTTCTGCTGCTTAGTAATCCCTTGTGTGTATGCACGAAGAATACATTCTTAAGTCAAATAAGTTTGAAAAATCTCACATACAACAAACACACACACAGAGTTCTACATACAATAAACATACCCATATACAGCACACTTACAATGGACAAGATACAGTTACATTTTAAACTTTCTGATAATTTCTGTTATAAAAAAACATGTTTAACTTGTTTCTCCAGCTTAGATCTTTTATCATAGATCTTCACAGTGTTTTAGATGGGAGAAATGAGCTTTGAAAAATACTGAAATCTAATCATTACACTGGAAAAGAATAATGATATTTTATTCACTCATTTGAAATGAAGCATTTTAATAGAAATCTGAAACTCAAAATGTTAGCATATTATTTCAAGTATAGATGATTTCAGTGTATACATAAGAGTAAAGATTTACAATATTTGATCATTTTTAAAAAAGAAGATCCTAAGAGACATCAATGCTATACCACATCTTTATACCAAAAACAATACGTATTCAGAATTTTCCCGTTATCCCATAATAACTCTACATAGAGAGTTTGCAGACTGATCTATTTCCCTAGAATTTTTAATGAAACTTTATAATTTTGTTAGTGGCATGGTCAGATTTAGGAAGGTCATAAATTGTGTTTATAATTTACCTGAAGGTAGTTCCAATTTATTGTTGCTATCTTTACATTTTTTCCATTAATAGTTTAATTATCTATAGATATTATTTCTGGTTTTCTTAATTACATGTGATTACTCTCATATCCAAAAGAAAAACAGTTTTTTCCCAATACTGTATATTTTATTAAATAAAGAAAATGAACAATTATCTTTTCCTTGTTGTTTTATAATTATGTGCAAAATAGTGTTGATTCATATAGTGTTGTTGATATTGTTTATCTGTTTATTCTAGAAATATTTATGTTTTCTAATATATATTTTTTAAAGAGGGAGTCTATGCCTTGGCTGGTGTGGTTCAGTGAATTGAGCACTGGCCTGTGAACCAAAGGGTCACTGGTTCAATTCCCAGTCAAGGCATATGCCTAGGTTGTAGGCCAGGTCTTCAGTAGGGGGCCTGTGAGAGGCAACCACACATTGATGTTTCTCGTTTTTCTCCCTCCCTTCCCCTCTGTCTAAAAATAAATAAATAAAGAGGGAGTCTTGAAAAAGGAAGTTTACAAAATGATGAGGAGACATAAGTGACAGTGAGAGAAAAGGAATTGAAGACTATTTCAAAAAATACAGTAATTTGGAAAGCGGTGGTGGGAAAATGGAGACAACTGTACTTGAATATCAATAAAAAAAGGAAAAAATAATATTATATACCAAAAAATACAGTAATTTGGGAATTTTAATAAAAAGGCAACATAAACTTTATAGATATCAATAACCCAAGAAACACTGGTATATATAATTGATATTCATGATAATATCCCTGAAATTTAAATAAAAGATTAAATTCTGTTCAGAATATTTTTTGAGAACACAAGAAATGCAATGTTGGTAAATATATAAGACCATTAATTCTTAGCTCTTTTTAAGATAAGCTTTAGTTATCTAGAAATCTAATTTCTGTGGAATAACTAATTTTTTTATTTCAGATTAGTCAGACATTACTGTTTCCTGAATTTGAATATTTTATCCTCTTTTACATCTAATCTTGTAGATTTTTTTCAATTATGGTTCATAGAAGACCTGAAGCCATTCATAAACTAAAATAAAATTCAGAGAAAAGGAAGTTAGTTAAAATTCTTAACTAGTCCACAAGAAATCTTCAAGCCAGAGTTTGACTAGCATTTAAAAAAATAAGTTATAAAAAATAAAAATATAGATCAATTATAGCCCCATACTTATGTAATAGTTGTGTTTAGCTGAATTTATTTCTAAATAAGAATTGTGACATCAAGAATGAAATAAACAGTTATTATGCTTAAAAATTAAAATACTAAGAATAGGTTTTAATGTAACCATAAGGTATATAAAACTAGGACCATAAGTCAATAATCGCTATTATCTGAGGATTTTTAAAAATGTTTTGGTGATAAGGGAGTGGAAAGGAAAATAAACAAATCTCAAGAAAGGAGGTGTATTACATAATATAACTTGTTGTTTTATAATTAGTGAGGGAAATAGTAGAGCCAGACCTTTGACACTTGACCAAATTAGATAATTAACTTTATAATAAACACAGATACCTTTTGCTTCTTTTCTTTCTATTACTTCACTTTACATCTCAGTTTACATATACAACAAAAGACACGCGTCCACACACACTGCATATGTGTATTTTTAATCATTTAAGTTAAATTTGTGGACATTTCCAGATGGACTCTTTATGTCACAAAAGGCTTTCTGCATTTTGATTTGACTTTTGATTCAGTAGGATAAGAAGTGTTCTACAAAAAACATAGCAGATTTTAATACCAAAACAGTTACTTTCTTTATTATTTTTAGGAGGGGAGTATGTGGCACTATAATTGTACCACATATGAATGTGTTAAGACTGATGAAGGAACAATGATTCTGAACTACAGTATGGTCTGTCCCCCTTTTAATGAGACTGAATGCAAAATGGTTTGTACTTTGTTATATCTAAGAAAATGTAGTATTAAATATGATTTATAAAATAATGTTTTCAAGGTCCTACGTACATTTAGCTTATTTATTTTGGTGAATCATTTATTTTCATGTATACATATAAGCTCTATCATATTTCCTCAGTTTGCCAGTTGCGGAATACATGTGGTATTCTGAATAGCTTTAATTCTCCCTGAATAGACATTATGCTACCTCTGGATTTCTAATATGTAGATAAAGGATCATTGAAAAAATCATTTGATTAGCAGCCCTTTTTTCTCAATATGGATCAACAGACTAATCAATTCGAGTTTGGACAACTTTCATTTCTTAAACACACAGCCAGATTTATGATGCAATTCACTTTTTAATGCATGCGGGCCCAAGTGAGATCGTCTAGGCTCCTCTGGGCACAGGCCACCATGCTGCTGCTCCTGGAGTTTTGTTCTCCCGACTTCCCACGCTCCCAGAGGACAGTCCTCTGGGAGAGTAGATTTTTGAAAGTGAAACAATTTTTTTTTCCTTTTTGTTACTGACTTTGAAGGTTGCTGGAACAACTTTATTTCCCATGCAAAAGTGATAGAATTTTTTAAAAAATGATTCTTTTTAGATTTAATTACTTAGTAGATAATAATTGCTAATGAAAAGTGAGCTTTGTTCAGCTGTATGGGGCAATATTTTTCCAAGTATAGAGAAATTGGTTGGCCTCATTAATTTTTTCCAAAAAGTCCTCTTTCAGTGAGGATGGCTAGCTAGATAAAATAAAGTATATAATAGAATTTCAGGTCTGGAAAGAATCTTATGCACTGTTTTATTTAACATATTTCGTTTTACAGAGTAAATTATTCTTTAATTTGAATTATAATGATTGAGTTACTAAAAACAACTACAAATTTACTGTAAGAATTCCAAAAGATAAACAATAAAATTTTCTTAATTAACCTTAGGCAGGAGCCATCCTAGAGATTTTTCAAAAATAATAAAATATTTTAAAAATGCATATCATTTGAACATTCGATTACACTCAGAAACTGTCTAGTCTCATAGAGTAGCTTATATTATTCTGAGGAGATGAAAAAACAAGGGCCTGTATTTAGAACACCTGATAGTGTGTTGCTTTGGTAAAAAAATTTTTTTGCAGTATTTAACATGTTCTTTTAACTAAGTTAATTTTTTGCACTCTTTCATGTTAGTAATAAAGAAATAACAAAGTTTTAAATAACTATCTGCTCCTATTTTTTAAAAAGGAATTTTTATTAGAAATAATAAAATTCTAATCACTATCCTATAGAGTCTTTGTGATATTTAAATGAAATATTGAGAAAGTGAGCTATAAAAGTATAAAAGGAAATAAACAAACACTGAGTTTTGACTTTGTTCCTTCTCTCTTCCTAGAATGAAGGTGTTGTAAAGCTTTATAATGAAGGCTGTTGCAAGATCTGTAAGTGAGGACATTTTACATAGATTAATTTGATAGATTGGTTTTAATTTTTATGATTTTCCTCATAAAATTTAGTTCCTATGCTACAAAGAGGGACACAAATTTTATAATATATATTATTTAAATGTTTTTGTGTCATGTGGCTGATTATTTTGTAATTTAGTCTTTATCTTCAAAAGTATTAGATAAATTTTAATTTAACCATTAGAAATTTCTTTATTGTTGCATTTCCCAAAAGGTATTGTGTAGGACGTTAACAGGTTCTAAGTTTATAAGTGCTCTGTAGCCCAATTTCCTTGGAAGGTGTGGCACTGTTCTGGTTGAGGACGGTACGAAGGGAACATCAGGGTGACCCCAGTAGGGACACTCAGAGGGCAGCATTTTCCGATCCTACTGAATCTAGTCTATGGTTCTGTGTGATACATTTTAAAAATGCTGATATAGTGCATATATCTAAATCTTACATATAAAATTTCCCAATAATTATTTTGATAAAATTATGTGTACATAATATATTTTATGTTAGTTTAAATTATAAGGTTTATTTCATAGTGATTTTTAGTGTTTTTTTAAGGACTGGTTTAGTGGTTTTTAGAGGGGTATTAATGCAGTCATTTTTATTTTTTAAAGAGTTTATGAATTTATGTCAAGATAAAGATAGGAGTTTTAGGAAACAGCATAGACAGTAATTTTAAAATGGCTTAGAGAATCTTTCAGGAAAAAGGGTACAATGCAGTCAGGATCTTAATGTCATGGTGTAGGGTTGACTTCTTACATAGAAGTTAACATGTCTCTCAAGAGAAATTTCTGAACTTCTTTCATGAAAGGCTAAATCCCATAGATATGTAACCAGTATTCTGGTCTATTTAGAGCTGTAAGGTAAAATTGAACAGAATATTAAAATGTATTAAAATATTGATGCTATAAAATTATTATATATACTATTAAATATAATGAGAGCTTATAAATCAAGAATGCTCTTAAGTTTTCTACACTCTATTAATTCCTCACAAAATTCCAATAAACATGATGGTTCCAATGACCATATCCTGATTTTCAGCTTGGAGAGGTTAAGTAACTTTTCCAACTCAAACTTCTTGTGAGCTGTGGGGATTCCTCTCCAGACCCGATTTCACAGCCTGCTTCCTAACCATGTGTGACATTCTGCAGCATCACAGGATTAGTTTTAGGAGATGGCAAAAGCTGACTGACGACATCTGTCAGTCAGTAGCACGGCTAGAATGAAGGAATTTGCATTTCCATGATACGTGAAAAGACAAACCCAACACACACAAACTGACCCACAACAAGCAAAAAGTTCAGCATAAGATGGCCTGACATCTAATTTGATATTGTATTAGTTTGCTAGCACTGCCGTAATCAAGTACCACACCTGGGTGATTTAGAAATTGATTGTCTCACAGTTCTGGAGGTTAGACATCCCAAACAAAGAGGTCGATGGGATTGGTTCCTTCTGAGGACTATGAGGGAAAGGCCTGCTCTTGACCAATCTCCTTCGCTTGTAGATAGCTATCTTCATGCTCAGGTGGTATTCTCCTGGTGGGTATCTATCTCCAAATTCCCCTTTTTATAAGGACATCAATCATATTGGATTGAGGCCTACCCTAATGCCTCATTTTCACTTAATTACCTCTGCAAAGGCCCTATCTCCAAGTTAGGGCATATTCTGAGGTACAAAGGAATATTTAGAAGACACAATTCAACCCATAACAGTTTTTATTGCTAGGACTTTTGTAAATAGTATAATGCCACTTATATATTTTTAATTACTAGGGCTCTTAGACACACACTAATTAGAACTTTTCTGTTAGAAAAAGCAATTTTTAATTCCGTATTCTATGAATCAAATGTGAACTAACATTCATGACTCCTGAGAGTCATCGTGTCAGGAGCCCAAGGAATGAAATCAGGATCCAGAACCTGAGGAAGTTTATATTTTTAAGATCTCACCTCTTTTTCCTTTGCTTCCTCAGTCTAGACTCTTTTGTAGGTAAGGGATGTAGGAATGGGATCATATTGCAATGTTAAGACCTTGGATTCTGTAACCCATGTTAATTATTAGAGAAGTGAGTACATTTAAGTTATCTGAGGGGACAGAAGATCTGTATGACTGAGTATATTGGTGCCATTTATTGCTTGTCACACATACATACTCTTAAACCCATCGCAGACAGTACTACAACTAATCTCCACAAGTTCTGGGGGCTAGATGGTATGGTAGGTATGGCTTCCCTACAGAAGAGGAAATGAAGGTTCAGAAAAGTTGGACACACTCGGGTAATACATTTGAGCCTGTCCAATGCCTGGGTCAGGGTCTTTTGATTCTGCGAAGCTCTTTGAAGCTGCAAAATATTAACAAGCCACCTCAGTTTTTCCTGTCTGATGTGTAAGGACTGGTAAAGAGGTTTCAGATTTGGTATCAGAGGACCCTGGTCTGCCATCTTTGCTTTTGTGTAACCACACTCTGTCAGAGAGACTGGGGGTAGAGCACAGGTGTGTGCTAAACAAAATGCATTGCCACAAAGTCTCTAAGGAATGCATAGAAAATACTGCTTGGCACCAACAAATTCAATGAACCAACAATAAATTTATGCTGTCTGAATTTCATTCATTGAATGAATTGGTTTATCAAACCATTTTTAGTGAGTGCCTACCATGTACCAGTCTTTTTAACACTGGGACTATGACAGTGAAGGAAACAGAATGTGTATGCATAGCACATATTATCAAGAAGGGGAAAATAAGGAACACATAAATGTTTATTTTTGTGTCACGTGTGATGAGTGATATAAAGAAAAATAGTGCAGAGTAAAAGGGATGGAGAGTGAAGGGAGCTGGGTTGCTAGTTTAAGTGAGTGGTTGAAGAACACTTCTATAATGAGGGGTCATTTGAGTAGACTGGGTGTCCTCAGGAAGCCAGCAGGAAGAATGCAAAGAGTTGAAAGCAAAGGAAATAGCAGGTGTGGCTACAGCACAGGGGTGAAGGTGATAGAAAGAAGAAAGCAAGGTATCTTACAGGCGATGTCAAAAATGTTTTCTTTCTAGACCTGTTCTTAAGCTTCTATGAAGTAACCACTGAGTGAAAGCACTGTAAGTTATAAAACCTCCTGTCCTCTGTCACCAACACTAAGCTTCGGGTCACACTGTAACTGGGGAAGTGAGGGAAAAGAGAAAGAAAAAGCATAGGAGACTGAGGAGGAACCACAAGTAAGATGAGAGGAAAACCAAAGAGGGTTTTCTGGAAGCCAAGGGCAGAGAATGTATTAAGAAGGAGAGTGTGATGATGTATGGGGTCAAATGCTACTGAGAAGTTAAATAGAATGATAAGTGAGCTGTGACCTTGAATTTAGCAGTTTGAAGGGCAAGGGTGACCTTGAGGACCATTTAATTTCAGACAATCTTTGATTGAACTGGAGTAGTATAACATTGATCTACTTTACATTTTGCAATTTTGCATAGTATTTATTTAAAGATTTTGTAGCTAAAATAACTTGAAAACTGGAGATTTAAACCCAGTCTTTTGCAAACAAGGAAACTCAGCAGAATGATTTAGTGGTTTTCCTGAAATGACAAAGCAAGTGGATATCAAAGCAAAAAAAAAACCCAAAACAACAAAAAAAAAACCCCTGGACTTTTGCACCCTGATTCAGGGTTATATCCACTACACACAGCATTAAATATATATTCTTGGTGTATTACCAAGTGATAATCCATCACACACCCAGAGGCATATTAATATGTCATTAATTAATACTAAGTATTTTCATTTGAAATCCTAAGAGATCATTTCAGAGCCATAAAATCAAGTTAATATCATTCATCCATGCATTTAAACATGGTTGATAAATAATTCAATTATATTCTTGCTTGATTTTTTATTAATATACAATAGGATAATGTGTTTTAAAGTCTAATATTTATGTATATATGTACAGATGCCTTCATTATAGACATGCATATTTACTTCTACATACCATGGTTCATTCTAAAAATTATTTTATCTATTTATCTATACACCACACAGAAGCTGATGTTAGCATTTCTGTATGTGTAGAATATTTTTGATTTATGGTTATAATTATTCTGACTAAGATAAAGGGATAAGTATAAAACTAGAAAATATAAGAAAACATCTTTTTTAGAAGGTGAAAATAAATACTAAACAAAACATGAGTAAAATTTTAAATATCTCTTAATATAGGAATATACTTTATTATAAATATTAACACATCAATTTTCAATATATTCATATGTTAATTGAATTAAGAAACAATTGACAATGGGCCTTTTAATGAATAAATTCATTCTATACTTTATCAGGTAAACGAGAAGAAAGGATATGCCAGAAAGTGATTATTAAGTCAGTCATACGGAGACAGGACTGTGCAAGTCACAGCTCAGTAAGTGGAAAAATATTATTTGTCACATAGAGGGCCTGTGTGTTTCCAAAAGTGCATGTACCACAGCACTGATAAGTTTGTAAGCCACAAAAATGCTAACATTTATCTTATTTAACTTCAAGATGAGTCCTAAGTTCTAATGTTAAAATATTTTGTTTGTGAAGAACTGTGACATTCTTAGCATAACTAATCAAAAGTTCTGAATGAAAACTACAATCCAGATTGATGAAAATTAAATCTAAATATATTTGACTACATATTTCTTAACTATGCAATTTTACTCAGCAAAAATATTCCTAGTTTTAACTTTACCTCTTTTAATATGAGGTATCCAATTCCATAGTCTACTTGAGCCATGATATAATATGGGTTGCAATCAACTTATTAGATTATGGTTAATGTATTGCAGATACCTGTCCAGTTACATGAGCAATTTCATACTTTGAGTTATGTCAGTATTGTTCTCTTTGCCATTTCCATGGCACTAAGTTTCAGCCTAATATGTTTTGCAACCTTTTAATATACAGAGGCTTGAGAGTTAAAGTGATCAGGAAGCCTTGATTTCATTTGACTTCTTAGTAGAATCAAGTGATCAGATTTTGAAATTTTAAGACTTTTTTCTCATCATCTCTCCTTACAGATAAGTGTTGCATCTTGTGATGGAAAATGCCCATCAGCCACCATATATAACATCAATATTGAGAGCCATCTACGGTTCTGCAAGTGTTGTCGTGAAAATGGAGTGCGGAACTTCACTGTGCCTCTGTATTGTTCAGGGAATGGTACTGAGGTCATGTACACTCTCCAGGAGCCTATAGACTGCACATGCCAGTGGAATTAAACTTTTGGATTCGAAGAACTCTATGCAACATCGTAAATCAAATGGAGCTAACTTGTAGCACTATTGTTTAGGCACTGGGCAGATGTATACTGTTTACAGATAATGTATTTTTCAGACTGTGAGGGTGTAGCAATTTTGGTACAAAATATACTCAGTTTCCATGAAAAAATAGATTTATTTATTTACTCTATTTTAAGGAAGCAAATTATTTTAAATTGTTCAGTTGAAATGCTATTATGCATAAAATTGCTATATGCCACAAAACTGGGATGTGTTCATTAATTAGGTTATGTTGCAGAATTCTTGCAGTTTCACTCACTAGTTACTTTTTGATTCGCTAAGTCTGCCATAGCTATCCAAATTAAGATAATCTTTTATCTCTACTGTTTAGTCTGGTAAATGTAGTCAGTTAAATTGGTATCTGGGTAGTCACAAAGAGTAGTATGCTTACAGACAGATCATAGAATATACGATTTTAGGTTTTTTAAAGCTTGAATTGATATTAGGGACATTATTGCATATTTCCCTCATTTTGCAGGTGTGGCAGATAACTGGAGAAGCTGGTGACTTGTACAAATTGATTCACTGTAACAATACATTTAGTTCATATTAACAGTTGTGTTAAGTCTAGATCTTTTATATTCCAGTACTATGTTCTTTTCTCTGAGTGCTGCCTATCACAGAATCTTTCATTCTTAACAGTTAGCTTTGCATAGAATTAAGACTTTTAAATTCAATGCCTTTACAAAAAAGGCAAAACAATGCCACACACACACATGCATATAATATAGTTATCCCAATAATAAGGAATGGGGAAATGTAGCATTAGTTCCTAAATAGAGGAGGGGTACCTTGGGCTTTTATTTTTTATACCATTAAAACTATTATTAAATATGTTGATCCGACTTAACATCTAGTTAGCTGTTTACTGTCTCATGCACATCTGATTTTTGAGATGTATTTGCATACTATGAGGTTGTGTGCTGTTTTGCTTTTCATGCTGCTTTGCTAATGAAGAATAAGATATAATTATTTGAATGTATTAATTATTCTATAATGTAATGCTGCACTTTTTATATCTAGTAGATTGTTGACACTTGCAAGGAATATATCCTGAGCTCTTTGCAAATCTCCAAATTCTTTGACTCATAGAGTATATAATTATCTGAGTTCCCTTGTCTGTAAAAAGGAGAGACTGCCCTACTTGGTATTGTTGATGTGGGGACCGAATGAAGTCAGTCACCAATAAGAGGACAGTAAAGTTGCACTGAAAAGGAGTTGTGGGGAAGGGTCATCAAGGAGCATGTATGGAGGACCCATGGACAAAGCAAAGGGGGAGTAGGATTGAGGGTGCGAGGTGGGAGTAAGGGGGAGAGTGGTGAGGGGGAAATGGAGACAATTGGACTTAAACAACAGTGAAAAAAAAAGCAGATATGAGGGCCTGATGGTCTAGGCTCCCATCTGAGCTAGGTGATATCTTTGGTTTCAGAATCATACTTCCCACAAAAACTGCAACTTATTAGATATTTTGGATGTCCAGAGTTACTTAGAAATGGATGAAAGAATGAAATGAACATCTGCAAAGTCCCAGTGTCTACTGTATATAAAAATTGATTTTATCTTATTTGTGCCTTATGGAAGTGTTTTGTCTAGATGCTAACATTGCAATATTCTTTGACTCCTGTTAATATATAGACTGAATCAAATGTTTTACATTAAAATAAATTAACATTTGCTTCAGAAAAACTATTATGTACCTCAAATGAGGCACATGATATTGTACATTGTCTACCACGCATTTCTTTATTTTAATACTTCGTGAAATATTTATTAAATTTAAAATATGAAGTCATCTTTAAACCTATTTCTGGGAAAAAGGGAACATTCTCTTAGAATTTCATGAACATTCTTAAACATAGCAAAAATGTATTGAGCGCCTGCCACGTCCAGGCACGTTCTAAGCTCTGACAACACAAGCGAAACCAGAAAGACACAGCGCTCGTGCTCATGAAGCTCACAGTCTAGTAAGGAAGGGGCATTAGACAGCTAAACAGCTCCGAGAAAGTCCAGAAAGAGAGACCAAAACTTTTTGGAATGTAGTATATGATAAAGGTGGCCCTCAAATTGGCCCTCAAAACACCATAAACAGTGTTGGAACAATTGGAGAGCAACCTGAACAGAGAGAAATTTGGATTCATACATCCAATAACATCAGAATAAATTGTCAATACGAAGCCTGTCCATAAAACATCCAGCCATGTGCTATGAAAAATAGAGACATTTACTGAAGAAGACACAAGATACAAGAAACATTGTACATAGGACAATGACACCTCAGTCCCCTTCAAAGGAGGCACCTTGGGTCTTTACACAGCTGTCCCAATTGCCATCATCTACCCCACCATATTTTCCTGAATCTCATCGATGGTCTGAAATCTCTTCCCTTTCAAATGTGATTTTAGTTTGGGGAAAAGCCAAAAGTTACAAAGCACAAAATCTGGGCTATAGGGGGGCTGAGTCACCTGGGTGATTTGATGTTTCACCAAAAAACTGCATGAGATGTGATGCATGAGAGTGTGATTGTCATGATGAAGCTGCCAATCACTAGCTGCCCATAGCTGCACCTTCTGAATCATCAAATAGTTTCTGTGGAGGAATAGTCAAGCTTATTGCAAAATTGCATGCAGATTTATTGCTTTACTTGCTCAATCATTTTGAATGTGATGGCCACACAGTACGCATGCTCATTCAATGGTGTCTATGGCCCCCACTGACTAGTACAGTGAAGTCGTCATTGTTCACATACATGCATTCCAGTCCACTCTCCTTGGCTGCCAGGTTACATTGCTGTTGTGCAAACCATTATTGTTATATTAACAATGGCTGGACTTTTTTCAGACAGACCTCTTACAAGAGGTTTAAATGTTAATAAGAAAAAGAAAAAGGTTACAAGTTCTAAAAGAAAATTGGAGTAAGTCATTATAACCTTAGAGTGGAGAGAGCCATTCTAATTGTGACTCAATATCCAGAAGCCCAAAAGAAAAGATTGATAAATTTAATAAGAATGCTGAAAACAGACATATTCTGCCAAGACCAAAGATGTCATAGAATCAAAAGAAACATGTAAAACGAAAACACAGTATTTGCAGTGTATCACCAGTAAAGGCTAATCTTCCTATATAGAGAGAGCTCCTAAAAAACATGAACGACCTAACATAAACAAGGCCAACAACTTGTACTGGTTGTGAAAGAAGAAAGAAAGAGAGAGAGAGAGAGAGAGAGAGAGAGAGCGAGAGAGAGCGAGAGAGAGAGAGAGAGAGAAAAGAAAGAAAAGAAAGAAAGAAAGAAAGAAAAGAAAGAAAGAAAAGAAAGGAAAGAAGAAAGAAAGAAAGGAAGAAAGAAAGAAAGAAAAGAAAAGAAAGACTACTAGTGTACCCTTTAACAAAAAAGATTATAATTTTAATAAAGGCATTTCACATTCGATATACACTGACATGCAAATTCTTACCTACAAGACTAGTAACAATTCAGATGTTTAATTATACTTTTATATTTTTAAGGCTCTGGGAAAACAAGCATTTTCACAGATCATTGGTAATGATACAAAACAGTAGATATCCTGGGAATTTTCCAATGTTCATTAAAATTTAGCGGTGCTTTTTGGTTTCACCAAGTTATCTGGGACAAATATCCTAGACAAACAACTGTGCAAACGTCAAACAGCACTTGTACAAGATCATTCATTGCAGTATTGTTTGTGATACAAAAGATCAGAACAAACAAGACTAGAATAAATTATGTGAACCCATATAATGTAATACTATGCAACTATAAAAAAAGAATGGAAAATTAACTTCTTTGTTGCAATGGAATTATCTCTACAATGTATTTTTAATGAAGCAGTCAAAGTATAGACCAGCATAAGTAGAATGCAAGGTTTTTTAAAGAAATGGACCAAAATAAAAAAATATAAACATATTTACTTATGTTTGCATAGGAAGAATAAACAATAAAGTAGTAAAATGGCACAATAAATGATGGGGTGGATGAAGGTAGATGGGGACCGGAATAGGAAAAAGAGTTCTCAAGATGAGGAATCTCTTGGAAATTAGGATTCATTAACATATAAATAGTATAAAGCTATGAGAATGAATGAAGTTAGCTAGGGTGAGAATATAGTGAAAGAAAAACAGGATCCCAGATCAAGTCCTGAATGCCTCTAACATTTAGAGATCATAGAGTAAAAGAATAGTCAGGGAAGGAGGCTGAGAAAGAAAAGAGTTAGGAGTAAATACTGGAGCTTTAATGGGGGGGCATAGAAGCTAAAGAAATAGAAGGTTCTATAAAGGATAATCTTAGGATAATAGATGTGTAAACAAACATGAGAATTATTGAATGAGTACAATAAAATCAACATTTACAAAATGATTTCTTAAATTTAGAAAGTGACAGGATATAGATATATTAGATCTTATGTTAAAAGTAGTACCTGCATACTTATAATTTTTCTACTTGTATTAATTTCTTTGATCTAGCAGCAGCTACTCTCAATTATATCAGATAAAGCAAAGTTAATTATTTAATTAATGGGCCACAAGATTCTATAAGTTCTTATGTGATTAATGCTTAGGAGAACCAACTCTGGAACTAGACTATCTAGGCTCAAATCCCAGCGATGTCACCTACCAGTCTAGGGGAGCAGCTGTAGCATGAGTGTCACTCCAAAGGGTGTCTTTCCAAGACTTTGAGAAATTGACATAAGCAAACATTGAGGTTGGCAAGCGAATGAAATGTGCATTAATCTCTACTTCCTTTGGTGGTCAACTTCATTCTCTTCCACTGTATTCCAGGATGTTCCATGTGCAACATTGGCCACTGCATTTTACATATGGCCACAGCAGTTCTGAAACAAACAAACAAACAAAAAAACCTTTTATTATGTCTGTCAACAAAGAGGAGAGAACATCTATCTCTGAACTCTAGGTTAGACAATCCTGTGCAATGATTGGCCAGGCTTGCTTATCACCTGATCAATCAGGTTGATTGTGGGCATGTATTAGTTTTCTACTGCTGTGAAACTAATTACCATAAATTTAGTGGCTTGAAACGAAATGCTTATGACCTGACAGTTTCTGTAAGTCAGGAATCTGGACAGGGGTTAGTTGGACACTCTGCTCAGGATCTCACTAGGCTGAAATTATTTTTTTGGTGGGGACTGTGATTTCACTTGAGGATTGGGGTCCTCTTCTTCCAGGCTCATTCAGGTTGTTGGCAAAATGAAATTCCTTTTAATTGCAAGGCTGAGTTCCCTGCATTCTTGCTGGTTGCAGGATGGGGCATATCCTCAGCCTCCAGACGCCGTACTCGTATTCTAACAACTTGATCCTCTCACACTAGGATAGCTTACTTCTTCAGAGCCATCAGGAGAATCCCTCCCTTGTTCAGCTACTTGAAGTCTTATATGATGTAACATAATCATGGAAGAAACTATGCCATCATTTTCACAGGTCCACCAACTATCAAAGGAAGTGGATTATGCAGGGTGTGAGTATCAGGTGGTGGGAGTTTTAGGTGTCAACCTAGAATTCTGCCCTCATAAAGGTTAAAGTATTAGGCTTGACCAAGCAGGATCGTTGGCCGTCCCTACTAGCTCATAGAGCTCCATTATCTTCTGCTCACCTGTAAAGAAAGACAAAACTGTACCACTAATTTATGGTTAAAATATTTAAGGAAGGATGTTTTTAGGTTGGCTTTTAATATTTTCTCTGATTTCTCAGGGGTAAGGATAATGGATCTTCTCTGGATATAAAGCCCTTGCAGCCAGAATTCAGCTCTGTTTCTCCATCCCTGTCCCTCACCTAAGACATTTTCTTCATCAAAGTTTCTCAATAAAAGTTACTGAACTGAATTCATTAAACATGTTAAATGTGCTGAAAATCTCATTTAGAAATAAGTCCCATCCATCCTGGCACACTTATTAACAAATCAACAGGAAAGCCATAAACTTGATGGACCAGACCTCAGAATTACTTCACAACCCCCCAGCCCGCAGCACCCCAGAGATGAAGATGCTTTTTGTTTGGTCCTAATTCTCCATGTGACATTTACATTTTAGTCTATATCAATGGATATAATAAATCCATGTTCTAATTGTAGATTGTGAAGTGCAGCCAATAACACGTTATTAAATATACCATTTTCACTCAAAGCTCATTAATTTGGGTTAATTTGGATAATTAAATCTTTCTTAAAAAGAGCTATTGCAATAACTACTTTTAATATTGTATAGACAAATATATTAACAAGATCATACCACAAAGTATTTAGGCAATTCTACCTTGTAGGAAAGGCCAATCTTAGCTACAGAACAAAAAGCAGTCTTTTTGGCATCACATTTAAGAAACCAAATAGACATGAAAAAATGCTGCTAATCCATCTTTTATTTCCTTTCTCTTATAACTTATGCCAGCAAAATAGAGCTTTGGAATTCTATAGCAACAGTGACTTTCCATTAAGTAGTGTTAGAAACATGACTTACTTTGAATACATATCAGCTTATGAAAACATTACCGTTGTGAGAACACTTTTGAGTAAAATTTCTTCTTCAAAAGATGCTATTTAAAAAGGCCCAAAAGAAGAAGAAACATGAGACAATGAAGACAAAAAATAGTACCATTAATTCATCCAGATTAGAAGATTTAAGAAAGAATACTTTCATTTTGGTCTTTAATTTTGAAATACTACTCCATTTAACCTTAAAATGGTACACTTTTCCACACTCTGGAATGTGATAGATCTTGCTACTCTAAAGGGTAAAGCATTACGGAAGAAAGATTCTCATATACAGTACAAAGGACTCTGAAAAAAAAAGACTCTTGGAGTTCAAAGCACAACCAGAAGGGTCTTTACAGCAATTTTGTAAATCATGCATATGTTTTTCTGGAGTGACATGACTCATGTTAAAATTTATATTTGTTGTTCCCCAAAACATTTAAAAATTTTTACAACATGATAAATCCCAAGTGTCACCTAGAAAAGAGAAAAGACAAAGAGTTTTTTAATATTCCTTGAACAAATATTTATTTAAAAAATATCTGAGCCCTGACTGGGTTCCTCAGTTGGTTTGAGCATTGTCCTGTACACCAAAAAGTCGCCGGTTCACTTCCCAGTCAGGGCACGTATTTATGTTGCTGGCTCGATCCCTGGTCGGGACATGTAAGGGAGGCAAACAATTGATGTTTTTCTTTCACATGGATGTTTCTCTCTCTCTCTTTCCCTTCCTCTCTCTCTAAATCAATGAACATATCCTTGGGTGAGGATTAAAAAATTTTTGAGAGCCTACTATGTAAGATATCACAGCTGGCTCCCTGGGTAATATGAAGATTAATAGGACAGAAGTCTTGCTTTCAGGGAGATTACAGTCTTGTAGAGATACTAAGATGTTCATATATAATTCTATTAAAAGTAGAATTTCTTGAATCCATTAGAGGTCTTAAATGCCACAGAGGCACAGAGTGGGAAGAGCTGACTC
The DNA here is from genome assembly GCA_028533065.1 of Trachops cirrhosus. Taxonomy (NCBI): domain Eukaryota; kingdom Metazoa; phylum Chordata; class Mammalia; order Chiroptera; family Phyllostomidae; genus Trachops; species Trachops cirrhosus. Next base: position 65,446,624 of record CM052539.1, on the reverse strand, counting down.
TTATTAGGGTTCCAAGGAAAAATTTCATGAAGAAGGTGAAATGCAAGGAAACTATTAAGGGGAAAAACAGAGTGAACTGAAATGTTATGATGTGAACTGAAAATGTGGTGGAAGACTTCAAAAGTAAGAAATTAGGGAGGCTGAAGAGCCATTGAAGACATTGTGATTAGGAAATTAACACTATCAGACCAGATTTTTAGGGAAGATGACTCTAAAGAGTGTTCAAAATGGATTAAAGCAGGAAAAAACTAGAGTGAGGGAGACCTATTTTACATCAATTTAACGAGAAGGGATGTCAGATATCTAGATGTTATACTGTGATTTATAATAAATATATATTTGGTTGTCTTTCTTATGGGCATGTAAGTGCTCCTAAAATCCTTGGAATTTCCTAAGAGAGCAGTAAAGATGTCTTCTGTTAAATTATTGAGGTGACTTTTAGATCACACCTAAGGCTGGGGCTGGTTCTTGAGAGAGCCCACGTGGTGATTAGAGGGCTGGAACTTTCAGTCCCACCTTGACCTCCAAGGAAGGGAGAAGGACTGGAGGTCAAGTTAATCACCAGTGGTCAATGATTTAATCAATCATGCCAACATAGTAAAGATACCACAAAAAAATCAAATGGACAAGGTTTGGAGACCTTCTGGATTAATCAGCAAATGAAGATGCTGAGAGACTGGCCAACCTAGAGAGGGCATGGGAGCTCTGCACAATTTTTCCACATTCCTTGCCCTATGCATCTCTGGCATTTGGCTGTTCATATGCTATATCCTTTTATATTAAACCAGCAACCCAGTGAGTAAATGAGTTTCCTGAATTCTGTGAGTCACTCCGGTAAATTAATCAACCTAAGGATGGGGTTGTGGGAGCGTCCAATTTGTAGCTGTTTGCTCAGAAGAATAGGTAGCAATGTGAATATGTGAATAGCATCTAAAGAGGAGGGTGAGAGACTCTTATAGGACTGAACCCTTAACCTGTGGGATCTGATGCTCTCTCTGGGTAGATAATAACATAATTGAGTTGAATTGTAGGACATCCAGCTGGTGTCTGAACATTGCTTAGCACTGTGCTTGACATGCAGTAAACACTCAATATTTTGATTGAATAAGTGACTGGAAATTGAAGGTGAGGAAGGGGTGGGTATTGTGTTTGTTTACTTGTATATTTGTCACATTTCTGTAAGGATGTGGTTATGCAAATATGTCTGCTCAACTTCTGGTGAAGATATGGCTTTTCTTTTATGACATGTATGTAAATAAGACTGCAATCAACATATTTCTTAACAAGAAATTCATGTTAGAAGATATTAATGATTCCTGTTATTGTCTAAATGGTTGTCTGAAAAATAAATTATTTTTCCTAAGAATTAATGCTCTTAACTAGTACTAAATCTACCCTTTTCATTTCTTAAAAGAAAAGACCTATAATTTTCCTGAATTTTTCACTTAATTTTTCTATACTTAAGTTCCTGGGACAAATAAAAGGATGAGGTGGGAAGAAAGCCATACTATTTATAGGATATCTCTTCAGGAACAGGAGGAAACCCTATTGATTAACTTACTATTTTGTTTATTGATCTAGTACAGAAGGTAGGAGTGCAATGATGGCTGTTTATTTAAAATGCCATTGTTGCAAAGCAAGTGTACGACAAAAAAAAGCCATGTCAAAATACATACATACTTGATTCAATTCACTTGATGGACTATTTATTTATTGATTGTGACCAATTTCCTGATTTCTCTTTTCTCCCTAGTTTTATTGAGTTATGACAGACATATAACACTGTAGAAGTTTAAGGTCTACGTGATGATTCGATATGTGTATAGATTGCAAAGTGATTACCATGCAAATCTTACTTAACATCCGTGATGGACTTTTAATTTAATCATATTTCTCAAAGCCTAGAAGTTAATTCATTGGCAATAAAATAATTTTGTGATATATTGCTTTGACACTTGTTACTTTTGAAGACAAAAGATAGCACTGGCCTGTGAGGCTCAGTTGGTGGGAGTGTCGTCCAGGAAACCGGAGGTCACAGTTTCAATTCTCTCTACCTCCCTTCCCCGCCTCTAAAAATCAATAAAGTTTTTCAAAAAATATAAAGACAAAAGATATGTAGAACCCCCTACGTTAAAACAACATAAAAATAGTTCACATCTATACTTGTGCTTGAATTAAGACGTATTCTGTGTCATCACTGAGTTCCTAATCTGGCTGAGGACATAAATACATAAAAAGTAAAAGTTTGTTCTACAATATAAACAACGTTTTATAGAAAAAGAGTAGTGCAAATGTTTACGGCCCATTACTTCATTGACAGTATAAGTTAGGGTGCCAAAGAGGAGAGGAGAGAGTTGATGTTGGAAAGCAAATTTGGTCAGAGGTACATTGTAAGCAGTGGAGTTAGAACAGGCTTTTAAGTAAGCACCCGTCACGATCCGGTGAGTATTTTAGAAAGATCACACTAACTAACAATGTGTTGGGGAGACTGGGCTATCACACAAAAGGACATAGTCCAAGTCTCAGTTCATTGGCAGTAATTGTAATGAAATTTAACACCAGTGACAATATCAGTCATCACTCTATTAAGTATTTATATTCTACTAAGCACTCTACGACTTCACTCTTGACCACAATCAACTTTTCAGAGAGATGCTCAGCTAGTAAAGGGAACAATAGGATATGAACCAAGCTTCAACTCTTAAATGTGGCACATCCTTCTCAGAGAGAGAGAGAGAGAGATAATTAAGGTTTTCAGTTAAGCCCATGGCTATGGGAATAGAGATGTTTTAGAAGTAGAATTAAAGGGATTTTGGGGGGCAAGTTGGTTTTGGGTAGTGAGGGAAAGGGTCTGAAGATACAGAATTGGTGGGTTTTGTTTGTTTGTTTGGCTTGTTGACCCTCTGCTCTGAAGGACTGGGAGAGGGAAGTCGTGAATTTAGTTTTGGAAAGATGGCTTTGAGTTGCTTGTGGGGCATCCAGGGAGATGGCCAGTGCAGACCTGTAAATACGGCTCTGAAGCCCTGAGAAGGAATGAGATACTAGGTGAAGTGATCAGGAGTCTTGAATACGACTGAAATCACGAAAGTGAATGAAATAACACATGGGTCAAGTCAATTTTTAAATTGGAAATGTCGAAGGATGATGTGGACTAAGAAAACGGATAGAAGAACCAGGTGAGGGTGATGTCAGGAAAGCTGAGAAGATCCTAGCAAGGAGAAACTGTTCGATCAAAACCGTCAAATGCTGCAGAAAACGGACCAACCACTAACTTTTTACCGCGGAAAGGACGTGGCTTCACAGACAGCCAGAGGGGTGAATTTAAAACTGCCCAAACTGGGCTATTCACAGCCACATGGTCGACCTCTTCGTTTTCAGGAGAAGCAGTGTTTCCCACTGGCGCTCTCCGTCACCGCCCCACCCTTTCCTCCCCTCCTCCACGTGGAGTATAATTCTCCTCCACAGATCAATGTTTTGGGACTGGCCTCCCACTCCTCTCCCTTCCCGCTGCCTACTGTAGCCATGGAGACCTTCACTTAATTAACCCGACCCAGGGAGAGGGCACCGCTCGGGGAAGAAAACCCGACGGGAAGAGCCCGGCAGAGGAGGGCTCCCAGAGAGCAGCGGGGACGGGGAAGCGCGCACGCTGGCCGCGAAGAGGCCTGCGACCGCCGGCTCCTGCGCGTCCTACGCCGCCGCGCCCGGCGCCTCTTTTGCGTCTCTCCGACCCGGCGCGGAGCGCTGCTCAAAGCCCGCAAAGAACGAGCCGCAAGGCCCAGGGTCAGGGCCCGGGCGGTGTCCGGTAGGGCTGCAGGGACGCCCTGCACCTGCAGGCTGCCCCGCCGTTCCACCCACCTCCCCGCGCTTTAATTTCCAGGTGTAGGCTCTTTTCTCCTAATCCCACTGGTCTCACCATTCTTAACCTCCTAGTTCTTTCCTTTATACTGTTCCTTTCTGCAGCGGTTACAAGTCGGCTCCTGGGGAGTCTCTCTGAACAGCGCGCCTCTGAGCAGCGCTCTCTGCCCTTTCTCCGCTCGGGGCGCAAATCCTGTGATTCACAACCTAGTGGACCGAGGACTTGGGGAATTGAAGAGCAGGCAGCGGGAGCGAAGTTTCCACTTCGATATTCTTATTATAGCACCCAAGACTTCGGGATTCTACATTAAACTTAGAGCTGCGGGTAGGGTGGAGGGGATTATACTCCAACCCTTATAGTGCTCTAAGGATAGAGCACTTTTGCTGAGAAAAACGAACAAGCTTAAAGCTTTGCAGTTTTGTGGAGGAGTCAGTGGATTGAATGATTAGGTATTTTTTAACTGGGTAATTTTATCTGGGGTAAACACTTGCTTAATAATAACTAAAGAGGATTTTGTAGGGAAAACCTGCTTTAGAGAGCTTTGAACTTGATATTGGGTACCTACTATTAAAATAACATTTTTCAGTTTTAGGAAAAAAACATATATTTCAAACACAGGTTTTTTTCTTTATATCTTAAATTGAATGTAAAAGATTTCCAGGGAGTCTAGGTTCCCCGGAAAAGTTACATCAGCTTTTTAGATGAATACATTTTAAAAATAAATTGAAACATTTTGAATGCCTTCCCTATTGAAGTTGCAATTTCATTAATTGAAATACTTTTCATGATGATGAAATGTGAGGAACTACTTCCAAGGAAGTAGCAGTGGGTAGGTGTTCTAGATTTCCATCAATTACAGTGAAATACTTTCACACAATGCAATGTCATTTTGTGTAATTACCTGATAATTCATTTTATTTCTAACACCTCCTTTATATTTAATTACAGCAGCTTCTAGAGGCAAATTATTTTGGTATTTGTGGGGAACCACCGATGTTTCCAAGTTTATTAGGTGGAAAGTATCATGTGGCACCTACTTATTAATGCCTTAAGTTCGGATGGGTGAGCAGTCTAAATGGAAAAGTCATGACGCTAAAGTGATATATGCAAACTCACACCACATGAAGAACGTCCAATAGTTTGGCATTGAATCTAAAAATATGCATGTTTAATTGAACTAAGTATACTTTATCTTCCAGATGGAGAAATCACTCATTCTACTACTCTGGATACAATATGTTGTTAAGGTAAGACATTTTTGAATGTGTCTCTTTTGGAAAAATTGGTTAATGGACAGGGTGCTATTGCATTGAATCTACCCATTTTGGAAAATAGGGGTATGTTGAAGAGAAATTACACTAAGTATTAGGCTTATTACATAAGGGAAATTTCTTTGCTAGGTGCTGCATAAATGGGTGCATATAGATGGCATCTGTCTTCACTGCTTACAAACTGTACTGGGGACAACCAGGCAGAGAGAGAAGAATTTGGTAGCCGCTCTTAAGGTTGTTTTTGATAGGAATTTTGATAAATATATCGTTCCTCTGAGAGTTGAAATCTTTTCTTCTTGTTACCTAGTGAACATAAAAAGTCTGATCCTGTGGTCTATTTTTTCCTTGATTTGTAACATTTTCTTTATAGACAAATGAACTGAGGCTGTAACATGGCTCAGAGTCAAGCATGTTGCACCCAAACTTATTTTCATCGTGAAAATAAGGATCTTATTGTCTTATCAAGGATGCCTGTGAAATAATGTAATTTTGTAGTCATTTCCATCAAGGTACATGGTTGACATGCCCGGAGGGTGTGCTGTGTTTTTCCTGTGACTTTGATTTTCTTCCGCCTCCCCTGACCCTGCCTGGGAACGTGTGGTGTTTTCTGGTTTGAGAAATATGGGTGTTAAATTTTCTTGCTCTTACTTTACTTGCCTTTCTTAATTTATCTTCAAAATTATGTTTACAAATAAAGTATCCAATGAATGTTATTTAACTTATGTGTAGAAATCAATACAGCTGAAATACTTTTCAGTTATCATTTGACATATTTTAGGTTTCATTTTGTAAATTTGCTTATAAAATAATAACCATGCATTTTGTTAGTTTTTTACCATTACTTTTCTTTTCCATTTCAGATCTCAAAAAGTTTTTACTATATACCAATAAGCAAACAAACAACAACAATTTTTGTTGAATGGGAAGAATTTCCTAAGGGAGGAAGTCCTGAGTTTTATTTTTTAAAATACCAACTTGTTAATAATTTGGCTCAAAAAGTAAGACATCGTTTTTCACTCTTTTGATGAAAAATAAGCATAGTGTAAATTTGCTGTAACTAAAAGTCACTATTAGAAACATAATCGTTATTGTGATTTCTTACTTTTATTTTATTAACACCTAAAATGTTATCATTTTATGAAGTATCTTTGATAAGTTGATCAAAACAATATTTAACTTTTTCACAAGAATGATTATGTATTTTTTAGAATTTGCATACTATGCAGAGAGTAGTTATTTAAAAAGTAATATTTATGTAAAAATAAATATTCCATATTGGAAAAATTGTTCTTTTTATGAAGGAATTATGCAAAAGCCCAACTTTTAATGCATCTGACACAGAGTTAATAAACATTTCTTAAGCAGATGTATCTCATCACTGGCAGGACGTCAAAAGCATTCCCGCAGACCCACTAACACCTCCAAACACAGCGATAACGCTAGAAGAAAATGAAGAGTATCGTATCATTATACAGTCCATAAAATACGGACACGTTTTAAGTGAAAAGTCATTTCACACCCGTAAGTAATATGTATATGTTCACTCTATTACCTAAGTATAAAAGGGAAAGTACAAGATAATTTGAATTCTACAGTGATTATCAGGTGTGTAATGGTAGTTGAAAAATCACATCATGATAGTATTATTGTATTTTTAAATATAATATAAAATTTAGTATTTAAAGGAAATCATAAACTAAGGTAAGATTAAAATTTTCAGTTTTGAAATTAGGTGTGTGACAATATAAATAGGTAAGTATAGTGGAAATGTTATACATAATTCAGATTATTCTAAAAAATATTATAATGTGAATTTCTAATCTAATTCATTCCTTCTAAATAGATACCAGAAACTCTCATATAGTCTTGCAAATAATTTATGTTAGGTAATATTTCCCCACCATGGCCAATCTTTTGTAATTTAATATTCTTTGTGTTTCATTTAGTTTTATTTGAAAACATACGAATTATTCTTTCTGATTTTTCAGGTGGAATCTCAACTAAAAATATTAGAACAATAGCAACAAGTACAAGTGTTTCTTTGAACTGGAGTGTGCTATCTTCCAATGACATTTCAGTGTCAATATCTCTTAATAATTCTTCACAAATTATGCAAAATAACATCATGGTTTATGAATGGAATGATTTGAAGCCTGCCACCTTATATGATTTTACTTTGGAATTTAAACAGTTGCATTTGGATTTTATAAATATACTTCAGAGACTAAATGTTCAAGTTGAAACAGGTATATGGATATTTGGTTCATTATTAATCAATATATTTATTATATATTTTGTAGATAACATGGCAGTTATATTGTTCTCTTAAAAAGAGATTCAGGCAAGTATTAACCACTATGAACTACTTGTAAATGAATTAGCATAGTCCCCCTTTCCTAACTGTCTTTCTGGTCCTTGGCTGATTTAGTGAACAAGCTGGATTTTGCAGTGTGAAGATAAGAACCAACTTTATTTTCCTGTTATCACTTCTTTTAAACTGAACCAAGTGTGTTCCATCTAGCTGTCTGTCTCTCTAAACTTTAGCAATGGCTCATATAGATTCCATAGCTTTTGGGGTGACTTTAAAACATCAATGAACAGTCACACTTTCAGGTATTAAAACCTCCACTAGAATCTAATTTAAACTTCTCCATTACTCACCCTGATTGGATGTGGCTAAAATTAAGAATACTGCAAGGGGAAAGGGAATGTGTTTAAATTTTTTGTGGCTTCCTGTTTCCACTTCCTTCCCCACACGGTGTGAAAGGATAGAGAAGAGGACAGAATCACAGATAGCTAATGAGAGCAGTTCACTCACTGTGATGGGCCGAGTCCCATTTTAGTGCTCTCTCTAGGAATCTTCAGTGAACCACAGTGTATGTTTACAAGTGAAGTGGAAAAACACTTAAATAGTAAGAAAAAGATAATAAGGTAATTAAAGCATTCCCTCTCCCCATCCTCCTTCTTGTCCTGTGAAAAAGAAGACAACAGTTTCCTCAAAAGATCCTTTTCACATCTTCCTAATGTCATGGGTTGAGGCACTGATGAAGTGTCAACAAGAGCTAAAGTACAACATGGACTTGGAACAGGCTGACATTTTCCCCAGTCTTTCCATGGTTTCCAATTTTGGAGAAAAATGCTAAGTAACCATTCCAGTTTTTTCCTGGAAGGTAAACCCATTTGAAATGGTAGAGAACATAATTCTTAGCAAGCCTTATGTCTAGTTCTCTAAAATGAAAAGGAACCTAAAATATACTGAAATATTCTCTACCACTATTTAGAGTAAGGGACAGGAAGGGCATCCTAAGGTGACTTAGACAAAGGAAAATCATCTGTGGTTTTGTTCTAAGTTATAATTGGACAATAATTCTGCATAATTAACTCTTATGGCTACCAATATTTTAATTGGTAGTAATTCATTTACTACTTAGATAATAACAGCTTTAGCACTTATTTGTTTGAGAGAAATAGAGGGCAAGTGCACTAATAGTGCTCTGAGGTTTTCACAATTAACTTCTGTAGATGTTAAGAAATGTAATTTTGAAATGTTATATTACTAAATTCATCTTTAATAAAGCATTTTTCTTTTGGCAGGTTCATGTTCACAAGGATGGGTAGCATTAAAAAATAACTGTTACAGAATTAGCAAAGAGAGTAAACCATGGAATATAGCTCAGCAACATTGTAAGTTATCCTTAAACTCTGCATACCTTGTGGATATAAAAAATGAAGAGGAAAAAAAATTTATATTTTCACATCTTAGGTCAAAGAATCAAATAATATTATGGACTGGTCTTAATGATTTGAAGGTCAGTAAATATAAAGATATACAGATATGATAAACAACATTGTTTATCTATGTTCATTTATTCCTTAATTTATTCTTTATTCATATATTCTTCATTCAATAAATATTTACTGAGTACTTATTATAAGCCAGACACTGTTTCTCTTCTATTTTTTTCAATCTCCTTCTCCCCCGCTTCTCTCTCTCTCTCTCAGCAGTTAGAGTTTCACAGCAAAGTTAAGGGGAAGGAACAGAGAGTGCCCATTTGCCCTACTGTGTCCATACATGCATAGCCTCCCCACACCACCTCCAGAGTGGGGCGTTTGTTACAGCTGGAGAGCCTGCATGGGCCCATAATAATCACCCAAAGTTCATTGCTTACATGTATGGGTCACTCTTGGTGTTGAACATTCTATAGGTTTGGACAAATACATGATGACATTTACCCATCATTTTGGTAATCACACAGAATATTTTCACTCCCCTAAAGATCCTCTATACTCTGCCTATTCATCCTTTCCCCACATCCTTCCATCTGCTTTGTAAGCATCTATTCTTTCCCTAATTTTGCTTTAATTTTGGCCTTCCCCAGGCCCCTCTAAATTCATTTTGAGTGAACTCGTCCATTTATTTACTTAATTTATCACCTATCCCAGTGATTCTCAAACAGTTATCTAGCACACTTTTTTCTTGTGAGGTCCAGACATCTAATTTTCTTCTGATTGCACCTTTTGAAATTGCCCACAGGCACGTCCACATTGCCCGGGCCACCTGTCATCTCCTCCCCAACACACCTGCTTCACTCCCTCTATCTCACCGCTGTGAACAGTACAGTAATGTGAACCCAAAGCATGGAAGTCTTGTCCATTTTATTTCTTCCACTCCACATATCCAGTTCTATGAAGTTCAGTTTTACTCAAAAAGATAAGGAAAGAGATGAAGATTTTATTCAATACCACTGAAAAAGAGGGTGTGGTATTTTTCTCCAGTGTTCCAAACACTATGAGATATCTCATGGAATTTCACTTTGGTCAGCATTTTGTAGCATCACCCAAAGCATCAAACACTGCTTTCTGTCTAGTATGTGTTTCTCCCTGATGATCCACTTGATTTTACATCCTGCTACTCCAAGATGAACCTGTTCTCCACAAGATATCCTGTTCTGCTGGGACCCAAGGCAAATTGTACCAGTTTGATACCAATTTTTCTGTGGTGCTTTGCATAACCGTGGGAAAAGCATTGCTAATATTTAATTGCATGCTCATCATTCTCTTACTGAACTTCCTTTATGCTTTGGTAGACAGAGAGTGAAGTTCTACCAGTGATCCCTCACACCACAGTTCCTTTCAGGCATCCTAGAAGCTCCCCTCCCAGCTTTACAGCATCTTTCAAAGTATTACAGTCAGTGTATATATTGTTGTTTCCTGCTGTTGTGTGATTGTTATAAATGGTTTAAATTAGAATTCTTTTCCAGTGGTTATGGTTGCTGGTTTCTGTTAAAGTGTTCAGGTCATGTTGTCGCAATAGCCAAGGAGGCTCTCTAACCATCCTTGTGGCCGCTGTGAATTTTTCAAAAGTGTTAAAGATGTAGTCTCTGCTTTCAAGGTACTTAAAAATAACTTGGGAGGTAAATGAAACATCAAAGTATCTAGAACAATTTTATTTATAGTTATAGCTAAGTCCTATAGTGTCTCATAAGTATTAAGCACCATCCTATGTGGTGTGCTTGTATGACATAAATGGAAATTGGGCCACGGGGAGATTAGCGTGTCCTTGTGGACACACATCAGAGTCTGCTCTTAACCACTGTTCTCTGGCCTCTGCATTAAACTGGTCTCTTGAGGCTGACATCAAAGTCACCCACTGGGTCATAATCCTTGTGGTAGTGTGAGAAAGTAATCACCTCTTTCACCCATGCTGAATACGTATGAGTTTGTCACTGGACTTCAAGGATAGACTGCGGTATTCATCATTGCATTTCTAGCTTCATTTGGGGCTTGGCATTCAGTGGGAACTTAATGAATGAAAGGATAATTTTCTCTGTTTTCTACTTTGTGAGGTAGGTAACTCTCATTTGGTTCTTACAACAAACTTGTCATTATTTTCATTTTTTAGCTGAGGAATGTGGAGCTCAGAAAGATTCTGACTCACATAGCTGATAAATGGCCATGCCAGGCCTTGAACCTCTCTGTCTGTCTGACCAGTACTCATGCCCTAACCACTTGAACATACTCCCCCTAAACATCTGTCTATGTCAAAACTGTAGTATCATGTATGCAATAAAGCAGACTGTTTGAGGAATTGGAGTGTGCTATTTAAAAAAAATCTCCTTAGAATGTCTGGAGGGAGCAGTTCTCTTTAATCCTCATTGATGCAACTAGCCTGGAGCTGTGCTCGATGCCAGGATGGCATGATAATCACAAAATGGATAACACTCTTTGTTTTCATAGAGCTCATTATCTCTGTAAGAACTATATTTACCTTATAAGGAGCTATTATGTGCCTGGTGTTGTGTATACACACTCTCTGAACCTGTTGGCAACCATGCAAAGGAGTTATGACTGTCTCCGTTGTATAGGTGAAAAAGTTTAGTTTCTAAGAGGTTGGCAGTTGTCCAAGAGTATACAGTAGCTGGAAGAAATATTGATTAGAATCAGGTGTATCTTTGTCAAAGCTTGTACTTTTCCTACTACCCCTTGCAAGGGGGGTAGACACATGACTACCTGGAAATACATTGATTAACTTCTGAGAACTGAGGTTGGGAATACCCGCCAGTCACATCCTTTAGCAGAAAGGTATCAATAACCTCTCCTAATTCATATGACTTATTTGATGATTTGGAATAAAATAACTAACATCTAGTGAATAATGTGTCTGTGCCTGGCATTGTGTGAAGGCTTCACACGCACTGCCTCTTTAATTCCCACAACAGTTTCATGTGTAAATGGTGTCCCGCTGTTGTGCATCCTGTTTAATGTGCAGATACCCATTTTTACAGATGAGAAGACGGAGGCTTAGTGTGAGATTCAGCAATCTGCCAGTGCGTATGGTTAGTGAGTGAATGAAAGTGAACTTGTCCTCAGCTCGAAATCTTTGTAATAAGGGAAATCTATATAAACATATATTAAACTGGTTGATGATTTAACAATCTTAGAAAATTTTATAATAATGGTATGACTAATGAAAATCTTCAAGTACAGTTATTTGAAGATATGAACTTTCCTTTGAAGTGGCATAATTTGTGTATCTTATTACAGAAAGAGGGTCACCTCACATGGACAGATGGATCATCTTATGGCCTTAAGAAAAATGAACTGTTTTCTTTTACACTGCTACCCAAGAATGAAACAGATTGCTACATTTTACAGCAAAATGCAACTGGATCAAACTATTTTTTTGCAAGATTTTTCTGTTATGTTCCATTGCCATATGTTTGCAAATATGAATGTAATTATTTTTATTAGTATTATATTTATGTACTGCACTTTTATTATTTTAAAAATAGAATTATAATTTGTGATTAAAATAATTCTTTTTAAATATCTCTTTTAGCACCTTCTCTGCCAGAAAACCTTTTGATCCATATAAAGGATGTTGGAACTACTGAAGTTGTATTTAGTTGGAATAATTTGAATGGTTGGAGTACTTTGACTAAGTGGCTAAAATTAGGATATAAAATTACCCTTAAATATTATTTAGATTATACAGAACAACATTTTGAGAGCATACCCCCAAATACTACAGAAAAATCAATTACCCGACTGTCTCCTGGCCGTGTTTACAGATTTTCACTGTTCATGATAAATGAATGGGAGGCAAGAACTACACTAAGTCCAGTGTTCCTTGTTGAAACACGTAAGTTACAAGTCATCTGAAGTTATAATTTTTCAAGCATTTAATATGATTACTTCCTGAGGGTCTGGTATTTTCTCCTAACACTGTGTACACCTGCAACTTTACCAATTTTAAATGACAATGAATCTGTTTAAAATTTGGTTCCTTATATAAACCTATAAGGAACTATATTTTCTTTGTCATCAGCTAGACTGGAGCCCAGTCCATAGTAAATAATCAATATATTTCTGTGGAAATGGATTTTTGACATGTGTTAATAGCAAAAGGTAAACAGATATGTATCTGGACTTTGAGAGGATTACAATGGTGAGAATTAGTGAGGAATAAAGTAAATGCAAACAAAACTACATAGCAAAATATAACCTAAGTTCTCACTCAGCGGTGCGTTTAATAAATGCTTTCTAGAATTCAGAAGGTGGGTGACAGTGGAAAACTTGTGGAAAGGAGGGGCTTGGACTCAAAGTTGAAGGACGAAACACATAAGCAAATATGTAGAGATATGCATTTGTGTAAAAAGAAGAATGCAGACTGACTGGAGATGTCCTTGGGCATAAGGGTAAAATCGGTTTGAGAGGTAGGTGGTAACAGATTTGGAACTGCCAGAGTTCTCTTTCTCAGATGATTGGGCTTACCTTAGAAGCATATCAGTTAAGACTATAGTTTTTTAAGACTTATTCTACCCTCCTCAATCCACTCTTAACACATTATCTTAACTCAGTCCTCAGTTAATTCTGGGAGTAGCTATGTAGAAATGAGGAAATTGAGCTTCAGAAAGGTTAAGCAAACTGACTAGAGTAACTGATTTGTTTAGTAGATCCAAACAGAAATCCAGATGGTCTTATTTTAACTCTTGAGATGTTGCTTCTAAAGAAAGAATCAAGAAGAATCTGTATTTTTTGGAGGGCGGGGAACGGGTATGGGTTTGTGGCTGATAAGTGCAAGATGCTGTTTTAAGAAAATTAATCTTTAGGGATTAGCTAGGAAATCACGAGCATGTGGATAAAATGTGATGGGGAAGTATTTCTGAAAGAGGACGAGTGCCTGAGTTCCGGGGGTGACGGGAATGAAGAGTGAATACTGTGAAGTCCCTGCCCTCTAGTCTGACAAGACGGAAGAGGGAAAAGACGTATAACATATGACCCCTGAATATCATAAGTGCCATTTCAGTGGTGCTTGCATTAAAAGTAATGATGGAATAATAATTTGTCAAACATGGTGCCAAGTGCTTTCCATTCCTTATCTCATTTAATCTTCATGATAATTTTACCAGGCAGCTATTACTATAATTTCCATTATTTATAGTCAAGAAAGGTGAGGCTGAAAGGCAGTAAATTACTCGGGGAATGGAACTAGAAAATGTAAGAGCTGGGACTCACACCCAGTTTCCCAGCTTTTCCTATTACAGAAGTGCTGAGGAGTGAGTGGCTGTGCTGGCCAGCCATATCACTAATATCATGCATTTTTATCTTCTAGGCCCATTATCAGTCCAAAATTTCACAGTTATGCATGTGACCCCGACAGAAATATTTTTACACTGGGATCCTCCAGACCCTGAGTCTTTTCATCATTATCTTGTAACTACTTTGGATATCGAAAATAATAAGTCAGAAGAGGTGTTTGTTGAAAAACTCAACACATCAACCACAATTAGAGGCCTCAAATCTTTTCATCATTATTTGATATATCTGTTCAGTGTAGCAGAAAGAGGAACTTTAAGCTGCTTTGGAAAACCTGTTTCTGCCATTACAGGTAAGTGTGGGCATGTTTTGCCTTTTAATTAAAAATAAACTGCCTATGTTGGAATATTATTTTGATAAAATATAATTATGCTGATCCTTTATAGTCACAGTTGAATATTTGCTTGAATGTTGAATCACAATTTTAAGCATGGATTCTAAATAAATTTATTTAGATTTAAGCATCTGCATTGTTCCCACAAGAGTTTCTAGAAGACATCTTGCTTATCATAGCCCTGGATAGAAAATAAGTTTTCATGAAATATGAAGATTAGTTCACCCAGTTATCTTTAATAACACTAAATCCAACAAGCATAAAGACTGCACGTTTAATGTTTTACTTTGTTCATTTTCTCACACAGTGTGACAACTTGACCACTAGGGGGCAGTCTCATCCTAGGATTTTAGGCCAAGACTTTTCTAATCTCCACTCACACAGGACAGTTTTAGAATCCTTGTCTAGGACAAAATCATTAATTTATCTTTTATTTAAGCATTCTGTTGACCTCCTTAAGTATAAGTCAGTCTTTTTTGTAAAGATAAAACACTGTTGTATGAAACAGTGTGTAACTAAATACATATTCCCTTTGTGGGTAATGTGTGTATTGCTTGTGTGTTTGTATGTTAAACATGCATTCATGCAAAGTTCTTTGAAATTCCACTGTTAAAATCTAAACACACTGGAGCTGAGATGTAAAACCTGCATGTTCACAGCCATAGAGTAATTAACCTTCTTATACTTACTGGAAATACTTAAGGTTCTTGAAAAATAATATCAATAAAGAAAGATATCATTTAATTTTTACTAAATTGCAAATGCTTCATTTATATGTATTCAGTGTTGCAAATCCTAACCAAAAGGATTTTTCCAATTGGGTCATAGATGGAAGATATTTTTTCTTCCCTGAGCTCAGACAGAGCATCCTTCAGTTGATAAATGCTAACTGATAGGCACACTTGGAGTATTTCTCATAGATGCATTAATTTTAAAGTCATAGTCTGCACATTTAATCTTGGGTCATTTACTATGTGTGCTAACTGTAAGCTGACACAGCAGTGCGTGCCCAGGGTTTAGGAACACAGTCCTTTTTTACCCACCTGAGGTTGAGGCAATATTCTTTATCTGTTATTTACTAAACAAATTATTTTTTTTGTATCTGGAACTATAATAGGGACTAGAGATGCAAACATGAGTAAGACCTGCTCTCTGTCTTCACTAAAAGAGTGAGATGAGTAAGTTAAAAAAGAGTAATAATGCTGTATTATAATTGCTGTTATAGGGGCTATGCTCTGGATAACATGGAAGCATGGAGAGGGGTCAGTTAACCCAGACTTGGGGTACAGAGAAAGCCACAGGAGTCTTCCCGTGGAGGAGTGATGCTCTGAGTTATTAAGGAACAGGAGTGTGCCAGGTGGGAGTGGGGGCAGAAGAATGTTGCAAGTACAGCAAACAGATGCCCATAGGCAGAGAGGCCCAGGCAGGCATCAATCTAGCCAGACCTAGAAAAGCTAGAGAAGGCTTTTTGGAGGATGGGCATGTGACCATTAGGAAACTGAAAGGACATTGGCATGACTGGGGTACAGAAGGGCATGTGGAGAGAGAATCTAGAAAGTGTAATCTAGACTCATAATATGAAGGGCCTTGATATGCATTGAAAAGTATATTTTTATTCAGTAAAATTTAACTTCTCTGGGGCCAGGGAGTCTCTGAGAGTGTGGGAAAATGAGCGGCCCCCTCCCGTAAACACACACAGGCGTGCACAGAGAACTCTGCACTTGCAGGGCTGTGACAGACTTGCCAGCCATCATCATCGCCCCGAGCTCCACTTCTGTGCGGCGCTCAGTGGATTTCGTCTGAGTCCTCCACTAAAGTAAGGGTTTTTGACAGATGTTTAAGTTTTGCAACTACGCACATACAAAGATACAACATTGTTTTACCCTGGAATCTTGAGAACAGTTTTTCTAATTGAATTATGCTGGTATTTTCTAATAATTTTACATAAATAATCAGATTCAACACTTAAACAGCCAGGCCAGCAACAATTTTGTGAAGTTAAAATATAGGCTGAGCAGACTACAGGTCTGGCCAAGAATGATACTTCCCTGAAAAATTAAAATGTGGTGTCTAATTGTGTTGATAAGGAAGTAAACTTCAGAATGGATTAAAGATCTAATTATAATTTCTTCAAAGTAATTATGAAAATCATAATTCTTTAAAGATTTAAAATGAAACTATTGAACAGTTTAGAATTCCATAATCATCCTTATCATAATGAACTAATGATTCATCATTGTCCTTGGGAACTGCTAAAAGTTCAAGGGAAGCACATAACAGAGGACAAATAATTAGGATTAAAAGAAAGGCATTATAAATTCTAGAGTGTTATATATTAGTAAAGTCACAAGGCTTGAAATTCAAATAAACTGTGTAAGGAGATAAACTAAAGCATTTTCTTTGGTTACTGCAATAGAGTTTTAAGAAAACTGCGCTGGCCAGTGTGGCATAGTTGATTGGAGCCTCGTCCTGTACACCAAAACGGTTGTGGGTGTGACTCCCAGTCAGGGCACATGCCTAGGTTGTGGGCTTGGTGCTCAGTTGAGGAACTTGGAATGGGCAACCAGTCGATGTTTCTCACATCTCTCTCTCTCTTCCTCATTAAAAGAATGAGAAAGTGTCCTTGAGTGAGAATTGAAAAAAAAAGAAAAAATTATCCAATTATGTTCTACATTTATTGTAAATACCATAATTTTCTCCTTATTTCTAAATGTGTCATACCTTTCAGAAATTAGAAAGGTAGTATAATTTAAAGTTGCAATTATCTTTATGATAAATACCAGTCCCAAAGCTTTAAAAACCATCTATATGTTAATGATGCCTAAATTTATACCTCGAGCTCAGACCTTTCTCCTGAACTCCAGACTTAAACACCTAACTGCCTACTCAATATATCACATCTGGCAATCTCAGAGGCATTTTAAACTGAGCATGTCCAAAACCGAACCACAAATGCTCCCACCCAAGCCTGCTTCACTTGCAGCCTTTCTGCATCAATGCACAGCCATTTCTTTCATCCGGTTGTTTGGGCGAGCCTGGCAGGCATCGTTAACCCTTGTGTTTCTTTCACAGTCTACACTCAATCTGTCAGGAAATCCTGTTGGTTCTGTATTTAAATTAATCCAGATCCCAATACTTGTCCCCGCTTCCCTCAGGGCTCTCATCACCCTGGCCGCAGCTCTCACCCAGATGACTGGCCTTGCTTCCCAGTTTCCAACATTGGCCTTCTCCGTAGCCTGTTGTTAACATAAACAGCCCAAGTGATTCTTTATCATGCAGGAAAGATTATGCCTCTGCACATAAGTCTGTAGTTGCTACCTGTTTTATTCAAAGTAAAGACCTATGAAGTGCTGGGTGACCTGGTGCTCCGCTAACCCCTGGCCTCATCCTATCATTCTTCCCCCGTTCACTCTGGCTTTCTCTCTGTGTTTGGAGATGCCAGGTAAACTCCTATTGCAGGGCTTTTACATTAGCTGTTTTTTCCTGCCTGGAGCTCTCTTCTCCAGAAATCTGTGTGTCTAACTCTCTCAACAAGTGTTTTGCTCAAAATCTCATCTTTTCAAAGACACCTGCCTTGAATTCCCTATGTAAACCACAACTTCCTTCCTATAGGTGCCCTGCTCCTGATCACCCAAACCGTGGTTTACTTTTTCCTTTCCTGCTTCTCATATCTCAAGTACTGTGTGATGTAAACATTTGTTATATGTGTTGTTTGTTGTCCATTTCCACTCATTAGAATACAGCTCCACAAGGCAGCGACCTTTGTATTTTTATCGATGCGCTCTGCATGCCTAGGAGAATGCCTGGCACATAGCCAGTGCCTATGTATATTGGATAAGAGACTAAATAATTTCAATAACAGGAACATTACCCAGATAAACCTCTTAAAAATCTAAAGAATTTTCAAAATACCATCTATTTTCTGTTGACATATAATGTTTGTGTTTAATCAAATTGAGAAATCTTACATAGTAATAAGACATATTTTTCTCCAAAATTGACTTCTTTTTAAGATAAGGTAATGTTAAGATTTGTTTAAATTACTTTAAATACTAATTTATATTGAACTGAGATATTTTTACTCAATAGAATGACTACTGCTGACAGTAAACTGGGATATGTATTTATTTATCTATTTCTCCAAGGCATAAATCCACCTCAGAAAGTTTATGTTAACCCTGAAGATGTGGGAGAGGATAGTATAATTCTTCAGTGGGAATTCCCACAGGATGGCCACGAGGTCTACATTCAAATCAAATCCATACCAGATGCAAGAGAAGTCATGAATCTTTTTGTCAAGGATGCCAATAGGTCCAAGATTGATCATTTAATCCCTGGAATGACATATGACATTGGAATGGCAACAGTGATGAATGGGAATTTGAGTGAGCTGGTAACTATTCAACAAACTCTAAGTGAGAACCAAATACTTTTCATTCATTATTAGCAGCTATTTGCTGATCTTGGGATACTATAAAATATTCCCTATAGATTCCTTGGGGAGTAGGTTTCACCCTTTTTAAGTAGATTGTTGGTGTGCTTTGCCTAGTGGTAGCCTCAGGACCTAGAGTGATTTTTATCCCTTTTGTCGTGACAGTGCTCCCTTCCTGGTATAAAGGCAGCGTCGTTTATGACTAAGAACTTGATCCTAAAGTCATACTACCTAGGTTTGAATCTGGGTTCAACGCTTTGAGTAACCCCGGGCAATGTGCTCAACCTGTGTATACCTCAGTTTGTATGCTTACACAATGGGAGAAAATAACCATATATACCATGGGGTTCCCTGAGGATAGCCGACTTAGTAAATAGAAGAACTCAGAACAGTGCCTGACACACAGCTGCTGCATGCGTTTGTAATTGTCACTGTGTTAGCAAAGGCATGCTGTAGCACACAGCAAGGAAATATTAACAGTGTACGGAAGGTTTAGGACGAAACCAACAAAAAATATCCCTGTCCTTTTTCAAAAGATTAATTTACTCAATGAGTAATCATTGAAAAATCTATTAAGGAAAGACAGTTAAAAAGTAAAAAGAAAATTTGTAAATGAAATAATATTTATACATATTTATACATTGTGATAAACATTAGGGACGAAAATCCAAAGTGATGTGATAGAGAGTGATTGAAGAGGGGAGGAGAGTTCTGTTGTAAACAGGCTGTAAGACAAGAAGAGTTAGGTTTGAATAGGTACTTGAAAGAATAAGAAGGGCCCAGAGTGGAATTAGACGGGAGGATATTTTACGTATCCACAGCTAGCATGAAGGCTGGACAACAGAAAGAAGTTTGGTATATCTGAAAACAAAAAAGGCCAGGATGCGTGGTGCCTGATGAATAAGGAGAAAGGTGTTAGGAAATGAGACTGGAGAGGTATTCAGGGGTCAAATCACATAAGTCTTACAGTCTATGCTTGTGAGTTTCTCCTGAGGTGATGGGAAGCTGTTGAGGATTTTATGCAGGAGGGTGACAGTGTGAACTATGTTACAAGCTACATACAAAGAATGGTTTGTGAAAGGGTGGGGAAACTCGGTAAGGGGATGTTGTAGCATGCAGACAAAAGGTTGTGGTGGACAAGATGGGAAAGGGCAGATACATTTTATATTATGGGGGTAGGTGGTCCACACTTTAACGCTGGTGCACTGATGATAAATAAAGGAGGGGAGAAGCTTAAGGTTTTGACTTGAGCAATTTGGGTGGATAGTGGTGACTCTGAAGAAGGACCTCATTGGACCATGACTGGACCTCACAGGCCTTGCAGCACTCAGTAAGGGCAGCCTGGTGGAAAGGTCCCCAAAAATTATATACCAGCAGTGTCTACCCTCAGCTAGCATCGAGCCTTCCTGTTTCATCCTACAGAGACTAAAACTAAATTCATGAATGATGGCACTTTCATACTGAAATTTCTAAGAAAATATACATAAAGATAATTATCATAGAAAAAAGCTATGAAAAAGAAAACTACTAAGAAAGAGATATTGCTAAAAACTTATTTCATGCCTATGATTTATTGGCAGAATGGAAGCACTAAAATTAATATACATAAATGGGAAATGAACTCTAGTCTTACATCTGTCAATTATTAGCTGTATGAAGTCAGAGAGTCTCTATATTGTCTCGGTGGCTGAGTTTTCACTCTAAAAAATTAGATCAACGAATACATTTTAAAATTGTTTTCCAGCTCTAAGTCCTATTCTTTGATTCTAGGGAACTTAGCATATTTTCACCCATCTTCCATCTAAAATATAAAAATTTTGCTTCCTTTTTTAGATAGTGATCTCTTTTGAAATTTTTTTCAGCTCTGTATCTTCGGGTATAAGCACAGTTGTTAATTTTGTTTAATTCAAGCACTTATTTGTAAAACTGCTCTCCAACATGGAAGCTAAAACTTGGATTAACACCTATTAATTTTAGAAAGAATAATAGAATATTGGGGTTTGAAGGCAGGACAGAGATCTTCTTGCCAATCTGATACGCAATTCCCATCACAGAGCCTCTGGTTCTTATTGTAGTGCATGGCTGTCATTGTGCTCTAGCAGGGGATCCCAGGGCCAACGGACTCTCAGGTTCCCAGGAAAGGCCATCAAATGTTTGGAAACGCCCACTGTGTCCCCCAGGTCCATAGTTCCTTTCTTTCTGGTGAATTATATGTAGTTCCTTTGAGCATTCCACTATTTCCTATAATCTTATTGGCCTTCCTATCCAGTTCTTAAGCTTGGTAATCACTTTTGGCATCACCAGATTTTTTATCCTTTATCATTTGTACTTAAGATGACAAAACAAATATTAACCTATTCAAGGTGCATGAGTAGAATTGATGCTTTCCATACATTCATTCAACCAGTATTTGTTGATAACTTTTATTTACTATGTTCTAATTTTCTCTCTCCTGTATACTTTGAGACAATCAAGCACAGAGGGGTACTTTCCTTTTAATGAACTTTTACAGATGTGTAGAAGGAAATCAAATTTACACATTCTTTTGTTTCCCTTTCCCCTTTGAAACATCTCTCTTTTGCTCTCTCTAAATTATTCTGAAAATAACTAGCAAAACTTGATTTCCAGTTATTATTATGCACCTTGAAACATAAATTGTTTTCTTTGGGAGAAGTCCATCTTACAGCAGGGGCCTTGGAACTGGATTGCTTGTGTTAGAATTCCAGCTCCATCATGATCTGTTTGCATCCTTTGGGAAGTCACTCAAACTTTTTGGTCCTCCATTTCCTTCTCTCTAAAGTGAGAAAAATAAGAATCTTATTTACTTTATGAAGTTCATAGGGCTCAGACACCGAGCAAGCACTATGGGAGTGTCTGTCGTTGTTCCGGCGTTTATTTTTCCGTGGGCATGGCGTGGTGGCGTGGAGGAGCTGTGGCCATTCTCAGTGGGACGGCACGCTGTTCCAGCTGTGCACGCAGGCTCCCTTGGTTGGAGGAGTTAACTGTACCCAAGTCTGCTGAGGGAGCAAGACCTGTAGGGGAGCTGGTGTTTGTGTTTTCTTTTTGCTGCTTGGTATAGAAGAATACATTTTAATGTAGACTGGGCATTCCTGAGACCTCATTTTACCTTGTCTGTAATAAAAGCCTTTGAATTTAGCCTAGTTCAGTTTATCTTATATTGAAAAAACATCACACAGCCCCCAGGGCTAGTGCTTCTTTTGAAAGAGCCTTTGAAGGAAAATGGTTGCGAAGAAAGGTCACAGGAAGAGTAGTGGAGACCCACCAGTACTCCCCAAAATATGTCAATAGCTTTTATTTTTTAAAAGTGAAATTTTCTCCCACTTGAGTTTCCAGAGGTTCAGGATATAATTTTGAAGAGAGGGAAGAACTTTGTCCTACTCCACACCTTACTAGCCTCAGGGAAGCCTCAGGTTTAATGTGTTGTGTGTTAAGACTGTTGGCTCCATTTCCCTGGACAAGTGAAACTGAGGGAAAAAACCCACATTTATCACTGGAGGGACTGTCACTGACTCTACATTCAGAACTTAAACTAGATGCTGCCTATTTAAAGTTGTGTCTCTCCTGAGAAGATGTCTTTGGCACCCAAGAACATGGAAATGAATTGTTCCCATGACTACACCGTCACTCATTTCCAATCCCCAGATCTTTAATTGCCGCTCAAGGCACATTTAGAAACTTTTGCAGATCACTGCCCACAGACTCAGATGGATTGGACACTTGTGGGATGTCATCCTATCCTTAGAAAAGCCACATTTACTTTAAGAGCTTTATAACTGAGGAGAGCTGGGTGGAATTTAAAGAGGAAACCTACAATAAATTAGTTATGGAGAGAAAAAGAGAAATTAAGATAACTGCAAAAGGAAAATCATGGTAATAGTGCCTTGAAACCCAGCAGTATACCATATGGACATTTTTATGGTTAGTATATTGAACATTTTCTCATAACCACCAAGAATAGAAGAGGCAAGAAAGTTATATGTTAAACAGTTGAAAAAAACTGATGGATATATTGCACAGATTTTATGTTCTAGAATGCTACTAATATGTGTCTGCCTAAATCCTTTTATGTAGTGCTGGCTCTATGTAAAGTAGCAGAAACACACTAATAAATATTTAAAAGTAACTTAGAACAAGTTCCAGTGCATGAAACCAGATGTCACCAATAAAACTGAAAAGGCCATCTAATTATTCTCTGGAGGAAAGAAGCATTTTTTCAGAATATGTATTTTAGAAGAAGATATGTACTCCGAAGAAAGACAATATAAGGATATACTGGATGGTATCCCAGTAATCCACAGAGAGAACTGAGATTAAAACTGACCTGAAGAAAAATAATGTGAATTGAAATTGTCTGAAATTTCAAATCTGCTCTAAATAGCACAGTAGAAGACTGAATTAAAGTAAAGCTGTTTAAAAGAGATCAGAGGGTATAAAATGTCCTCCAAGCAGTTGCCAGAACTCTGTTCCTAAAAATGAAATGAAAGGTCTCCTCAAAAGCCCTGTGCCTGCAGGATGCTCTCTGATGGATGGCATGCAAAGCCTCACACAGACAGCATCTGGCCTTGGAGGTGGCCCTTCCATGCCTTGTCCCCATTCCTCAGACACCACAATTTTAACCCACCTGAGGGTGTGCCTGACACAGCTCGAAGAACTTTATGTATAAATACAACCTCTTATTTAATCATCACAGTGATTCTTCAAAGTAGATACTAGTCTCCTTCCCATTTTAGGAACGAAGAAACCAAAGCACAGAGTAACTAAGTAACTTGCCAAAGACACTCAGCTAATAAAGAGCAGAAAGAACTTGATATTCCCAAACACATGAGGATGCATGCCCTCACTGGTTTCCATGCCTGGTTTAAATATTCTCTTTGCTTGGAATTCTCTTTTCACTGCTTCTCCCCCCTCACACACACTCTTTCTGCTAAACTTGTACTATTCTTTCTTTAAGACTCAGATAAAACTTTACTGATTCTGGAAAGCCTTCCCCAGCTATCTCTGCTAGAATTGTTATTTCTTCTCTGAAACTTTTGGTTCATGTCACCAGCTCAGCTCTTGAGACAGGATAGGATCTTGGGCTGGGAATGGGAGAACACCAGTGTACAGGCAGCCAAGTCAGGACCAGATGGCCAGAAGGAATGCCAGCTAGGCTGACCTCAAGAATGTTACCACCCCCACCTCCCTATTCAAACATGCAGAGGTAGTTGATTTTATCTCTCTTCTAACTGCCAATGTGTAAACTACTGACCCATGTGTGCAGTTTTTAATTGAATTTATCGGGGTGACACTGGTGAATAAAATTATATAGGTTTTAAGTGTACAATTCTATAATACATCAACTGCATATTGTATTGTGTGTTAACCACCCCAAGACAAATCTCCTTCCATCACCTTTATCCCTGCCCCCTTGCCTTCCCTCCACCCTGTTACCTTCTTCTACCTCCCTCCACCCCGCTTCCCTCTGGCAATCACCATACTATCAAGGTGTGACTGCTATATGACCTTTCTAGGATGGCGATAATGAGAAGTCTGCCATGTTACTCCACGGCATGGCAATGACACAGTTATGAGGCAGTGCAGCTGCAGAAAGCAGTCACCTGACCCTGAAATGTAAAATGCTGCAAGCCTGCCTTTTGCAAAAGAAGCAATCCTTTCATTCAAGCCTGCCTGGTCCCCAGGTTATAAAAACAGCCAAGCAGAGCCAGCCCCCAGGGCAGTCCTCTGCACTGCCTCCCTTGTGCTCCAGCATGAACTCAGTAAAATCTGCCTGGAAATTTCTTTGGGGTTTCCTCTCGATTTGTGTCCTAACACCAGTAACACTCTGATCATCTGGGTTTCTAGTTAGTGACATGTGCATCTATTTCTTGAGATTGGGAACTCTTGGAGTGCAGGATCCTGGCCTTACTTATTTTATTTGACTACTTGTTCTGTATCTAGGTTCTCAAAGGTATTTGTTTAATAAATAAGTACAAAGATGAAAACTTAGGAAATCTCAAAGTATATTTTTGAGACTATTACTGCAAATCAAAAAAATGAAAGTTAATTACATACTTCCAGTATACATGCACATATATGGTCTGCCAAAACATCTGCCTGTTTCTCTGTCTAATGCTGACATAGAAAACATAAGTTTAATGCATGGACATAATATTTTCACAAATTCTAACAAAACAGACAAAATGCAGAGAAATATGCTTGAAATTTGAAAAAACACTAATGATAAATCTCTTTTTATCTTTCAGAGCCCAAACCAGTGCAAATTGTTATTCCTTATGAAAGTTACAGTACTTCTGTAATCTTATTTGTGCAAACACCTGCTGTTGGAGTGTTTGATGGCATACATGTTCTAACTGAAGGAGGGCCCAATGTAATGAGGCCTTTGAAACATGACAATAAAATAACTGTTGCCAATTTAACCCCAGGAACAGAATATAATTTCTCTGTTTCTGCCGTCAGTGGGACTAAATTCAGTAATGCCTATCGTGTGCCTGCAGTGAAAACATGTAAGTATTTTAGGACTTGCATAAGTTTTATCTTCATGTTGATTTTGTGTCACATTTCAAATTAGTAGACTATGTTCACTGTAATGCAATAGTTTTCAAAGATCTTTTAAGATAATTGCAAATACCTCACTGCTGAGCCTGATCTTATATTGCCCAATATATGGATAGAGCTAATGCATAAAATTGAGGGCATGAATTTTAAAAATCTATCCATTAACAAAAAATTCTTGCATACTAATCGGAATTTTCAATGCCTTAATCCAAAAGTGAGGCATGTGAATGATTTCAGGCAGGTGAGGAGGGCTAGATTACGTTATTTGAAAGTGTCTCTCAAAGTATAATGTCTAAGTGCTTGCTCTTCCTGTGCTGCATTTGTCTGGAAAGAACTAGTGTGTATATTCCTTACCTCTTTGAATATTTACAGTTAATACGTGTTATCTTTGTTTATACCAGTACTTACATTTGGAGATTCATATTGTTTTTGATTTTTCTTCTTACTCCTTTTATTGAATTTATTGGGGTGACACTGGTTAACCAAATTATTCAGGTTTCAGGCACACAATTCTGCAAGACATCATCTGTATACTGTATTGTGTGTTCACCACCCAAAGAAAAGTCTCCGTCCATCACCACATATCCCCTCGTACCCTCCTCCACCTCCCCTCACCCCTCTCCCCAGCAATCATTACACTGTTGTCCATATCCATGAGTTTTTTCTCTTGCTTTTCCCCTTTTTTGCTCAATCCCTCCACCCCCAGCCCCCTCACCACACCAGCTGTCAGGTTATCTTTTTTAAAATTTACCAAAAAATCTACAAATATTAATTTTGAACATTTATATATGTATAATTTATCTAAGATATTAATCTAGTATATGTAGAAATGAATGGTATAGAATAATAAATGCTATGCAAATATCACATGGAGTTCTAAAAACATTAAAATTTTAACTCTACTATGTCCAGGTTCTTTATGATTTCCTTTTTCTGTCTATAAATCTTCACATATATCAGACTACCATGAATCTTCTTTCTTCCAAATTATAATCCTTCCATTGCTGTTTAAATTGAACTCTTCCATAAGATACTTCCAAACTGATGTCACAAATTATATTATTCCAACAGCATTTTAACATTTATAATCATCTCAGTATATATTTTATTTTTGCTTACAATTTTTATATACTTTTCAAATTGGTATTCTCTGCCTCTCTTCCTTCTGCTACAAATCATCCTGAGTAGCATTCTCTTTGACAGTTTTTATCTTTGAAAATAATTAATAATTGGTCATCTAAATATATCAATATTATGATATCATGCTGCAAAATAAATATACCAATATCTAAGATGACAATCTAAAGCTGTCAGCTTTTTTTCAGTTTTTCTGAAATAATTTTTTCCTTTATTCTAGATGAAATCTTTAAAATTAGAAAAATAACTATAAAAGCTCTGCAGGTAAAAATTTGCTTTTAACCAGAGACATTGAAATTAAAAACAAACAGGCAGTAACCAGAGGGGAGATGGGACAGGATAATTGGGGGAAAAGGGTGAAGGGTTATCAGGAACAACTATAAAGGACACGTGGACAAAACCAAAGGCGAGTGGAATCGGGGGAGGGAGGTGGAGATGGCTGGGGTTGGGGGGACAAGGGGGAAAGACAGAAAATTGTACCTAAAAAAACAATAAAAATTTTTAAAAAATTGCTTTGAGCTTCAGCCAATATTTGATACAAAAAGGATTTTTTACTTTGTCTAAACTTCATATTTGTCTCTCCATTTTCTTTTCAGCTTATGCTAATAGTTTCAGAAAGCTGTAATCTCTTTTTCCTCTTTTGAATGTTGTGAGTTTGCTCCTATTGTAGTTTTTGCTGCCACATTGAAATTACTTGCCTGTAATGGTATTTACAATGACTCTGAGTATTGCATAATTAGCATATTTTATAAGCTGTCATTGCATGTGTAAACAACTATTTTTAATTAGGATAGATAGTTGATTAATACAGTTTATTGTATTTTTTAAAATTGCGGTTTGTGTTTCCCTTTTAAAGGGATAAATTAAAATAAAAACCAAGTTAGAAAACATCGAAGGAGAATTTAAGTGTGTTGTGTGTTTTGGGTAGGTTTGGAAGCACCATCAAATATCCATGAGGGAAAAGTTACAGACTCTTCCATAGAAATTCTCTGGAATCGAGCTGGTGGGAATTTCCAGCATTATGAAATCACATGCATAAACTCTGCTGCTGCCTTCATGGTACGTTATAAAAGGCTCTTGCAGGAATTAAACTGGAATCTTTCCTGCTGAATCCAATATTACTGCATTCTCACATAAGACAGCAGTGAGATTAAATAACCCCCAAACTTTTTGGCTTGTGTTCGATTGTGGAGCACTTCTCAAGTGAATATTTGCTCTTTTGGATTGACAGGTCCAGAAAGTGGTGCAAGAAGCAGCAACATTCTGGAACCTGGAGCCTGCCACAGTGTACACCTTTTCAGTTCGCACCGAGAAAGAAGGTTTTAAAGACAGTGCTCCTGACACAATAGAAATACAGACAGGTACAGCCATGTAAGCACGTCAGGTCTTATTCAGTGTTCACATATTTATCTCTTTTAGAGAAGCTTTAGTAAATAGTACATTCTTTCTAGATTTTCTTTATTGGCCAGCAATGTCCTCTCCTGTCTTTTTTTCTGTTTCCCCTTGCATGGGTGAGCACAACCTCTTTAAGTATTGCTAGATAGCAGGGTGACTGATTGCCCAGGGTCTGGTCAAATTCTTTATTTCTGATTTAATTTCTCCATTGTTCAGTTAGGTAGACAATGAAGCGCCATTTCCCCAGTGTTAGGAGCTTACTCCCAATGGCAGATGGTACTCTATTCCATGGCAGTCGGATGGAATAAAGGATGATTAGGAAGGATGCATGCAAAATGTACATTTTCACATCTAGGTGAAAGAAAATTGTCAACTAGTCTGCTGAAATAACTGTTTTGCTTATTCTTGACCCTGATGCTCTATGTAAATATTTATGTATTTAGAAAGTGGTCATGTCTAGTATTCTTTTACTATCATGACAAGGAATAGAATTGAGAGATAAACTAGGCAATTTTGTTCTTTTCTTATGTATGGACAAATTTTAGAGAGGAAACAAAGTATATATTATATACTATTTAATTTCATTTTTTCCTCAGGAAAGAAAGGAAGCATTTCATATTTAGATTGCAGTTAACTTTCCTGATGATTAGTCTTGTTGCTATTTGGTATTTAATTAGAATGAGTCCTAAAAATCATTCAATATTTCTGAGGGTGGTTGTTGTACAAGATCAAGTTATAATCTCTTTGAGCATTTTAGAGGCAAAGGAAATATTGAGTGTAATATTACTGAGACACATATTGACTTTATTTAAAAGTTTAAAATGAATCTTCCTGGCTTTTTAAAATTTCTTTTGACTCTAAACTGTTCATATCTGCTAAGAAGAATAAAAGGAATGTCTTGGTTACCCTCAGAGTTTGAAGAAAAGAAATCCTGAGAGTATTTCAGGGTTGTTTTAAGGGGGTGCTTAGTGTGGTAGAAAACATTATTTTAAGTGTGTATTTTAAATACTGCAGCCCCAAGTGCAGTTGAATTTCTGAACCACAGTAGAAACTCAAATGCAGTAGCTGTTAGCTGGCCTTCACCCAGAAGTCTTCTGGATGGATTCATTATTTCCATATCCAGTGAAAGCTTAATGAAAGAAGAAATGCTGCCTTCCACAAAAAGGTATGGTAATGTTGAAAAAAATTATGTCAAGTTACATGGAACACAAGGCTAACATTTTATATATATTTTTATAAACTATGTGAGTGGCTTAATATATATAGAAATTAGAAAACTTTGCAAGACAACTTTTTGGACTATAATGTAATTAGAATAACTGATGTATAGTACTACATTTATTTCTGCAAATAGATAATAAATTATTTCAGGGTGTTGTCATGCTTATGTGTGTAATATACACTCTTTGATTTGTATAAAATTACTTTATGTCAGAAGCTATGCTTTCTAATTAACCATTAGTGCTTGAACATAGCAAATTGTCTTCATGATAGACAATAAAAACAAAACTTACATATAAAATTCTTTCAGTAGTGTGAGAAGACAGAGTTTTCCAAATGTTTCTGAGCTAAATATCTTGATGTGTGACTTTCCTTACCATGTAGGACATTCACATTTGATAGCCTTTCTCCTGGGACTGACTTTTCAATTAGTGTTACGACTATCAAGGGGCCGAAGAGAAGCCATCCTACTGTCCTCACGGTTAGCACTTGTAAGTTCATTTTATATTTAATTAACTTTTCATGGGCAAAATTAAGGGAAATAGCTGTGTTTAAAGCCAATATGTAATTTAAAATGAATGAATTTGGAAGTGGTTTATGACATGCTTGAAGAGAAGGAGCACTGTATTTACATGGAGAAAGTCTGAGTTATATTCCTGCCTTTATTGCTTATTAGTTATGGGACCTTGGGCAAAACTATTACATTCTCACTTAGAAAATGAGAATAATTATTTCTGCCTAGCTGTAAAATCTTGTTAGTAAGTGAAACTTAAAGTTCTCAGTTGAGGTTCAAAGAACTCTGAAACCCTAGGGCACTGTCATTATTAAATACTCAGTATGTTTCTAATATTTTGACTGTATAACATTTTATGAAAAACAAAAAGTCCCTTGGAATATGATAAAAATAAATGGTACTATGTTCTCAATTGCATTATCTGGGCTCAATTTGCCTCTTTTGACCTCATTAGCATCACTGACATGTCTGAGCATACTTAGACATTCCAAAGAGCGCTGCCACTTGTGGGCCGTAGTTGTATGCATGTTGCTCCAGTGCCAGTGAACGCGGGCTGGGAGAGGAGGCTTAATTTCAGAATTTGCGTGCAGAGGAAGGGAAAGCCCTGGGAAATGCAGCAAGAGTCAAATCAATTCCTGGAAAAGAAACTAAAAAATTTGAGCCCTTGTATATCAACATGGTCTTATTTGCTTAAGTTAATACTTTGTTTGGGTCTCCCCAGATTACCTAAAATGTGGGTTAAGACTCAGAGGTGGTCATAACTCATTATTTAAGGTAAGATTTAACTCAGGTATCTAACTCTACAACTGATATGACACTGCTGCCTCTCATTACGACCATCCTGATAAAAAACATCAGAAATAGCCCTGGCTGGTGTAGCTTAGTGGATTAAGCGCGGGCCTGTGAACCAAGAGATCACGGTTCGATTCCCAGTCAGGGCACATGCCTGGGTTGCAGGCCAGTTCCCAGCAGGGAATGCACAGGAAGCAACCATACATTGATATTTCTCTCCCTCTCTCCTTCCCTTCTCCCTGAAGATAAATAAATAAAATCTTTAAAAAAAAACATCAGAAATAGATGGGAAATGGCTTCATTTTTTTAAATGATAGCTCATTATTTTATATCAGTGAAAGCTGCTTAGATTGGAGTTGTGTTGTTCTAGTTGTCGCCATCATCATTGTCATCATTGTCATTGTTGTTAATTTGACCTTGCTTGCTCTTTGTCAGAAACCTTGCTAAGCCTATGTCGTGATTTATATCATTTAATTTTCAATGATAACCTTTATCCTGTCAATCATACTAGATGCATATTTTTTATATTTTTTAAAAATGAGGAAACTGAGGATTAGAAAATTTCCGTAGCTTATACAAGTTGACAGAGATTTGAATCCACGTTTCCTCGACATCAGATTTTGTCCTCATAACCACTCTGCTTCAGCAGAGGAGCCTCTGTGTTATAGGAAGGACTGACTCTCTCCATTCTTGGCTCTGTGACTTTCTACAGAGCATCATTCTATGTGGATCTCAAGTTCCTCATTTCTCCACTGGGTTTAAGAATATTTTCTATATTTTTAGAGGTTGTTGCTTTGGCTTTTTTTTCTCAGACAAGGTTGGAAATCTTTATTTTCATATTTCCCACTTTATAATTTCCTTTGTGTCTTGTACCATATATAATGTTAGACTGTATAATTTTATTGTACCTCTCTTTCTTTGAAACCACCTCAAATCCATTTAGAGGTAGATGAAATATTTAAAAGGGTAGAAAATAGAGCTAAAATATGTTAAGAGAATGTGGGGGAATAATAAATTAATTATAATAGGAAGGAAATATGCATCATAGAACATGGAATAAAAAAGATTGTTAATCAGTAAGGCACATTTAATTCTGAGCTGAATTCCAATAAACTTAAACCAGTATATAAGTAGGAACAAAAATATCATGCAAAATTTGAATTTAGAGATGAAATTATTCCAATAAAATGTATTACATTTTTTCCAGTTAAGGAAAGCAATACAACATTTCAATTTGAAATATAAATTAGAAGTAGAGACATGTTACTAATAGAAAAATAAGTTTCTAGAAACTTCTCAGATTAAGATGCTTAAAGGAAAAAGGAATTTGTGAACTGAAGAAAGGAAAATAGGTGTATCTCTTATTTTGTGCAATACCATAAAATTTGAAGTAAAATATACCAATTGTAATAACTATATACTGAATTATGCTATGAGAAAATAAATGTCAATACCCATAGTTCATATAATTTTACTGTGGAAACAGGATTTCTAGAAAATTCTTTTTCTCCTTCCATTGCAGATATGAAGAGAATGAGGCTCAGGGTAAATAGCTTGCACAAGATCACACGGTGCTAAAACCGACTAGACAAACCTAAGTATCTTGTCCTCTCTGTCACAGTGTGATATCAAAGCTTATCAGTCCAGTGTAGATAACATAATGTTAGAACTTTTTTAAAAAGATATCATTTCTGTGTCTTATTTCATCGCCCTAGATCCAGACCCACCATCTGATTTGCTGATTTTTGGGGTGGAAGAAAACACAATATATCTGTCTTGGAAACTCCCACAAGGAGGCTTTGAAAAGTTTCAGGTAAAGAGCAGTGCTACTGTCATACAACCTAGATGTTTACTAAGATCATGATATTACTCCTTCTGTTTGTGCCTCATTTTACATTAATGGTTTTAGAAATCATAGTACCACTCCTTAAATGTAAGATTTTCCTCCAAAGCAATTCTTCTATTCACTGCATTAAAACTATAAAGTTGTCATGGTGTTCAAATTTTAGTAAAAGCTGATACTTGACTTTATATTTTTTAATTTTTTATTGCTTATGTTATTACAGTTGTCCCAATTTCCCCCCCTTTGCCCTTCCTTCCAGCCCACTGCCCTCTCCCACAGTCCATCCCCCTTGTTCATGACAATGGGTGATACATGTATGTTCTTTGTCTAATCCCTTCACCTTATTTCAACCCATCCCCACTTCCTCCATTCCCTCTTATAGCTGTCAGTCTGTTCCAGGTTTCTGTGCCTCTGATTCTATTTTGCTCACTTGTTTATTTTGTTCATTAGATTCCAGTTATAAGTGAGATCATTTGGTGTTTGTCTTTCATTGACTGGCCTATTCAATTAGCATAATAGTCTCCATTTCCATCCATGCTGTCACAAAAAGCAGGAATTCCTTCTTTTTTTTACTGCCATTTAGTGTTCCATTGTGAAAATGTACCACAGCTTTTTTATCCACTCACATACTGATGGGCACTTAGGCTGTTTCCAAATGTTGGCTATTTTAAATAATGCTGCTATGAACATGGGGTGCATATATTCTTTTGAATCAGTATTTTGGGATTCTTTGTATGTATCCCCAGAAGTGGAATTGCTGGGTCAAAAGGCAGTTCCATTTTTAATTTTGTGAGAAAACTCCATACTGTTTTCCAGTCTGCATTCCCACCAATAGTGTACTAGGGTTCCCTTTTCTTCACATCCTTACCAATACTTGTTGTTGGTTGATTTACTGATGATAGCCATTTTGGCAGGTGTGAGGTGATACCTCATTGTAGTTTTGATTGGCATCTCTCTGATGACTTGACATTAAATGAGTTTGGATTTTCAGTGGAGATAGATGTGTGCATACATAGTACCAAAAGGTGAATAAAGGCATGATGGTGCTGGAGGATAATGCCTCTGTGATAGCACTGGCCAGAATAGCAATTCCAGCAGTTAAAGCTGGTGATGCGCCACAGGCTCCCTTTCAGCTCCATCCTACAGATTTAGTTCAGAGTGGAGACCTCCAACCCAGAAGGGATAAGAGTAGCTATACATATAAGATACTTTTCAACAATGTCTATAAGGTAAATGTCTACATTTTCATTACTTTATTTTTAACTATGTAACCTGGCATCATGTAAGGATTTCTTGTACATACCTGTATGGTTTGTATAGATAATAAGTTTCCAGGGACAGCACTATTGCTTTGTATTCTGTGGGGGCAAACAACTATTCCATACTGTAATTGTGGTAGAAAATGACAATTTTAATTGTAAATAACAGAAAACAACCTGGAATAGTTTAAGCAATAAAGAAAATTGTGTTGTGGTAATACAAGTGTGCCTCATGGAAACCAAGGAAAAGAATAAAACTAGGGCCCTGGCTGGCGTAGCTCAGTGGATTGAGCATGGGCTGCAAACCAAAGGATCACAGGTTCAGTTCCCAGTCAGGGCACATGCCTGGGTTGCAGGCCAGGTCCCCAGTGGGGGCCATGTGAGAGGCAACCACACATTGATGCTTCTCTCTCTCTTTCTCCCTCCCTTCCCATCTCTAAAAATAAATAAGTAAAATCTTTAATAAAAATTTAAAAAAAAGAATAAAACCAGGTACTGGGAAGAAATGAAATCAGATATTTTAAGCCCATTGAGACTCCAGGGATTATTTTCTATTCCTTATATTCATCCACCTTGGTTTTTTTTGTTTTATGTTTCCTGGTGACTGGCTTTCTCTGTTAAGCAATCCATGCAGTGAGTGGAGGAGTGCCATACACAATTTTCAAGTACAAATGGTACGTCACCAGCCACAGAGAACAGATTCACTCTAGATTCCTAAGGAAGGGATTGTGATTATTCCAACTTGAATGAGACACCCAGTTCAGTTCTCATCAACAGTGGTTGTAGGTTTCATCTCATATTAAAATGGTAACAACAGGTCTGTGTATGATAGAGAGTATAAAGAAAATCATTAAAATTTGGGCAGATATGACAAAAGGTGTTTCCTATAAATAAAAAGTAACTTAAAATTTAATAATTTATAGAATTGATGCAATCTGAAAGGAAGCAGAACAATAAAATTACCAGACACTTGAAATAAATTAATCAGTACATCTGGGTTTTATATTTGAATATCAGTTTCTTAACAATAAGAGAAGGTAATGGGCATTAAATGACTGATGAACAAATCCACCTTTATTTACAGTATCATCTACTGAGACAAGAGGGATGTGGTATGCAGAATAATAGCCTTCCAAATATCTACAGCCTAATTCCCAGAACCTGGACTATAATATCATAAGGCAAAGAGAAATTAAGGTAGCAGATGGCATTACATTTGCTAATTAATAGGTTTTAAAATAGGTAGATTATCATTCACCTGGGTGTTTCAGTGTAATGAGAAGGATCATAGATGTGGAAGAGTAATCTGTGTGGTAGAGAGGGACGGAGACCGTAAGCCACAGAGTGTAGATGGTGTCTAGAAGCTGGGAAAAGTATTTTTGTGGGTGGGTGTTGAGATATTATTGTCAATGTTTTCTGATTAACATATTAAAAAGATATATCTTAGGAATTTAGACAGATGAAATGGTAAGAATTTTGAATGTCTCTGATAATTTTAATATTCTAGGCCAGCTCTAAATCACAATTTGACAGTAGTTAATTAATGATTCAACTTTTTAACAAGCAACCGCTAAGGAAAAAGACCATGCTGCTGAATAAATTAAGAGAAATTTGATTAAGATATGATATTTAAGGGAATCAAATATATCATTCTGTTATCTCCTGAGGCTAGCTAGAACTAACTCCTGCTATAAAATTTCTACTTCCTGCTTGAACAAGAGTGCATGCCATGGGCTGCCAGTATTTTACAGTTTCATTGGTGTTCAAATAATGATAGTTAGAGCATTAGTGACTTGTGTACTTAAAATACTTTAATCTGTTTAGACCACCGGGCTTTAGCTTCCATTTGGTTCCTTCACAGTGGAAATAAACTGTCTACCAGTATGTTGATATAAGACATTTGTGGCTTCTGGTCAAGACAGCAGCATAAGTAAATGCAGTACTTGAATCCTCCCACAACCACATCCAAATTACAACTAAACTACATAAAACATCATTCAGAGCCATCTGGAATCTAGATGAACAGAAGTCCTGTAACTAAAGGATGGAAAGAAGAAGCCATGCAGAGACTGATAGGTGGGACAGAGATACAGAACACTTTGGTCCCACACCTACATGGGGTAGTTAAAAAACTGGACGGATATCTTGGCTTCATAGGTCTCCTCTGCGGAGTGATGTGACCCAGTCCTACACTAGGCCCCACAGCTCAGGTTTCCAGTTCTGGGAAGAGAAATCCCCAAAACTTCTGGCCGAAAAAACCAGTGGGGATTATAGTTGAATGAGATGGAGGGCTTCTGGAGCCCCAGGCAGTTCCTCTTACAGAGCCTGCATGGACTTACTTGGACTCACTTGCTCTGACCTCCAGTGCTGGGGCACCAGGGACATATAAGGAGGAACTGAGTTGTCTGACTTCAAAGAAATGGCTGGAGTGGCAGCTTTTTCCCAGATGGAGGTGCCGGTAGTGACCATTGTTCCTTTGCTGAGACCTCCCCCACAAAGCCAGTAGATTATCATATCTGAATCTCTATCAACCTGGCTAACACTGTTCAGCCTGCCCTATGCTTCCCTGAGACCCTGTCCCACCTAATTCGCAGGCCCACCTAAGCTGTTTATAGTGGCTTTTACACACAAATGACCTATCATAGCTCATGATGCATACTTTCCTAAAATTTCTCAAAGGTTCACAAATCCCAAACAAGTAGCATCTGGCCTCAGTGAGTCCTGCACCTCTTGCTAAATGGCCCCAGGCCTGACACTAACAGCGGCCAGCACTAACAGCTTGGCCTCTCCCAGGCACCTCCAAGCCTAACACAAGTAGCAGCCATCTGAAGATTGCTTTGTAGCTCATGCTGAGTAGCCCTGAGCAGGGCACAGGTGGCATCTGATCTTGGCTTGCAAGTCTTGGGAGGCATCAGAGCCAGCACACCCAGTAGACAGCTTCAGACCATGCCAAAGTACCACCCAAACACCTCCACGATTAACACACTCAAGGGAAAGACTCAGAGGGCACCAGAGACCCACTGAAATAAGTCCTGCTTTGTGCAGTTGGCCCCTCTGCAACAGCTTCCCTGAAGTGGTCACTGCCATTCTTTGCAGTTGATTGACCTGGAGATAAGTCACTCCCATTGATAGCAGTGGCACTGACAGCAGCTACCTACAATAGGAGGCTGTACACAGTTTATTGTGAGGGTAGGGTGGGATACACCTGGAGTGCTGGCTGAAGTGACCTGAGAGGTTGAGCCACTGGGCCCTACAGGACACCTATTACCTAAGACCAGACTACCAGGAAATAGAGCAGCTTTACCTAGTATATAAGAAACAAACACAGGGAGGTAGCCAAAATGAGGAGACAAAGAAACATGTCCCAAATGAAAGAAAAGAACAAAACTCCAGAAAATAAGCTAAACAAAATGGAAACAAGCAATCTACCAGATGCTGAATTCATGACAGGCTAATGTCATAACACTGGGTGCTCAGTGAACTTAGGGGAAAGTAGATGAACTTAGTGAGAACTTCAACAAAGGGATAGTAAACATAAAAATGGAGAGAGAAAACACTAAAAAGAACCCATCAGAAATGCAGAATACACTAACTAAAATGAAGAATACATCACAAGGAGTCAACAATGGAGTAGATGAAGCAGAGGATCAAACCAACAATTTGGAAGGTAAGGAAGCATAAAATATCCAATAAGAACAGCAAAAGGAAGAAAGAATCCAAAAAAAAAATGGGGACAGTCTAAGGAGCCTTTGGGACAACTTCAAGCATACCAACATTTGCATCATGGGGATGCTGGAAGGGGAAGAGAGAGCAAGGAATTGAAGACTTATTTGAAAAAAAAAATGACTGAAAACTTCCCTAATCTGGTGAAGGAAATAGACATACAATCCCATGAAGTGAAGAGATTTCCAAAAAAGATGAACTTCAAGAGGTCAATATCAAGACATATCATAATTAAAATGTCAAAAGTTCAAGACAAAAAGAGAATCTAAAAGCAGCAAGAGAAATGCAGTTAGTTACCTACAAGAGAGTTTCCATAAGACTGTCAGCTGATTTCTTGACAGAAACTTTGAAGGCCAGGAGGGATTGGTATACAATATTCAATATGATGAAAAGCAAGGATCTACAACCAAGATTACTCTACCAAGAAAAGCTATTATTTAGAATAAAAGCACAGATAAAGAGCTTTTAAGACAAAAAGGAGTTCATCATCACCACAGTATTACAAGAACTGTTAGTGTCTTCTTGAAGAAAATGATGGAGAAGAAGGAGAAGGAGGAGGAGGAGGACTAGGAGGAGGAGAAGAAGAGATAAAAATCTGAATAATAAAATTGCTGTAATATATATCTATCATCCATATGTTCATTGCATCATTATTTACAATAGCCAAGATATTGGAAGTAATCTATGCCCATCAACAGATAATTGGATAAAGAACTGGTGTGTGTATACAATGGAAAATGGAATATGACTCCACTATAAAGAAGACTGTCGTTGCCATCTGAAGCAACATGGATGAACCTAGAGGGTATTGTGCTGAGGGAAGTAGATGAGACAGAGAAAGAAAAACTGCCATATAATTTCACTTAAGTATGGAATATAAAAACCAAAATAAATGAACAAGCTGACCAGAAACAGACTCAGATATGCAGAGAACATTTTGATGGTTGTCAGATGAAAGGAGATTTGGGGGTATAGGTGAAAAAGGTAGAGGAATTTAGAAGTACAGATTGGCAGTTACAGAACAGAATAGTCATGGGGATGTAAGTACAGCACAGGAAACATAGTCAATAATATTGTAATAACTATGTATGATGTCAGATGGGTACTAGATCTGTCAAGGTGATCACTTCATAAGTTA
The DNA here is from genome assembly GCA_028533065.1 of Trachops cirrhosus. Classification (NCBI taxonomy): domain Eukaryota; kingdom Metazoa; phylum Chordata; class Mammalia; order Chiroptera; family Phyllostomidae; genus Trachops; species Trachops cirrhosus. Next base: position 65,408,034 of record CM052539.1, on the reverse strand, counting down.
TATAAATGTCTAATCACTGGGTTGTATACCTGAAACTAATATAATATTATACATTAATTATAATGGGAAGATTTTGAAAAATACTTTAAAATTGCATATATATTACTCACTAACTTAATTTTTAAATATTTAAATAATTTCATAGTATAATTTATTATTAATATTAATTATTAAATAATATTATACATAGAAAGACATTTTTATAGATCTATGTGTAAGACTTGTGTAAAGTGTAAAGGCTTCTGTGGCTCTCCACTGTCTACCTAATGTTATGTCTGCTACTTACTGTGATCTTTAGAACCAACGAGTGACTCTAACAGTGTCTCAGACCCCGGCTGGTGGGGTCCACAGAGTTGTAGCTGAAACAAAAGAAATTCACACGGACTACTGAATCCTGTGGAGAAAAAGGGCAGGCGGCTTCTCTCTCAAGAGGAACAAAAGCCTTGGCCCTTGCTTCCATGAGCTTTTATTGTCTTTCTGGGCACATTACATGAAGGTCCTTATTTACTATGCACAGGTTGGCTTTAGGTGGTTATCTTTTACAGAAAACAAAGCAGATGCTGCTGCTAATCACATTACAGAAGAGGAATATTTGCAAATGAAAAGGGAAAAGCAGTTGAACCGGTTGCACTCATCCTTGGAAGGTTTAGCATGGATTTTAGGAAGTTACTTTGCAGTAAACATTTGCTGCCTCAATTCAGGGTGAGGGTTTTAGCAAAAGCAAGTCTCATAGCAGTCTAGGTACAGTGCAGGTGTGATTCCCCACAGGATAACCTATCCATGGGTGTGGGTCCTGTGCATCTCCGAGTGGGAGCTGGGCCCACACCATGCAGAACGGTCTCCTATACAACAGCCTCTCTCATCATCTATTTTCCATATACCTCATGTTTCAACTGAATTGTATTATCCTCTATCATATATTTTTTGTTTTCTGGACTCTATTCTTTGGTCATATTGTTCTTTTTGCCAGACTACATTTTTGCCATGTTTTTCCTTGACACTTCTTTAAGATCTTGTTCAGATATCATCCCTCCACAAAAATTCCCTTAACATCATTTATCAGCTTCCCATACTAGAACATTTAGTGTTGTCCCTTGGCTGCTGTCTTTCCTTCATGTCTATATGTACTTTTTCATTGAACTGTAATGATTCTAACTTAGAATTATTGTAAAAATCTCTCCCTTCCTTTCCATCTCCATTTTACATGCCTCGGTTCAGATCCTTACCATTGTTACTGGTTCTGTCTTTCCCAAAGGATCAAGCTGACCTTCAGAACAATTCTAAATCTGTTGAACCATCACCTCATTATCTTTTTCTGCACTCATCTTAAATTCCAGACTCATATTGTAAATGCATTAAACATTTTACCTCTTTCTTTGATAGTACATACTTCTTTGAGATTTAAATATCTGTGTAGTTTTTTTCCTCCCTGAAATGATCAGGTATGTATTCTTTACTCTGACCATTTTCTTGGAGGGGGAGATGTCTTCCCCAGCTGTTTCTAAAAATAGTTACTTTCTTCTCTGACCCACACAACTTTATTTGTCATAGCATTTATACAATGCACTCATTTTGATGTGTGCTCAGAAACAGACATCACAACACATTAGGTTTCCACAATACACTGAAGATTCCTAGAAAGGGGCAGGCTCACGTAGGGGTGCAGTACAAAGGGAAGCAAATAGAAGGCAAGAAGGGTTGGCTCCCAGATTTTACTGTAGATAGAGGTGGAGCTGGTATAGGGGCTTCCTGGAAGAACTAGAGGCCATGCTGTTTGAAAATTTCCTTGAGCTTAGAGGCACAGGGAGGTAGGTCCTTCTTATCTTGGTTCTGTAGATATTGGGTAGGATGGGAAAAGGAGCAGGGATCTAAAAGTTGTCAACAGTCAAACATGAAAAAAATTGAGTCAGCTTTTTTATTATAATGCTGCAATTATCTATAGTTTAAGGTTAGAAGAAATAAGGTGAAGGGGAGTTTTTTGTTTCTAGTTTGTTTTTTAAAAGATGAGGGCATTATGTATGCCTTCAGGTTGAGTTGAAAGCTTCCTAAAACAGAAACAATTTCATTGTCAACAAATTCAACACTCAGTATTCAGAAATCCTATGCCTTCAACAACATTCTTGTCTTCTCAATGCTTGCTTATAGTGTAGAAGAACTGCGGGTATGAAAATGATAGTTACTAGACCAACATCTCTATAAAGGTTGGACAGGGTAAGATCAAGCTCCCAAATCCTCTAAAATGAAAGGAAGGAGGGTGCCATGTGTTAAGGTCTGCTTGATTAGCCAAGGAAAATGCCTTAAATAAATCTTAAGTCATCAAGTATTGTCAGTTCCACTACTGAAATATAATTTCCATTCAGCTCTTAATGGGTCCTCAGAAAACCATAGCATCTAAAAGTTCTCTATCGAATGTCAAATAATAAAGTCTGTGTGGCATTCAAGGTCATCAAAGTCTATGTCACAGAGAACCTAAGAACACAAGTATCACATTTCTTATGAGATTATGATATCAACTTCAATTTTTATTTTTACTTTTTTGCTGAAGAAGAATTAAGCTCTTAGTGATATATTTATGCAAAATATTCTGGTAATAAATCTTGTAATAGGATTTCTTTACACAGTAGAAATACTTACTTTGTTTTGCCCAGCACTGAGAGTTCAAAAGATAGGGAACATGTATTAGTATGGACAAACTGTGAAATTCATTTAAACACCAAATATTTGTTCTAGTTAGTAATCCTCTGAAAGTATTAAATTGCTGACTTTCTTTTTCATGAGCATTGCGAGTGCAAAACTATATTTTTAAATAGAACCTCAGAACTGTAATGGAACTGAAGGTATAATCTATTCCAAGCATAAAAATAAATATTAGCTTGCATATTTAAGACCTAAGATAATTCACTGTGAACTTAGAAAAGATCAAATACTTGACATAGAACATTTATGGAAGTTTGCCATTTCCTTTTGTACACATTTAACTATTTGTTATGAATTCTGAGTGAAGTCATAGGCCAGTGCTGTCCAGTAGAAATCTAATGTGAACCACAAGTGAAAGTCATATGTGTAACTTTAAATTTTCTAATAGTAAAAAAGTAAAAAGAAACAAGGGAAATTAATTTCAGTAATTTCATGTACCTCAATACATACAAAATATTAACATGTAAACAATATGTAAATTATTAATGAGATATTTTATGTTATTTTTTATACTACCTTAAAAATCTAGTGTCTGAGGCCCTGGTTGGGTGGCTCAGTTAGTCCGAGTGTTGTCCCAATATGCCAAGGTTGTGAATTCGATCCCTGACCAGGGCACATACAAGAATCACCTAATGGTGTCCTGGCTGGTGTGGTTCAGTAGACTGAGCGGGCCTGTGAACAGAAAGGTCACTGGTTCAATTCCCCTGTCAGGGCACAAGCCTGAGTTGCAGGCCAGGTCCCAGGTTGGGTGCTTTCGAGAGGCAACCAATTGATGTTTCTCTCACACATCGATGTTTCATTCCCTCTCTTTTTCCCTTCCTTCCCTTCTGTTTCTTAACAAACAATCAACCAATGAATGCATAACTAAGTGGAACAACAAATCAATATTTCTTTCTTTGTCTTTCTATCTCTCTTCCTTCCTCTCTCTCCCTAAAATCAATCAATCAAAAAAATCTAGTGTCTGTTTTATACTTTTAAAAAGTCTCAATTCAGACTAGAAACATTTGAAGTACTCAATAGCCACACGTGACAAGCGCAGTTACAGTGAGTGATTGTTGTCACCGGGATTTAAAAATAAGTGGAAGATGGCAAAAATGGATGCAAAGTGCCCAGCCTAAATCCTACATCTTTCCTGAAGCCTTCTCTGATCTTATCAGTAGAGAATAACATTTCCTTGCACAAAGCTGTTATGAAATTTCTGTTTAAGCGTTTCTGCTATTTTCAACATGCTGTCGTGTAATGCTATTGTTGATGTACATGTGCTAACATCACCATTTCCTAGAGGAACCTTTTAGCTCTCCTTGGGAGTAAACTTTCAAAGTTACTATGTGTGGAATAAAGCATCACTTCCTTTTATATGTCCATAGTTTCTATCTTCTAAACCTCATGTGCCAGCCTTTTAATATGATGCAACTTTGTTATTTGTGCCTGTGTTCAATTATTCTGTGATTTTACAAGGTGTGGTAGGCAGTATGTTGGAACCGAAGGATCAAGGCCCTGAAATTTCTTGCTTTGAATCACAACTTCATCTGTACGGTGAGAGCTTGGGCAAATTTTTATACTCCATGGTCCTGTTTTGTCATGTGTTAATGAAGATTATTTTTATCTCATGGAATTGTTGAGGGAATTCAATGATACAATGCTTGGCAACTGCTCTGCCCTCTGAGGGCAGGCCTTTTGTCTGCTTTGCTTACCTTTTGGTACCATTACCGAGACCAGTATCTATATGGCCAGCGTCAATAAGTATTTTTATGAGTGAATGATTGAATCACTAAGTTTTCACTTTTACATTTCACAATTCAAGAAGCTCAATTTTAATGTGAATCTCTCTTTACCCTCTCCCATGTCACACAGCCATCAGAACTGTCTTTCTTAAAAGTAAAAGTAAATGTATCATATTTGTGCTTCAGAGGTTTCTTACCATAGCTTACAAGGCTCTACCTGTTCCTTGTGATCACCCCTGTCTTTCCGGCATCTCCCACCTCAGGAAAGGACACAGTGCTGCAGTCACCTGCTTGGTTATGTTTGATTCTTCCCATTTGCTCATCCCTCAATTCATCAGCTTGTTAGTTCTGCCACTTCTACCTCTAAAATAGACTCTTATTATGTCTACTTGCCTCCATCCCCACTCTACCACTCTTGTCCTAGGCACTGTCATTTCTTACTGAGACCAACAGCCTAGGTGACAGATAACAACCTCTCACCTCCTGACTGGTCTGTTTCCATTCTTGAGTACCTTACAATCCAGTTTTCACATAAGAGCCAGAGAGAACTATTAAAAGCATGGTGTCCCTCATTGGTTTAGCACCCTCCATAGATTTGCATTGCTTTTCAAACAAAATCTAAACTTCTTGCCATGGTCTCTAAGACCTCGCCTGATTGGACATTCACCTACATGTCCTGCCTACTCAGTTACCATGTTGAGACCATATTTGGCTTTTTCTGTTACTCAAGCACATCTCCATTGCAAGGCTTTTGTGCTTAACAGTCAATCTGCATGAATATCTTGCCTCCAGTTTTGTTAACTTTTTCTTGTCATTGACTTTAATGCTCAAATATCATCTCCTCATAATCTCCCCTGATTACTAAATCTAAATAAAACTACTCTTTTTGTTCACTCACAGTGTTGCTGATTTGTCTCATTCATTCATTTATTGAGTTGCTAATTGTTAAATGCTACCAGTAGAAATGTAATTTCCTGCAATCAGAAACCTTTTCTATTTTATTTACTTCAATAAACCTTTGCTATCTTATTTACATGTAAAAATGCAGGCCCTATAATAAATGCTCTATAAACATTTGCTGAATAAATAAAATTTTACATACCAGTGTTCCCACATATTATTGGGGTAATGATGGAGGAAGACATCAATACTGGACATAGTTATCAGGAAAAGATGGAACTTGAGATAAACTTTTAGTAGTGGGTGAGATTCAGACTCATGGAAGAGAGGAGAGGACGTTCTGCACTAGCAAGGTCACCAAGTCAGGGGTGAGTGTTCTACCTGTTGTTTGTAAATGTCATTCAGTAATAAGGACATCTTTAATAATTAATCATTCATGAAAAATTCTGTCCTTCTAGAATGATTCAATTCATTCTTATATTCAGTGTAGAGATTCTCCAGTGAAAAATCTAAGCATTTTAAATATTAATTATAAGAGATCCTCATTTTTATCTTTGTCTCTCTATCTGCCCTGATTCACATAATTCAAAGCAAATGCCCATAGGAATGTCTTTTTATGGGGTTAACTGAGGCCATAAAATTATTTGTTGCTGAATAAAATATATAAGTATAAGCTTACTTTTTACTATATAAATTAACATTTCTTTCAGTGATTGTAAATTATTCAGCCATTATTAAGTGAAACTTATTTTAAGAGATCATGTTAATCTTTAGGATTCATATTATTTTTATTAACTATATTACATTACTAATGGTTATCTTAGTCTTACTAAAGCAGTGAGATTATTTGTTAAATTTTAATGAATTAAGCAACAGTATCCTGGTTGCTTAGCAAAGTGTACTTGCATAATTGGGATCATTTTCCTCATCATTTAAAATTAATCATCTTCAAATTGTGCTTAAAAGTAGAAGTAAAGCATGAACTAAGTTTTCATCCATTGATTTCTATTAAGCATGTATAGTCAACACACTGGGAAACAAACCTCTATTTTTCAAATTGCATTTTAAAAAATTTAAATATTTTTCATCTTTAGATGACTACACTTCCTTTTCCTTCTACCCCTACATTGGTGTCTTAATGTGACTCTTTTTTATTGTATTTTTTCCATTACCACTTAGTCCCCTTATACCCTTCTTCCCTGTGTAATCACCACACTGTTGTCCACGTTCATGAGTCCTTGTTCCTTTTTTCTTTATCCCTCCATTAATATAGCTCTTTTATATGTCTGAATTTACTACTCTATTAAGACATTATTTTTACTATTACAATGTACTTTCTCCTACCTTCCCTTTTCAGACCAGAAGTACTTAGCATTCTACTCACTCCTCCTATCTTTTCATATGCCAGATAAACAAAGGAATTGTCAGTGACACCTTATAAGTCAGTAAGCAATGATACTCGTCTGGACCTCATGATTATCTTCCTCCAGTAACAGAACACTCTTCCCACAGGATGGTGAACATGTCTGTTTAGAAAATTTGACTCTATCACATAATGTTTTTAAAAACATAGTAAAGTTAAAATAATTTAAAAAATTCATGTGATTACTTTCATTTTGAAATATCTTTCTATTTTATAACATGAAATATAGAGTGAAGAAGAGTAAAAATTGTTACTATAAGTAGCCTTTAATGAATAAAAACATCTCCAAGGAATTGGAACTATCAGACTGCTGCACTGGAAGTTTCTAAATGCAATGCCAATTCTAAAAGCTTTAATGAATAATTGATTGGCTCAGGTTATGATAAAAGATGGATTGGCATGGAGTGTGACACTTGTCATCCATTCATTTATCAAAAAATTGAAGCTGCTTCTTTAATCTAGGTGCCTGGTTTTGTTCTCTCCCTTGCTGGTTTTGCCTACTCCTCTGACTGATGCTGATTGGCTCCCAATGACATCTGTTTCACTGTTCTCTCTCCTGGGTCACATGCCTAAGTTCTCTAGAGGTCCCTGGGGGTTGTCTCCACTGCCCACTTCCTTGGCATGCTAGACTAGCTCTACCTTTTATAACCCCTCTCAGCTCTTCTCTCTGGTATTATATCCTGCTGTTTTTGCTGCTAGGGTCTGTTTGCACAGAGGCCAGCCTTCCTGGGTTGGGTACAGGTAAGATAGCTCAAGCCTGACCTCTTTTTCTCTGGTCATACATGACCATGGGAGACTCTGGCATCTTTGCCAGGTTTAAGGTGGGTATATGGTACTTCTGGTCGAGATGGAGGTGTAGGTAGACACACTTTGCCTCCTCGCACAACCAAAAGGACAACAAATTTAAAAACAAAAATAACTAGAATGGCCAGAAAATCGAACTATATGGAAGTCCGACAACCAAAGAATTAAAGAAGAAATATTCATCCAGAATGGTAGGAGGGGTGGAGACAGGCAGCTGGAACAGAGAGGATAAGCAGCAAGGCAACAGGTGGAGGACTGGGGGTTCCCACATTTGTTTGTGGATAAACCAGGAGGAAAACTGGGGAGTGAGACAGACCGCACAACCCAGGGTTCTAGTGTGGGGAAATAAAGTCTCAAAGCCTCTGACTGAAAAAGCCTGTGAGGGTTGTGGCAGCGGAAGGAACTCCCAGCCTCAAATGTGAGTTCGTTGGAAAGACCCACAGGGTCCTAGAATGTACATAAACCAACCCATCCAGGAATCAGCACCAGAAGGGCTCAGTTTGCTTGTGGGTAGGGGGGGAAGTGAGTGAAAAATCAGCCCAGAGCCCAGCAAATGGCATTGTTCCTGCCAGACCCCTCCCAACAATGCAGCCAAGCGCGTTGCCCCACCTTGGTGAATACCTAAGGCTCCTCCCCTTACAATGTAACAACTGTGCTGAGACAAAAAATATATGGCCCAAATGAAAGAATAGATCAAAGTTCCAGAAAAAATACAGCTAAGCAATGAAGAGATAGACAACCTATTAGATGCACAGTTCAAAACACTGGTAATCAGGATGCTCACAGAAATGGTTGAGTATTGTCACAAAATAGAGGAAACAGTGATGGCTATGCAAAGTGAAGTAAAGGAAAATATGTATGGAACCAACAGAGAAGGGAAGGAACCTAGGACTTAAATCAAAATTTGGAGCAGAAGGAAGAAATAAACATTCAACCTGAACAGAATGAAGAAATAAGAATTCAGGAAAATAAGGAGAGGCTTAGGAACATCTGGGACAACTTTAATGTTCCAACATCCGTATCATAGGGGTGCCAGAAGAAGAGGAAGAGTAAGAAATTGAAAACTTATTTGAAAAAATAACAAAGGAGAACTTCCCTAATCTGGCAAAGAAAATAGACTCTCAGGAAGTCCAGGAAGCTCAGAGAGTCCCAAAGAAGTTGGACCCAAGGAAGCACACACCAAGGCACATCATAATTACATTAGCCAAGATTAAAGAGAAGGAAAGAATCTTAAAAACAGCAAGAGAAAAGGAGATAGTTACCTACAAAGGAGTTCCCATAAGACTGTCAGCTCATTTCCCAAAAGAGACCTTATAGCCAAGAAAGGGCTGGAAAGAAGTATTTGAAGTCATGAAAGGCAAAGCTATTATTTAGAGTGGAAGGGCAGATAAAGTGCTTCCCAGATAAGGTCAAGATAAAGAAGTTCATCATTAGCAAACTCTTATTATATGAAATCTTAAAGGGACTTAGCTAAGAAAAAGCAGATCAAAACTATGAACAGTAAAATGACAACAAACTCACAACTACCAACAACTGAACCTAAAAAAAAACAAAAACAAATAAAAACTAAGCAAACAACTAGAACAGGAACAGAAACACAGAAATGGAGATCCCCTGGAGGGTTATCAGCAGGCAGGGGCAGGAGGAGCAGAAGAATGGGGGAAAGGTACAGGGAATAAGAAGCATAAATGGTAGGTACAAAATAGACAGGGGGAGATTAAGAATAGTATGGGAAACAGAGAAGCCAAAGAACTTATATGTGCAACCCATGGATGTGAACTAAGGGTGGGGGAATGCTGGTGGAGGGTGGGGAATGCTGGTGGGGTTGGGGACTGCTGGTGGGAGAGTGGGTGCAGGGCAGAGGGGAATAAAGGGGAGAAAAAATGGGACAATTGTAATAGCATAATCAGTGAAATATATATTTTTAAAAAGGTGGACATACAATATTCTACAGCTCTTTTTTGTGCTCTGCTCTCTCTTTCCAATAATCTTTTTCTGTGATCAACTAGCACATGAGCAAAAAGCCTGATGCCTAAGTATGTGACATATTAAGAAGTGTTATTTTCTCTAATGGGCACCCTCAGTTTATGGTGGCCCTCCTCATTTAGCTAGAGTGTGGAGTGCAGGCAGAAGCCCTACTTCCCACCTCTTGCATGGCCAGGAAAAGTTGTACTATTGTCCACTGGGCCAGAAACTCAGGACTTCAGTAGGTCCTGCTTTCTCCTCCTCCTGTCTTCTGCTTACATGGAGTTGGTAGAGTGGGCATGCAGCTTTCCATATTATTTTTTGCTTTCAGGTGACCAACAGGAAAAGTACCAATCATTATGTAGTATATATTATATACATATACATATAAAATATATATAAGTGAAAAGTAAAAAAAATTGAGACTATGGGTTTTTTAGTGAATGACTTCTAATTCAGTCCTCTGTGTTTATTACTATGTGAACTATACTGTTACTCAGTCTCATTTAACCTCAGATTGTTTCTTGGTGAAGATAGGAAGGATTATGGTCCCTACCTTGCAGCAGCTAGTGGCCAGTACAAGGTTGGTGCTTTTTAAACCATGAAGACATAAATTTATCTCTCCTTCTTCTAGGTATCCTATCATATGATCTCTAAAAAGGAAAAGCTATTTAAAGTAGTTGCTTATGGCAACAAAGTCAAAGTAAAGAACCTGACTCCAGGTGTGGACTACATGTTTCATGTGAAGACAATAAGAGGCAAAGATTACAGTGTGTCTGTAATGAAAAAAGTGAGCACAAGTAAGGCTACATCAAGAATGAAATCTTTGCTATTTTAAAACATACATACAGCTATTTTAAAACACAAAGCATTCCTTTATCATAAAGGAATAATGATCAAAAAATATGTTGAGTGCTTTCAAGAAATAATTTGAATTAAAAAATTTTTTGTATGTGTAATTGTATTGGGAACTACATAGAGTGATTTCTTAAATTTGAAGTCAACATGTGTATATGCCTGTATATCGTGTATGTCACACACATGGAACATATGTGTGTATAATTGATGCATGCATGTGCGTACACACAGCATATATGTTTCATAATATAAAGTATTTAATTTGTTTCATTTCCCCTGATGTTTGTAAACGAGTTTCATAATGTTTGGGGGTTGTGAGGAGTTATAGTATTTGTTACCAATAATTCTTGTAAAAGATTGTGAGGTCTGTAGGATCCCCTCTCAGGGGAGACGAGTATTGCAAGAAACAACATGACTTCCATTGAGGAATGAATTGAAATGCAGTGATATGGGACTGTTACAAACTTTGGTGTCACTAGACCACATTTGAAAATTCCCTTACGTCTCTTCTGGTCCTCACTGCCTCTCTATCTTATTTTTTCTGTCTTATCTTCATTCAACATTAACTAATTGCTAGGTGGTAGCTAATAAACCTGTGATTATATAGCAATATTCGGGACACAGGAGTCTAAAGGAATGACTATTGGAAGTGAATTAGGATAGGTTAATGAAAAATACTTGGGAGAGAGGGAGGATGTTAATGTGTCACTTCAATTATGTATGTATGTGTATACATACACATTATGTGTATGTATATATATCTGTGTATATAATCTACTTCTCTATTTGCAGAGCTATGTAGGGCATTATACATGAATAAATTTAAGGATTATTACATAGATGTTTAAATTACATTATTCATGTTTGCTATATTTTTATATATATGTATAACTTTATTTATATATAATTTACCCTTTCAATAGAACCTTCTAAGATATGCGGCTTAACATTAAAAGCTGTGAATACTTCTTCTGCAAATTTAATGTGGAATCCAACAGAGACCAACTTCACTCATTACAAGATTTATCTATCAAACAGAACATTTGCAAAAGAGTATCTCATTAGGGGAGTGATGACTGAGTACACAGTTACAGATCTGACTCCTGGTGGAATATATAACATCACAGTACACAGAGTGAGAGGCAATGTTGAAGGATCTGGAACATTTATCAGAGTTGTTACAGGTATATAAATTCTTTTTGATGTTTAAAAAATTCATATTTGTATTACATGTTGTACTGTTCAAGATAAAACTTCAATGCAATTTTTTAAAATTTGAAAACTTACAGTGTATAGAATAGTTCAGAGGGTAGAAATACATATTTTACTGCAATATTCTGAGGATTTTTGAGATAACACATGTAAAATGTAAATTGAATAAAACAACATCTGGCACATAGTCAATACTCAATAAATATAGCCAATATTATACTTAGTTTCACGTCTAATTAGAGGTCCAGCTAGTGAAAGTAGATGTTGATTTGAAGATCATCCATTCACCTGAAAACTTGTTCTTTGTCCTTGACACCCCAGTATGTGCTGTACACATGAAAAAGCATAGTCTTAGGATGTGCAGAGAATAGTAAAGAGTAGAATCAAGGAAACACATAGTAGAAGTCAAATTAATAGGTGAAGCAATGGATGCATGTTCAAACAATGTGGTTGCACAGAAAGGGAATGCCTAGCTCTGCAGCATGGATGGAGAAGGTTCCTGCAAATAATATCTGCAAAAGGATAAGGACTTTCCTTTCTAGTCAGACTAGAGGGCATTTGGGGTGTGTGGACAGGTGGACTCACAGAGAGGGGGGGCAGCCTATGTAAAATTATGGAGGTGTAAGTGAATATGGTGTATTTGTGAACTATAAGTAATTCAATTTTTCCGGGTTTTGCTGTTTTTATATGATGATAGAACAAAATCCTATTCTGAATAATTTAATGCATTGTTTTAAAATTCAGATGAAGCTGGAAACCTGTCAGTGTTTTAAACTTTTTGAAAGAGAACATGGCTTCAGCAATAACTCATAAGATTCCTCTTAGGTTGTGGATTTGACAGACGATCCATAGCAGACATGAGTTGATAACTCAGTCTATGGATATTTATGTTGTGTGGCAGTTACACACTGTGTTTCTTATTGCTGCTATGCCAAATTAACACATACTTAGTGGCTTCAAATGACAATAAAATTTTTTTGTCATAGTTCCTAAGTCCAACATAGATCTCACCAGGCTAAAATCAAGGTATTGAGAGGGCTGTGTTCCTTTCTGTAGGTTATACGGGAACACCTAGTTCTTTGCTCATTCAGGTCATTTGCAGAATTCAGCCCCTTGTGGTTGTAGGACTGAGGTAGTCATTTTCTTGCTGTCTGTCAGTGGAAAACTGGTCCTAGGTTTAGGTGGTACCTCATTTCTTGGCTTGTGATATTTTTCCTCCATCTTCAAAACCAGCAAAGGAAGGTTAAGTTGCACTCATGCTTCAGCTCGCCCCTGCCTTCTTTCCCATCACATCTGACAGCTCTGTTGTTCTCTTCCACTTGTAAGGGCCTGTGTGTTTAGATTGGGCCTACCTGGGTGATCGAGGTTCATCTCCAGTTTAGGATTCACAATCTTAAGCTTGAGCTCTGAAGCTGTTGTTCTGGGTCTAAATCCTGCTCTACCATTCACTTGTTTGCTTTGATATCTCGAAGAAGTTACCTAAATCCTTTGTTTCTCAATTTTCTCATTTAAAAATGGCAATAATAATAGCATCTACTTATGAATTGTTATGACTGTTACGTAAAACAATGTGTGGAAGTGCTTAGCATGGTGCACAGTGTATCATACACTTGGTTAGAGTTAGTTCTTATTGTTTTCTATGTCCAATGCATTAGTATCTCATCAGCCAAGTGTATGTTATGCCCAACTTATGATCTGATCATGAAAAGTTTTAAATGTGATATTCAGAGCTTAGCGTATGCAGTGTTGCTCCACAGGAAGTAATAAAAGTTAATAATAATGGTAATGAAACCTTTTTAAAGTCTTCACACTTTATTTTTTGAAAGCTGTTCATTGTAAACTTGTTTTCTTGATGCTGTTTCGACATGTTTGTGCAACTCTTTTGTGAGTATTCCGAGCTATGTAACATTCCAGTCTCACTTTGTATATAGTCTTCTAGGAGTCAGAATCTACTGAGGAGCTTTCTATGTACCACACTCCACCATTTGGAAGCTGTATTTACTCTCTTTTCAAAGGTTTAAGTACTGTAGTTTGTATCAGAATTTTGTTTTTGGTGTTTTCCCACCTGTTCTGAGCTATTTTTTGTTACAGACACCAATCATGGGATCTTATCTCTGTTTTTTTCTCAGCTTCTCAAAATGCATTTTAGGTAAATTTGCTGAAATTCCAAGGGGAAAGTCGGGAGATGCTTTAGAGGGCACTAATGGGTAGTGATTAGCAACATGTGACTATTGAGTCTTGAAGTGTGGTGAGTCCAAGTTCAGATGTGCTGTCAGTGTGAAAGGCACATGGGATTTCAAAGACAGCATGAAAGAAATTAACCATGATTCTATATGAAATGACATTTTGATGTATTTGGTTAAATAGAATATTAAAATTAATTTTACATGTTTCTCTTTACTTTTTTAGTGTAACTCACATTACATTTTTATTGCACAGTATTGATTTAGAGAATCATAAAGACATTCTTAAGCATATTTAAGTCTGTAAGATATCCTGCAATAAAGAAAACTGCTTAACATATTAAAAAAGAAATTATTTGACACAGTGGTTTGATCACAGGGAATCTGTTAAATTCTAAGGATTTAGAGTTGTGAAGATTAACTTTTGGGAAACTATGGTCTAAAAAAACATCAAACTAAGCTTTGAGTTCCTTTTGCTAGCCCTGATTAAATCAAACCCAGTGTTATTAAGAAAAAACAAAAACAAAAATAAAAACAAACTCCAAACATATCCATCTCTGGTTTTTATTGTTTAGTAACAATTAGGTTGAGAGTAATATTTTTTCCTGATCAATAGAGAGTAATATTTTTGTTTCATATTTTGCTACCTTTTGAGATACTAAATTCTATGAAGTACAAATCACATATTCATTACAGGGTCTGCTTTCGTTAATTGAATCTTCCAGCTCATATCAGAAAGCTGCACCCTTCCACCTGACTTACACGTTGCTCCGCTGCTGCTGCCTTTCGCAGAGGGAAGCCTCGCTCCTCTTCGCTCGGACGGCCATGATAGCCCTCCAGCTGGCCGCTCACTATCATTTTTGCCTTTCTGCAAATCATATACTATTCATATACCATTCCAGAGTAATCTTTTAAAATGAAAAAAAGTCATATTGACTTCCTGCTTAAAATTTAAAAAATGGATTCACATTGTGTTTAAGGGAAAAAAAATAAAATCATTATTATGGCCTGTATGTTCACCAGGCTATTTCTCTTTTTTATGTGATCCCAGAAACTTAGGCTGGCTTTTCTCAGTTACTCTGAATGCTTCTATCCACCTGCTTTAAAAGGTCTTTACCAAACTGTCTTGAAGTTTTCAGGCCTTCCCTCCTGATCAGATTGGCAAATTTCCAGACAAATATATTCTTCCTGCTCTTGGTGAGACACACTTCGTCCTTAGCCAAGAGCTCTTCAGTGTGTAACCTTAAACCACAGTCTAGGAAACTACATCCTATCTCACCACCATCTCAGTAAGCAGACCTTTACATCTCGCAGCTTCCTTTTTCTTCCAAAGTCTCAGCCGAGGTCTTTTCTAGTTTCTTACCAAAGACTTCATGGATATCAGTCATTTTCTGGAACCCTTGAAGAAATAGTATTAGCCCTTATATAAATCAGTAAGTGTTAGTAGTATTAATTGGACTTTTGTCACGTTAGACTTTTGTTTGTTTTAGTGTGAGGTGGCAAGGGGAATCAGGCTGTTTTCTCAAGCCTCAGTACACCGGTATACCCGGGACATGGGTTTGTGTGCAGAACGATCTGGAAAAATGCCAGCAGCTATGGACCACAAATGAATTATACCCATCACAAACTGGGTATTTCTTTGATCTTTGACCTCGAGCTTACAATATTTCTAAAGAGTTATTATAACACTGCAGTGCTCACAACATGGACAATTTGGAGATTATGCCAAGGAGTGACTGTGTCTTTGGTGGCAGTTGATTGATTGGTAGCAGTTTTAGGTACTAGGGAATCATTATAAGCATTAAATGAACTTTTCAAAGGGGCTAAAGAGAAATCATTCTAAAAGTAACTCCCTCTCTTCCCCTGTAAAAGAGAAATTAAGTTGTTAAGATTTCTATTTTATGCAATGTGCCATTATCAGTTTTGTTGGGAAATGTACATTTTAAAAATTATATCCATTTCAAACCAACTCTGGTAGCAGGGCTGTAAAATGGTAAGTGGAGTCTAATTCTTGGTTCCAGATTCCTTTCTTTTGGAAACAGTGTTAAATTGGGTCTGTATCAGGTATGCTTTTCCCATGCTTGACGCCCTGATTCCTCTCCCTCCCATGTATTGTTTGTCTGGAATCTGCTCTAAAGATGAGGCCGAGGGAAAACCTGATTGATTGGCAGCCAATAAGAACTTTAAGTATGAAACTCCCTTTAAGGAGGCACAGGCAGCATAAGCAAAACTTTGGAAAGAGAGGAAGCAAAGATAGAAAAATATGGTTGAAATAGCTAGAAGAGTTAGGACTTACAGTTTAAAAACTATCATATTTCCTCTCCTATATGAAAACTTAGCTTTTCTTTAAAAGAAACACTTAACTAAATATTTATCAGAATTTCTCACCCTTTAAAAAATTTGGAATATTTTGGTTATATATTTTCCCAATTGTCTTCTATTTGATAAATACCCAGGTAATTAGATAAATAGTTTATAGTTACTTTGCTATAAAATGATTTAATTTTTCTATTAGAAACTAACTTTAAAAAACATTCTAGTCCACCAACAGATTTTAGTAGGTAAAATATATCCCAGGAACAGATACCTAATCAATACATTATTTCTGATCCTTATAATTAAAAAATTGGTTCTTGTTAAAGATATATATGCCCAAGACCTCCGTCAGGCTAGACATAATTTAATAGACTCACTGCTTCCTAACAATGTGATTAGTTTGAAACCTGACCCTTAGACTATTGATTTTCATTTTTTCTCTGAAGCTTTAAGACAATAACTATTTTGAACCTCTGTTTTTCTATATGAGAACCGGAAAAACCCGAGAAACTTAAAGCCTTCAATATTTCTGCACATTCCTTCTCTCTGCACTGGAGCCTGCCCTCTGGCCACGTGGAAGGGTTTCATGTGGATCTGGTTCCCGACAGTGGCTTTGTTACTATCAAAGATCTTGGAGGTGGAGAGTATCAGGTATAGTTTTCATTATCATACTTGCCGAGCCAACTTGTATTTATATTTGGTCCTAACAGGAAAGTTCTTTATGAAACTCATCCACCACGAAAACTTACTCCTTTGAGAGTTTTTACAAACATATGATGGAGACGAAAGCACTGATGCCGAATTGATGACTTTAAGTTTCGGCATCGGTGGACTGTTACCTTAGCAACGTCTATGCCTTTTTTTTTTTTTTTTTAAAGTCTACCCTGAACCTACGGCCAGCCATCCAAGGGTTCATGAATAGTTTAACACAGAAAGGGCAGAGCTATTGAGTAATCCAGGCTCATTAATTGTGCACTTGCCAGGAGGATCTGCCTTTAAATCATTAATGCAAGCAACATTTCTCTCTAGAGCCATCAATGTGATTCCACCGCCTGAAAAATGTAATGATGGATATTCTTATCATTTTTTTTTTAGTTTTTATTGGAACTTCAGAGACTCAGGTATTTCATATACACTTTTAAAAAACTAGGGCTAAGCAATTGGCTACAGGTTTTTTAAGATAGTTGTTTCTTGTGACATGAACTAGCATAGATAGAAATGTTGATTTCATGTTTGATAATGTAGTATGTTTTGTAAGTTTTTACTTGGTGAATAGTTATGTGGTGGAATTCATTTATATTTTATAATATTATGACACTTGTGATATTTTAAACTGTAGAGTTATACAGTAAAGTTACTTTATTTTTCTAATTGTGACACATTCATTATTTTAGCTTTCTTGTTTTTCAGGAAGAATTTGGTTGCAATTGCTTGTTTTTGGTTTTCTAGGTTGATGTTTCTAATGCTGTTCCTGGTACTAGATATGATGTAACCATCTCTTCCATTTCTGCGACAACATACAGCTCACCTGCTAGTAGAACCGTGACAACGAATGTAACAAGTGAGTACTTGCTTTCAATTCCCTTTCTTTTTTCTCTGAAGTATTTGGAGCTAGTATAGATCTGGATGGAAGTCCTTATATTAGCAATAAATGCATTACATACGTGAAAACAGTGTGGTAATTAAAGCAAAATGGAAACTTAAGAAAGTGATCTGTTTAGAAGCTGCATTTTACTGGTTCTTTAGCTTCATTTTCTTTCAAAGCCTAAAGATAATCTATACTTGTTTGTGAAACAGGTCAGAGACTGTTAATGGTAATATTTAAATAATACAGAAACTGAAAATAAACTCATTATACTTGCTAAGAAAGAATCATTCAGTTTTTAAGACTCTATCTTGTTTTCTCAGTTTTTGTGTGTAAATCTGGCACAAGTCAAGTTTCTTTAGAAAATAATCTGGCATCAGAAGTACATTTGGAATGTAGTATTTAGTAGCACTTCATTTTTTACATGATTATAAAAGAATGCTAGTGGTATTCCCCAAAGCACTTAATCTTCTTATTTTTATTTCTGTAGCAAAGTTCTAGGGAGGATAAACTCACATTCAAGAGACCATTGGTCTTTGGGAACCTCGAAGTCTACATTTGTAAATACTTTTCTTACTTATGATTGTGAAATCACAATAATTGTTTCACCTTTTAACAACATGATTTTTTAAAAATAAATAGAACCAGGGCCTCCAGTCTTCCTAGCAGGAGAAAGAGTGGGCTCTGCTGGGATTCTTCTGTCTTGGAACACACCACCTCACCCAAATGGAAGGATTCTGTCCTACGTTGTGAAGTACAAGGAAGTTTGTCCATGGATGCAAACAGTATATACACAAGTGAGAGCAAAGCCAGATAGTCTGGAAGTTCTTCTGACTAACCTTAATCCTGGAACAACATATGAAATCAAGGTAATTATTTTTTAGTAGTTTCTTAGTATTAAAATATTTCATCTATTTTAAAAGTGAAGCAGCTTTTCCCACCTGGTCAAGCCTTTACAGCTGAACAGAACAAGTGCCTTAAAAATGACCAGCTGAGTCATGGTCTTATTAATTGAACATTTATGTGCATTTGTGTAATTTATCTATTTTAAAAAGCATTATCTTAGTGACTTTTCAAGGAAAAAATCACATTTACAATAAAGAATTTAGTCTATATAAGTGAAAATATTCTACCTTTTTTTTAAACTCAAAGAGTTAACTTTGTTATTTTTCTCTTAATCCTATTTATATTTGTATGTCTGTTACTGAAATTTTGGATACTGGGATGAAAGTTCCTAAATGAGTTAGCTTCTCAAAGAACAATGAATTCAAATCAGCTCCTTGCAAAACTTAACATCTTATTTAAAAAATTAAATAAATAAGAACCTATGAAGAACCATCCTAAATTCGGCTGCATGAAAATGTCTACAATTAAGGGGTATCTGTGATATCTCCAGTGGGTAGTAAAGAATGCAGAGAGCTTCTTGCTCTTCTTTGTTTTCATCATAACATCAAAATGTTCTTTGAGCTTTGTAAGTAATTGAATGTTGAGAAAAATCTATAAGAACTTATAAATATGTAATCATAAAGAGCTGGGGTGACCTTGTAGATGGTAAGAAGTGATGAAAAGTGAGGGTTTGCCTGGAGGGTTTTTCTTGCTAGAAGCATGCTTATTTGAGGAATCAAAAAACATAACAAGAGCTGCAGAGCATAGACCAATAGTAGGGATCTCCTAAATGAAGAGGGAAAAAGCAAACTTCTGCTGATGCAGAGGTCAGAATCAGATTGTTGATGGTGATTTCATTGCAGAAACATGGGTTAAAGAGTAGGAAACCTTTTAATAACTGGCATCTGAAAATTACAAACTACAGATGTTTTCTGTTAACAAGAACATATTAAGATTAATTTATATGTTAAAGTATCCTGTTGAAGGTAATAAATAAAGATTAAATTTTAATGTGATATAAGATGCTATTGTCGACAGAAAGGTGATTTGGCCAACTTAGTTCTGCTTAGATCTATTTTTATGGAATTTGAATTTTTATTCCTTTGAATTCTCTTATTTCAGGCCTATTGGGAAGCCCTTATTCTTCTTTTCATCCCAAACTTTATAAATCATTGTTGTGTCTTATACAGTCTTCAAATAAATGTTAACCATTGAAAACCCCAAAGGGTATTTGGCGTGGTACATTTGATATCTTCACATATAGGTATCAAATCTACTTGATAAAGGGAAAATCCCATTAAGTACATTACAGGTGTTATTTCATTTAGTCTAGTACTCAGAACAATCCTATGACATAGATACATTATTATTCCTACTTCAAGGAAAAGAGAAGTGTGGCTTAGAACAGTTAAGTTAATTGACCAGATCTACTCATCTGGGATTTGGTAGAGCTGCAATTTAAATCAACACTGTCTGACTTCACTTATGGCATTTGGAAGAACTTAAGAGTGTTGGTCTGTTTATGATACTTTCTCTGCCTACTCTCGTGTATTTGACTAGCTATCCAAGTAAAAGAGAACGTTTCCATCTTTTAACTCTAGAATCCTTAGTATAAATGATCAATTAGACCTACTTATTTTAAAAATTGTTTTTCTGAGTATTTTTATTTGCCTGATTAAATTGTAAACTCTAAAGCCAGATACCATAGCTATGGTCTCACATTCATTACAGAAATGACTGTTGTGTCTTGCACAGAGTGACTATAGTGGAGAGAGGTTGAGCTTTAAAAATAAGCACAGTTCAACTGGATTCTGGGTCTACCACTTATTCCTGTGTGACTTTAGGCAAGTTATTTGACTTCTCTCAACCAGTTTTCTCATCTATAAATTTTATTTTTAGCCCTCACCCGAGGACATATTTATTGATTTTAGGGAGAGAGGAAGGTGGGAGAGTGGGAGAGAGAGAGAGAAACATCAGTGTAGCCTTCCGTATGTACCCTAATCAGGGATCGAAGTGGAAACATTTTGGTGTACAGGATGACACTCCAGCCAACTGAACCGCCTGGCCAGGGCTCATCTGTAAATTGTTGACAACAAAACCTCTTGTCTTGATTATGTGACTAAAATGATATCTGTAAAGTTGCTTGAAGATTCCGTAGTGCATAGAAGTTTTCCCCAATAGCAATTGTATAATTACCATTAATAGACTATAAAACTTATTAATTTTTCCATTAAGAATATGAGAAATCTGTTGAATCAAAATATGCTGCAAATATGTCCTTAGGGGGAATACAAATGTGGACTAGCTCCATATGTGCCTTACACTTCGGGAATATTGTAGGAATTAGAGGGAAATATGTCTTTCATCATTTTCTAAATAAAAAGACAAGTCAAAGTTTTATTATTTCAGACTGATTAATTATAAAGTAAAAAGCTTGAACATAAATTCTTTTGATCTACTCTAGGTCGCTGCTGAAAACAGTGCTGGCATTGGAGTGTTTAGTGACCCATTTCTCTTCCAAACTGCAGAAAGTGGTAATTATCCTAAATGGTTTATTTAAATTAACTTGGTTATGAATTTTTGTCATTTAAAATAAATAAGGATATTAATAAAAATCTGATGCTAAAATGCATAAAATTTTCAACAGCATGACCATTTAGTTACTGTAGATCTTCTTAAGTAGTTAATTTATTCATTAAAATATATGTTGTTATTTCTGATTATAAAAGCATTGTTATCTTAGGAACCTGAAAAAAACACAAAAATAAGAAATATGTAATGAAAATTATCCACTTCCCTGTTATACAAAAAATCCTATTATCATTTTGGTGCATTTCTAGCTGGTCTTCCCCCCACTCCTTCCTGTGAATATATTTCTATATAACTGTATATGTTGAAAGTAGTCATGTGGCATTTGTGTAAGTTTATATCTTTCATTTTTATGTTAACATAAAATCATAGGCATTTTTACAACATTAAATTTTTGGAAATATGGATTTTAACAGTTATCATATTATCCATAACATGTAGTCATTACCAAACTATTTTAAAGACATCTCCATTCTTGCCGTGTCAGAGAGGAAAAATCTTGAACTCATCATTTTTTTATTATATTTTATTGATTATGCTATTACAGCTATCCTGATTTCCCTGCTTTGCTCCTCTCCACCCAGCACCCCCCCACTCACTCAGGCAATCCCTCACCTTTGTGCATGTCCACAGGTCACGTGTGTAAGTTCTTTGGCTACTCCCTTTCCTATTTTGTACTTTATATCCCCATGGCTATTCTGTAACTACCTGTTTGTACTTAATTCCCTCACCTCTCACCCATTCTCCCATACCCTCCTCCCATCTCTTTATCTTTAACCTTTTTAAAAGGTTAGCATTTTAATTATGATATTTCTTGGTGTGGGTCTCTTTGTGTCCATCTTGTTTGGGACTCTCTGTGCTTCCTGGACTTGCATGCTTATTTCTTTCACCAAATTAGGTAAGTTTTTTTCATTATTTTTTCAAATAGATTTTTGATTTCTTGCTCTTTCTATTCTCCTTCTGACACTCCTGTGAAGCAAATGTTGGACTGCTTAATGTGTCCCACAGACTGCTTATACTATCCTCATTTTTTGGATTCTCTTTTTTTCTTGTTGTTCCAATTGGTGGTTTTTTGCTTCCTTGTGTTCCAAATCATTGATTTGATTCTCGGCTTCATCCATTCTACTGTTGTTTCCCTGTAAATTGTTCTTTATTTCAATTAGTGTATCCTTTGTTTCTGACTGGATCATTTTTTTAATGCTGTTGAGGTACTCACTAAGTTCCTTGAGCATCCTTATAACCAGTGTTTTGAATTCTGCATCTGATAGATCGCTTATCTCCATTTTGTTCAGCTCTTTTTCTGGAGTTTTGATCTGCTCTTTCATTTGGGCTATGTTTCTTTACCTCCTCATTTTGACAGCCTCCCTGTGTTTGTTTCTATGTATTAGATAGAGGTGCTTTGACTCTGAGTCTTGGTAGTGTGTTCTAATGTAGTAGGTGTCCTGGTAGGGTCCAATGGCACAGCCTCCCCTATCACCCAAGCTGGGTACTCAAGGTGCCCCCTCCGTGTGGGCTGAGTACACCCTCCTCTTGTAGTTGAGCCTTAATTGCTGTTGGCAGATCAATGGGAGGGATTTACTCAGGCCAGCCAGCTACTACTATCTGTGACCACTTAATCACCAACCTCCACCATCTATGGAGTATCCGCTGTGCAGGGGCGGAGTGGTGGTGCACCAATATGGTCTGTAGTTGTCCACTGGGTGCGTTGGCTCTGGGATTTCCCAGGTGGTACAGACCAAGATCAGCTCCCACCTGTGTTTTGCCAGGGGCCGTCTTGCCTGAGTTATAAAGCAATGGGTGCTACTTGTGCTGGGTTTGGAGATTTCTAGGCAAATTCAAGCTGTGAATCTAGGCTGCTAGTTCTGGGCCTGGGGCTCACTGAGGCCAGTTGCTGCTTGTTTGTTCATATGGAAAAGCAGCTTGTGTGGGCTGGTAAGTTGGGTAGGGTGGAGTCTCTGGGGATCTCCAAGGCAGGCCAAACAGTATTAGCCAGGTAGATGGAATCTTAAATATGGCACCCATTTGCTGGTTCTGGTGGTGGTGGGGTGCCCAGAAAGAGGACAATGGCCAGACACCTCAGCCTCCCCCTGCACGCCACTGGTGCCCCTCCACCTGCCTCCCTGGCACCTGAGTCCAGAGGGAATGAGTCTGAGTGAGTGAGTCCTTGTGTGGGTTCTTTAAGAGGAACTGCTTGGGGTTCTAGGAAATTTCTTCCATTGACTCAATCCCAGCTGGTTTTTGCATCCAGAAGTTGTGGGGACTTATCTTTCTGGCACTGGAACCCTGGGCTGAGGTGCCTGGTATGGGGCTGGGACTCCTCACTCCCGAGGTATCCCTCCCGAATTTTTATCATGTGGATGTGAGACCAGTCTGTTCTGCGTCTGTGCCTCAACCAGCCTGGATGGATGTGGTTTCTTTAATTCCATAATTCTCAGACTTCCATTCAACTCAATTTCTGTCAGTTCTGAGTGATGGCTGTTCTATATGTTAGTTCAGATTTTGTTGTGGTTGTATGAAGAGGTGAGTATCTGCCTATGCTGCCATCTTGACCAAAGTCTCTTAACATCAACATTGACTCTCACAGTGTACTCAGCAAATCCTGCCAGCACTATGTCAAAATGTATCTTGAATCTCACTCCTACTGCTAATTAATCTATTTTGGTTTCTTGCCTGAACAATTGAAAGTCTTCTTACTGGCTTTCTTGTTTCCAGTTTACGTGCCTACAGTTACTCTCTTTACAAGAGCTATGTCATCCTTTGAAACATAAACCAGACTATGTTATTCTCTCTTCCTAACATGGCTTCTGCATCCTTCAGAATAAGGATTCTCCTCCCTTCCCATGTCCTACAGTGCTCTGTATGCTCTTTCCTCTCTCAGATTTCATCTCTTACCATCTTTCCTTCCTCCATCTACTCCAGTCACACTGATCTTTTTGAACTTTGTATACAATATACTTCTGCTAACTTACACACTTTCTAGAGATATTGACTCTCTTGGAAAATTATGATCAAGAGAAACTAAAGAAACACTAGGTTTAGTGAAAATAATCTTGGAGTAGGTGTCTCAGTGTTTCTCATTTGCTGTGTGTTCTTGGGCAAACTGCAAAATAATATAATTCTTCTTGTTACTTCTTTCCTTTTTGGTAAATGTAAAGAGGTAAAGAATGTAATGTAAATCTAAATTTAATTATATCAATGATCCAATTTGTTCCCCAAATATCCCTTTTATTATTTATGCTACATAGAACCCAAATTTAAGGAAAATTTCTGTGCATTTATTATTGTTTAATTTCTTTCCCCATGAATAAAACTACTGTTAGGGAGAGTGTACAAGGTAACCAGTTATACTACACTGAGCTAATATTCCACCCAGTGGCACAATAGCTCAACTTTTAAACTTCCATTCGGCATTATTTCTAGTAAACACAGAATTTATTTTGATTTTATAATATTAAAAGTATCTCTTGCATCTTCATTCCCAACTTAGTGGGTCCTTAGAAATGCAGGAAAATACTTTTAAAAGTTTCTGTGTTCAATTTGTACAGTTGTTTTCTGGCTCAATAAGTGTATGTTTAGTATAGTGTATACAAGTTATAGGTACTTCACACGCTTATGTATTTATATATGTCACTAGTCTAGATATACCCTCAACATGTTGGAAGATGCTTACCTGAAAGATGAGATGACTTGTTAGACAAAACTTTTTTGGCACTTCAGTATCAAATCTTTTCACTTAGATGAAGATGGATAAATTCACCTATAAAAATCAAGATTGTGGAATTTAGATGCATAAAAGTCCAGAAGTAGAAGTAGAAACTAGAATATTTAAAATAAGAAAAAGACCTACCAACAAAACGGCCAGAATCAGTCTTCAGGCACCATGGAGTCACAAAAGGAAAATGTACACACGTTTTATTGAGACATAACTAACTTAAAACAAGTTAATAAAATATCCTTTTTTCACTAAGTTTTGTTAAAGTAATAAAATTATGTAATTAATTTTAAAAATCTAATGTTTTGGGTCTACTTTTATTAATATTCTGAAATCATGGTTTGGAATTTAATAAGAATTTAGTTACCTTATAAAATCAAATTTGTCTGCATTCAAGTAGTCCCTACAATTGTTGTTAAGGCCCATTTGGAAATGTGTCAACTTGGCTAACACATGTGTTAATTTGTTATTGAGCTATATACACGGCACAGTTATAAAATTTGTGATTTGTTATTAATATCTATATCAGGCATACTTTTAAAATTGTTTTAGTTTACACAAACAAGAAATTTAAAGGTATCATTCAGATTCATGAAGAGAGTAAAATGGTAGTTATTGGAGACTCGAGGCTGTGGGAATAGAATTGATGTTTAAAGCATGCATTTGCTGCCCTGGCTGGTGTAGCTCAGTGGACTGAGCGCCAGCCTGCAAACTGAAGTGTCGCTGGTTTGATTCCCAGTCAGGGCACACGCCTGGGATGCAGGCCAGGTCCCCAGTAGGGAACACATAAGAGGTAACCACACATTAATGTTTCCTTCCTTCTCTTTCTCCCTCCCTTCCCTTCTCTCTACAAATAAATAAAATCTTTAAAAACAATAAAGCATACATTTGCAATGGGTAGTAAATAAGTCATGAAGATCTCACGCACAGTATAATGAATATAGGTAACAATGTGGTACTATGATATAACCATGAAATGTGATAGAGGTGCTAACTACCACTGACTGGCAATCATAACACGATGTATCAAATTAGCACAACGTGCACCTTAAATTTACACAATGTTATATGTTAGATGTATTCATTTTTAAAAAGATTATGTGTTTTAATTCATATAAGTCTATAGCATCGTATATTTAACAACCTTTTTCCTTTTACATTATTGTGTTTTATATATCCCAAAGAAATGCAAATATTAATCCTTAGTATCAGAGAGTAATTATATTGTCATTATTTTCCTTAAGCTTTAAATAATTCCATGGATCAGTTTCCCTTGGAGAAAAAATTCCATTATTTCATCTATTATTAATATTAATCATTCCCCCAAATTGATTTATTTTGTTTTCTGTTAAAATGCAGCTATCCTGCCCTGGCTGGTGTAGCTTAGTGGGTTAAGCGCGGGCCTATGAACCAAGAGATCACGGTTCGATTCCCAGTCAGGGCACATGCCTAGGTTGCAGGCCAGTTCCCAGCAGGGAATGCACAGGAAGCAACCATACATTGATATTTCTCTCCCTCTCTCCTTCCCTTCCCCTCTGAAGATAAATAAATAAAATCTTTAAAAAAAATAAAAAAAAATAAAATGCAGCTGTCCTTAAATTTCTTAGTTTCTACTGCTTACGTCATATTTACTTTAAGCCCTCTCTCCCAAACCCAAACTTTCTTATTTATATGGCTTTCATTTGCAAATCATATTTTAGCATTCTTTTCTACAATGCACACCTAAATTTTATTGTTCTGTATCTCTACTGTTACTTATATTTTACCCCAGATATCTTGTTTTGTTTTTATTTGTTTTAATATTGACTTGTCGTGTTTGTTCAATATTCTAAAGGTTCTTGATTATTTACTCCACTTTGTCAGTTTTGCATAATTTGCTTTGGAATTAATAGGCATAATTTTCTTTCACTCTATCCTTATGTTTGTCTCATCCTAATTAAGATAGAATACAGATGATTATTATTGTAGACTATTAATAATTGATAACAAAGTATCATGAATTCTTTTTTTTCATACCTAACAAGTGAATGATATCTTGTCTTGTGTTAATATTAGAAGGCTCAGTGAGCAGGTTCACATAACTATTATATACTTCTTAATACTTAGAAGTCAAAACTAATTTAAAAACACACAGACAACAATCAGTTATATGAGTTACAAAGAGGAAAATCACAGGACCAACCATATTCCTATAAAATGTTGAGTGTTCTCTGTGATATAAAGATAGAAATATAGTAATATCCTAGGATCCATTAACAGTGGTATTCCTTTGTGTCTATATAGC
The DNA here is from genome assembly GCA_028533065.1 of Trachops cirrhosus. Classification (NCBI taxonomy): domain Eukaryota; kingdom Metazoa; phylum Chordata; class Mammalia; order Chiroptera; family Phyllostomidae; genus Trachops; species Trachops cirrhosus. The sequence continues at coordinate 65,380,897 of CM052539.1, read as the reverse complement.
CCTAAAGGTATAAGAAAAATTATGTCACTGGATAGGAGCTAGGTTCACTAAACACATGTTTAAGGAATATTGAACATGAGTGGAGTGATAAGTATAATCTAACTCAGCTCCCTGAATTTACACTCATGGACTCTGAGGTAAAGAGACATGTGTAGGACACCCAGCTAGTTACGATAGTGAGTCTTCTGATGACTAGGTCTGTACAGTTCTAATAGGCTGTGTGCATGTGAGCAGCAAGCCTGTTGATTCTTCTCAAGCTGTGGGCTTATCTTATCAGGAAGCCAGGAAAGACTTCTAGGGGTCTACATCAAAGGAAAAAAACCCCAAAATGCAGACTAAAGTTTTATGAACAAGGATATTCATTATAGGCTGTTTTTATTTTATTTTATTATTATTTTTTATTATTGTTCAAGTACAGTTGTCTCCATTTTCCCACCACCATTTTCCCCCACCCTACCCACCCCTACCTCCCACCCGCAATCATATCCCTGTTTAGCTTTGTCCATGTGTCCTTTATACATGTTCCTAGACAACCCTTCCTCTATTTTACCCCATTATCTCTCTCCTGCCTCTGGTCACTGTCAGTTTGTTCTTTATTTCAGTGTCTCTGGTTATATTTTGCTTGCTTGTTTGTGTTGTTGATTAGGTTCCACTCATAGGTGAGATCATATGGTATTTGTCCTTTGTTGAGTGACTTATTTCATTTAGGATAATGCTTTTCAGTTCTATCTATTTTTAATAGCCATAAAATTAGAAATTATCTGAATTCCAAGAATAAGGGAATAGTTAAGTAAATAATAGAATAATGGAATGATAGGATAATGCACAATGGAATATTGTGCAGCCAATAAAAGTACTCTATAAAAAATTAATACCATGGGGAAAAGCAGGATACTAAATTTATGTATTATTATCTCACCTGTGTATTTACATAGGAAAAATATAGACAAAAGCAAACTAAAATGGTAACTGTGGTTATCATAGTATCTTTGGGTGCTGGAACTAGGTGGTGGTTTTTATTTTGTTAAAAATAATTCTATACTTTTCATAATGATTTAGCAATAGGAAAAACATTTAAGCAGAAACAAGATGATCTAAAATGTATTAGTTAACCAAAAACTATAAATTTTACATAAAAGATAGCTTTCAATATCTGTGCATCAGTCTTTGAATAACAGAGGGTGCATATTAGGAAAAACTAGATTTTTTTACATTGCAGTGTGCTGGTGTGGGTGTTTCTGTTATGCAAGATACAAAGGCAGTAACATCAGAAAATATCAGGGGTGGGGGTGGGTTGTACAGAGGGGCTTAATATATGGTGACAGAAGATGGTTTGACTTTAGGCAGTGGGCACACAGTGCAATACACATAGCTGGTAAAATAGAAATCTATGCTTGAAACCTATATGATGTTGTTAACTAATGTCACCCCAATAAATTTAATTGAAAATAAATTTAAATAAGAGAAAATATCAACTGGTTTTATAGCTAATTTGTGACCCTGACAACAAAGTATCATGAATTCTGATGAAAGTTAATTTTGTGGGTATATGAAACTCAAAATGTAATAACCACATCCAGCTGGGTGATACACATATCATGTTAGACACCAGATATTTAGATGTATTCCAGAAATGCTTATTAGTGCTAATGGTTGGATGTTTGTTTCAATTTTCCAGCTCTTCATTAGCTAAGGAATTTATATAATCCCAAAATACTTAAAGAAGAGGTTCATTTTTCAAAATTTTTTATATATTCACAAACAACTATTAATTGAATTTTTCAGACATATTTGAAATAGTTTATCAATTGATGTGTTGATCAAATTATCCTGAAGTAAAGCTTATTTGCCTCTTATGCACAACTCTATGAGCCTAATTGCTAGTTCTTTATTTTAGTCAAAAGTTAAATATACTTCAAAATATCTTACCCAAGGATATTTTTTCCAATGTGTTGTATATTTAATTTCATATAACATGCAAAATGTAATATCCCCAAATTATATAAATGGTATTCTAAGTTTTATGGTAGTATTTTTTTCCCTTTTAATCTCTCTCACTTCCCCAGCTCCAGGAAAAGTGGTGAATCTCACAGTTGAGGCCTTTAACTATTCAGCAGTAAACCTGATTTGGTATTTACCTCGGCAACCAAATGGCAAAATTACCAGTTTCAAGATTAGTGTCAAACATGCTAGAAGTGGGATAGTTGTGAAAGATGTCTCAATCAGAGTAGAAGACATTTTGACCGGGAAACTGCCAGAGTGTACTGTAAGTACCATGGAACACTTTCTATGTCTCAAGAATTTTAAGTAAACTTATATCCTGAAATTTCTTGAAATCTTGCCAAAGTATAGCTCTTTGATTACTAGTGTACTGGGTAATAGTATCATGTTATACACAGTTGGCCATATTCAAGGTAGAATAAGAGAAGGGTTTGAGAATTCAAGAGTGAGACACCAGAATCACGTAGGCAGCTCTGCAAAGACTTCACCACAGGAGCAGCGCTTGTGATGGGCCTTGGACGGAGCAAGGTCAGCAAGGATTGTTTGAGGGGCCCACTTTGGGTGAAGGACACCTTCTAAAGCTCTGAAGCAGGAAAGTGTAGGACATCACTAGAAGAAAGATGTGACAGGAGAGGAATCACTGAGGTTAAATTTGTGGAAGTAGATTTTTTTGTTGTGCATATCGTTGGTGAAGGATTTGTTATTACTCTAGTCATTCATGGGAAATCCCTAGAAATACTGTATAATGTTCTTCCCAAAATAATTTTGTTGATCTTCATGATAATGTTGATGGAGAAACAGTCAAACAACATTTTGTTTGTTTTAAATACTCAAAGTTTTACAATTTCAAAATCTTTTAAAAATTAGGTTATATTTCTAATATACAGTCACACATGCATACACATGCATATATACAATATGTGCTTTATGTTTTGAGTGCTTATGAAAAAATATTGATAGTAACAGTAAGAAAGTGACCTATGCTTGAAATTTCATAAATAGGGAAACATGTCATATCTTTAGACCTTGCACTTTTAACATGTTTTAAAAATTCTAATGATTTTGTTGTAGTTTTACCTTTATTCCAAGCCTCCTGAAATCCTATTCATAAGAAACATTAAGGTATAAAGAATGCTATATATATATTATGCTCTAAAACTGTAGACATAAATGGGTGTAATTCTAGCAAAATTTCCATAACACATACACATACCACAAAGTTAAGCATCATATTTGTAGTATAAAGAAAAAAGAAATACACTTCTCATGTCTTCAAGGAGATAACACATTTTTTCCATTCATATTTATTTTTTTCACTAGGAGAATAATGAATCTTTTTTATGGAGTACAACCAGCCCTTCTCCAACCCTTAGTAGAGGTACACCTCCATCACGTACCACATATTCGTCGAGCCCTTTGGTCCGAAGCAAGATAAGCTCTGTGTGGAAAGAGCCCATCAGTTTTGTAGTGACACATTTGAGACCTTATACAACATATCTTTTTGAAGTTTCTGCTGTTACCACGGAAGCGGGTTATATTGATAGTACAATTGTCAGAACACCGGAATCAGGTATGGTTTCCTTTTGTGTGTGTGGGTGGGGGGCAATTAAATTACTTATAGAATGGTCTTTCATGTTTTTTGATATACATATTTTTGTTAAAATATTTCTTCCCTTGCAATATCTTTTCTCCCCAATAATAGATAATAGGCACAGCACATGAAGCATCTTTAATTTCACTTCTCATTTATAACATAAGCATCTAAAAGGAGAAAGATTTGAAAGAAAAAATTGTTGAGCTAATAAGTATGATTCTAAGATCTGTTTTCATTATTCTGTCATCTTGGCAATCTTTCATAATTATCTCTTCTACAGCTTCTATAATCATCTATATCCTTCTCTCCATGATATTACTACTACCAAGTGTGAGAATAACACTGGCAGTAGCAAAAATATCACGTGATTCACATTTCAGTACCAGGTAAAAACAGTAGTTAAAAATATACCTATTAGTATCTTCTTTGCCCTGCAGTTTCCTCATGTACAAAACAGAGACTGTAATAGTTATATTCCTTATGGCTGTGGTGTTAGGATTAAATGAACATGATTAGATATTATTACTGCTAAATTCCAAAACTGCATACTGTTTCTAGGTATGAGAATATATTTAATTATGATATTATGGATACATATGTAAATGCATGCTGATACTGACATAATGCCGTACTAAATATGTAGTATCAGACATGCATGTGTGATTGGTGACATTTTGAGTTACTGGAAATTATTACTGCTGGGGTAATTTCAGTAAAACATAGTATGTTTTTTTCTGGTGACATAGCTGTTAGCTTTTATCATTTCATTATATGTAAGTTTTAAGTTTTATCTTGATTTAAATAACCATCTTGAATCACAGCATTTCCTTCTTTCGTATTCCTTATTTCTTGTACAATAAAAAAATTTCATGAGGGTCACATGAAGTGCAATTTAGTAGACAAATTTGTTTTGAAAATATTTGAAATGTTTCATTTCAATTAAAAGAAAGGGTAAAATGAAGAAACACATCTATGAAAAATAGACTGTTTTAAATTATCATTATTTTTATGTTACCAATGTTACATTAGACTCTTCTAACTATAGGTTATACATTTCTTCTCAGAACCAGCTACAAAAATATTGACACAAAAAGTAAAGACCATTGCCAATAGATTCTGAAGGTTGAGTTATTTCCTTGCCCTTTTTCACCTGTGTCCCCTGGGGGGTGAGTGTTTATCAAGCCAGGTACCCAGGCCTTGCTGAATGCAAGATGTATTTATGTATAAATGTTTCAGGACCGTGTAACTCTACATTTACCTATATGGAAATGAAACTTATGTGCAGCACTAAATAAAACTAGTGATTGTTGCAAATAAGTTCATCTAATGATCTAGCATGTCTCATTCAAATTGTTCAATTTATTCCTTTTAAGTTAAGACAACCCTTGGCTGTTATTGTGATATTTTATTTGGTCTCTGACTTTGTTTTATTATATATATTCATAAGGTAATTTTTAATTTTAAATTCGTATCTGTTATCTATTCATTTTTCCCTATGATCATTTCAGTGCCTGAAGGACCACCGCAAAACTGTGTGACAGGCAACGTGACAGGAAAGTCCTTTTCAATTTTGTGTGACCCACCAACTGTAGTAACTGGGAAATTTAGTTACAGAGTTGAATTATATGGGCCCTCAGGTAAGTCTTGAATGGTTTTGTGTTTACCTTTTGGAAAAAGAATTATATAAAATGTGTTACTGGTGTTAAATTTTTGAAGTATCAAACTCCTTTTAAATGACCCTATAATAGAAGCAACTAATTGAAAAGCAGTAAAGAAAGTGAGGCTCTTTGAACTTTTTGCTTAAAACCGTGAACAAATATAAATATGGAAAAACACAACCCATGTTTCCTACTTGATGAGGAAGAGCTGAAAGAATGGGAGATGACCCATCGAAAAGAGAAGTGTCCGAGATTTACGCCCTCAAACGTTTGAACAGGAGGACCTGGTGTTACTGCGACCACAGATATGTTTATGAAGGATGACGGGCTTCGGTTCCGCTAAGTCAGATTTCTGCTTAGAACGAGGAAGCCATTTCTAATAATCAGAAATCCCTGAAAAATAATACAGACAACTCTATGAGATGTCAAGTTCTCCATCTTTGTGAGCAAGTAGAACTCGACATCCACTTGTTAGAGACATTTTGAGGGTTCAAATGCTGTGCTATTGGCAGTGAATTAAGTAAAATCTAAAATTATTTTCCTATCTGAGATCTCATGGTTCAACAACAGAACTTAAATTCAAATAATAATGAAATAACATCAACTCACATGTTGTCATGTATTTAGAAGAGTGAAAAAATAGTTACAAATTTTTCATTTTGAAACCTTTATGAATCTCATGAATCATATGAGTAACCTTCATTAATTCATCCATAAGTACCAATGCTCCTAACATCCTAAAATATTGGCAATATTTGCAGTTCTTTAAAGAGCTGTGTAGTCCTTTCTTCTCCTCCCAACCCTCTCCCCCTCCCCCGTACATACAGACACACTTTTTTAAAAAATTCATATTATTTTGCAGAATATTGACAGGGTAATATTTTTTGTGTAAGGCTGATAAATTAAGTAGGATGCATTTAGTAGCTATTAACATTTAACAGTATGGAAGTCATTAATGATCTTGATGAGCAGTTACGATGAAGTCTGTGGGTAAGTGCCTGAGTGGGATGGATATAAGAAAGGCAGGAATTGCTAGGAAGTTGTCTTTGTGTAGGCAGAAATTGAGATCTTTTGCTTAAATGTAGGGATTGGTTTGAGAGAAGAATACATGTGAGTTTTCCATAGTAACAGACTGTAAGGCAGAGTATTTGGGCACAGAGGATAGTAGATAGGTAATTTTGTTGGTGGGGTCTGTGACAGGTCTTTTCTGATTGATTTAATTTTTGTTAATGGAGTTAGAAGCAAGACTATCAACTGAGAGTGATGATGGAGCAGAAAGATTTTTGAAGTCTGAGGAGGGTATAGCATATATAAAATAATCACCTAGAAGAGTAGAGGGTGATTCTACTTTTGAAATTGAGTAAGGTGCTAGGTACCACTAAGGGCTCCGTTAAAATGTGGTGGTGAATAAAATGACATCAGTCAGAGTGGCTTTGTGTTTTTCCCCAGCTCCCTTCAACAAGAGAAGGGCAAGGGGATTGAAGGCTTATGTAAGGCAGTGATTATAACTGATAGTGACATTGAGAAAATCAGGTGATGAGAGACCAAACAAAATGGAAGAGGTGGAGTGGACGTTCCAGGGGACTCAAAGAATTGTTGGTTCAGGGTTCTAGAGTATGTGTACAGTAGATAAGAAAGAATGGTTAGGGAAAATGGAATGAAATTAAGATTATGGGGTATTTGCAGTTACTGGTTATAGCGATAACCAAGTTATGACCACGAGACAGTGACTGAGATAGAGTGGAGGATTAGATTATTTTGAAAGATCTCAAAGTGGTTTAAGGATTAACTCTAGGGATACTGAAATCACCACAAATTAAGATGGTAGCACTGAAGAAAGTGACATTGAAGTAGTAGCCACCCCATCCAGAATAAAGGTGAGGGACCCTTAGGTTAGAAGATCACAAAAACAGTGAGGTGTCATTATGGCATGAGATTTAAAGTTGTGAGCTCTTAGATGGAGGGAGCTAGACTGGTCTTTGACAGGGTAACGAGGAGCAAGGAAACCCTTACCACACCCGAGGGCCTAGTCCTGTGAGGGCTATGGGGAAAGACAGACTGCCTCCAGTGGGGTGGCTGAAGGAACAGGAGCAGTCTTCTCAGGGGGCAGTCAGGTTTCAGCTAGAGCAAGAAGGTGAAAGAACTATTCAGTGGGAAAGCTGAGGATTTAAGGAATTTTGATGCTGGCTCTTTAAGGAATTTTTCTCAGAAGCTAAATTAGAAATATTTTCTAAATATACTTTTCTTAACATGATAATGAAAATATTTAGCATTTTGATTGACTAAATTTGAGTATAAAATATTGTCACTGTTTTTATACTGGTAAAATCTAATGTATTCCTTTTAAATATGTCAAGAAATAATATGGCAATTGAAAAGGACTTTGTAGTGTAATAAAAGTCATTTTAAATACTGGCAGATTTTCATGTTATTTCCTTTGTTTTAGTTAAATTGGTATCAATGCACTATTAAGTTAAATGTTTAAAATATATTTACTTTACAAATTGTTGTAACAAGCAGTACATAGGTTAGCACTTTAATCCCTGTCTATCGCTCTATACTTACGTGTGAGAATGATTACATGCTTGATGAGAAAATAATCCACAGGTATTTTTTGCTTTTTGCAGGTCGGATTTTGGACAACAGCACAAAAGACCTTAAGTTTGCGTTCACTAACCTAACACCATTTACAATGTATGATGTGTATGTTGCAGCTGAAACCAGTGCAGGGATTGGACCCAAATCAAATATTTCAATATTTACTCCCCCGGAAGGTAAGAACATTTCCCTTAGTGTGTTAATGAGATGTTTTTGTTCTGCTTGTGAATTTTATTGCATTGGTTAAACATTATATCGGAAGTTATTTGGATTGTGTTTACTTAATTCATGTTATTTCCGTACCAGATGACTTCCTAGTACATTCTGACCATATGTTCCTCAGAACATTAAAGCCATGGCCTGCTTCATAATAAGAGGGACTGAAGAGCAAGCAAGGTTAGGGGTCAGCACATGCAGTAACAAACTGCAGGAGGCTCACAATGAGTACTGGCCAAAACCTCAAGAAATCTTAATAAACAAACAAGACATTTAACATTTTTTAACTCACATTATTTGGTGCAGAATTTTTTTTCACAGACTAATGTTCAGAGGTATCTATGTATTCCCAGTGCCTATAATAAAATATGTTTATAATCAAAAGGGTACTTTAAGCCAGTAAGGAATCCTAAAGGGTGCGTAATACAAATTTACAAGCATATACTGAAATTATTAAAACAATATTTCTCTTAAACATTTTTATTTGTATATATTAAACACCACACTTTTAGGTGAAATATAGTGTTTAAAATTGTTACAGTATGCCTGGCTGGTGTGGCTCAGCTGGTTGGAACATCGTCCTGTAAACCGAAAGGTCACGGGTTTGATTCCCAGTCAGGGCAGATGCCTAGGATGTGGGTTTGGTCCCTAACCGGGGCATGTATGATAAGCAACAGATCAATGTTTCCCTCCTGTGTGGATGTTTCTCTCTCTCTCTGTCTGTCTCTCTCCCCCTCCCTCCCTACCCCTTTTTATAAAATCAGTAAGCATGTCCTTGGGTGAGGATAAAAAAATGTTACAATACTATTTCATAACAAATTTTCTTGGCCTACATCAAACATGCTAAATGTCTTCATTTACCTTTAGGGATTGTAATTACTGAAAACAATACAACAAATTTTTATAATCACATTAAGATTTCAAAAATTTTACAGATTTTGCATGTGGGATAGCTAACATACAGTAAGCTATAAATGAAATACATACACGTGTGAACACACACACACACCAGGATTAGGCATGCATTCATCAGATAGAGCCATTCAAGTATTTGACCGTTAGAGGGCAGCAGCTATTAGGGAATTTTGTACTTCTTTAAAAAATTGTTAAACCTTGGTAATATTTTGTGGTTTAAAGACCATAAAAATTATGTTTTATATCACTTTCAAATGAAAATGCTAATGTGTATATAGTTTCAATGCACAGATTAAGTGATGATGCATACTCATAAGCAAAATGTTCTCATTTTTTCATATTAAAATTTTTCCACTGTGTTTCTATTAAAAGAGACTTGGCTTTATGTCTTCTCCATTAGACCTTAATTTTTCCCTGTTTTCACCTAGAAACTGCTCTTACGCATTCTAAAGAAAGCCAGACAGATTTATGGGCAGCTGTGAAGCACAGCAGGCTGGTCTGGGCCTCAGCAGACTAGAGTGCTGGCGTGCAATAGCATTTTCTCAACCAACTTAATTGCCCGGCTAATTTCTATTCTTACATTAAACAATTAAATAAATCCAAAACTTTTGTCTTCTTTCAAGTCAAAATTCTAAACTGAATCCACAATTCAAGATGATCTTTTGTCATTGTTCTTGGCCTACAGCATTGAACAAATGTAGAGAAGTAGACAACACACTGCCACAGACAATGCCATGCTGCTTATTATGAATATCATTTAAATGTTTATTTGTCTTTATTTCTGTATTTTTATTCACAAAATAATATGAGGGGGGCCCCCAAAGAACACAATTATCTTCCTCAGGGTGGGCCTCTTATAGTACAGGCTTCTCCAGCTAGGTGAGTGTTCCAGGAACCCATCTGTATCAGTGTACCAGCTGGTGTTGTTGTGAGAGGCTGTGTTAAGGTTCACTGAGTTTCTTTTTTAAGACTCTTTCAATGCATTTGCCCATTTCACAATGGGTGATTTACAAGCTCACCTGCATACGTCACTCTAAGTGTTCAGCAGTTTTTGACCAAAAGCGGCATGACCACCATGCCCATGACCCTCACTATTCACCCCCATCTCTCTTTGAGTGGCTTTTTATTATTTCCCTGGCTGAAAAAGGTCCTTAAAGGGAAATGTTTTGCCAGTGTGGAAGAGGTGAAACAAAAATGGCAGAAGCACTAAAAGGTATCAAAGTCAGTGAGTCTGAACTGTTTTGAGCAGTGGAAAAATGTCTCAATAGGTATATTAAATCAAGTAGAGATACTTTGAAGGTGACTGAAGTTTAAATATGTAAGCATAAATTCATAGTATTCTATAAATAAATTCTGTTTTTGCAGGGTTCTCCCTTGTAAGGATGATTTTAAGGACAGTGTTCAATATATTTCACATGGGATATTTTTCACACTAAATTATTTTGAATAGTTGGCTCTGTTTGCCCTGTATATTGAGCAGTTTATCCTGAGTTTAATCTTATTTCTTCTTAAGCTCATCACCATATAGACCACATGGAACTGGCTCTCAGGAGGGTCCATTGGTAACAGGTGGACCCCAGCAAGAGCAGGAATGACAGGGTTCCCACCCCTGCATGCCAGCCTTCCTCCATGGACTGCTTGGGGCATAGTTCAGCCTTAGGAAGGGCTTCACCGGAATACTCTGTCAGTACAGTGAATGTAGCTTTCTGCTTCTGACAACACTAATGAATCCTGGTCCGCTAATTAACACTTAGTGATATAGGAATCTTAAATCTATGTGAGTGTTGCTCTGATAATGCATCAGGACTATATTCTTTCAGTTAAAATTGACATCTTAAGTGTAGATGATTCTTCTTCACTTATAAATACAACAGTGTTCTTTGTGTTCTCATTAAGGTTACTTAATTTATTTTCTTCACCATATTTCAAAATAATTATAATCGATTTAAAAATTTGTTAGGACAAGCTTTTAAATTAATGTCTTTTAAAACAACTGGGGCTCTAACAAATCTCCATATATTCATAGAAAAATGTTGGCCTCATGAAAAATAATATTTGCTATTAGATTAAATGGGGCTGATTTCATTAACACTGAGAATGTCCATAGTCTATTTTGATCATCAAAGAAAATCGGTCATGTTGTCATAGCAGTTCCCCTATATATTTCATAATATTTCTATATTTGCTGAATATTTTCATAAATAGATTTTCACATAGGCATGAAAAAAGACAATTTGGGAAAAGTTGTTAATTTGATTTCCAATGTTATAAAATGTCATAGAGTTACCTATTTTAAAATGAAACAGCTGATGAATACAATATAGGCAACAGCATTTTCTTATTTGTATGGGGATTAAAAAGTTTTAAGTAAATTTTGTTGCTTCAGTATCCCCTCATAAGTTTTCAGTCACTAGTGTCACTATCTTGTAAGGAGTGAACATCATTCCTTCAAAGCAACAAGAAGGGAAAGCTGTATTTACTTCCCCATAAACAAGCTTCAGAAGTGAAGCCTTTCCTCTTTGGTGATTTCAGCAAGCCACTTTCTGCAGATGACAGTAAAATCTCTAGAGGGAAGTCACTGAGAGACTGTCAACTTTATGTTTTTCAGGATTCTCAATGACTTTTATTTTTCAATAGATATTTTTCAAAGTGAACCTCTAATGGAAATTTAATTTGCTCTATGATGGGAAACATTATTTTAATGTGTTATCTTTATACCAGTGTCATTTGTCTCCATTTTGTTTATCTAGTAGTTTTTCATTTGAAAACTTAAAATCGTGTGGAATTTTTTTTACCAATCATATGTCTACTCTGTCTCTCATTATTAGTAAAACTTACAGATGTGTTGACTAGAGAATGAGTGTTAGGTGGCCCCTGTTGACAGCACCTTCAGGACTGGTGCTGAACTATGAATAATTGCCTTGTGTGTTTGATTTTCTGTAGTTAATTGCTATCAATATTAAAGTGGCTTGATCTAATCCCAGTTCTCTGGTTTCACTATAAAAAATTGTGGTATAACAGATCAAGTGTCTTTCTAAAGACAAGATTCAGTGCTGTCTACTTCATTTCCTTTATCCCCTAAGCTTTTTCTTTTTTTGTAAGAAAAAAAAAGAGATAGGTTTACAGTCATTCCTATACAAGGTTAAGGTACATTTTTAAGGTAATATAGAACCATTTAATTTTTGCATGAATGATAATTTTAGGCACCAGTGTCAGGGGGCAATAATTACTAAGTTATATGTAAAAACATCATAAATTAGAAGATAAAGAAACTGCAACTATTTTTAAGTTTGACTAACTAAGAGGCAGTAAAATATTTATATTTTCTGCTGTACTGGTTAATTTGGGGCTTTCTACTATATTAATGTGTTACATCAAGTGGAATTGACCATTTCACTTATTTTCTAGGAGGCAAGGTTTAGTTGCTTGATTAATCTGATCAATGTAGTCATTAAATTGGCTTCTGATGTTGAGAGTCTACAAGAGTTCAAATTAATAGAAAATGACATGGGTCTTCTATGATTATGTTATGCATTGGCTAAGGCTTGTTGTCTGCATAGTGACTCCAAAACACAATGTGAAAGAAAGGTGGAATGGGAGCATTGCTGATTAAATGGCCGAGTTATTTTCACACTACACAAGCAATTGAAAAGTTTCTCCACCCTTGAAAAATGTGTATTGGTAAACATGATAATAGAAACATCAGCTCTGGGGAAAATATATGTTAATGAAATAAACTTGTACAAGAGCTGACCTATGCAACATGTTTTATCTATTTTATTTCTCCCACTATCTTCAGGTGCCTAGAAAGTGACCGTATGATGTGTGCGTGCTCTGTTGAATGACGAGTGGATGAATTAAAGGCTTTGGGGTCCTACCCTGGAACTCCTCCTCTGTCCTTCAAGGGACAACCTGTTTTTCATTCAGACTAGGACTCTTATGGGAAATCAATCTAAAGAGTTATCCATCCATATAGAGATATACCAAAATGTTTTTAGAAAAGCAAATTAAAAAAATAAGCAAATTACAGGTGTATAGCCATGTTGGGTTTATCTCCCAGTGTTGAGCCCAGGTTTTACCTGCACTGGACACTAGGGTCTTGACTGCAATAGTCAAATAATGTGCTCTTTGGCCAGAACGACTCATCATCCATCTGGCCATTAACTATTCAAAAAACATTTAGAAGTATTTACACCATTACAATATCTAGAAGGCTTTTTAAATGGTTATGCCATAGAGACAAAGAGAAAACAATCTGTTGGGTGAAAACTCCATACAGTTTACTACCTGGTTAATGTAAGCATAATTATGTTTACTAATTATAAATAATATTTATTGGAATTGTGACATTAATTTTCAATTCCTTTATGTTATCTTAAAAGGAAATAGGGTCATTTTCCATTTATATTATACCCTCCCCCAAGGGTATAATATACCCTTGGTATATTATGTCTGTCATCTCAGTGCAAGTTGCTAAACCCTCATGAATGTGAAATATCTCAGTTTAGGAAAATGAATTTAATGTGTTACCACATCCTGATTATCAAGGACAATATTTTATGTTGTGTTTTTTTCTTGAACTAACATTTATAAAGTCTCCTGAATTCTTTGTTCCTTACAGGAACCTTGCATAGTAGGAATCCAAGTATACCTATTTTATAGATAAGGAAACTGAGAATGGAGGCGTGAATTGGCTATCCATAATGACATATTGGGCTATAAACAAAAAGTGGGCAAAAGCCTGGGGCATGTTTATTCTTGATCCACTACTCCTTTGGCACTGGGTGATTTCCTAGATGTCACTCTTGGTAACTTTATATCTAGAATTTAAGTATTTGGTGCTTTGTCTTAAACCAATTGTTAGTGTGTCCCTGTTTTTCTTTACTGCAAAGAGTAAGGGCCCCTGAAATTTGAGACTATGTAATTAATTTGTAAAATGATTAGATAAAAATCATTCATCTTTTCAAACAATCTCATGTAATAAACTAAAAGATAGCCTAATTGAATTTACCACCTGGATTTCATTGTATTCCAAGTCTTCTAGATATTAGTTTTTGATGTATTGTTAGAGTTTTTATAAAGCCCTCAAGGTTTCTGTTGTGCATTAATCATCCATAAACAGCTTCCTCTGGGAAGTTATTTTTATTAACAAAATTGTTCAAATAAATGTTATGACATTTTGATTTGGGGAAATTATTCCACCTTATCCTATTTTTTATTTTAATTTCTGAGAACAATGTGAAGAAACTTAACTTTAAATATCCACGTATTAAAGAGTCATACATATTTAATTATTAATAAGTTAGTAAATTGTTTTAGTCAGTTTTATAGTAGAATTTCTTAACAAATCTTAAATCATGAGTCAAGAAGTTTGAAAATGTTTTCAAATCTAAAAACGTGCTTTAAAGTTTCCTGCACCTTATTTTTATTTTTAGTTCCAGGTGCGGTATTTGATTTACAGCTTGCAGAAGTAGAAGCCACATACGTAAGAATTACATGGAAGAAACCACGGCAACCAAATGGAATCATTAGCCAATACCGAGTGAAAGTGCTAGTTCCAGAGACTGGAGTGATTTTGGAAAATACTTTGCTCACGGGAAAAGATGAGGTATTGCACTTTTATTTCACAGTTTGGTGAGCCCTTTCTGCCCATTCTGACACTGATAACTTGGGAGATTTTCTAGCCCTCAAACAAAATCCTTGACAAGTTTTAGAGGAGAATGTGAAGTAAACTTGGGCTGTGTTGGTAATCCAGCTGGGTCGTATTGCATTTTGAATCATATATTATTAGTTGAATGCTATTATTCTTTTTCAGCATACAAAAAAATGTTAAATGAGCAATTAAGCAGGACAAGAGGTGAATATTATTATGGTAATTCAGTTAATGAGTTGTTTGAAACCTCCTATTATGATTTAAACAGTCCTTTTAAGGCTGTGCTTGCAATTGGAACAGTTGCCAATAAAAGGTACAGTAATTTTAGTAGCTGTTGTTGACACATGATTATGTCTGTTTAGTTTCAGGAAGGTAAATTTCTCAGAGCTGCCTGTTAAAAAAAAACATACATTTTATTAAAGACATCAAATAATGAAAAGAAATTCAATCATTTTACAGATTACGTCTGTAATTAGAGGACAGTGTTTTTGCTTTCACTCATACTGGAAGCCTGATTCTTTCCCTTTGTTTTCATTAGGAAGCACAGGCAACGCTGATTCCCCTTCACTGTTCCCATTCACCTCATCCGGTCAGCTCCTCACTTGTGAGGACCTCTGAGCCTCCAGACTTGTCAGTCCAGCTATTGGCTGCCCCCCCCCTCCGGCACACAAAGAATGGCCGTACCCATGCTCAGAACCAGCAAGTTCCGCTCGAGGTCTAGCTTGGGACTCCTCAGTGGTTATTTACTTAGGACTTGGTTTCCACCGTTTGGGTTCAAAGTCACTGCTTCTTCTAATTGAGCAGTTATTTTTCTCACATGTATTATTTACTGTCTTTCTAATCTCAGCCTTCCTCTATTTCTGGCATCTATTTGAAAGTGGAGCTTACTAGGTGCTCAGTGCACTGGTCATCCAACACTTACTACTCCAAGTGGTTCACCATCTCCAGTTGAGGATTACATTTAATCTTATGTTGACTCCTTTCCTTGGTGAAAAGATGTTGAGTTATTGTTTCTCTGATACTCAGGTAGAGGGCAAAAACTTAACCCTTTACTCTTGCTGAGTAGGTCTTAAATTAGGTGCTAGCTTCTGGGGGAGTTAGGTGACAGGTCTCCGACCTCTGCTAATGACATCTATTGAATGACCAGCCACACTTGTTTTTCTCTTGAAGCAAAGAGGTTCTAGAGAGGCTTCTTTAAATGTTGCTTCCATCTGTATGAACCGCAATCCTGTGACACAGTAGAGAGGACACAAGCTTTGGAACCATACACATCTGGGTTTGGTCACTTACTGGGCTATACAGCAGAGAGGTTAAGAGTATGGACCGAGAGACAGAAAACTTGGGTGTAAACCATGGTTTTGCCTTTACTGATGATTTAACTTTGGGAAAGTTGGCCTGGCATCTCTGAACTTCACTTTCTTTTTTTCTAAAACAGGGATTATAAGAGTCCCTAAAGCAAAACAAAAGGTAATAAGGATTGGTAATAAGGATTTCATGGATTAATGTCTATAAAGAACTTTGAACTATAGTTGGTATATAGTAAGAATAGTAATAATTGTGACTTGTAATTATCTTTTAGCAAAGATTTTTCTTTTACAAAAAGATTTTTAAAGTTTTTAATTACAGTTAACATGCAAGGACATATTAGTTTAGGGTGTACAACACAGTAACTAGACATTCATATAACTGATGAAGTGATCACTCCAATAAGTCTGGTACCCATCTGACACACCACACATAGTTATCACAGAGTTATTGACTATACTCTCTGTGCTGTACTTTATACCCCTATGACTGTTTTTGTAACTGACAGCTTCTGGTGTGATTATTAATCATGGCATTGGACCATTCACCTTGGTTGACACTCAATATTAGCTTCCTTATCCTCTCTTGATAAAATGAGACATTATACTTCTCTTTATTTTTTGTGATGGTATCTTTCTTATTCCTGGAGCTTGGGCTCACCTTGCAGGTGGTTGATGTCAGGATACAGATATGGCTGAGGCTCTAAATTCAAGTGAACCATGGTCCTAGCCTTGGTCTGCACTGTTCTACATCTATGAACTTGGACAAATACATTTTGGAGACTTGATACCCTCATTTTCAAAGCAGGGCTTATATACCCACCTCCTCGGTTGAGATAACATAAAACCTTTGTGAGATAACATAAAACCTTTGGCTTAATGTATTCATTTATTATCCTTTTCCTTGACCTTGATACCTTCCTTAGGTTAAGAACTCTTTTCTTTCATTCATTCTTTTTTTAAAATATTTTTTAATTTTTTCAATTATAGTTGATGTGCAATATTATATTAGTTTCAGGTATACAACCCAGTGATTAGACATTTACATAATTTGTGAAGTGAGCACCCGAGTAAATGTAGTACCCATTCAACATTATACAGTTATCACAATATTATTAATTATATTCCCTGTGCTGTACTTTACATCCCATGACTATTCTGTAACTACCAATCTGTACTTTCTAATCCCTTCATCTTTAAGCCATTTCCCTGACCCCCTCCCATCTGGCACCCATCAAAATGTTCTCTGTATCTATATGAGTCTGTTTCTGATCTGTTTGTTTATTTTGTGTTTTTAGATCCCACAAATAAGTGAAATCATATGGTATTTGTCCTTCTCTGCCTGACTTGTTTTACTCAGCACAATACCCTTTAAGTCTATCCATGTTGTTGCAGATGGCAAGATTTTATTCTTTTTTATGGCTGCATCATATTCCATTGTATATATACACCACTTCTCCTTTATCCACTCATCTACTGATGGACAGACACTTAAGCTGTTTTTATGTCTTGGCTATTGTAAATAATGCTACAATGAACATATGGATGCCTATGCCTTTTTGATTTGGTGTTTGGGGTTTCTTTGGAATATACTCAGAAGTGAATTACTGGGTCCTTTGTCTCTTATTTTAAGTCTACTTTGTCTAGTATTGGTATTACTACCCCAGCTTTTTTATTTTTTTCATTTCTATTTTTATGAAATGTCTTTTTCTACCTTTTTACTTTCAGTCTGAGTCTCTTATAGATAGTATATGTAAGAGTCTTGTTTTGTTATCCATTCAGCCACCCTGTGTTCACTCTTTTTTTAAAAGAATTTATTTATATTTATTTATTTATTTTTAGAGAGAGGGGAAGGGAAGGAGAAAGAGAGGGAGATAAATTGCAATGTGTGGTTGCTTCTTGCATGCCCCTATACACACAACCCAGTTATGTGCCCTGACTGGGGATTGAACTAGTAATCCTTTGGTTCACAGGCCTGTGCTCAATCTACTGAGCTACACCAGCCAGGGCATTCTCTTAAACTTTGCAAAATGTATCCTTCATGCCCCATCTCAAAAATTCTTTGAATCCTTGAAATGTTGTTAGAAGTCACCAACGGCCCCCTAAGTGTCAAATAAGTGGTACATATTTTTAACCTTCCTCATCTTCCTGTCTCCTCCAAATACATTCCTCTGCTCCACTTCTCCCAGCTTCTGACACAACTATTTCCTCCCTTTTATATACTGTGACTTTGCTAAATTTTGCCTGGATACAACGAACACTGAAGAATATATAAAAGCTGGTGCTCTCTTTTACAATTTGCGACTCCTTTATAAAGGTGTTCCAGAGGTCCCTGTTTTCAGGCATCTCATTGCACTTTCTTTTGAGGATCTCTCCATTTCAATCACTCCTTTCCATGTGCATGACTCCTTTGCCTTGCTTTCCACAATGATCTCCAACACTCTACATTCCTAATTACAGCCATTTATAGGAAGGTTCTGCCAGGCTTGTCACATCTAAACTCATCTACTCTATAAAGCAAAACAGAAATGTTGTTTGGGATAATAACATCTGGTTCATAATCAGAAGGAGTGAAGTTGGGAAGGAACAGACACGACAGAGATCCTGGGACAGTGATGGGGACCAGTGAATATGCCCACAGGACACACAAGAAAGAAGTTTCATGAAGGCTTGAAATGTTGGGGTTAGTTAGCTCTGACTCGGGTTATACTAGGCATTTAATAGCCATTCAGTGTTAAGGCCAGTTCTTTCTACCTCCAGAGTGTGACAGTCGTACATCTATATTTCATTCTCATGCCTCCACTCCAGCTCAGAATTGCACAGACACTTGCCTATTGCTGTTATCTCACCGCATTAGTAGTTTTCCATTGTAGAATGATTCACCACAGGCTTAAAACCACTCGCATTTATCATCTCACAGTTTCTGTGGGTCAGGAGTCCAGAGAACTTTGATGGGTTCTCTGCTTAGGGCCTCACCATGCTGCGGCCGAGGGGCTGGCTGTGCTGTGTTCTCATCTGGAGGCTTGACTAGGGAGGAATCCACTTGCAGGCTCACTCAGTTTTTTGACAGGTTTCATTTCTTTTCTGGCTATCGAATTGAGTGTGGTTTCTTGCTGGCTCTTGGAAGGAGACTACCCTAACTCTAGCCCACAGAGGTCTCACACAGTTTTTTCACATGGCCATTCACTTCCTCAAGCCAGCACGGAGAATCTATATAATGTCATGCAATCATGGGAGGGAAATACCATCATTTTTTGTCTTATTTTGTTCGTAAGATGCAAATCACAGGCCCCACCCAGTTCAAGAAGAGAGGATTATATGGGACCATAAACAAAAAGAGGTAGGGGTAGTGGGGACCACCTGAGAGGTTATCCACCACACTCTCAGTTTACTATTTTATATTTCACATACCCATTAGAATAATAGGTATATTAATTTAAATTATAAAAGTAATAAAATAATAACAGCTCGGGAAGATGTGTATGTATCTATTTATGTAATCTAACTGTTCACTATAGCAGAAAGTCAATAGATTCTGTCTAGCATAAGTGAGTCTTAACAGGAAGTATAAGCATATCATTTAGTGATTTTAGAAATAAACATCATAAGAAATGAAAACAAGTGTTTAATAGTGGAAAGAATGGACAGGAATTTTCACTGTAAATCCTTTATCACTTCTTTTTTTAAGCAATGTACATATATAATGATGATGAAACTTAAAAAAAATTCTTGTATTTTTCCCATTGCTATTTAGTCCCCTTATACCACCCCAGCAATCCCCACACTGTTGTCCATATCCATGAGTCCTTTTTCCATTTTGTTCAATCCCTCCACTCCTACCTTCTCTACCCCTTAGCTGTCAGCCTGCTCTCTGTGAGTCTGTTTCTGTTTTGCTTGTTAGTTCAGTTTGTTCATTAGATTCCACATATGAGTGAAATCATATGGTATTTGTCTTTCTCTGATGGGCTTATTTCACTTAGCATAATGTTCTCCACGTCCATGCATGCTGTCACAAAGGGTAAAATTTTCTTCTCTTTTATGGCTGAGTAGTATTCCTTCTGTATAGCCACTGTGGAAAACAGTATGAAGATACCACAAGAAAATTAAAAATGGATCTGCTTTTTGGCCCAGCAATCCCACTTCTGGGAATATATCTGAAGGAACCCAAAACACTAATTCAGAAGAACATAAGCACCCCTATGTTCATTGCAGCATTATTTATACTCACCGAGATATGGAAGCAGCTCAAGTGTCCATCAGTAGATGAATGGATAAAACAACTATGGGACATTTACTCAGTTTTCATGATGATGAAACTTTAAAAAATATATTAAAATATACTTTTATGCTAGACTTAATGTGATATCATCACCCTTTTTGAAATTTTCCCCAGTGACCCCCTAATGATTTATTTGTTTCTTAATGAATAAGGGTTATTTAAACAAGCCAAAATATATATTTTGCTTTAAATATTTAAACAAATATTTGGAAAAATACATTAGAAACTTGAACCTCAGGGTTTTAGGAATTTTATTTCAACTTCCAAACTTACATATGAATCTCATCCATAACATCCTTACTAAATGATCGGGGACCCAGTCTCTTCTAAAATAATTGGTCAGCTCTGATAGTAGGGCATGAACTACAATAGCAGCTCCTGTTTAGTAAACTTTAAAACATTCCTCGTTATGGTCTCACAAGTATTTATTAAGTAACTATAAAGTTTCAGGTATTCTGTTAGATCCAGAAAACACATAGATGAATAAAAAGCCACCCTGCTCTTAACTATTTTGAACTGAAATATCTGTCCTTTAATATTTACTAGCATATCCTGTCTCCTCTCCAGACCCATACAGTAGACTATAGCAGCCTTGATGTGGGGATTTGGAACCAGGAAATGTGTTCCAATCCTCCCTCTGCTAACACTGCTGATGTGAAATTGAACAGGTGACTGTGAAATGGAGATACTAATATCTATCTCTGTGCTATAGCGAAGTGATAGCTCATGGGTAAAAGTGTTCAGCACTGTATTTGATACATGGTAACTTTAAATGTTAGTCTTTGCAGTAGTAACAATCATACCTATTGATTTAACTTTTTATTATTTGAAGACTGATGAGAAAGATCTTCAGTTTCTCATTAGTCATGGTTTGTAGGTTCTTCCTGTTATTGATTAGTGTCATATATATTTTTTTGTTTGTCAAGGAGCCTCTTACTTGGCTGAACACAATATCCCTTACGTAGTTTTAGTAGAGCCAAATTGAACATAATTATTTTCTGCTTTTGGGTAGATTTCCTGCTTCTGTCAATGCAAAGAACAAAATTAATTTCTTTGGGGTCTCATCTGTTGAGACTGAAGTCTGAAGTACCTGAAAGTCATCTCTCCATGGACTGCTCTTTGCTTGACTTTCACACTTAGATCCTACCTTGTACTCCTTCTTCTAGAAGAACCCTGGGACATTTTCTCCCCGAAGACATCAGCTTGCTACTTAGTGTTGCAAATGTCTGAGATTCATACAGATACATTTTTTATCCAAAATATTTCTCAAGTTTATCATGAAAGGAAAGCCAGCTAAATGTTGGCCAATTGCTATGGAATGAGGCTGAGGAGGGACTCAATAATGGTTTAGGATGCTTGAGATAATTTTAGTCTATTGAGCATTAGACACAAACAGAAGCAAGCCTTAATGATTTTTTTCACTCAAATAATGTGCAGAATGATACAATATCCATTAGGAGGTTTCCAAACATCTGCAAATTGCAAACTTGTATTTTTACTATTGCTTGATAAGAGATAACATAAATCACATCATTGTCTATAATAAAATATAGAGGCATTTGTTAACAATAAATCTAAATTTTCATTAATTTAATTCAGACTGCATCCAGTGAGTCTAAATTGCCTGATATAATTTAGGGCTGTATAGATAGATATATATTTTGGGTTTGTTTTAAATAAAATCAGATTAACTATAATGAAGATTATTACACGTAGAATCAAGTTGGTTTAATCAGGTAGGTTTGTAATTTAGCTCTCAGGACTTATAATTCTTTCACATAAATTCCAAAGATTCCTGAATAGCTTATAAGAGGTCTTTCATGTTGATGAATTGTGACTTTCCCCGATTCAGTTCTTCTCACCTGGGGGTGATTTTGCTCTCCAGGAGGTATTCAGAATCTCTGAAGACATTTTTTTGTTGTCACAGCTAGGAAGATGCTTCTAGTGGGTAAGGACCACAGATACTGCTAAACTTCCCACAGTGCACATGACAGCTCCTTACAACACAAAAATTACTGAACACAGAATGTCAATAGTGCTTAGGGCAAGAACGCTGCACCAGCCCAATGAGTCCCAAACTTTTGGAAACTGCAATGGATCTTTTTTCTTCTGTATTTCCTTTATTTCGACTTCTGCTGTATGCTGCTCCTTCCCATTATTTCTTAAGTTCTGATTCTCTCCCATAATTTTTGCTCTTAAATATTTACTTTTCAAAAAATATTTTATTTATTTTTAGAGAGAGGATGGGAAGGAGAAAGAGAGGGAGAGAAACAATGCGTGGTTGCATCTCACTTGCCCCATGCTGGGGACCTGGCCCACAACCCAGGCATGTGCCCTGGCTGGGAATCGAACTAGTGACCCTTTGGTTTGCAGGCTGGTGCTCAATTCACTGGGCCACACCAGCCAGGGCTCTTTCTCTTCTTAAAAACAAACAAACAAACAAACAAACAAACCTGATTAATGTCTAATGGTTTTTTATAAAGTCAAAATATGAGAACTATCACTACATGGTACACCCTGATAATTAGTTATGTTCTGGATTACTATAAAACCAATGATCAAATCATTGCCCAGGTTAAGGAAGGTTTTTCCAATGAATACCAGAATTTTGGAGAATTGCTGATCATCACAAGTATACAGGCCAGCTCTTACCTTGAAATGACAGTATGTCAACAGAGATGCTTCACCTAGTTAATTGATGGGATGCTATGGTTTGCTCATAATAATTTATCTGACATGGGCATAATATTGAGAGATTTAATGCAAAATCATAGTTCAGGGGGAAATTCTTTTTGCTACCTCATTGTACCTTCTATAGCAGTTTGTACACAGTAGATTGTCAAAGTGGCTTATTGATAGTGGAAACAGCTGTGTGGTTTGGGCATAAACTATGACTAAGATTCCAGAGCATCTCTGAATTATGTGTTCATGCTGTGTGCCCTCCCTGATTTTCCTGTGGAGGAGAGCTGAAGGGGCCATTGGAAGGCAGAAGACCTTCACTTGTCCCATAGAAGGTTCCTTTTCTCGAGTTTTTTTTTTTAATCACAACATTTTTAGAATAGATCACATAGGTGTCCCCTGCTTTTCATTGAAGTACTTTTTCTGGATAAAGGTGTAACAAGATTTAGATAATTTTATCTCAAAAATATCATTTGGAGAACTGGGAATTTTGTTGACTCTTTTTATCATTATTTTATCTCTCAGAAAAGTTAATAATGAGAAGATCTGTCTTTGTAGATACTTAATTAAATAAACTGCCTTAAAATGTCTTGCTTTCCTGAGATTTTTTACCCTAAGCATCTCTTATTTTTTGAAAATACTAAATGCTTTATATTACTAAGGAAAGAAAAACTCTATTTTTTGGCTTTATGAGTAAAGATAACCCCAATCAAGCATATAGAGTAATTAAAAGACAGCTGTACCAAAACTTATAAATAAATAAAATCTAAATTATGAATTATAATTGAGAATAAATTGGGTATATTTTCGATAGAAGGTTTTTTAGCTGAGTTTTAAAGCAGAACTTGAAAAGGAATAGATGAAAAAAGAGAGTAGTTCTTGAAACGTTTCCTTTTTTCCAAAACTGTTTTACTTTGGACAGTTTTGAACAGCCAGAAAGTAGAGGAAAGAGAATAATGAGCTCCCAATTACCCATCACCAGGACTGCATAATGATTAGCATTCTGCCACTCTTTCCTCAGCTCTCTTGTGTTATTGCTGCTTCTGGGAACATGTTCTAAAATACAGACTTCATATCATTTAGCGCCTACATGTCTAACTAATTGCAAATCTCTAAAAAAATGGATGTTTGAATTCACTCAACATTTCCATTATCACAACTAACAAAATTACTAATATTGTCTTGGTATCATCTAATTCCTAGATCACATTCAAATTTCCCTGATTGTCTTCAAAGCCTATGTTGCTAGGTATTTTCTAGTGAGAATCCACAGTCCACACATTGCATTTGGTCATTAAGTCTCTTAAAGCAACATTTCTATTGATTAATATTTAGCCTTATTAGGGTTGACAATCTATGCAAAATCCCTAATAGTATTTGGCCAAAATACCCTTTTCCCATCCCATTTCAACCAGCTATGCTGTGTGGAGAGGGAAAAGCAAGAGAGCCGTCTTGTCATCCTAACAAAAATCTTTAAATATTTGTACTCTGCTCCTGATATTTTTTACCTCAACATCTGCCACCTTGGTGAACTTGACTGTGTCAAGTACATATGGAATCTAGGAATAAACGCAGTTACTGCAAATATCCCATAGGTCCATTGAGAAGCATTGCCACGCAGTTTTGCTCATGTCTGTAACTTCACTCAATCAGAGGTAAACTCCTGTTACTAACATGTATTAAGCAGTCACGCAGGCCTCTCACACTTGGCATGAAACAGTATGCCGAGAATACTGCCCTTTTGGGGGTAAAGGAAGCAGTGAAAATATTTTAGTCCTGAAATCTTTGCACGAGGATGTTGAGGTTTATGATACCTGAAGTCAGAAACAAGTGTCTGCTTCTTCCTGCAATCCAGTATTGGTCTCTTAAGATCGTAGCGATCACAGTGTGTTACAATGATGCAGGATTTTAGTAGCTTCAGAATTAAATTTTGGATTGTGAAGGAGACAGGAGTCATGGAAATAATATCTTTTTAAAAAGCATGGTTCCAAAGTTACTAGTTCCTTAAATTAATACTCGAGTGAAGTCATTAATAAGTACAATGCTTATAAGCAGTCTTTGCAAGCAACTATTTCTAATTACAGTATATAAGTGACCCCATCGCTCCAGAGACTGTGAACACAGTAGATTCGATGGCAGAATTATTTGAGGGTTCAGCAGAGATATCTTCTGACCTGTACGCGATTGCTTCAGTTATGTATAATACTTATCCACATAACAAATTTCCTGCGAGGAATAGAGTTGAAGACCAGCATTCAACAGTTGGTAGGTGCAATTTTTATGTTCTATGAAGTACACTTAACCCCCCAGTGCTAGTTAGCAGATATGAACCTTAGCTTAAAGTTCAGCCACATTATTAATGGTTCATGGGCTAGAGTCAGATTTTTTTCTTCTTTAACTGTTGGATAACCTCATGCAGCAAATGGAAATGCCACACAGGCAGAAGCTGGCCCCTTCTAACCCATCTGACCTTCCTCCTAGAGAAAGTAGCACCCTAGAGTCTTCGGCCAAGCTGCATAGACAATCAGTTATTACAGTTGCCAAAGCAGGTGTGATGGGGAGGGATTAACATATCTTCAAATCATTTACAGGCCTCACAGTCTCTGCAGCTTTTGACTAATAGGTTTTCAGATGTCACTAAAGGTAAATAGGTCAGAAAGTTACAACTCCAGTGCATGCAGTGATAAACAGGTGTAGGTGACCCCGACGACGTGGTGATGTCATTAGTGTATACACTTGCTCTTCAGGGTCAATGGATCTTTTTGTTTCTAAAAGAAGAATGTCATACATAACAAATTAAAACTACTTGGTTAGAAAACACAGATTTAAATTATCTCTGGTTTTTCTGAAATGCTAAGTGAGAAGAATATTTCCCCTTAATTTTTTCTCTGATTGGTATTTGTCCTGTTCCAAATTTAAAGTGTTATTTTATTGATGTTAGAATCAGACAAGCAAGTCACATTACCTTCCGTACTTGTGTATTAAATTCACCGATTCATTCATTTTTCTGTGCTAAGAGCACTGGGGGCAATGCTACGAATTAAGAGGCCCAATTTCTGATACAGATGTTTCCTTTAACATTTCAAGTTTGGCCTAATTGCTAATTTACATAACTAGGAGCACAAGTTTTAAATAAACAAAAAAATCTAACATTGTTTGAAATCCTTATTCAGACAGATTTATGTATCAGTTATCCAAACAGGCTTGCTTTAAAATGTTACTGGGTTTAGTGAATTTTGAGTTCAAATATAAAGCCTCATTTCTATCTTTCACAGTATAATCTAGCAATGATATAATATTTCAATTTGATATCATTGTCTAGTCTGTCTTTTCAGACAAAATTCCTAGCCAGTCCCTTTGAGTAAGTTATAGTTTCTCATATTCCAGAACACTGTATAATGACTAGCAAAACTACATTGTGAGCACAAAATGTTTACAGATATTTTTGAGAAGTATTCAGCATATTTATTATTAACTATACATCTACCTTTCATATAAAGGAGTGCATGGAGAGATTAATGAGATAACATGAAATCAGTTTTAAGATTTTACTGAGTGAGCAAAAATAATTTTGATCATGAACCCAAACACCTCTTTTTTAAAAAATGATTTTGAATAGGAACTACATGGAACCAGTATACCATTGACATTGCTGCTGAACAGCTGTCTTACGTTATCAGGAGACTCATACCTTTCACTGAGCACATGATTAGTGTATCTGCTTTCACCATCATGGGAGAGGGACCACCAACGGTTCTCAATGTGAGGACGCTTGAGCAAGGTAAGAATGTGCTGCCTCTGAAATAATTGCCCATAATTATTGCACTTGCACATTTTAATACTTTTTCTTTTTATCCATATTAATTGTTCATTCTTCTTTTCAAGTGCCAAGCTCCATTCAAATTATAAACTATAGAAATATTAGCTCTTCATCTATTTTGTTATATTGGGATCCTCCAGAATATCCCAATGGAAAAATAACTCATTACACAATTTATGCAATGGAACTGGATACAAACAGAGCATTCCAGATGACTACTGTAGATAACAGCTTTCTCATAACAGGTAGAACGAAGTTTTGCTTCTTAAAAAACATTTCTATTCTAATGGAAAATATGCATCTCTTTGTGCTTTAAGCCTTGCAGGACATGTGTGTCTTCATTCCAGATTTTGTTGTGCTGTGCTGCCACGGATATCTTTACAAATAGGTGAAGAAAGAACTTGAGTAAATGTGTTCTCCTTTATATTTATCTGCAAAGAGGTAAAACCATCAGATCACAAGTATCTTAGGAATATACTTAACCCAGGGAATTTTATGCCTGGTATATTGAAGTAAGTCAGCATTGAAGGCTTGAAGGAATGAATGTGAAACTCGGCTGAAGTAACCAGCTGGTATGGTGTTTGTGCCAAGTCAACTATATTCCTTCCAGTGTGCCAAAAGTTATCTTTCAGCCTAAAATTATTTATTAATATTTTAGGAAACAACTAAAACATCATCAGCATGGGAAGATCCTCAAGCCCAAGGAATCTCTTAGGAGATTGGCTTTATAAGGAAGCTGGCCTGAGTGGTCAGCCTCCAAATAAATTAGTTTCACCATTTCTATGTCCAGTGTCACTAATCTAAGAGTGTTATTTTAAGGAATTTAAACAGATTGCCTGTTGTGTTTATAGGGTTAAAGAAATACACTAAATATAAAATGAGAGTGAGTGCCTCAACCCACGTTGGAGAAAGTTCTTTGTCTGAAGAAAATGACATCTTTGTGAGAACTCCAGAAGATGGTAAGACGATCAGTGTGGTTTTAATAGAAAAAGCAAGTGGTGTTGTGTGCTGTCACCCTCCTCATGCTGCCTTCTGTGTCTCAAGCAATGACCATGAAAAAAGTACACGTATTTAAAATTTATTTTCTTCCCCCAGAACCGGAATCTTCCCCTCAAGATGTGAAAGCTACTGATGTTACTGCAAATGAAATAAGTTTGAAGTGGTTACCGCCTGAGAAACCCAATGGGATTATTGTTGCTTATGAAGTTCTCTATAAAAATATAGATACCTTATTTATGAAAAACACCTCAACAACAAATATAATTTTAAGGGACTTAAGACCTTACAGCCTCTATAACATTTCTGTGAGGTCGTACACCAGATTGGGTCATGGCAATCAGCTATCTTCTTTACTGTCCGTGCGGACGGCTGAGACTGGTGAGTTTTTTGTTTGGTCACTTAATAACACATAGTGACGAAGTAGACATGCCTGACAATTGCTGTATTGTTTCTATTTTACTTAACCTGAAACCCCTCATTATTCCATTTTGTGTAATCCAGGAATTTATTTGCTTTTTCTGGTAAAAGTGTGGGGAAAGGCTTGCCATGCAAACTTTTTAAAAGTATGATTTGCATATAAAGGAACTCCAAAATAAAAATCAGCAAATTTTACAAATGAAAGGCCTTAAGAAAGTAAAGACATTTTTCAATGTACCTGCGAATCTGCAAATTGATTACTTGCTTTCAAATTAGGTAAAAGCAGAGACATACTCATAAGAATAGATTCCTATACTCTAATCAGGTATGTATATGGATACAGGTGTGGAGTGGGAACAAGAAAGGGCATCCTGGGGAAGCCAGGAGGAGGAGGGAGCATTTGACCTGGATCTTAAGGAGTCAGGTGGAGTGGGTGGGAGGACCTCACAGAGGCCGAATGGTGCATGGGCAAGCGAGGAGTTACTTGTGTTTGGTTTCCCTGATGCAAGAGCAAACAGCACAAAGGAAGACATTTTGCCTGATGATCTTAGTGTATTGCTTATATTTATAATCACTTAGCATCACTCTTAAGTCAACTTTATAGTGTTGAGAATTAACAACTAAATTTAAAGTTACTGTTTCAGTACTACATGTAAAAATAAATATTTATTGACTAGCAACTGGTGGAACCGTATGGAATTGCTGTTCCTGGAGGTTACAGTGCCCAAATATCAGCATCTTTATATGGCTTGGCCAGATCCTATATGGCTGTTGCTGACTTGGAGGGTCAAAAAATCTAGCAAAGCAGCTTACCTTTGAGCAAAAGAATCCCTTTGAAGCTGATCACAAATTAATTAACTGAGATGACACAATGCCCATAGAAAACAGCATTGGTTATAATTGTAGGAACAAGAGAATGATGAAAAGAGCATTTTTTATAATCAAAAGTTCCCCTAAAGTAAAACCTAATTGATATTCAACTACATATTATCTTGTCTCATTGCTTTTATAGATAACGTACTTCAGTATTTTTGTAAGAAAAATATCTGCTCTTTACAAGACCTAGTTTTATCTTATTTTATACCCAGTCAAGGAAATAAACAAGCAGATTTTAAGCCCCTGCAGAGTGCCACGGGCTCTGCATTGGCTGTCACAACAATCACCGTTTTTTTCAAGAATACAG
>CM052539.1:65146491-65351481 GCA_028533065.1 Trachops cirrhosus | reverse complement strand
GTGATGTTTTGCTGTTTTGGGCTCTGAACAGCATCAGAAAGGAAAGTAAGAACTTTAAAAAGTCCTGTTGTGATATTAAACAATAGCATATCCATGCATGCTTATCAAATGTCTCACCACATAAGTGTCACAGAATCAAGAACACCTTATTTTTATGAGTATCTATAAAAATCATTTTGTTTGCTAATTATTATATGAGTGCAGTTTTACTTAGTATTAAAAAGTAAATTTGTTTATTATTTTGTTATTTGTTGTATGAGCTTAACTCTAAGATAGGGATAACAATAAAATAAAACCATAAGTGAACGTAAGAATTCAACTTGAAATGTAATTTAAAATGTGAATTTTATTTTTGGAGTATGCCTTAGAAAACACACAGACCTGTATATTTTGTAGATGAGAACACCTAAGGATATTTGAGTAAAATGACTCAAAAATCATAATAGATGAGAAGTAATGTTTGGACTTGAAGGTGAGCCTCCTGTCAGCCATTCAAGGCTCCTGAGCTAGTGACAAAAGTAGAGAAGGGGGAAACAACTTATGACAGGGTTCACTATCTCACCCACTTGGATGAGAGCAATTTGATTATCCTTATACTAGATGTGTCAGAAGCAAAAGAGGCCATATAATAGGGTATAGGGTTCAATGTCCATTCTCCTAATTTCTAGCTCTCTATCCTAAATTAGGGTACTCTCAAGGTCTATGCATTCTCCATCTAGATAAAAATGATGGACAATGGAATCTATGTTGGTTACTTTTCCTAGATCATGTTACCATGACTGAGCTCCTTCTGCATAAAAGGAAGCTAGAATTTTAAATAGAGTCTCAAGGTGTCATCTGAAACAGGATGTGCTCAAGAACAACTATCTCTTCCCAGGGCTTATAGATTTATTTTGTGCTCTTATATAAAGAACAGGAGCCCACTTTTTGTTATTGTTTTATAAGAAGTGAAGGAATGTGCTAACTCATGTGTTAATGCTGCTAATTATAAATAGGAGAACATTATTTGTTCAAATGTTTTATTTTGATTGGAGAATCAGGGTTCATTAATGCTTGGAGGTGAAATACTATACTCTTGTGTTCAAGCAGGAAAGATCAAAACAAGACTGATTTCATGTGTGCACATATGTGTTTATGTGTGCTTTAAGTATGGAATGCACAGTTTGACAAGCAAACTTGGAATTAGTTTATATTTTCTCATATAGTATGCAGTAATCACATTAAGAACTAAGTTCTTATGCAAATTAGCCTTTGATGATTCATATATTTTCTTTCCTTTTTAGGATATAACTTTTTTTAACAGTAAGCCTTTAACCAAATGCCTTGAATATGTCTGATTTTGGGCAACAACCATTGGTGGATAGTAACTTAGATGTTGACTAAAATTTTGTGTAGGACTTTATAAATTTATATTAATTAATAGCATTTCTTAATTTATCTACATAAGATTAAAACTATATATACCAAACAACAATCTTTTGGCATATTCAAGATAACTTCCCACTTCCTATTTTAGTACAGTATCATCATGAACTAAATTATTTATTTTTAATTTCTACGTAGATTCAGCCTATTTCAACTAACTATACTAATTACCTTTATTCTTGGGTTATCTATTTTACACACTATTTCCACAATTGGAAACACTGCTATTTTAGACAACTGAAGAGTTCATCGTCACTCTCTAAAATTAGTAAGTCATCAAGTTGGTCTTGCTTTACTTTCCCTGAAGATCCAGCACTGGTTATTCTCTCAGGATTAATGAATAAAAATGCAAAGGATATCAGCCTGCATCAGGGATGCATACTTATATCCTGACTACTGGTGGTAGGCAGGCAAATCCAGAGGGCAACTTAGAAAATGCCAGTAAGAATTTTTCAAAATCAAAAGTTATGTTGAATTATAAAATTCAAGCATAGCATCACTAATTCCTTTGTTTCTTACTATTGAAAAGCTATTCAATTAAATTTTACTTATTTTCCTTAGCTGTGAGTTCCTGTCCTATTTTTAATACATTCTATATCATGTTGAACTATTTATTCATTCACTGAACAGATTTTATGGACCCCATATCATGTCCTACAGCTCTAGTAGGCACTGTGGATGCAACAATAGATAAGAAAAAATTCCTAGCTCCTGGAACGTAACATTCTTAGAAGAGACACAGAAAATAAGCCAGTAAACAAATGATACATATGACTTTTGGAAGTTGTAAATTTTCTTAAGAAAAAAATGTGAGGGAAAGAAGAGAGAGAACTATAGAGTGGTGAGCAGCTGTTTGAGGTAGAGGACTGATAAAAGTCTCTCTGAGGATGTTATATATACCCAGGAATATTAATAATCTACAGGATTAAATTAAATGAGGATAAGGAAGAAAAGTGTTTCAGAAGGAAAAATAGCAATTGCCAAGTCACTGAAGTGAAGATACATTATATAGTTGAAGAAGAACAGAGTATTTCTGTCACTCAAGCAATATGAGTTATGGGAAGGGAATTAGCAGATGAGGAGAGACAGACAGACAGAGGTGGACCATGCAGAGATTTGGGTGCCAATGTAAGAAATTTGATTAATTTTAATGGGAAGGTATTAGAGAATTATGAGACAAGAAGCTGGTATTATTTGCAGTTTTAGAACACTGCTGCTAAATATGTTGGATTTTGGAGTAAAGAGGTAAATTAATATTACTAGTTTTTTTATCTGAATATCTGGGTAAAAATTGATGGCACCATTTACTGAAGTGGGCAAATTAGTTAAAAGGTCACTTTGGAGGAATTCAGTAGTTTTGTTTTGAACATGTTTAAAATTTCCAAATGCCTGTTATGAAGGTGGTTGTATATGTGTTTGAAAGTCAGAGAAAGAATGCAGAGTTGAATACATAAATTGTAGGAGGCATCACTGCATCTTTGATATTCAAAGTCAAGTGATGAGGAAGAAGTCACATCAGGGTGAGTGTCCTGGAGGTGAAAAGAAGCATACTATTATGTCCTGGGGCAGTCAGACCTGTAGACTTCGGGAAGTCAAGGAGGAGCCAGCCAAGGACTAAGCAGAAGTGGACATTGAGGTAGGAAGAAAATCAGGACAAGATCATGGAAGGCAAGTAAATAAAGATTTTCAGGTGGAAAGAATTCGTTTCCTATGTCAAATGTTGTTAACAGTGAAGCAAGGTGAGGGCACATGGAATTGATTAATGGTTTAGCAAGATGGAGATTATTGATGACTTTGCAACAGTAGGTTTCATGGAAAAAATATGAGGGAAAATGCCTAACTGAAGGGGAACTGAGAGAGAATGATGAGTAAGACAATGGATTAAACGAGTAAAGGCAAATATTGAAGAATTTTGTTATAAAGTGGAAGATAGGATCAATAGTTGAAAGGACAGTAGTCTTTTTTTTACTGTAATAGATATAATGTGTGCTTTCACATGCATTTCACATATAATTACAGAAATTACTCAATAAAAAAGAAAATAATCCAACAAAGAGGAAATGACTTCAAATCTAAAACATTTGACTAGGTAGCTGGAGAGGAATCTAGTGCAGAAGTGGAGGGCTAGGCCTTGGAAAGGCCGTAGAAGAGAAGGCAATTAAAGGAAAATTGGTACTGGAAAGAAAATATAGTTCTCTTCTGTATGTTTTTATGTTCTCAATGAACTGGGAGACAAGTTTATCAGCTTTGAACAAGGAGGGGGAGCATATTGGATATTTGTGGAGAGAGCGGATGGTGAAAATATACACAACAGAATGGGGAACTAAATTATACACACACACACACACACACACACACACACATATACACAGGCTGCCAGACAGTGAAGAAGATTTTCTTTGATATTGGAGGTTATAAATTTAAATGAGACTAGTCAGCATGACATAGTGTTTTATTCAGACATTTCCAGCTGTTACATTGTTGATGTGGAACCAGCACTGAGTTTCGTTTAATCCAAATTGGAATTTTGCCAGGAAAGTAAGGGTAAAAAGGAGTTGATGGAGATTGCTAGGGAGAGATTTTAGTGACAGACTATGGACTCTGACCTGAGTAAATAGGAAGATGATGGACAGTTATGATCTGATGAGGATAAAATAATTGTTCAAAGACAAAATGAGAATTGGTAATCTGGAAAGATAGAAAGGGGTTGCCAAAGAGAGGAGTACTGGCAGTTACTGGTAATGACAAGGTTTCAGGTGTTGCTACGAAAGCTAGTGGTTAAGGTGAGGTAGAGGAAAAGACTGTTGGGACTGCAGAGATCAAGGAATGCAGACTCCAGGAAACTGGACAGATATTCTCATTGATGTTGACATATCTAAGAGCAGTAGAGAGGAAGTCCGTCAAATGGGTGGTAAAATTTTTAAGATGTTTAGAAAAGCATCAGAGTAGCACTAGATGGCTTTTTTCATAATTTTGATTTTTTTACATTTTTATTGTATTTTTTCTATTACCATTTATCTACCCATACTGTCTTCCACCTTCATCCATCCCCCTCCCCCAGCAATCACTATGCTGTGGTCTGTGTCCATGAGTTCTTTATTTTTTTGTCTCTTTTGCTCCATCCCTTTACTTCCTCAACCCCGCTCCCCCAGAGCTGTCAGCCTGCTCTCTACCTGTGAGTCTGTCTCTGTTTTGCTTGTTAGTTCAGTTTGTTCATAAGATTCCACATATGAGTGAAATCATATCGTACTTGTCTTTCTCTGACTTATTTCTCTTGTTTGTACATCATATTCTTTATTTTATTACATATGTTATTGTTCAAGTACAGTTGTCTCCATTTTCCCCCCATCACAGCCTCCTGCACCACCCATCCCCACCTCCCACTCTCTATCCTACCCCTCTATGGCTTTGTCCATGTGTCCATACATGTTCTTTGATGGCCCTTCCCCTATTTTCCCCCATTATCCCTCTCCCCCTTCCCTCTAGTTACTGTCAGTTTGTTATTTATTTCACTGTCTCTGGTTATATTTTGCTTGCATGTTTGTTCTGTTGATTAGGTTCCACTTATAGGTGAGATCATATTGTATTTGTCTTTTACCGCCTGGCTTATTTCACTTAGTGTAATGCTCCCCAGGCCCTTCATGCTGTTGCAAAGGGTAAAGTGTTCATTAGTAGATGAGTGGATAAAACAGGTATGGTACATTTATGCAATGGGATACTACTTAGCCATAAAACATTAATTTTTTTAAATTAAAAAAATAAAATTTTATACTAGATGACTGTCTTAAGGAAGTGTAGCTCATAGAGTTCTTCAGGTAAAAGGAAGGAGAAAAGACATGAATATAGCAAAAATGAGCAATAAATACAACTATACATCTCCCAGGTACTATGGTTACAAGGGTTATGGAGAAAAACAAATGGTTACCAGTTACCTGAGAGGGCTAAGAGGTTGTGCTCTCAGCAGGTCCAAGATTTCAGTGAGAGTCAGAAGGTTAACGCAGCATCGAGAGGAGATTTGGGGTGTTTGGGAAGGCATAGTAGGTTATATTGCTACATCAAACTATGTTCTGATTTACAAACCTTCCAAAATTTTTGGAATTATCAAAATTCTTTGTCAGCTTTTTCTACTAAGTCTGCTTTAGTTGCAGTACACTTGATAGCAGGTAACAATTGGCAAGGGGACAGCGTATCTATACTTTCAAGACTTCAGAATTCTGTTTCTCTAGTTTACTAACTTTATTAGTAGCAGTTTTTATTTCCATTGTATTTAGAATACTTATTTTAAAAGGTTCATTTTTTTTATTTTGAAAGGAAATAATTAAAAACAGGACTCTAATGACAATAATATGTACATATTTATTTTATATTGCTATGGGGTTTAATCCCCCAAATTAAACATTATTATTATTGTTCTGTGAAGATGATGTTTAAATATTACCTTTGCACCTATGGTCTTTCATCTCCAGAAAATATTTTGTTTGCCAAGAGTGCATTATTTAAAATTTTATTTATTAAAATACTGTATTGATGGCATGCATTCTCTCTGTTTTTGATTGTCTGGAAATGTTTTTATTTTGTTCTTATTAATTTTTCTGGGTATAGAATTCTAGCTGTTTTTCAGTTAAACTCAATTGTCAGCCTAATTGTCATTTCTATAGATGATATATCTTTTTCTGTTGCTGTTAAGATAATCTCTTTTTTGTATACTATACTTTCACAATGAATTGTCTAAATATGATTTTAAAAAAATTTCTGCTTGGGATTTATTGGAATTCCTTGACCTGAAGTTCCATATTTCTCAATGATTTTGAAAAGTTTCAGCCATTATCTTTTCAAATATCTCTTCTTCTGCATTCTATTGTCTTAGACCCTCTTAGTTATAACCTCTATGTCTAACTGCCATTTTTATGTTTTTTAATATTTCCTTTCCCTGAGCTACATTTTGGTAATTTCTTCAATACTATCATTCTTTTTGCTAAATTTCTCACTATCTTAATCTAATATGCTTTGATACATGAAGATAATTTGAATTGAATTGCAGAAATTTTATTTTTCTGTTCGAGAAAGTCTATCTGGTTCTTTTTCAACCCTGCTTGGTTATTTATGCTTTTTATTATTATTTAAATAATTTTTGTTTGTATTTTCAAATGTTTTATTTCTTGAAATACACCAAAAATTCCTATTTTTATTCTTAATAAGTTCAATAGCTGATGTCTTTTGAAGTCTGATGTGTGTTTGTGTGTGTGTATTATTTTTTTCTTTTTCTTTGCTGGCTTCAACTATTGGTGCCTAATTTACTTGGGTGTTAGTGATTTTATCAGTGAGCTCATATTACTTGAAACTTTATCTGTGGGAAATTTATGTGGCCTGAGTTGAAGTTGAGTTTCTTCAGAGAAAATTTATGCTATTTGATTTTGCACTTAGTAACTCAGGATTACAGATTTGTTTTAATTCAAATTCATGCTGTATATGCTGCATGGATTTGGGCCACATAGGTTCATAGAGACAGACTTACAGTTCTAAAACTACATAATTTTTCTTTCTTTCCTACCTCTTTATCAAGAGGAGTGACAACAGAAAAAAGTTTCTTTTCTGTTCTCCTTTGTGTAGTAGGTTTACTTCCCCCTCTCCATTCTCCATTCTCCATGACTACATTGTACTGGTCCAAGAGTTGCCACTCACAGTGAATTCTGTGGCATTCTCCGGAAGAATTCAAGGTGCTCTCTAGAGTTGTCCAATATAATGGTCCTAGTTGAAATTGCATTCGTATGGGGTTCTAGCTCTTTATGCAGGCATATCCCTTATCCTTCTTCTGGTCTAAGGCTTTCTGGCAGTCCATACAGGTATTAATATAGAAATTCAAAGTTACCAGGATTGACCAATATGGCAAAGCTGGCTTTACTACCAGCCTCTGTCTCTGGATACCTGTTTTTACTGTACTTTTTGTTTCATTTTACTTTGTTTTATTGTTTTGGCCACCAGATTTCTGCTTTCCTGTCAACTCAGCAAGTAATTGAAAGAAAAATCTGTTTTAATTTTATGCAGTGTTATAATTATTTTTAATTTTTTAATAATTCTCACCTGAGGATATGTTTATTGATTTTAGAGAGGGGAAGGAAGGCAGAGAGGGAGGGAAGGAGGGTGGAGAGAGAGAGAGAGAGCTAGCGAGAGAGAGAAACATCCATTTGCGAGAGAAACACTGATTGGTTGCCTTCTGTATGCACACCGATGGGGCCTCAAAACTGCAACCTAGGTATGTGCCCACCGGGACACACAACATGCACATGCAACTTTTTGGCATAAAGGACAACACTCCAACCAACTCAGCCACCCAGCCAGGGTAAATATTTTAATTAAGATAGTCATTCAGTTTAAAATATATATTCCAATATTTTGCCAGAATTGGAATCCCACATGTAGTGTTAGTATTTAAATACATGTAGAAAACTATTTATGATCATTGCATTTAATACATTAAAAACATTAGTGGACACAAAAACTAGTGTTTTATTTACTTATATCCTGTATCCTTTGGAAACTCTTTTGCTGCCAGGTCATACATAATATGCAGCATTATATCTAGGAAAAATTACATGCCTTGTCATAGAACTTGTTTTAAATCAAAACTAATTTTTAACTTTTAATGTATATATATGAGTAATTAATGAAAGACAAATCATTTTAAGTGTTTTCTAACCCTCTTTTATCTGTGTATTCTGCAGTGTAAGATAGTTTAATAAAGTTACAACCATTTTAATAAAAATATCATCCTGTAAGCATTATTCTGTAAAATCATCATACAAATTTTCTGTTGAGATAAAATCTCTTCTTACATCATTTTTTGTGTATAATTTATCTACACCTTACTTCATTTAAGATATTTATTACAAGGGTTTTCAGGAACAACTATAAAAGACACATGGACAAAACCAAGGGGGATGGAATCAGGGGAGGGAGGTGAGGATGGCTCAGGTGGGTGGGAGTGGTGGGTGGGAAATGGAGACTACTGTACTTGAACGACAATACAATAATCACACAAAAGATATTAATTACAATCATATCCTAGTGCACTTGCATGAGAACTTCAGCAGAATAGGTTTTTAGGATGGAATTGTTTGATGGATTTATTTAATTTTCCTTTTCTTTCAGTACCTGATAGTGCACCAGAAAATATTACTTACAAAAATATTTCCTCTGGAGAGATTGAAATATCATTCCTTCCCCCAAGTAGTCCCAATGGAATCATACAAAAATATACAATTTATCTCAAGAGAAGTAATGGAAATGTAGAAAGAACTATAGATACAACCTCTTTGACCCAGAGCATTGAAGGTAAAAAAAATTATACATATCTACATATATATATTTATAATGTATATTTAGATTTATATTGATAGAGTGGCCACAAAATATTAACTTGTTATACTATGAATGGTATTTATGAGTAGTTTTATACAGACTATGAAAATTCTGGCTTTTTGATTAAATAAGCCAAGAGTTTATTTCAGGTGACATGAAAGAATATTCTAGGTCAATCCTCATTCATATTACTCTATATCATTTTGTCTTCTTAATAGAAGTTACTCTTTCAAAGATTTACATTTTTGTTTAGCTTTTACTTTTGGAAGATTGTTAGGAGACTCTTCATAGGTTGCCTTGTGCATATTATTAAAGGATATTTTCTAAGTCTCAACTTGTCAATTTTATTTCTATTTAGGACTGAAGAAATATACCCAGTATGTAATTGAGGTGTCTGCTAGCACTCTCAAAGGTGAGGGAGTTCGGAGTGCACCCATTAGTGTGCTGACAGAAGAAGATGGTAAGTGTAACAGTAGATAAAGATATTTTGAGTTCATTACATTTCAAAAGCCATGTGTGTAGATGGAGCTGGAATGTAAAAAAAAAAAAACTCCCTATCCTCTGGTATCAGTGGTGAGCCACTCCAGCACTACACAGATTTCACTGTCATGGTGTAAAAGAAGCTGGCATAGTCAGATTTATGTTCAATAAAATCAGGTGTACAATGCTTTTTTTTTGCATTAATCTGGAGTCATCTGTACTCTTAAAAAATCACTAATATTTTTTAATCAGAATTTTTAAGGCTAAAATTTTGGTTTGAATGGTATGAACATAAACTAACATATTAGTTATATGAACTGTGTTTTTCAGCTTTTGTGTTCATAAGATTAGATATTTACATAAGTTTTGTAGCAGATCTGTATGTCAACCTGTAACAGTTTCTTAAATCTAATTAGAGTTATATGCTAATGAGTTTAGGCTATTTTCCAGTTTTCCTGCATAATTGCAAGATGGTATTCCTGAATGCTAATAGCCTTCTTATTGAATATTTAAACATATCTTTTCCAACCTGAATAAAATCAACATTACTACCAAGACTGCTTTACAGTAGTACCTCACCAAGTTAGAGGCATATATCATGGTTAGAAAATTACTTTTGAAGAATATACTTGGGTTTGGATTTGCATTTTGTGTTTTATACATTGTGTGTTTGGGGACTATTAATTTTTTCTATAAAGGGAAGCCCTATTGGCATGAGGGGTGGACCTGTAAATAGTATAAGTATGTGTAAAGCATCTGTTTCCTCTCTTTCAAGTTTCCTTATCTTCATGCTAGGATGTACTCTGAGGATGCTCAGATTCTAGTCATTCACCAGGACAAAATGTACATTGTACACTTCTAGAAAGAAGGCTTTTTCTCTGCATTGACTTATGTTATTCAGCATAATAAAGTCTTTGGAACCCTATTCTCCCATTTCAGGCCTCTCACTGTCTCACCTCCACCAAATTACTTCACCAAAGCATGGTGGTAGGGTCCTCTGTGTTGCCCTGGTTTCTAAGTCTTCTTAGAGGTTAGTCTTTCTTAGTCATTGTCTCTACTTACCACACTTGTTTCTCCACTAAAATTTATCTGTCCAAATTTGCATTTTTTTAATTTATTTTTTCAGTTATAGTTTACATGTAATATTATTTTGCATTAGTTTCAAGTGTATAGCATAGTGATTAGACAATCATATGCTTTAAAAATGTTCCCCTCAATATTTCCAGTATCCAGTTCACTGTACATGGTAATTACAATGTTATTGTCTATATTTCTTATGTTATACTTTACATCCCCATAACTATTGTGTAACTACTAATCTGTACTTTTCATCTTTTACACCTGGTTCTCCCCTCCCCCTTTTCGGTGGCAAATATCAGTTTGTACTCTGTATCAGTGAGTCTGTTTCTGTTTTGTTGTTAATTTATATTGTTCTTAAGATACCACATGTAAGTTAAATCACCTGGTATTTGTCTTATCTGACTGACTTATTTCACTTAGCATAACACCCTTTAGGTCCATCCATGCTGTTGCAAATGGTAAGATTTCATTCTTTTTGTGGCTGAGTAATATTCCCTTGTATATATGCACTACATCTTTTTATCCTCTTGTCTATTGATGGGCACTTGGGTTGTTTCCTTAGCTTGGCTATTATAAATAATGCTACGATGAACACAGGAGTGCATATGTTCTTTTGAATTAGTGTTTTGGATTTCTTCAGATGTATTCCCAGAAGTGGAATCATTGGGGTGCTAAAGCAGTTCCATTTTTAATTTTTTAAGGAACCTTCATACTGTTTTTCATGGTGGCTGCACCAATTTACATTCTCACTAATAGTACAAAAGGGTTTCCTTTTCTTTACATCCTCACCATCACTTGTTGTTTGTTGATTTATTGATAATAGCCAATCTGATCACAGCAACCCAATATCTATGGGACACAAAGAAAACAGTCCCAACAGGGAAATTCATAGCATTACAGGCCTACCCTAAGAAATAAGAAAAATCTCAAATAAACGATCTAAGCTTACACCTAAGGAGCTAGAAAAAAAAGATCAAGAAAAGACCTAAGTGAGTAGAAGAAAGGAAATAATACATATCAGAGGGAAATAAATGAAATAGAGTCTAAAAACACAAAAGATAAGTGCAACCAAGGGCTTTTTTTTTTAAAAGATAAACAAGAATGATAAACCTTTAACCAGACTCACCAAGAAAAAGAGAGAGAGAGAGAGAACACCCAAATAAATAAAATCAGAAATGAAAATCAGAAACCACAGAAGGAAAAATAATTAAGAGAAAATATCATAAATAACTATATGACAACAAATTGGACAATCTGGAAGAAATAAATAAATTCCTAGAAACATAAAACTTTCAAAACTGAATCAAGAAGAAACACAAAATCTGAACTGATTGATTACCACTAGAGAACTTGAAGCAGT
Source organism: Trachops cirrhosus (assembly GCA_028533065.1). Taxonomy (NCBI): domain Eukaryota; kingdom Metazoa; phylum Chordata; class Mammalia; order Chiroptera; family Phyllostomidae; genus Trachops; species Trachops cirrhosus. The sequence continues at coordinate 65,339,777 of CM052539.1, read as the reverse complement.
AATAAAAAGACTCCCAGGGGAATTTTACCAAATATTCAAAGAAGAGCTAACACTTCTCCTTCTCAAACTATTTCAAAAAATTCAAGGGGAGGGTAGACTTTCAAACTCACTTTATGAGGCCAGCATTATTGTAATTCCAAAACCAGATACAGACACCATAAAGAAAAATATAGGCCAATATCCTAGATGAATGTGGATGCAACAAACCTTAACAAAATATTAACAAAGTGCATCTAGCAATACATTAAAAAGATCACACACCATGATCAAGTGGGATTTATTCCTGGGATGCAAAGTTGGTACAATACCCACAAATCAATTAACGTGATACACCACATAAACAAAATGAAGGATAAAAATCATAGGATAGATGCAGAAGAGCATTTGATAAAATCCAGTACCCATATATGATAAAAACTCTCAGCAAAGTGGCAATAGAGGGAATATACCTCGACATAATAAAGGTCATATATGACAAACCCACAGGTAACATCATACTCAATAGGGAAAAATTACCATTTCCTTAACATCAGGAATGAGACAGGAATGTCTACTTTCACCTCTTATTCAACATGGTACTGGAAGGCCTAGCTATAGCAGTCAGACAAGAAGAAGAAATAAAAGGCATCCAAATTGGAAAGGAAGAAGTAAAACTGTCATTATTTGCCCACTACTTTATTTCTAATCTAATTAAATTGTTCTGAGATTTTGATATCTTTTATAAAGGAACCTAGGCCAGTAATGAACATATATTTCCAACAGGCAGAGCTTTTTACCTTTCAAGTCAATAGTTTCAAATTATACTACTCATCTGAATACCTGGGCTGCTAGAAACACAGAGTCCAGGTAAACTTCCATTGAAATCCTTGGCCAAGTCATGGATGCAATTGCTAAGGAACAGGGTGAAGAACAAGACCCCTTTATCCAGAAATTAAGAAAGGATAAAGTCTTGAGATAGTTTGCTTAATTGGATATTAAGAGTTCTTTGTCCTCACAAACTTTCAGTTCAGTAAGAGAGATAGAGATTTAGCAAATATGTAAACAAATAATTTTGATAATTCTAATTACTGGTATAACAATTCCCCAAAATTATTCACCAGGACCAAAGAAGGACTATAGCTATTATGAGGCATGTGAGAAAGTGCAGCTGAGGAAGTTATCTCTAAGCTGTGACTTGAAGGAAGATGAGTAAAGAGGGAGGGTAAAAAATAAGGAAGGTAATGCCACGCAGAGAGAGTAGGAGTCTTATGAAGGCCCTTCTCATGTATTCTCATATACTCTGTCATGATGAATTGGATAGATTGCAAAAGATATTGCATTTATTTTTCTAATTTTTCCAATTTTTATTATAATTTAGGATACAAATGCCAAAATTATTAAAACAGTCTGCTATTGTAGATATGCAGTATTTAATTTAGATAGGCATGTTAATTATATTTATTAAGCAGTACAAAATTTTACATAAAAATGCCTCAAAATATAGAAAGATTAAATGTAAAACACCAAGAATTATCTAATATTTCACATAATTATCTTAAAGCATAGTATAGAAAGAAATGCTTAGTAACAACATATATTCTAAATCAGTGTTATTTTTTATTGAAATCTTTTTTTAATAATAAACAAAAATTAAGTTTTGCAAAGACATTAGGGAAAATATCATAGGCTTTTGTTTTGATAAATGAGAGTTTTCAGTTAGAGGTAATGCATGTCTTGGGAAACACACATCTCCAAATGATATATGGATTCCTGTGATAATCAGTATTTGATAGTGTTTTTATTATAGTGCCAGTGGGAATACCTAATGAAAATATAAATACAGCTGTCACCATTATTCCTTAGAACTCCTCTCATAAACTTTATCTCTGCTCAATAAACATTTTTTTGTAAAAATTGTTGTTACCACAACAATGAAAACACACACAGAGATGTATGTATACAAACAACAATAACTGAGATTACTCAGAAAATTAAAATTAAAATGATCTATGTAGCATTTTCTCTAAATCATTGGAAAAAATGATGTGTACATGTATTAACATTATTCAAATATGTCAAAAAAATTCTCAGAATTCCTATTAGCTTCCTGTTTGTTCATTTTCCATGTAAAACTATAACAATCAAAGTTTTAGTAATTTATATCCTTTTATATGCAAAAAATTGTATATCAATATTGTAAGACATTACTATACTGGTATAGTTGCTGAGAAATGCCTTTCTAAATGTTTTATGTAAATGGAAATATAAACTTGGCTAGCTAGTTTACAGTAATATGTTTTAGTGCTTATTCAGTGTAGAATTGCTAAAGTATTTGGATCCTTACACTGTTTAGAAGAATTAGAAAGTACTTCTAGGGAATTAGAAGAACTTTCCCGTTTATGTGCCACATTGGCGTTTCTTTTGTTAAGCATTCAATTTGGAAGACTAAGTGAACAGATTCCAATATTGTTTTACATTTTATTGACACAGATGAAATTGAGGAATGTAGTTTTTATTTGTGGGGTCAGTCATTGTAACTGCTCTCCCAATGTTATGCTTATCCCTTTCCAACTTCTTAGATGTGTGATTTTTTTCCATCTACTTTTATGTTGGGGGGAGCTTTTTTACTGTGCATTGTATTTATTTACCACAGAGTTTTATTTTTATTAGAATGATAATTTACTGAGATGTACTTAAGCAGTAGGTGAATCACTATGACATAACCCTTGTTCTTTTTTCTCATGAAATGTTTTTTTCCATTGAATCACAGAAACAGATGTTCTAACACCACCATGCAAAATCTTCTTTTATCATCTAATGTTGAAAGTCAACATCAGGCTCCCATGCCCACGGAGGAAGCACTGTCCCTGATTCATTCACCAGAAAGCTTATAATAAAAATTTTGTGGATCTTCATTTTAACCTTTTTAATATATGTTTAATAAAGTAAATTATTCTGTACTCTAAATTTTCAGCTCCTGATTCTCCCCCCCATGACTTCTCTGTAAAACAGTTGTCTGGTGTCACCATGAAGTTGTCATGGCAACCACCCCTGGAGCCAAATGGAATTATCCTCTATTACACAGTTTATGTCTGGTAAGAATTTTTTTTTCTTTTTTGGAAATAGTTCTGAGAACAAGTATTAATCTGTAACGTAATAGGAATGCAGTTTTTTAAATTTCAGGATTTGATACTACATTAGAACCTGATTATTAATAGGGTAGTTAATATGCTTTTATTAAAAACAAAGTTTTTCCCATATTATGTAGAGATCCAAGCATTGTCAAATAATATAATTATTTGTAATTAAAACAAAACAGTTATATATTATGCATAATTATACTAAATTTCTTCTCTTTAAAATTATTGACTGATCAACTTTAGTGAATATTTAAGTCTTGTAAAGTTTTACACAAATTTCTTTATATTAATGTTTTTTTAAAGTTTCCTTGAACATAATCATTTTAACTAAAATTTAACTAAGAGATATATTTTGAGAAATCTCTTAAGGTCAGTCTTTCATGGAAATGTAAACAGTGGATTTATTTTTTTCTAGTCACCTTTGCTTGATTATCTATTTATGTATCATTTGAGAAAAAGATGAAATCCTATAGTGTATCTCATGTCAATTAAACAACATGGCTTACTGCTTCATGAAAACTCAGTAGATAAAAACCCTAATTTTCATCTAATGTTAATGTTTTTAAAAATATTCATCAGTTATGTATCATAGTTACCAGTGCATTTTAAATATCTCAACTCAGAAAATACATTTTATACAATATTTTATAGAACATAGGCATTTCTTTCTTTTGATTGCTGACTTGGAAGATCCAGCATAGAGAAACTACAATAGTTTTTTAAAATCTCTTCTTTCTCCTAAATTAAGATTTTTCTTTTTCTAATCTGTCTTCAAACTCTTTGCAAACTGCTATGTAGGACTACATACGGTGATGTAGGACTATACCTCCTATGTTCTTCATTGCCTGATTCCTAGTCATTTTGCCTAGTCATGGTGAAATTGAGAGTGATGAGAGATGTTAGTGGGAAGAGAAGCAGTGGGAAGAAGGTAACTATTTCCCTCTGTTACTGTATTTATTCATTTATTCATTCATTTTTTATCCCTTCATTTAACAATATTGAAGCAGTGCCTATATGCCTAATGAAAACACACATATGACCCTCACCCTTATGGAGCTTAAATTCTCAAGGGATAACTGCATTGTAGACCCATAAACAGAAAACTAGCTGGCTCATAATTAAGGAAGTATTTTTGAATGGAATTAAGAGTATATTTTAAGAATTAGAAATTGATATTGACATTTTGTCTTTGAATTTCTGCCATAAGAGTAGTTACGCTCTTGTAGACAAGGGATGCCTCAGATTGAGTAGGATAAGATCCCATAAAGAACAAAAATGGAAAAATATGTTAACATCTTCAAGGATATTATCTGTAACAGACTGAAATATATATTAATGATAATGAAGTATATAGAGGCATTTAAAAGCATCTTCTTACTAATACTTATTGAAGCTTTAGCTCATGTAGTTAAAGGAATAGTCTTAATTCTGGCTTCTTTCACAATTACTAATGCTTTTTGAGGATTTTTATCATACACTTTTTTGGGAAGAATTGGAGGCGAGTATTATAACATAATGTGTATGGATCTAGAGTCTGAGAGATGTGGGTTTGAATTTTGACTCCGACAATGACCTGTACAGTTCTCTTAAAATACTTCATAAATGGTGGCTATCATTATTAGCAGGGTTCCTGTTTCAGAGGTCCATATTTCTATCATAACTCTGCTTCTATTGCTTTAGTTGTTCTAATAATTACCATTTTTTTAAGAAAACAACACTTTTGAATACTTATTCTTTCGGTATGTCCACAAAATGTAGTCTTCTTATTACATTTGCTGTACTTGATGACTTCTCTCTTTGTCATAAATATTTCTTTACAAAACAGCTCATGAGGGATGATGTGTAATCATTTAATATCATTATTATGTGAGTCATATATGGTTTGTGGATGGTGTGTTCAGAAATCTGCTTTAATCCATTACATTTTAAATTAATTTTTTCTTCTAAAGTTTTCTTTGTGAAATAATTTTATCATCTAGCAAGATGGCAAAGAAGCATTTTTTCCTCAGCTATCTTGATAAGTTATGCTTTTATGTTTTCAAATGATACATAATCCTTACATTCTTAAAGCAACTGCTATTAAATAAATAAATTTCTATTAGAGTACTGTAATCTTACTGTTCTAATACACTGTGGATTAAGTAAACTGATGTAAAGTTTATTTATGTATGGTTGAATTCAACTTGGATTATTTAGCAATTTTACTTCTATATTGTTCACAAAGTTTAACAGTAGTTTTCTCCTTTTTAAATAAAACTTCTGAGTGAATGCTGTATAAAATTTAGCTAAAACACTGTGGAATGAAAATGATGCTGAAAATTCTAGCTTCTGTATAGATATTGCCTTTGAAATGTTTCGTATTTTCTAAGCAGTAATTATGAAAGCAATTCTGAATCAGTCTGACAGATGTTTATTAAACTCTTTGGGAAGATATAAAATATATAGAACTTTGAAATGATTGTACACTAATTGGTGATAAAATATGCCATGTAAAATAATTTAAAAATATTTGCCAAGCAGTATGTTAGGCAGTCAAACAATTCTAATGCAGCTTTTTAAATCAAATATCACTAGTCAAATAGTTTCCTCTACAACATAAAAGCTTACCTTTGAAAGTGGCCTTCTGTATGCTAAAAAGTATGTTTAGTCTTATTTCTTCCAGTTTTCTAAAAGATTTTCACCCTTTTAAAACTACCTGATGGTTTGAGTATATGATAAGATCAATAATCAGAATGGGATGAAGGCCATTTCACATTTCATGAATTTACTCCCATTTTGGAATGAAGGTGATAAAGATAGATTCATACATCAGGAGAACATCTCAGTGGAAACAACATATGAAGGCTCAGAGGGAATATAAATAAATTGTGTCAAGAAGTTGATCAGTAGTATTGTAGAAAAGGGGTATTTGGTATGTTGAGTGATACACCGATAGAGGGAGTATTGTGGAGTATAAGAGTGCTCTTGGTCTTTTAACTTGAAGTTTCTAGTGAAATGTTAAAAGCTCCATTTTTGATCTTTATTGCTAGTCATTTTTTTCAAGGGTGTACAAATGTTATTGTTTCATACTTCCAACTCCAGTTATAGACCCTCATAAAAACACTTATTTTTGAGCAAAAAGATGCATGTACATGGATGTTTATTACAGTATTTGTTACAGCCACAACAATATCTAAATTACCAACCACAGTAGGTTAATTAATAAAAAGTGAAAAATAGTCATTCAGTGGACTGCTATAAAGCAGTTAAAATGGGTCAACTTGGACTACAGGTATCAAACTTGATAAATACCAAGAGAATGATAAAAAAGACAAGTTACAGAATACATGGGCAAAATACATTTACATAAATTTTAAAATCTATAAAATCATGCTATACCTTTTTTGTACATTTTTAATTAAAAATATTTTAATTTTTGGTAGTTAATTTTAATTAATTGATTTTTTAAAGAGAGGGAAAGGAAGGGAGAAAGAGAGGGAGAGAAACATCAATGTGTCGTTGCCCCTCATGTGCCTCCAACTGGGGACCTGGCCTGCAACCCAGGCATGTGCCCTGGACCAGCAACACTTTGGCATGTGCCCATGGAACTGGACCAGCAACACTTTGGTTCACAGGCCTGCACTCAATCCACTGAGCTACACCAGCCAGGGCTAATTTTTGGTAGTTATTTTTAATGAATGACTTGGATGAAGCTTAAGTGTCAAGGTCACAAACAGGCTGTATGCTGACCACCTAATCGTTGCAGAACCTGCACACCATCAATAAATTCTCAATAGAAATCCAGTAGCATTTAAAAATCAGTAGGGCCCTGGCCAGGTAGCTCAGCTAGTTAAAGCATCAACCTGATACACCAAAGATGCAGGTTTGATCCCCAGTTAGGGCACGTACAAGAATCAACCAATAAATGCGTAAATAAGTAGAATAATAAACTGTTTCTCTTCTTTCCTGGAAAAAAATCAATAAATAAAAAATATTTTAAAATGAGTAGATTTTTGGTAAAACTTCAGGTTCCTTTGTTTCTTAGAAAAATCAATATACCTCTTCCACATTCCCCATGATAAGATCACCTGGTGTTGAATGGAGGCTGTCTTTAGATGGAACTTTTGTCGTGTGGTTTACCACAGTTTTTACCACAACTTGTTTTAAAGCCAATCTTTTTAGTCATTTATTTTGCCTGTCTGGAACTCAAGTGCTTAAACCCTAAATTTAAGGGATTTCTTCACTTCTTTTGTGAAGTGCACAAAGCTGGGAGAAATTGTGATTTCTTTGCATTATAGATTTGGGGAACAAAATGTCTCGGAGAGCTAAAGAAATAGGCTTAAGAGGGAGGGTAGAGTAGTTATCATTTTGGGACAGATGTGTTTGGTTTCTCACATATATTTTCTTATTTATTTTCACAACAGTACCATACAGAGAAGACTATGATCCTCATTTTATAGTTACAGAAATCAAGTCTTGATGAAAGTAAAGAGTAACTTAAGTCTGCAAGCTAGCAGACGACAGCATCAGAATCAAACTGGGATCTGCCCTACTCCCAAACATCGCTTTTCTCACATCACTAGGCATAAATTTATAATTTGTCTTTATTATAAAAACTCAGTAGTATACTTACAGAATTTTGGAAATATTAGTTTGATAAAAGCATTTACAATAAAGACTTAAGAGTAAAACTAAATTAAGTATTTATTTGTGTTATTAATAAATAACATTAATAAATAACCATATTTGTTATTTATTAACACATATGGGTTATTTCTACTAAAAATATCACTGGCTTGATATTGATCTGCATTAGTTGATGGAATGTATTTGTTATGAGAGAAAAATTAGACTGTTTCATGTGTAAACCCATTAGATCCCTGGCCCCCACTGTTTCAATAGTGTATGGATGAAGTAAAGCTTGTTTAGGAAGAGTGACGAAGATGGTGGAAATACCCAGGATCAATGCACATGAGAAATGGTTAAAAGAATAGGAATAGTTACCAGTCAAGATTCTTTTAGTTTCCCGTGACTGGATCCAACCTAAATTGACTTAAGCAAAAATGGGAATTTATTGACATCTGTAGCTGAAAGTCCAGAGGTATACTAACTGGATGTAAGAGCTCAAATAATTTCATTAGATGTGGTTAACAGCAAGACACTTGGCCAGGACAACAGCAAGGTGGGCATGTGTCTTGAGTGTAATAAATAGCACAGGAGGAAATGGGAAGAGGCAAAGCTGAAGAGGTGGGTGGGCCAGTCACTCCATGGATAAGAGGGGAGGGAGTTAATTGTATTGCATGGGATTTAAAGATCTATTTTAACCATACACCCAAAGTTCAGACCCTCGGAGAAAACATTCCAATAACTTTTTGTTACTCTTGGAATAAAAACCCAAATTCATTATTTTGGCCTGAGGGATTTTGTCCATTGTCAGGGGAGATGAAATGTTTCTCCTCCAACTCAAGCACAATCCCTCCTTCTGCCTTCTGGACCATAATTAGATATGTCTTCTCCAAGACTCTGGTTTATGAATTCATTCTTCCTCAGCTTCAACCTCATTCTCTGTACTGAATTCTTCCTCTAGTCTTAAAAATGTGTCTTTTTCTGCTAAAGACAAACATAGGAAGCAGAATTAAACTAAGTCAACCAGCTAACCAAATGATGACAATAAGAGCAATAGCAGCAATTAAATACCCTATGTTGACTCAGACTATCTCTGAGACTCTAGAACAGCTTCAGCATCACAGAACAGGCAATTATTTATGCTCTGCTAGTTTAGGGCTGTTTAATACCTAAGTATTAAATTACTGGTACTACCCAACTGTTCAGAGAAATTACTCTAAAGTGTAACATAGAAGAGTAGTTTCTTTGTAGTGGGAAAATATGAGGGACAGAATGAGTTAGTAAAAATCAAGTAAATGGATGTTGAAATTTTTTATTTTAAGGGAGTGGAATTTAGTGAGTGAAAGGATTTATCTAGAATATTTACATAACAGTAATTAAAGTTTTGAAAATGAATTCATAGAAATGAACAGAGATGGATGTATCACCAGGTTAGATTGCTCCCAGGAAAGAAAATATAAAATGATGTAGTTTAGAAGGAGACATTGACCTTTCGATGATCTCAAACTTGATTCGTGTTCACACAGGGAAAATTTAAGTCCTCCCATGGGGCTTTGGTATGCATGACTCCTCCATTGGCAGTTGCTGCGTGGCATGGTTTTGGAGTGATAAAAGTTGAGCAAATGACTTGGTAAAGCAGAGCAAAAAAAATGGTCTTATGCTTTAGAATTTCCTTTATGCCATAAAAATTACTATATTTTTCTGAAAAATTTCAGAGTAATTTGAATACTTTTGATTTTTCAAATTCCAAACAGCTTTAAAAATGTTGTAATAAGTTCCTAGAATTAAATCATTAAAGTAACTGCACTCAAGACTTTCCTCTATTTTTTTCTGTTTGAAAATTTGTGCTAATCAGGAGCTTTGGCTGGTGTTGAAAGTTATCTATTTTAGAGGTTACATATTGTGTGACATTTATATTCCTTCCATTTCTACACAGTTTGTGACTTTGGATATGTAAGAGTTAGACCTGCTTTGTCAGGTAGGCCTCCTGTCCACCTCTTCCCACCTCACTCAACTCTATGCTACTCTCAAATCTTATACACTAGCTCTCTACTAAACAATTTCTTGCATCTTTAGGGCCTGCTGCTTTATTTTCCTTTTCTACTCATTGGTCATAACTAATTTTTGTGTGTATGAAGAAAGCTTTTAGGTACTAGTGTGGGGGGCATTTATTGTTGTCATCTTTAAGGAGGTCATATGGTTATTAATGAATTGTTTTATAATTATTTCCTGCTTTGTCTTTCTCTTTTGTGGATAGACACCATACCTTAACTCATAATCATGTCTAACATAGTTCCTGATACAAAGCAGATACTCAGTAAATTTTGTTGAATTTTGCTGAATATTGTCTGCATATCTGTCATTGCTAGTTCAGAGGAGGTGGAGAAGGTATCCCTCTTTGGGGCACTATCCATTAGAACAGTGCCTCCTTAACTTCAACATGTGTCGTTCGCCATTTAAAAGACTAAATAAAATAGAGAAAAAATGTGTGGATGAGCTACTAAAAAGGGACCACAAATGACCAATAAACATATGAGAAGACATTGTATCTCACTCATGGTCTGAGATGTGCAAATTACAGATTTCTTTTTGTCAATAAAACTTGCAGAAATTTAAAAAGATTAATATCCAGACTAATAGTGAGAGTTTGCCAAAATGTGTACTTCTACACAGCATTGTTGTAATTCTAAATTATAATAAGTTGTAATTTGGAAGAAAAATAATTTTGGAACAGGAGTCATTCAAATAATAAAATTTCAAACCATTTGATTCAATAATCACACTACTGGGAATTAGCCTACAGAAATAAAGTTACCATTGTGAAAAGATATTTGTGTAAGAATGATTACTGCATCGTTGTTCATAATAACTAAAGAGAAAAACAGAGACAACCTAAATGTTGATTTAAAGAATGGCTAAATACCTATGATACATTCAAATTAGGCAACTACAAAAAAAAATAATTATATAGATCATTATTTATATGGTAAGAGAAAAATAATCAAGATATAGAAGAACATATGCTCTTTTTTATTAATATATTTCATTGATTATGCTATTACAGTTGTCCCATTACCTCCCTTTCATTCCCCTCCACCCTGCACACCCTCTCCCACCCACATTCCCCCCTTTAGTTCAGGTCCATGTGTCATAAATTCTTTAGCTTCTACATTTCCCATACTATTCTTGCCCTCCCCATGTCTATTTTCTATCTACCATCTATGCTACTTATTCTCTGTACCTTTTCCCCCTCTCTCCTCCTCCCACTCCCCTGTTGTAACCCTCCATGTGATCTCCATTTCTGTGGTTCTGTTCCTGTTCTAGTTGTTTACTTTGTTTTTGTTTTTGTTTTAGGTGTGGTCATTAATAATTGTGAGTTTGCTGTCATTTTACTATACATGTTTTATCTTCTTTTTCTTAGATAAGTCTCTTTAACATTTCATAAAATAAGGGCTTGGTGATGATGAGCTCCTTTAACTTGACCTTATCTGGGAAGCACTTTATCTGACCTTCCATTCTAAATGAAAGCTTTGCTGGATAGAGCGATCTGGGATGTAGGTTCTTGCCTTTCATGACTTGGAACACTTCTTTCTAGCCCCTTCTTGCCTGTAAGGTCTCTTCTGAGAAATCAGCTGACAGTCTGATGGGGATTCTTTTGTAGGTTACTGTCTCCTTATTTCTTGCTTCTTCTAGGATTCTCTCCTTCATTTTTACCTTGGCTAATGTAATTATGATGTACCTTGGTGTGTTCCTCCTTGGGTCCAACTTCTTTGGGACTCTCTGAGCTTCCTGGACTTCCTGGAAGTCTATTTCCTTTGCCAGATTGGGGAAGTTCTCCTTTATTATTTGTTCAAATATCTTTTCCACTTGTTGGTCTTCCTCTTCTCCTTCTGATACCCCTATAATTTGGATATTGGAATGTTTAAATATGCCCTGGAGGTTCCTAGGCCTCTCCTCATTTTTTTGAATTTTTATTTGTTCATTCTTTTCTGGTTGTATGTTTTTTTCTTCCTTCTGCTCCACTCCATTGATGTGAGACCCATCTTTCATTCCATCACTATTGGTTCCCTGTGGATTTTTCTTCATTTCACTTATTGTAGCCTTCATTTTTTCATCTAGTTTGTGACCAAAATCAACCAATTCTGTGAGCTTCCTGATTACCAGTGCTTTGAACTGTGCATCTGATAGGTTGGCTATCTCTTGGTCACTTAAAAGGATGAGTTTGGGGCTTTCAATTGGTCTGTATGAGCCATCTCTTTGGGTTTTTTTGTTGTTGTTCTTGTTGCGCTTGTTACGTGTGAGGGGCAGAGCCTTAGGTGGTCACTAGGGTGGGGCACCCCAGTGGCTTGGTTGTGGCGCTGTATGTGGGGGTGGGATCTGAGAAGGAACAATGGCACTTGCTCCGCCCTCTGTTGGACCTCCATCCCTTTAGCCACTTTCCCCGAGCAAACTGGACCCCTCTGGTGCCTATTCCTGTGTGGGTGGGCTTGTGCACCCCATGGGACCTTCCTTTTCAATCAGTGCCCGAAGGCTCTGTTTCCTGGTGCTGGGACCCTGAGTTGTGCAAAGTGCCTTACTTCACAATCGCTGCCTCACAGGTCTGCTGGTAGCCACCACCCTGGCTGGGCCCGCCATCTGCTGGTTTGCGCTCAGGGTCTGCCCGCTGCAGTCACATGCACCACCCAGGTTGCCTTACAAGCGTGGGGTGCCAACGCTCTCTGCTCTCTGCTCTTCCACCCATGCCAGGCTGCCCGACTCTGCCCCTCCTACTGGTCTGGATGAATGTGTCCAATTCAACTCCTTGGGTGCCCGACCTCCATACAGATCAATTTTCTGCCATTTCTGGTTGTTATTTTCTTTCTAAATTGTTTCTGTCCCTATCTTGGTTGTGCTAGGAGGTACAAGTGCGTCCACCTATGCCTCCATCTTGGCTGGAAGTCCAAGAACATATACTCTTATAATGGAAATAAAACCCTATAATAAAATATATAATAATCCTATTATAATATTTTTAAAGTAATAAGAACAAAACCGATTTCTAACTAAACCAGCTAAAACCAATGTAGCAACTGATTAGAGCTGTGTCAAAGCTGGGCTTCTGCTCATGGGAGCGAGTGCCCCCTCTGAACCTCAGCATTGCTCACTGAGATGGCTCCTCAGAGAGCAGAGGGCGTGCAGGCCCCAGCCCAGAGGTAGATGTCTGTTTCCTGCAATCTGGCAACAGCATATGAGCAAGGAGGATGGAGTCAGATCCTCAGGGAAAGCATCACGATTCTCCTGTTTTCCTTGGTTCTCATTTTTATTGGAAACTGGCTATTATATAAAAGATACTAACTTGTATCAGAAGTTGAAATTTTAATTGGAATTCATTTATGCTCAGATGTTTTTCTGCCTGTCATTAAAATACTGGCCACAATCCTAAAGCTCCAAAAGAAAAACAAATAAACTCCACACAGAAAAGACATATTAGTAACTGAAAAATTTTGTTAACACTTTTTTCTCTGGAGGTAAGTCAGGATATATGTAGGAACTATATTTATGAATGGTAACTGAGGATTAATGAGTTTGTTAGTTAGATTATTTATAAATACTATTTTATTTTTACTGAAACATTCAGATAGGTGAGACAAAATTTTTCTTGATCTAAATTTCCCAGGTAATTGCCTTGATCTTACACTATCCATGGAACATACTCAGGGTTTTTCTTCTTGTAGGTAGATACTTATCTGCAGTATGTTGCTGTAGTGATCAGGGCAAGAAGGTGATGCAAGATAGCCAATAGCATTGAAAAATACACTGGATAAGGATTTTTTAAAAAATAGATAAGTGATTAATTAGATTACTTTAATTAATTTCATAGCGTTAGAGATCTGAATTGGGTTAGCTATTTTGTAGTGTTCTGATGACAGGAGTTTGGAGTTGGGCAAAGTTTCTATGCCAAGGCCTCTTTGTCTCATATCAATAGCCACAGAGCTGAGTTTGAAGGGACCCTCTCTGTGTCAGTGAAGTCAAGGAAAGCTCTTCCTACTGCTTCTGAAAAAGGATATCTGATCAAACTGTTTCAGATTGCTGAGTAGCCAGGCTTATCCTGCCTATCTCTATTAGCATACATTGAATCTATATTTTCCTCACTGTGGTAAGCTTTTCAACTATTTTTCAGATAACCATACTCATTTTTGGAGGGAAATGATGCTTTTGTAATGGTAAAACCATGGCTGCATTATCGTGTTGTGGATATCCTTAATTCACCTAAAATCTATTATTCCTTCTAATTATTCAGGAATTCAAATGTTTCAGCTAGGTCACTCAGTTAGTGGGAACATTGTCCTGTGCACCAAATGGCTGCAGGTTCAATCCCCAGTCAGGACATGAACGGGAGGCAACCAATCAATATTTCTCTCTCACATTGGTGTTTCTCTCTCTCTCTTCCCCTTTCTCTAAAATCAATAAACATATCCTCTGGTGAGGATTGAAGGGAAAAATAATTCAAATATTTCCATAGTAAAGAAAGGACATTTTATCTTCAGAGGGAATATCAATTTATATCTTGGATACTTTGTGTTTCTAAAGAAGAAAAAAATGACATTACAAGAGATATGCTTTTTTCCCCTGTAATACTGGTTATGTTTACTTACGTAATTTTTTTAAATAATTAATTTTATTGCTCTTAAAATCTAAATTTTCTTTAAAAATGCAGTTTTCAGCACCTCGATATCCATGTTAATTCTTTCATTAAATTCCAATTTATACCTTATTCAAAACTGTGGAGCCTAATATAACTGAAGTAAAATAACTATAGTTTTCTTTATTACTTAGCAATATTTTGTTCTTTAGGCTTTTCCCCCTCCTCATGGAATTTTGCTATTTACTTGAAGAGTACTGAGTCAATATTTATTTTCTTTTCTTGATTGACACTTCAAATACTTTTAAGATTTTAATTGAGTGGGAGATGTGAGCTCAAATTTTTCCCTATGTTACACATATATTATTTTCAGTCCTGTTTTTAATTAAATACATGGTAACTCACAGGCTTACTATTTTAGACACTACTGTTCAGACATTTACTATTTATTTGTTTGAATTTATTTGAGGTAGATGTTACTTTTGTACAATACATGAAAAATGACTCTGATACATATGTAGTATAAATAAGATTTTGTCCACACTTAAAAGAACAAATATTTGAACAACTAAAACACTGGTATGAAAATAAATACATATCACTTTGAATATACAGTATTCCTAGAGATTTATTAAAATCAGTCCATCAAACTCTAAGATGTACACACCTTATTAACACTTGGTTGAATTACTGAATATACTTGAAAACAAAGAAATTTATTTATTGAGTTGTTCTGAAATTCTCTTTTTAACATTTAGGATAAGTGGTATCTTTATCTTATCAGTTTGAATTAATAAATTTCTGTGCATACATATTTATTTTTAATGTACTGCTCAAAATGTATATGTAACATTCAATTTAAAAGTCAGTTATACAGACTATCTCTTTTTCTCTCTCAGGGATAGGTCATCATTAAAAACTATTAATGTAACTGAAACATCATTAGAGTTTTCAGATCTGGACTACAATGTTGAATACAGTACATACGTAACAGCTAGCACTAGATTTGGTCATGGGAAAACAAGAAGCAATATTATTAACTTTCGAACACCTGAGGGAGGTAAGTTTTTATCCACATAGGCCAAGTAAAAGAATATCCTACCAAAACAAAATAAGTGTTAAATATAAAAAATGTATTATTAAGCCTAATATCTGTCATCAGTAGGATGCAAAATTGCTCTTTGGTCACTTTCTAACTGTGTGATGTTGATAAAGTTAGTTGATCTGTGTGTGCCTCAATTTCCTATCTGTGTTATGGAAACAGTATAGTATCTGCCTAACAAGGTTTCTGAGGATTAAATGAGTTTATATTTGTAAATGCACTCAGCACAGAACTGGACACATAGTAAGCATTTCATGTGTTTGTTAAATGAAACAAAATAAAATGCAGGAAATCAGCTCTCTGACTTTCTTCCTATTATTTGATTTTAAAATTCTAATTTAGAATTTCATATTATATATGCTATATTGGAAACTTGTTATAATATTCTCAAGCCCAAGGGCAGTAGGCATGTTTTTAGAGCTAGGATAGTGTTTTTACTAATAAGAAATATATCTTTCCTCTGCTTGGATATTGCTATGGTGTTAGAGAGATTGCCCAAAGAGCCATGTGGGTATCATTAATGATTTGTAATTAGACGTTATTCCAATTTAAGTTTTTTAAAAAAGATTATCACTTATCAAAGGCAGATAAAATTTAGAACAACATTACAGACATTATTTGGAACCCCAAGTTGTTTTTTGTCCATTTTTTTATAGCACCAAGTGATCCTCCCAAAGATGTTCGTTATGCAAATATCAGTTCTTCATCAATAATTCTCTTCTGGACACCACCTTCAAAACCTAATGGGATTATACAATATTATTCTGTTTATTACAGAAATACTTCGGGTACTTTTGTGCAGGTAAGATCTTAGTTTTCTCCTACTTCTTTATATCCTTTAGTTTTGTTGATTATATAGATTGAGTTTGGTAGAAAAAATCATTTATCTTACATTAATAATTATACATAGACATTTTGCAAAACTTCTATGGACACAGAAAAATGTGGTAGAGAATGTCAGATACGTTCCTGTGTCTGTATTTCTCTCTCTCTGCATGCACGTACGCACACCCACATTTCTGTATCAGCGTCAAAGCCATCACCGACAAGGAAGCTGTCGCCTACGTAGAATTCTGCACCTAAGTATGGCCCTCTGCTTCACTCCTCCAAGAAGTGTTCTCTAAAGAGTTGATGATTTCATTTACCCTCAATTACGACTCAGGAAAATATTTGTTTTGTTTGTATACAATGTAACTACTTTTCATGTTTGGATGTGTTTGTGTGTTTCTCTTCATTTTTATAAGAATATTTTCAGTTGTTAGCAGGAAGTGTTATCACTATTATTACTATTGTTATTTATCAGATATAATGAAAACTAGAAATGTGCCTAACTTGAGGTATGCAAGGTACGAGGGTCACACAGTTTGAAGATGGACACTTTCTGAGATATAAATGATAATAGTTGTGAAAATAGCTAAAATGAAGTTTGTTTAGAAAAATATCTTTTTCAGCAGAATTTCTTTATTTCTCTGAACATAATATTTCACAGAACTTCATATATGTGTATATATATACATACATATAGTCTGTCCAGAAATTGTCCCACCATACAATATGAAAAATAGAGAAATTTATTGAAGGAGATACAAGAAACATTGTACAGAGAACAATCACATCTTAGTCCCCATCAAAGTAGGCACCTTGGGACCTCAAACAGTTCTCCCAGTCCTCATCAGCTGCCCCGATGTATTTTCCTGACTGTCATCAATGGTCTGAAATCTCTTCCCTTTCAAAGGTGATTTTAGTTTTGGGAAAAGCCAGAAGTCACAGGGCACCAAATCTGGGCTGTAGGGGGCTGAGTCACCTGGGTGATTTGATGTTTCACCAAAAAACTGCACGAGACATGATACATGAGTGGGAGTGTTGTTGTGATGAAGCTGCCAACTGCCAAACACCAGTTGCTAATAGCTACGGCCTTCTAAATCATCCAAGTAGTTTCTGCAGAGGAATGTTCTAGCTTAATGCAAAATTTGATGCAAGTTCATTGTTCTATTCACTCAGTCATTTTGAATGTGATAGCCACACAGTGCTCACTCAATGGCATCTACTGCCCCCACTGACAAGTACAGTGAAGGCATCATTGTTCCTTCTCCTTGGCTGCCAGGTTACATCAATGTCACTCAAACTGTTCTCATTATATTAACAATGGCTGGGCTTTTCTGAACAGACTATATATATATATAATATATATATATATGTGAATTATATATATAGTATGTATACTATATATAGTATATATAGTTACTATATAACTATATAACTATATACATAGTCATTATGTATAGTATATATAGTATATATACTATATAGTTTATATATATAGTTTTGGAAAACTATATATACAGATGATATATATATATATATGAGAATGATAAAATTGGAATTGTGACTGAATCAGGAGTGGGGAAAGTTGGACTACAAATGGAAAACATTAATTTAGAAAAAATACTGTAACTTACTGATAGAAAGTATTGACTGTATTATTGATTATGACTCTGGTTATTCTTATTTCTTTGTATCTCTTTGAGCAGGGGAATAGAGATAAGTCTTAGTCACTCCAAGTTGCCTGATTCTCTTTGACTGACAACTGGGTTGAGTTACTTCGATAAGTCCTTGTGAGCAGCAGTCTCTGGGACTAAAGTATGATTTGCTACAATGCATCTGTAGTACAGTTTACACTAATGCAGTGGTCCTCAACCTTTCTGACACCAAGGACTGGTTTCAGGGATGACAAGTTATCCACAGACTGGATAGCTTGATAATCAGCCAGCTGGTGCAGGTTAATTGTCACTTGTCACTCACTGACAGGGTTTTGCTATGAGCCTGGAAGCAATTGAGTTATCATGGTCTCTGTGCAGTCACATCTCTCTGCTAATGATAGTCTGTATTTGCAGCAACCCCCCCCTACCCCAGTACTCGTAGCACCACCTCAGCTCAACCTCAGATCATCAAGCATTAGATTCTCAGTGAGCAACCTAGACCCCTTGCATGTGCATTCACCACAAGGACCCTATGAGAATCCAACGTCGTGCTTATCTGACAGGAAACAGAGCTTAGGCAGGAATGCAAGTGATGGGGTGCCTAAATACAGATGAAGCTTCCCTGCCTTGCCTTCTGTTCACCTCCTGCTGTGTGAGCTAGTTCCTAACAGGCCACAGACTGGTACAGTCTGTGGATCAGGAGTTGGGGGCCCCTGCACCAATGAATAGGGTCAAAGCAGAAGTTTGCAAGCTGTCTCAGGACTACCCTAGCAGTGAAGAAAGTCCAGAAGTCACTTTGAACAGTCACTCTGTCCAAAGCCCTGTAAGAGTGGAGGCCCTCTAAGAAAGGAGGATTTTCCCTCTAATCTGCACATCAAGCAATTTTTGTTTTGCCTTTTTGTTCTGCCCTAACTGGGGAAGAGATATGGGGATTAATATACAATTTATTATCATTATCTAACTACAGTGTTGTTTATGCATTTACCAATGTCATTATGTCATAGAGGTTATTGGAATTGCAGATGTTTCTTCTATCACGCATTTAACAAAAGATTTGCAAAGTGCTGTCAGTAGTTCTGAATCTTGGCGAAGCTTTTGCTTCTGTACTATTTACTATGGCTTATACATGATTCTAGTTTGGTTCTCTTTGTCCAGATAATGTCTAAATAATCAAGTGTAAACATCTAACTCTCGTTTCAACGTGATCTTATGAACCTACTTATTCAAACCTGGGCGTATACTATGATCCCATTTGCAATTTATCTATCTTAGAAAATGTGATCTTTATTTAGTAATCTTAAGAATACTTTTAAGTGTGACAGCTGCAAGAAGGCTAATGATGTTAAAACATTTCTCATATTGCTTGAAGTTCATCTGTGCTTTAATTTATTACCTAAAGTTAATGTTAAATATAGCATCAACATCTTCACTACTTAATTTTCTATTTTAGATTGGTAGAGTAGAAGGAATCCTCAAAAATCAAAATTATATAGAGGAATAAGTGTATAATTTTTTCTTTTCCCTTCTTTTCCTCTCCTTCCCACTGAAATCTGTACTGTAGGATACCTCACACGTGGCACACCATACTCTGCTTCCTATTCCTGGTATCTTGTACTCGTCTTAGGCTCTCTTTGCCCTCGCAAACAGCTTGAAGAAAAGGGTCATGTGACACTTATCTTTCCATCTCCTGGAGTCCTCTGGTACTGTACCATACATAGCTTTAATGTTCAATAAATATTTTAATTGAGAGAACATGAATTATTATAATAGACCAACATTATTTTCAGTACTTAGTGATAATTTTGGAGCACTTGAGTTTGTAGTGATCATTCTTTCTTATTCTGGGGAATTTAACCTCTGTACTATACTACTTGGCAATCCATCCTGCTCTTCCTACACTTTTTGCACCTTGTGTTTTGTTAGTCTATTAACACTTAGACATTTTAATTGTTACCACTTATGCCCTGTCTCCTCAGTGTGCCTGACATAGTCTTATTATAGTATAATGTGCAAAATAAATACTGGTTGATTTATCAGATTTGAAAAGTTTTTACTAAATGCCTTCTGAATGCATTTGTATACATAAAAGAATAAGCCTTAATTAGATAATTTGAACCACAGATGTGTTTTCTAAAAATAAACAGATGAATGAAATAATCTAGATAACTGACCTAATTCTAAGTTTGTTACATGTCTGTGCATGTCCACACATACTCAGCATGAACGATTTCTGGCTGATTCAAAATAATTTGTTAACTAATTGTCATCAAGGTCATAAGTAATCAGAGTAAATTCTATAACAAAGAAAAACTAGAAGCTACACCAAAAAGCTATATTAATATTTTATGTAATATTTTATATATTTTTATTCTATATATACCATAGATATATTGGAAGATAGTAAGGTTCACAGGTCACATTTTGTGTGAGATTGTTATGTTATTTTAACTTGTCTACTCCTAAATAAGTCACCACAAAAACTGAAATTGATCTTTTATTACCTTCATCCCCCCACCATATTGGCAAAAGAACTACAAAAACTTGATAATTTAATTTTTTGATATACTGTAGAACCATCCTAACTATAAATTTTAATCAAATTGATTACTCAATGTTATTAATTTAAATTAACTAATTATCATTTATTGTTTTTTATTATGTGCCAGGCATGGTCTTAATTGCTTTACTTGCTTCGTATCGTCTAATCCTCAAAAGTTCTCTGTGAAGTGTCAACGATCATTCCCACTTTATAGTTGAGGAAAGAGAAGCTATGAGATCAGATGATTTTCCAGAGTTACCTGCCCGAATTGAGTGTGGGTTTATAGAACTCTAAGGGCTTTGTGCTGATTGGAATGATTTAGATTTCTCCAGTGTAGATGGACATTAAGATAAAGTTATTCACACTAATTGCCAAATGTTTTTTGTTAAAAGTCTATTTTCCTTTCTTTTAAAATTTACTTTGTTTGACTATGTGTTTCAGGTTTAATATTTGCTCAGAGAGAAAATGAATGCATTAATTTTCTAATAATTCAAAAAATGCCTTGGGACAAATATGACTAGGAGTCAGGCCAGAAAATTATAGAATTTCTCTTACTCTGCATATCAGAGAGTGAACATGACTGCATTCCCATTCTCCCCACGATTGTCATAAACAAGCAGACTCATTAATATAATTATATCCAGTTGAGTTAATAGAAAGAGATGAACACTTTCTAATTCCTTCATCTTTAATAGGAAGAAAAATTAAATTTTATGATATTCTCAGGCTTCTGTAAAATGTATAGAAGTTTGGAACAACACTTGAATGCTCGTGAGAAAACTAACAGTGTCAACACAGTTGTAGCATTTTCAGCTTGGCCACTGGACCTTCTCCATTGCTAGGAGCTTTTTGTTTTTGCTACTCTGTAGGTTGATTTTGTAATAGAAACTGCTGCTATCCATTCCTCTTTTAGTGCACACATATTTCCAGTTTAATTATTCCAATAAAATGTTCTACGCTGATTTTCCAAAAACATTAACATATTAAAATAATGAGGCAAACAATCCATGAATAACTATTTTGAAATGTTCATATATACTAAAACTATCTTCTGAACAATTACAACAATATGTTTATTTTTCAGAATTTTACACTCCATGAAGTAACCAATGACTTTGACAATATGACCGTATCTGCAATAATAGATAAATTGGCAATATTCAGCTACTATACATTTTGGGTAACAGCAAGTACTTCAGTTGGAAATGGGAATAAAAGCAGTGACATAGTTCAAGTATACACAGATCAAGACAGTATGTAAATGAAAAATATTTATTACATTTTAATAGGATTAATTTAAAACTTTATAATTATTTCACAACCTTTTTCTATTTGTACGTATTGGTAGTAAAATGGACATTTTATCTAGGCACATTTAACTAGTCATTATAGAAGTTTGAAAATGCATTTAACATAGTTATAAAATTATTACAATAATAACAGCCTTTTCTCTTCATACAAATTGCTACCATCCATTCATGAAAATTTTGTTGCTGTTGTTGCTTCAAAAGATGTCACGGCCATCAGTTACGGGAATGAAAAACATTGTTGTTCACATGGATGGATTTTCTAATAGCTAATATGCTTACCCATTTGCCTTAGGAACTGCATTTTTTCCCCTCTAGCAACTTATTTTGTTTCAGTCTTTGAATCCACATAGGACTCTACACAGCATCTTTGTTCCTATTGTATTTGTCACTAACATACCCAGAATATCTTTTTTAACCCCAGAAGTTTCTCGTATGTGGCTTCTGCAGAATCTTGTTTGTGCTGAGTATTCAGAAAACTATAACAGCTGAAACTCCTGATGCTTTTTAGGTTTTAGCTTTGAGAATACAATGATATGTGGATTATTGCCTATTTCTTCTTATGGTCGTTACTTCTGTCCATTCTTAATATTATTTTGTATTGGTTTCAGGTGGACAGCATACTGGTTAGATGATCATATACTTTCCAAAGAGATCCACTCAATATTGCCAGTACCATCTGGCACCACACATAGTTATTAAATATGATTGACTCTATTCCTTATGCTGGACTTTACATCCCTGTGATGATTTCAGAACTACCAGTTTATACTTCCTAATCCCTTTACCTTCTTCAGCCAGTCTCACAATCCCACCTTGTCCATTTACTTTTTAAAGATTAGTCTTTTATTGAGAAATAGTATTGGCCTATACTTTTGCTGAGAGTAAAATTCCATGTTTAATATCTGAAGATTATCAATTGATGGACAACATAAATATGAGGAGTGAACGGTTTCCTTGTTGTTTGGAACAATCTTTTAAATAGTTCACAAGTTGATCAACAGAATAAGATACGATACAATATATGGAAATATGTGTTTACAGAGTCTTTAACCAAAGCATTTGAACACAATATGTGATCAATATCATTTCAGGCATTCTTTAAATGCAGATTTCTCCCAAGATTTTTACCAGCCTGTAACTTTTTATCAGTTATTATTATAGTGCCATGAGTAATAAACACATTCTGTGCACTATTCTAGGTAAGAGGTACTAGATGACCATAATATTTGGAAGACAGAAGCTAAAACTATTTTATAGATAAAATACATTTTTTATCTATTATTACAATACATTATTACAATAATGTACATTATTACATTATTACAATATTTAAATATATGATATACACACACATATGTGTATATCCACATCATAATCTCCATGTTGTAAGAAAGAAAAGCCAAGAGAGTATTATAGAAAACAGTTCTCACACACATCAGGTGTGTGAGATGGACATTGTTTATTTTGGATGATTTTTAATATTTTTGGAAGATATTTTGTATTAGGTGATGTTTATTGTATTTGTATTTAAATAATTTAAGAACTAATGATGTAACAGATGCCATTTCAACAATTATCCTCAGTTTGTGAATGTACTTAGATTTATTTAGGGTGACTTATAATTTTTATATTTTGCACATTACCTGTCATAGTACCTGAAGGGCCCGTTGGAAACCTGACTTATGAGTCCATTTCGTCAACTGCCATAAATGTAAGCTGGGGCCCACCTCCTCAACCAAACGGTGTAGTCTTCTACTATGTTTCTCTGAGCTTACAGCAGACTCCTCGCCACGTAAGACCACCTCTAGTTACATATGAGACGAGCATGTATTTTGATAATCTGGAAAAATACACTGATTATATATTAAAAATCACTCCATCAACAGAAAAGGGATTCTCTGATACCTATACTGCCCAGCTACACATCCAAACTGAAGAAGATGGTAGGCTGGATCCTTTTGTTGCCTATTAAGCAATTAAGATTGTTGGTGTTTTTTTAATTTATATTGCTTTCTGATAGAAAACATTATTCTTACAATTATGTAGATTATGTGTTCTCAAGTAACTAGCTTTTCAATAAACACAAAAAGCTCTAAGTTTCTTAAAATTAAAATAATTATATGCTAAATAAAATGAAGCCCCATTATTATTAAAGCCTCTTTTCTAATGCTAATTCACTTTTGTTTCATTTAATATTCTTTCTTTCTTTTATAGTCCCAGAAACTTCACCAATAATCAACACTTTTAAAAACCTTTCCTCTACCTCAGTTCTCTTATCATGGGATCCCCCAGTAAAACCAAATGGTGCAATTATAAGTTATGATTTAACTTTACAAGGACCAAATGAAAATTATTCTTTCACTACTTCTGATAACTATATAATATTGGAAGAGCTTTCACCATTTACATTATATAGTATTTTTGCTGCTGCAAGAACTATAAAAGGACTTGGTCCTTCCAGTATTCTTTTCTTTTACACAGATGAGTCAGGTAAGCCAGAATTCGTATTTATTCCGATGATTCACTGTTGCAGGACGGAAAATAGGAGGATATCTGATTGTCTATTTGTAGCAGGTTTACAACCATTCATCGACTTTGCTTAACTTTTGTTTTTTTTTAATTTGAGCTTCAGAACTAAGTGTTCTCTTTAAAACTACTTTGGAATGACTGAGTTCCAGTACAAAAAACATAATACTTATTTATGCTGTTTATTTCTGAAATTAAAATATGATCATTTTATAAATCTTTCTTAACTAGTGTCTTCAGGAAACTACAGTCACAATGATATTTTTATGTGAAAAATTATGAATGTAAGCTCTATAATGTGTTTTCCTGCAGTGCCTTTAGCACCTCCTCAAAATTTGACTTTAATCAACTACACTTCAGACTCTGTGTGGCTGCACTGGAGCCCGAGTCCTGTCCCAGGCGGTATTGTTAAAGTGTATAGTTTAAAAATTCATGAACATGAAACTGATACTGTATTTTATAAGGTAGGTTGATTATGACAGTATATTTTTACTTCAAAAGTTCAGAAATTGAATGAAAACTTTTGACACGCAGGGGGAAAATGGACTGCCTTAAACTGAACAAGCACCATCTTTTCAGGAACCGGTTTTGTTTCCCACAGTTTAAGGCTGCTTACGGAAGACACAGAAAACAGGCACCACATGCGGAGGCGGAAGAGTTTGTAAAATGATTTACTTAGTATTTCTAACCTCTACATATCTGTGTTCTAAGAAATAATAGCACAATTTTGTGAATGCCGGAAACTATGTAGTAAAAAGTTTTAGACTAGAACCTGTTATTATCTTAAATGTAATATCTTTCTATTTGTTGTTAAAAGAAGTACCAAGTTGATGATTTTAAACTTTTCAGGAGTGTGTTTTTACTGGACTTCTAGTGATCTTCCCAGAGAGCATATAATCCCATACTAATTGGTCTTTTAAGACATATCATTATCTTTTACTCTTAGCACTAATTAGTTTGCAGCACTAAAGACCCTTTCCCTCCTCCATTTTAAGGTTTCAGAATTAGTGAAAAATACCCAAAGAACCAATGTAACAAAGGGCCTCAAATATACTTCTATGATTTGTAATATTTAATTGCCAAAATATGTTATACTTCATAGCATTTATTTAAGGAAGTATTCTTACTTTTTTCCAAAGGCAAATTGAAGCGCTGGAATACTCTTAATTATAGGAAGAAGACTAAAAAGCTCTGAAATAAACACTGTTACCAATAACAACATTGGGAACATTACAATTTGTTACTGATGGTAAATCATTTTTATAGCATATGTAGCTTGCAAAATGAATAGTAAAAATCAAAGTCTGTGATTAAGGTTATGTCATAAGAAACAATAGCTTTCTTTCTGGAAATCAAGGTATTACTTCAAAATCTAAAAGGCTGAGTAGAATTTGAATTATATTTATTATTTCATAAATGTGGAATCTCCCAAAAGTGTGAAATTTTGTTAATGATACCAAGTCTCTAGCCCTCTAATAACTATACCTGGTCTAATCGTAACATGTTCCGTTCCCACTTTTTATTTGCTTTTTCTATATGGGTCACTGGAAATAGATATCAAAATGGGAAAAGGGATCATTTTCTTAGTGTTATCACATTCGTAGGATGATTGTGGATGTGTATCAGAGAGTGGATGTCTATGTGTGAACTTTTCCCCTCAGAACAGCAAACTCCACTAGCATTGACACCATTGGCATAGCAGTAAATCAAGAGCTTTGGCATCAAATTACCTGGTTCAAGCCCTGCCTTTAAGACTTACTGTGCTGCATTAGACAAGCTGCTTAATTTCTTATGACTCAGTTTCTTCAAGTGCAAAATGGGAGTTATAAAGGTGCATACCTTAAAAAGTGAGGATTATAAGGGAAAATCTATGAAAAGCTTTTAGAACATTTCCTGGCATGTGATAAATATGCTAGCTATTGTTGTTATTATGCATACTTATAAAAAGTACAAAAAATCCATTTAGCAATGCAATAGCACTAAGATTAAAATGATGTCATACCATTACATGAATATGAAAATGTTGTATTTTAAGATTTTTACATATTCTGTTTTCTCAATAGAATTACTATAATATTTCATTAGTAGCAGAAGCAATCTTTATACTCTGAAGTGTTGAATAGATTACTTTTGGGGTGGAGAATGTAGTTTTTCTTTAAAATCTACTACTTTTAGTTACTCTTTTTACATCTATTTTCTCTTCCATCAAATTTCTTAACTTTGTTTTCTTTCGAATTCCTTTAAGTGTACTCATGTGCCATCTTTTTTCTTTCTTAACATCTAGTTTACCTTATGTAGTTCCCTCCCTCCGGTTCGCTTTCTCTGCAAGTGTATTTTCCTATTTTCCTTTCTATGTCTTCGTCTTCATCCATTGCTATCCCACAACACTGCCACTTGCTATTACTTTTAATTTTTATTCTTTCAAATTTTACATGGGTTTATGGGGACAGAATAATTCCAAAGCCACTCCAAATGTTTCTGCCATCAAGTGTGGTTCACATGGAGCTCAACAAGACACAGGTTTGCGGGTAACTCAGGTCACTCATACATACCGAAATTGTTTATTCAATAAAAAGTTATTAAAAGATTTTTGGAAATACTCCTCACATATGTCTCCTTCTTACTACTCTTCTTGTGTCAATCTATTTACTCTCCACTCTCACACTTTCATTGTAATGTCTTGAGTTCAGTCACTTCTCTGGGTATCAGCCCTTTCTAACCAAAATCAAAATTAACCTGCATTGTGTTTCTTTTCTTCTCAGAAAGCAATTGTTTGTATATTTCTCTAATTAATATTAAAATTCCTTTGTGACAGGGACCATGTCTTATATATCTTTAAATATACTGGTTATCTAACAGTATGCTTTGTAAATAGTAAGTGTGAAAAACTGAAAGGAAATATTGTAATAGAGTGAGTTCCTAGCATATGTCAAGGACTCAGAAGAGATTAATTTGAAATGTGGTCCTAACTGTAAGTACCCCAAGAGTTAGTAATCTTAATTTCTGCTACTGAAATGTTTAATAAATAAGTCAAAGTGTTTATATTTTGGGGTCAGATATAATGCATTATCCTTAAAATTATACCACACAGGAGATGGTTTTCCCTTTACATATGATCAATGTGAACTGCTCTCTTGGTTAGGATAATTATCTCTGAATGAAGACTTCATTCTTAATGGTAAAATTTTCTGTGAGAAAGCATATTCTTTCTTGGGCAACTGCCATTTTCTTCCTTCTTCTTTTTCCTAAGATTGTCTCAAATAGGAAATTTAGGAGTTGTGTGGAAGACTCATGGTTTAATCTTCATAGGAGCAGAGATTTTGTTTTATTCATTGCCATATTCCCGGTGCTTATCATATAGTAGATAATGAATACATTTACTTACATAGAATGTTCCTGGGCATTTAAAATGAATTTAGATGAATTTAAAAAAAATCAAGTATTGCTTGCCACCTAAAGTTGGATTTAAATTGGGAACTTTAATTTTGGAAGATTTAAAGAAAGTAGTTAGCATACCATTCTAAGTAAGAATCTGGGAGGCAAAATGAAAACAGAATGATCTAGCTTTTTAAAAAACAGCATTAATGAATGAGATTCTTTGTGGCTGAAAGAGTGTCCAGTTCATCCTGTGTCATCAGCTAAGCATCCCCTATGCCACCCAAAATCTTTAATGTTTCTTTAAATTTAGAATACCCATGTGTATCAAATCATAGGTTAAACATAGAAGGCATAACTGTTGTGTTAAAATATGTCTTCCATTTATAAGTAAATTTTTGATGATGCATTGAGACTAAGTCTTTTCTGCTTTTCAGAATATTTCAGGTCTTCAAACTGAGGCCCAGCTCATTGGACTGGAGCCTGTGAGCACCTACTCTGTCAGTGTGTCTGCCTTCACCAAAGTGGGGAATGGC
Source organism: Trachops cirrhosus (assembly GCA_028533065.1). Classification (NCBI taxonomy): domain Eukaryota; kingdom Metazoa; phylum Chordata; class Mammalia; order Chiroptera; family Phyllostomidae; genus Trachops; species Trachops cirrhosus. Next base: position 65,311,563 of record CM052539.1, on the reverse strand, counting down.
AACCAGTTCAGTGATGTGCTCAAATTCACCACCCGAGAGTCAGGTGAGACACAGGGTTCTGAGCACAAGACCTTTCTCCGTTTATGTGATAAAAGTATTATTTAGTAGTTCATGCAAAGGGAAGTTTAACTTCAATGCTTTACCACTACACTGGGTTTCATCTACTATCATATATATGTGCATTCCTATGTATATATTCACACATTTTTTTCCTTTTAAACTGAGGAACAAAGTAGGCTTTAAATATCTGTGAAAATTACTTAATTCCTAGGACCACAGAATTTTATGCCCTGAATAGTTAAATTAAAAAAAAAGAAAGAAAAATTTCAACTTTCAGTGTTAGAATATGAGCTGGTTAGTTCATTGGTTTTAGCTTTGCAGAGTCAGTGAAATAGATGTTCTCAAAATTCAGTTTTGATAGCTAACCTTAAGCAAGTTGTCAACTATCTCTTGTTAACTTATTTTATGAAAAGATTGTTGTATGTTTTTGGAAATAAGAAGGCAAATAACTAAGAATATTTAATTGCCAGAGCCCTGGATCAGCTGTGAAATTGTCTTGTCTTTAATTTTAGATTCCACTCATAGGACAATGGGACAACTGTGGAGGGATTGACTGTGGGAGTGGGGGGCACGGAGCAGGGGAGAGCAATAGGAGAAAAGTCGAGACAGCTGTAACTGAATGAAAACAACAAAAAGTTCCACTCATTCTGTAAATATTATCTTTTAGTTCCGATGCCTTTATTACAGAGAAGGGAGGATTTGTAAAGATATAAATTTAGGTCGGGAGGAGAACTGTAGGCAAGTGAAAATTTACTTGAGTGTTCTTTCAATAAATATGTTTTACATAATGACAGCACATTGGTTCCTTTCACCACTTGTTTGCAATCCACCAATCAATAATATTCCTTGTAGCATCCTCTTTTGACTATAATAGGAATAACTATGCTAACATTAGGGGCCATTAGATAATTTGACTTTTCTGTGGGAAGCAACCAGTCTCTCCGGTCTACAGTCACTTTGGTGGGCTGGGGCATTTATTGCTCTTTAACCAGGTCTATGGGATACAGTGCACCTCTGAGAAACTGGGTCAACTCCAAGTGAATTTAGGGACATTCTAGGAAAACTGAGACTGAATTAAAAATTGGGATTGATTTAAATCTATACTCCAACAATTTTTTAAAAAGTACTAAGGAATCAGGCCTTCATGATTCTCCCATCTAAATATAAAAGCAACCCCCCTAAACTGGTTACATGTTTGCTGGTACTGTTAGGCCCAGACGTGCCATACCAGGGAGGCACCTACATCTTTCTTTTGCACAAAAGGTTTCCATAATAATGTATTGCTGGGACTTCTCCTTTCTGATTAAGAGATAAAAAGAGCAGCTTTCAATCGCTTCCTGAACTTGAAGACACACAGTTGCCTCTGAGGATTTGACATTGTGATTGCTGCTTTGGCCTAAGAAAATATTAAGGGAATGGGTTAGTATTGTATGATGAATATGATAGCAAACAGAATAGGTGAACTGCCATTTGATATTCAGCCTTTGTAAAGAACTTTTTGAGCACAAATTGAAAGGTTGAGATGTTAAATTTTTACTCTGTGTGTCCACTACTGTACATGATTTTATCTGGCAATCACATGATTAAATAAGTTATCTACTACACATGTATAAATTTTAACTTTAGGAATTTATCTCTTAAGTTCCAGATGTTGTACAGAACATACAGTGTGTGGCAACTAGCTGGCAGTCCACGTTAGTGAAGTGGGACCCACCCAAAAAGGCAAATGGAATCATTACACATTATCTGATAACAGTTGAAAGAAATTCTACTAAAGTATCTCCCCAGGATCACGTGTATACTTTCATGAAGCTTCTTGGCAATACCTCATACGTCTTTAAAATAAGAGCTTCAACCTCAGCTGGTGAAGGCGATGAAAGTACATGCAACGTCAGCACACTACCTGAAACAGGTAATGAATCTGAAACAGGTAATTTAGCTGAAAGAGATAACTAATCCGAAAGAGGTAACTATTCATGGATTGTGTCACACATTTGTTAAGACCTCTTAGAATCTTTATAGCACATTATCTAGAGATATGAAAGAGATATTTAAAAATGTAAAACATACTTTTTTACCTCATGGGTGACAGAGCACCAGGTGTGCTGTACATTGACCCCTCTTTGGGAGTTTGAAAGGGGCAAAAAGGGAGAAAATATGCTTTATAGTGTTTCCACAAATATCTACTTTTGTTACCTAGACTATGAACTTTCTGAATTATGCTTTCTCATAATTTAAAATAAGGAATGAACATGTAAACTTTTGCATAACTCTCTCTTTTTTTCTTCATTGATTTTGTGGAATTTTAGATGCTTCTCTGAATTCCGTGGCTGCAGTGTCAGGCTCACTGTCACACATTTCCCTCTCTAGATGCCAGGCTTTGTCTTTTATACCATTTGAATAAAAATATCCAAGTTAGCCCTGGCTGGTGTAGCTTAGTGGATTAAGCGCGGGCCTGTGAACCAAGAGATCACGGTTCGATTCCCAGTCAGGGCACATGCCTGGGTTGCAGGCCAGTTCCCAGCAGGGAATGCACAAGAAGCAACCATACATTGATATTTCTCTCCCTCTCTCCTTCCCTTCCCCTCCGAAGATAAATAAAATCTTAAAAAAAAATATCCAAGTTACTAAGCCCCAGTCTACAAAGAACTCTCATTTAAACAAAAAAAACTTCATTCTTTCTAACAGTGGTCCCTTCTGTGTCATATTCTCCTTCATTCTCTATGGTCTCCAACATCAAACCTGCTCATGTAAATGAAAATCTGATTCCTTCCTGGTAACATCACTCCTTGGAGGTCCTCCCTGATGGAGACCGTGGGTATTGCCATAATTAGTTACCTGTGGCACATCCAGAACTTTCATCTTAGAAGCACCTTTCAACCCTTCCCCTTTTTGAAATCAGCATCACCCAGTTTTACTTCACTTTTCTACCCTTGAAGCTATAAACCATAGAGCTTCAGACACGGCACCTCCTCCTGGACTTCCACATCCTGATCAGCATTGTTTCCTTCTCATTCTTCCACTGCAACATGTCTTCAGACTTCATTACTGTCTCTGTTCATCTGGAATAGATGCATTTCCACAACACCTTTCTAGTGATTCTTAGATCTCAAACCATATCATTGTGATTCATCTTCCAGGAGATTCCCAACTCTAAGAGGACCCTACAGTTTGTTTTCACCAGGTCCTGGCTGACGAATAGTGCTGGAAAAAACCCTGAAATTGTTCTACTTTGTTCAGCTATATATTCCACCTTCTTTAATTCTCCCAGATACTCCTCAATCTTCTATACATCTCTTGTTTACACTCCATCAATTTTCCAAACGAAAATTCTGCTCTTGTTGTGAGCATAGTCCATTCCCAGTATCCTCCGTATTTGACGTTATCATTGATTTTACTAATAATATTAAAGATAGTGATTTGACCTTTTCAAATTTTAACTATATCTTTATTTGTACTCTCCAGATAGTCTCTTTCAGCGATGTCATTGCCTTCCTCTTTTCAGGAATTTAGTTGCTCATTTTGTTTCCCTCTCTTATCTCTTCTAGAACATCACTTCACCAATGTAATCTATTCTGCATTTCATCCTCTCCCCCGCCCCCACCTTGCACATGCACACACACCTCCTCTCTCTCTCTCTCTTCCTCTTCTCTCACACACACATAAAATTTCAAGTGAGGACCAGGTTGGTAGATCAACCCCAAACACATTCAAAATGGGATTTATGTTGCATGAATTCTCCTTCTCTTTCTTACTTTTCTATACCTGTTCTTTATAATCAGTTGGACACCATGTCTCACATATTTATGTGACTTTTTTCTCCTGTCTCTCCTACATATAATCAGAATTTATCACTTCAGTTGCTACGTGGCTCTGCAGTTTTCCCCTTCCCCAACATGACTGCCCATTTCCTAACGGACTTCTGTTACTTCATGTAATAATACCCCCAAATTCCTTATCACCTACATTCATCTAGACTGCCCATTAGTCTTATCTTTCTACCCACTTACTTTGATTACATTGGCTCTAGTATATAATTTAGAGCATTTCCATGTTGGCAGTTGAAGTTTATTATCTGAAGGATAAGAATTAGATGTGTAATATTTGAGTATCTGAAACATAGAGATGATAATGAAAGGCACACCATGTAGGAGATGGCCCAGAACACTCCCAGTGTTTTACTCATTCTCATTGTCTACAAATTAGATCCCAGAATTCACCACCAGTTAGAGCCTGGCTTCTGTCTAGCTTTCCATCCTTATGTCCCTCTGCCAATTCTCGTCATATAGGTGATGCCTCTAGACAAATTCTGTTTACTTGGTGCATTAAATATCATTCAAAAATATTTATTATGTGCTGCTATGAACCAATCATTGTTTAAATTCTCTTCTTTAATCATACTCAACATTTTTTCACCATCAGATTGCATTGCTTCTTATAGCTAGCTATATTGTCCTTCTCCCTTTGTATGTCACACAAAATTGTATTGATTCTTAAAAGCTCAGCTTAAATGTAATTTTTAAGTGTCTTCAATGGTATGCGAAGCTTTAATGCTACAGATCTCTGGACTTCACCCCAGACTTGTTGAATCCTAGCCTCAAAAATTAAAGCCTAAGAATCTGTACTTTTACACATCTCTCCAGGTGATTTGATGCTCTGTACATTTTGCGAAGCACTGGAATAGATGACCCAGGAACTCTGATGGCAGGTGATGTGTAGCAGTGAGGACAGGCAAACAGTGTCAGAGACGTCCAGAGAGGCTGACAGGTGTCTCCTCAGTGGGTGGGTGGCAGGTCATCGCTGTGCACAGTCTGGGAGAAGAAAATGTGGTCAAAGCCAGGCAGGTGGTCTGCATCGGGGTGGTCTAGCACTAGGTAAAGTGGTCTTGATCATCAGACAGGCGCTGAGCTTTAGAAAACTCAAGTGGGGTGGCAGATAGAACAATAATTTGAAATAAATGAGAGTTTCAGGACTCTGAAAACAAGGTGGATGACTTGTTATAACTGAGTCCACTGGAACTCAAAGTGACTGCTTAGCCACAGGAAAAAAACAGAAGTCCAGTTAGGAGAACTAAGATACATAATCAAAGTAAATATGCACTTGATGTAGAGATACCTGAACTTAAGGTTCAGGGTATTTTTTTAATCCTTTAATTAAAGATTTGAATTGGATCTTAACTCAGAATTAAAAGACCCAATGATAGGAGGTTGAAGGAATTCTAAATCAATTAATTAGGCAGATAGTAGATGTATTGCAGAATGGACTATGTGGTCTTTTATTATTAAAGACAGATGGTTCTCAGAATTCAGACTGCTGATTCCCTGCATCAGATTGTACATCTCTAGGACCTACTCCAGACCTATGGGATCAGAATTTGGAAATTAAGGCTCACAGAGCTTCACTGTAAATGCTTTGCTCATGGGGTCTTATTTGTCTTGGTTTACTCACAGCTCCTCGCAAAGAGCCTTGGGCATCATAAGGCACTCAAATGTTTGAAAAAGAAAGAAATGAGTTTTCTCCATTGCAATGCATTATCTCCAAATAACCATAAGGCAAAATTGTATTTTCTCCTAGGCAAATATAAACATTTTTAAATTAAGGAGAGTCATTCATATGAAACATGAATATTAATTGCTGCTTCAAAATTTTAATATTTTTTATCTTTAAGTTTCGAGTCTAGTTTGCAATTATATTTATGATGACAGTACTTATTAGGGAAATGAGTTGCTTCCATCTGAGTTCACATGAATTGTTTGTTGGTGAGATAGATGTAAGAACTGGAGATGCATTATTCAGAATGGAAACAGTTTTATAGCTGTTGCAAACTGGTAATTTATAGTGCTCTAAGATTAGTCACAGTGTATAGTCAGCTCTGAGTCACTGACTCTGTGCTTATTTTGACATAAAGTAAAATCAAATTTGACTTACTTTCTCACTGCCTAGTGTCTGACCTTCACATTCCTTCCAGGGATTATTGGGCATTTTTCTTAGTGTAAACTTGGCTATATCTGAGCACAGTTAAACATGCATCATATTATTGAATTTACAAGGAGATTAGTGTTTGCTATCCAAACTGGTTCCATTATCACAGTCAAACTTGTTGGAACAGGGAAAATATAGATGAAGGCCCCCAAACTTGGCACTTTTAACAGCATTTATATCAAAATATATCATATGTACCAACAAAAATATTGTAGCAAGTTCATGTGTCTGTAAGATTTAACTTTTAGAATCTCAAAGCAGTTCTTTATATTCAAATCTTGAATTTGAATATAAATACAATATTGAATTTTAAAAACTTTTTCTCTAGAAGATAACTTTTGAGTTTGAGCTTTATTTAAAGCTCTACCAAGTTCAAACATTTAGAATCAGAAGAGAAATATAAGCTATATTCTTCCAATGCCCCAAACTTAACGGAGAGAAAATGAAATATACAGTTTAGTTTTTAGGAGTATTCTTTTCAGTATTGATTTCTTTATTCACTTTTTGATCAATAGGAGATATCGGGTACCTGAAGGGACCCACTGGAAGTTCACTGAGCTTGCTATTATATTAATGGTACACTATTAAAAAAAAGAAAAAGCTAATAAAACCCTCTGTTATCTTTTTAAAAAGTGTATTTGCCATGCATTGTATTTGGATCCCTATTCTGTGGACCTCTCTGAGCAGCACAGAGATTACTGGGCAAACTGTGATTACTGTGAACCTGATCTCCATTTTAAAAAAATGTCATTTTATAACAATTCATACCATTGTTAAGTACCATTTAATAGATTTAGTGTATGTGATAAAAGGTTTCTCGGGGTTGCAAATTATTGCACTAATTCAGAAGTTGACTTTTCCCTTTGTCTGCCTGCCCCTGACATTGCTCTCCTCACCCATCTCCTCTGTTGAGATGACAAGTCAAACACGCAGGAAAATCGCATGATCCTGTTTGTTCTTGAGCAAGTGAATTGACACATTCTACTTATCACTCAGTAAGTGCTGAAAGCACAAAAGGCATTAGAATTGCCTGTCACACACAGATCAGAAGGAAATAGTTATTAGCCTTGTTACTCTAATTGAAATTCAAGTGTTCTACAAAGCATCTTTCATACAGACTTTCTTTTGATAAAATAAAACTTTTGATTGACTTTATGGGGATGACATTGGTTAATAAAATTATGTAGGTTTCAAGTATACAGTTCCATAATGCATCACCTGTACATTGTATTGCGTGTTCACCACCCCAAGTCAAGTCCCCTTCCATCACCATTCATCCCCCCTTTCCCATCTTCTTCCTCCCCTCCCCACTTTCCCTCTGGTAATCAGTATCCTGTTGTCTGTGCCTATGAGGTTTTGTTTTCTTTGCCTAATTTCTTTACCTTTTTCATCCAGCCCCCCAAAACTGACTTAATTTTTAAATGTAATACTTTTCTTAAGAATGAACATCAGATGAGAAGTATCTTTCGCACTTGTAGTGTGGTGAACATTGGACAATATATACTTACTTAATGCTTATTGTGTGCAGGCTCAGTGTTTTGGGTTCAAGTCCCATATCTGAGTCCCGAATGCTCTGGTGACTTCTGCTTTGCATGTCTACATGATTCCACCATTATGTAATGATGTGCTCAATAAATATAAACAATGAAAAAAGCCTATACAAACATGTTAGTTGTGTAAATTAGAGACTGGGTCTAATAGGAACTCAAGAGAAATAGATTTTACTGAAGACCATAGTGAAGCAAAATAAGGATTGGATGTTGCCCTTTGATAGCTTCAGATTTGCTTTACAGGAGAAACTTAGACTCAGTAACATAACTGGAAGAGAATGATACGGCCTTGGACCTTGAATTTCATAGGCAGGTAACTTTATGTTTACATTGTCTGATATAATAAAATAGCCACATATCCTAAATATTCATTTTTATTGTTCTTCAATATGCTATGAGGAAATATCAATTATGCATGTCAGAGAACATTCTCATTTTTGTTTGAGCTCTTTCAGATGATGGGGGTTAGGGAGATATGGAGATTATGGGTATGCTAATGCACTCACACTAAACCACCCTGTGGCACCATCGCTATTCGTGAACATAGTGAGATTAATAAAGGAGAGTAAATAGGAACCCCAAGATACAGCAAGAGAAAGAGCTGAAATAAAGGAGTGCAATACAAGAGTTTGAGCTGAGATGGAAGTCTGACTAGAGTAGAGGCCACTACACTGGAGTGAGTGTAAGACGGGAGGTTGAATAAAAGGGGCAGACCTTACTCTGCTCTCAGTTTTACATCACTGCGGCTGAAGTTTGAAAATAATAGTATGGACATTCTACTAAATTTAGATTGAGATACAACATAAGTAACTCTAAAATTAATGATTCTTTTTAGCCATTTTCCTAAAACACTGTAGTAATCTCTTTAGATAGAGGGGGATTTGTTTGTTACATTTTTGCTGAGCCTTAAATCACAAAGGAATAAATTCCACAGTCATTTCAATGGCCCATAAGGTTCTTTCCAACTCAGCATTCTCTTCCCTGGTTATACATATGTCTTTGCCTTCATGTTTTGAAATATATTCTCAAACGCCACCCCTTCAAAGAGAGTCTGACTTATTTATGATGGGACTTCCTCCCAGCCAGAATTTTCTGTCACCTTTCCTGCTCTGCTTTTCTCTGTATGTGTCATTGTGTGCGGGTCTGTACTTGCCACAGTGCATGCTCCATGAGGAAAGGGGTTTTTCTTTGTGTAGTTCACACTTATTTCCAGTACCTAGAAATATGTCTGGCATATAATGATGCTCAATAAATATATTATGAAGTTATGGTGACCAATATCAGTCAATCAATATACAGGCCTAGAAGAATGATAGACATAGTATGTATACTTTTGGTGCCTAAAGTAGAAACTTTCAGCCATAAAATTATTTTTAGACAATGATATGGTAAAATATCTAAAAAAGGCATGATCTCTAGGATACTCTTTAAACTAAATGTTTTATTTCAAGGTAGTTGTAGACTGACATGCAGTTATAAGTAATAATTCAGAGAAATCCTATGTTCTCTGTTCCCAGTTTCTTCCAGTGGTGGCATCTTGTAAGCTATAGTACAATCTCATAAACACAATGTTTATACAGATGCAATCAAAACAGAGAACTTTCTCATGAGAATAATCCCTCAGGTTGCCTTTTCATGGCCACACAAAATTCCTGCCCCACCTCCTTGCACCTTTCCTTATCTTAACCCTCAGGCAACCAATAATTTGTTCTCCATTTTCCAAGATTTTGTCATTTCAAGAATGTTATATAAAAGATGGGAATGTAAAGTGCACCATCAGGAATATAGTCAATAATATTATAATACCTGTGCATGGTGCCAGGTGGGTACAAGAAATACTGGGGGCCATTGTGTAAAGTATATGACAGTCTAGCCTCCATACCGTACACTTGAATTAACACAAAATAATATTGAATATAAACTATTATTGAAAATAAAACTCCAAATAATAAAAAGTACTTTAAACACATTGGTTATTACTGAGAGAGGATTTGAGAGAAATCAGGATTTTATGGTTTTGTATTGCTGGGTTTTTTTAATGACAAGTTTCTGTGGTTTCCTAATAAACACAAATTAGTAACTGGTAGTTCTGGTGAGGGCACAAGACCAGGTTTCCCATCTGCCCTTCGTTGTCATGGGATCAGTTTTTCTCTATGGTGCTGGGGTGAGCTGTTGTTGTCTAAAAGTTTTCTGTCTTGCTGGGCTAATTTACTGGTTTTGGATTTTGTTGTTGTTTTGGCTGCAGAGAGAGGCTTCTGTTGGGGTTTTTTGGGCTGAGCTGGTTGGCATTTTCAGGTTGCTGGCTTCTGGGATATATGATTCAAAAAGAAAACCCAGGGAACTCACCACTGTGTTGTTCCTTGGATTTGAGTTCCTTCTTCTCAGAACCTATCAGAGTCTTCTCATGTTTGTTTCATATTTAGTGTCCACAGCTTTAGTTGTACTTCATGGGAAGAATAGGGAGAATGCCTCCACTCAGCCTTCTTCAAAGCAGACATCCATTCGTGGGGTTGTGTTTCCTTTGTTTGGAACCTTTTAATCCATATATTCAATATCATATTATTAATGCATATGTGTTATATGAGGGACTTCTGGAAAGAATATTATGGAACAAATTTATTTCTTGTTCTTTGAAAATTTGGAATTATATAATTTTAGGTCTTCATTGACTCTCCGTGATAATGTCATTGTCCTTAATTTTACAGACATGAAAAATGAAGCAAAGAGGTTAAGTGTCTGCTAAGTATATTAAAATTAATTATAAGCAGAACTCTTACCAATCCAGAACTCTTTCTACTATAATGCCTTCCTTATCTAGTAAATTCAACAAATCATTTATGTTCATTGGAATTATGAGTTTTCTTCCATTATTTTACAATGTCTAAATAGGGTCATTAGGAAGTGGGGCAAATTCAGGTGCATTATACAAATTTCCTTATTAATTTGTGCAGATGTATTTAGGATGTATGCATATACATACTTTTAACCAAATATGGATTTAAAATTTGGAAAAGCTAAATTTCTGTTATCAAATATGTGCTTAACCTATAATATTAAAATACTATTAGTTAACAGGATAAGATCTGTAAAATACTGAAGCAAAATACATTCAGGGAAGTTTTTAAAGGCACTAGACACATCTCCCATTTTTTATCCTGGATCGGTTCCAGAGTTGTAATGTCTGCTATTATGAAATTGTCTTAGGTATCAAATTTCAAATTATACATTTAAAAGTTCTTTTAAATATAATTCCTTTTAAAAAATGAATTTGAGTCACTCTGCATAATTCTTCTCGACCCCTCTGATGCTCTAATTCCTTTCATTTAGTGGACTCCAGGCATCAGCTCTTCTCTTCATCCCAGCTCCAGCTAAAACCAGCTGTTCTTCAAGCAGCATTTTTATTAACTTATTTAGGAACTGGGGCGTATCTTATTACACTATTTTCCATTCCTGTCGTATGCAGCTGTAGTTGATACTTTTCATAACAGCCTTTACATATCAACCTCCTCCCGCATTTCACCGTGTTTTTTTTGTATTTTCTTTTACTTCCCTTCTTAAGGAAATTAAGCATGTGTGTGTAGGCAAAACCCCTTTTTTCTTTGTTTCTTTCATTCATTCATTCTTATAATCATATTACTTGCAAGCTTCAGGAGACTCTTGTTTTTATGAGATTATAAATTTCAAGAGAAAATGTTTACTAATGGTATTAAAAACTCTCCAATAAATGTAGAATAAATGAATTTTAATGATAACAAAATTTTATTAATAATATTTCATTGATTTAATTGAGTTTAAAAATCAATGCAATATGAATATAAAGAAAGGATTTGAATATAAGACTGTGCACACTGTTGTTAACCTTAAAACAGTGAATTTCAAATATTGTAAGTTTTATGGTATACAAAAAATCTTTGGTGGAGGAAGCTATTTTATAAATATAAGACATGCATAAATAGCAGCCACCATGTAATTGAATGGTTCCAAAATTCAAATAAAGAACTAACATTTCTTAGTATATTAATATTGTCATTGGAACTTGAATTTTCACAACCTGTGTATTCACTACAACCTTGAAAGCAATCACCTATTTTATGACAGGATACCTTACTATGAACAATTATCACTTTAAAGCAAACTGCAGTGTTGGAAAGATAATAAATATTGTGCAATACAGAACATAACAATGAAATCTATACCAATTAAAGGATATATTAAATGTCAGTAGCCCAGTTTTCTAAAGTCTGTTACTAATTAAGTTAGCCTACTTTAATAAGGTTTTTTTAAACCAAAATTTTGTTTGTAATTTTTAAAATGCAACTACATTGATATTTGTTATGTATAAAAGGTCTAACATTTTAAAGTTTAGACTTGAAAATTTTTATTTAAGATGTTATTACAGAGAAATGGTTGATTTTATAATACATACTCCCTAAAAGCTGGATAGAATGCTATTCTCAGAAGTACTATTGGGAACTTCATCTGCAGATTAAACAATTACCAAAAGATAGCTGAAAGTAGTTGACATGGTTAGACTGATTTGTAACTCTTCATTTCTAGTATGAATATATGAGTACAATGAATCTCATGATTGTTTTTCCCATTACCTAGAAAGTATTACTGTCTAGTATTTTAAAATTTTATATAGATATAATATATGATTTATTTAGAATATTATTGCTATAGTTTTATAGGCAAGCTTTTTACATTTTATGATTTCTTTTTATGTTTTTTGTTTATGTGAAGTTATTTTTTTTGCAGTGAAATGCAAGGAACTTAAGTGTACAATTCAGTGAGTCTGTGCAAGTGCATACACCTAAGTAACCACTGCCCAAAAACGTGCAGAATGTTTCCACCTCCCACACAAAGTTCCCTTGAAAACTCTCTCTCTAAGGCGACCACTGCCCTGGTTTCAGTCAACGTAGATTACTATCAGTTTTTCTTGAGCTATATGCATTCTTTTATGTCTGGTCTATTTCTGTCAACATTAATTGTGAACCTCATGTTGGTGAGGATTTCTTAATTTTTTCTTTTTTATTGTCATTTTCCATCATATGAATATTCCATTATTTGTGTGTCTGTTTTCTTTTAATCCAAAATAAATGTTATGAATAAAACTGCTATATATATTTTTGTATAAGTCTTTGTGTGTGTGTCTGAGTGTGTTGGAATTGCTGTGGCATAGTCTAGATGCATGTTTAACTGTTCAAGAAACTGACAGTTTTCTAAAGTGGCCTTACTGTTTTAAGTATGTACCCAACAGCAATGCATGAGACTTCTAATTGCTTTAGACATTTCAGTTGATGTAAAAGAACTTCAATCATATTGGAAGTTTAATTTTATTTCAGTGAGGATTAATGATGTTAAATTCTTTCACATAGTTATCAACCACATGTAGGCAGTCTTTGCTTTCCACGGTAGTGTGGGAGCATAGACTGAAAAGCTGAATCTGTGCTGAGCAATCTTCCTAATCAATGGGGAAAGTTATGACTGTTCAGTAATCTTCAAAATGTTTTGTCACTATATTAAAAACATTTTATTGTCAGTTATAGATATATAGAAATGAAAAATAATGAAACCAATATTTATGTACTACATTATAATGTAAAACATTACAAATATCAATAATTAAAGTGTTTGATTTCTTCGTAACAAAATTCAACAGTGGTTGCCTTAGTTTTCTTGTTGTTTAGGTTACAATATAATGAGAGCATCTTTTCTATGACTTGGCAAATTTTTATACTCCTTTCAAACTTTGAATTTGCTTACAACATTTTATCCTTTGCACTTTCAATGTTATAAAGCATAACATTATTACTTCATAGTGTTCACTAAGAGTTCTGTTAATGTGAAGTTTTTTGTTGGCATTACTTCTTCTGGGACATCATCTTTTTCATCACAATCATTTTTCTTATGTCTATAAAGTCTGTTTTTACTAAGTTCCTCTGGCTGCATATCTAAAGTTTCTTAAATAACAGCAATGTTGACATTCCCATGATTAGCTATTTGATCTAAAAATCCACTTATGTTTGATTCAAATTTCACTTCTGGCATGCTGTGCTGCCATCTTTGTTGTTCAATATGTCACATGCATTTGCCTATGTGACATATTCACGTGGGGGACAAGGAGGCAATATAACCACATACTTTGCTGACTGTGTATAAACTAAAATAACAGATGCCCAGTGACCAATCAATGATAGGCTTTAAAAGAAATGACATGATTGGTCATAGATTATAATGTATATCTGTTACTTATGTAGCAATTTTGTGGAAAAAAGAGCTAGCAACCAAGTTTACTTCATGCAAATACTCATAGTTCATATACAATGGTAACACATTTTAACCCTTGTTTTGGACAGACAGGTCCCATTTAATTAAACCATAGAAATAGAAATTTAAGCATGTGGAATGTGAAAAGTGAGGGATTTATTCTATTTTCTTTTGGGAAGTTTATGTTCATGTCTTAGGTAATTTTTTTATTGAATTGTTTTCTTTTTAGTACTGAGTTATAAGAATTCTTTATGTATTTCTGATTCAAGTACTTTATTAGATATATGTATAACAAATATTATCTTAGTCAATAACTTGACTTTGTATTTCCTTAATGTACATTTGGATGACTACATGATTTTAATTTTGCTGGCATCCAAATCAATACTTTTAATTTCACATTAGCGCATTTTGTGTCCAAGAAATATTGTTTACTTCAAGATCATGAAGATGTTTTCCTGTATTTTATTCTAGAAATTTTATAGTTTTAGCTTTTGACTTTGTATCCATGATTCATCTTTATGTTTTGTATTTATGTAGAAGTTGTGACTTAAAGTTTTTTTTAACATATATTCATTTTTCCAGAGCTACTTGTTTAAACACTTTCCTTTTCTTTATTGAATTACCGTGGTAGCAACTTTGTCAAAAATCAGTTGACTCTATGTACTTGAATCTATTTCTGGAATATATTCTATTCCATTGATTTATTTGCCTACCTTTATGACAATACCACACTTGTTGATTACTATAGTTTTATAAAAACTATTGAAATAAGGTAGTGTAAGTTCTAAAAATGTGTTAGCTTTCAAGATTATTTCAAGATTATTTTGACTATTTTGGTACTTTGCATTTCCATATAACTTCTATGATTCAAATCACCTCTCAAAAAAAAAAAACCTCTGGCATTTTCATTGGGATTGTATTTAATCTATACATGTATTTGGGGAGATATCTTGGGTTGATATCTTAACAATACATTATCTAATATATAAACATGGTGTATTACTCAATTTTTAGACTCCAATTTTTTTATAAGTGGTTTATAATTTTTAGCAAATGAGTGTCTCATGTATTTTGTTAAAATTATACCTATATACCTAAACAGAATAATTTTAATTTTAGTTACCAGTTGTTTGATGTAGAATATAGAAATACAATTGATTTTGCATATTGAATTTGTATCCTATAACTGCTAAATTTACTTATTTGTCCTAAAAGGGATTTTAAAAATATAATCCTTTAGAATTTTCTACATTAAAAATATTTCACCTATATGAAAGTCATTTTATCTCTGTCTTTCTAAACTCTATTATTTTTTGTCTTTATCTTATTTCATTGGCTAAACTCTCTGATACTGAATTAAATAAATGCAGCAAAAGCAGACATATTTGACTTCTTCCCAGCCTTGGAAGCGTCAGTCCTTTACATTTTATCCGATGTTAGCTGTAGGATTTCTGTAGATGCCTACAATCATACACTTTTTCTCTTGTATTCTGTTACCATGGTAAATTACATAATTTATTTTTAAATGTTAAATAAAATTTACATTCCTGGGACAGATCAAACTTGGTCAGAAGCATTATCATTTTATGCAGGACTGGATAAGTATTTATGAATTTTATTAATTTTTCTGAAGAACCAACTTTTGAATTTGTTAATGTTCTCTGTTGTTTATCTGTTTCCATTTCATTGACCCCCTGGTCTTTATTATTTCCTTTCTTCTAAATATTTTGGTTTAAATGTGATTTTCTTTTTCTGTCTTCTTAGGGTTATTTTTGTCTTTGCTTTCTGTCTTTCCCAATTTTATTGAGATATGATTGAGATATGATTCAAGGTATACAGTGATGTTTTGGTATATGTGTGTATTGTGAAATTATTCCCTCAGTCAAGCTAATTAACCTGCCCATCATCTCAGATATTTACCTTTGTGTGTGTGGTGAGAACATTTAAGATCTATTTCTTAGCAAATTTCAAATATATAATACATTATTATTAACAAAGTCACCATACAGTGTATTAGTTACCCAGAACTTACTCATGTGACTGAAAGTTCCTGCCTTTTGAGCAATGTCCCATTATTTCCCACCCCCACTACTGGGCCACCACTGTTCTCCTCTGCTTCCATGAGCTCGACTCTTTTAGATTAGATGCTTAAGTGAGATTATGCATGCGTCTTTCTGTGTCTGGCTTGTTTCACTTATCATAATGATTTTAGACCATTCTTCTTTTTCAAAAATTATTTATACCTATAAATTTCTTTTGAATAATAATGAATCACAAATTTTGATTTTTTTGCTTTCAGATAAAATTTTTTTCTAATTTCCTTTGCAATTTCTTGTTTGAGCCACCATTATTTAAAAATATGTTTAATTTCTAAATATTGGGAGTTTCTACTTATTTATTTAACCACCATTATTGTCAGAGGATATATCTGTAAGACTTAATTTTTTAAAAATTTTTGAGTCATTTTCTATGACTCAGCATATGATTGACCTTACTGAATGTTCTTCCATGCATACTTGAAAATAATATATACTCTTCAGTTGTTGACCATAATGTTCTTTGTACTAATTCAATGTTGGTAGAATGTTTTGCAAATTTATAACCTCACCACATTGTAACCTAATTATTCCATCAATTATTGAGAAGAGAATGTTAAAATATACAACACTAATATTGGATTTGTCTATTTCTTCTTTCAGTTCTGTCAGCATTTGGTTCACGTCTTTAAAAGGGGGAAAGGATGTCAACGAACATGTATAGAGAACATATGGACAAAACCAAAGGGGGGTAGGATCGAGGGTGGGAGGTGGGGAGGGTTGGGGTGAGGAAGAGTGGTGGGGGGAAATGGGGACAACTGTACTTGAAGAACAATAAAAGGGAGAAAGAAAAAAAGAACTCAAAAAAGTAAAAAAAAATTCTTTTTTATTGAACACATGCATAGGTATGATTGTCATAACTTCCTACTTGACCCTTTATCATTGTAAATTGTCCATTTTATCTTTGGCAACACTTATCTTAATGATTCCTTTTTTCTGATATTAATATAGACCCACACTCTTTACTGTTGCATTTTGTATCTCTTTTTATCTTTACTTTTAAATTAATTGTGTCATGTTCAAACTGAGTCTGACAGACAGCAAAATATGTCTCTTGTGGAGAGCATATAATTGGGTCTTTCCTTTTTATCATGTCAGACAATCTCTGCCTTTTAAGTGAAGCATTTAATCTATTTATATTTAAAGTCATTGCTAATCTTAGTTCTACCATTTGCTTTTTGTTTTCTATTTGTCCTATCACTTTTTTGGTTCCTTTGTTCTGTCTTTTTTGCCTTTCTATGGGTTAATTGAATAGTTTAACTTTCTGTTTAAATCCTCTATTGGATTTTTATCTATACTCCCTCATTTTATTTTTTAGCAGTTGCCCAAGGGATTATAATATGATTCTTAGTTTATCATGCCTATTTAAATTAATATTGTATAGCTTTCATAAAATATATAAACTTGCAAAAGTACAGGTTCATATATTTCCCCATATTTTGTACTGTTTTTATCATACATTTGCTAATTATATATTTTAAACAATTTACATCTATGTACATGTTAGACCTCATAATTTGTTGTATTGTTTTTCTTTTTTTAAGACTTTATTTATTTATTTTTAGAGAGAAGAGAAGGGAAGGAGAAAGAAGGGAGTGAAACATCAATGTGTGGTTGACTCTTGAGCACCCCCTACTGGGGACCTGGACTGCAACCCAGACATGCGCCCTGACTGGGAATTGAACTGGCAATGCTTTGGTTCACAGGCCTGCACTCAATCCACTGAGCTAAACCAGCCAGGGCTATTGTATTTTCTTACAGAGTCAGTAGACACTTTAACAAAGGAAGAACAGAACACATATTTTTGCACCTAATTACTATTTTTGGTGTCCTTCATTTATTCCAGTAGTTCTGAGTTGCAGCTATTGTCATGTCCCTTTCAGCTAAAAAACTTAGAATTTCTTCCAGAGCTGGAATGCTTGCATAAAATTCTTTAAGATGTTAACTATTTGGAAAATAGATTTATTTTTCTTTCAGTCTTGAAGAATTTTTTTCCTCTGGATATAAAATTCTGGGATGATAGTTCTCCACCCCTCTGACTCCAGTATTTTCACTTTAAATATATGATTCCTTTGTCTTCTAATACTTGTTGTGTCTGATGAGATCAGTTGCCATTTATATCATTAGTTCTTCTGTGTTAAATGAGTAATTTTTTCTAGCACTTTTCAAGATTTTTTTCTTAATATTTAATTTTTAGCAGTTTGACAATGATATAGCTAGTATAGATTTTGTTAAATTTATTTTGCTGTTGGGTCATTTAGCTTTTGGTTTGGGTAAGTTCATATTTTTCCAAATTTTGGGAAATTTTCAGTCATTATTTTTTCAAATACTTTCCTGTCCTCTGTTATCTGATTTTTCTGGGACTCAAACTACATACCTCTTGATATCACTCCTTAATTTTTTTCACATTTTTTTTGTTCTTCAGATTGGAGTTGTATTGATGTGCCATCAAGTTGATTGACTATGATTCTCCCATTTTTAATCTGGTGTTAAAGAAGTTCAGTAAATTTTTTATTTAGGTTGTTGTACTTTTAAATTCTAGAATTTTCATTTGGCTTTGTTTCATTATTTCCATTTCTATATCGAAATTGCGCATTTGCTTTCTAATTATGACTGTTTTTATTAAATAAAATACATTAAAATAATTTTAAAGAGTTTTAAAATTTTTAGTGAGTTTATTTGAGCCAAACTGACCATTGTTAGGAAACAAAATCTCAATGGATTGGTAAAATGCTCTGGAAAATGACAGTTTTACCACTTATTTTGCACATCAGAATCAAAGAGGAAAACTGAGGGGGCTTACGTGAAATTCATTGGTGATAGATTAGGGAGGCAGGAGAAAGCACAGTGGGAAAATCTCTGAGATTAGATAAAAAGTAAAACAAATAGACCCATACTTGTTTTTTCTGTTTTTGTTTTGTTTTATTTTTTATATTTGTGAGTATAAGATAATTAACATGATAATAATAGTGAGGGGATTTGTGGTCTCTGCTCTGTTTGGATGGCTGTGTATGAGGGGCACTGGAAAAAAGGAAATTACTTTGATATTCCAAAGGTATATTATCAGATAGGTTATTATAGATTAAAAAAAGACAGCAGATAGGCTCAGTTGGTAAAGACTGATCTTTGTTAGGAAGACATTGACAAGGCCTGTACATCTACAAATTGATATTGAAATTTATTAGTTTGATTGTTTTTACCTGTCTGCTAATATCAAATAATATATTTATAATGGCTTTTAAAAATTCATTTTCTTCTATTCCTACATCTGAGTTATCTATCCTGTAGTCTTTTTCTATTGAATACTTTTTCTTCTTGACTATGAGTCACATTTCCCTGTAATGTAATTTTTCTAGTAATTTTTCTACCTGCTGAGTAATTTTTAAACTTATATTGGATATTGTTGGTGATGTTTTGCAGAAACTCTGGATTTTGCTATCTTCTTTTGAAGAGTGTGGCATTTATGCTAAAAGATTATTAAATTACTGAATGGTAATTTTATAAATGTGTGGTTTGGGGTTTATCCTTATTTATAGAAGGAATTCTTCTATCCTGGGACACAGAGTAAAGTAAATATATGGCCCTTTTGAGATTTTAATGAGACATAAGCTGTTTATCAATTTTTAAAGTCTGTCACCCCTACCTTGGGAAACAACTAAAATTTCTACTCAGTTTTTTATCTGTTGCTTTCCACTGCGCCCCTTGTCATGTTCTTTACATATGTACAACTAAGAGATTAGCCAAGGATTTCAGGGAAGTTTAGACCCACAATTTGGGTTTAACCCTGCTGTTGCTTCCTTCTTTCTTCAGCCCATTCTCTGATATTTCAAGCCAAAATTGTTTTCTTGTCCCCAGAATTCATACTTGTTATCTGCAGGAGAACTAGTCTGATATAACTATTCTGGTGTCATCTAAACAGATCCTTCAAATTTATTATGTTTGGGCACTGGAATATTTTAATATGAATTTTTGGCTATTTCCACAAAATTATTTTTTTGCATGAGTTTGACAATTCTAGTCACACTGTGCACTTTTATGTACAATAGCCTTACTGAATATCCTGTGATACATACACAGAAAAGGGAGTTTACATTGCAATTATATACATGACTTTAAATTAAATGGTAGATATCTTTGTTCTTAAAAATATTTTGGGATTTCTCTATTGACTAATTTCACAGGGGTCTCAATCTCACTTTATCCTTTGACCCTTTCTCCTCTACTGATTTTTTTTTCTGTCTCATTTAGTCTCATCTTGTCTCTTCTACTCTCTTCTCTACTGTTTTTTCTCCCCCCAACCCCCGGAATCCCTGAGAAATCCAACTTCTTTCTGGTAGAGATCACCTCAAACTTGCCATCCAGGAACTGCAGTACTGAAAAAAGGGAAATGGTTTCTAGTAGCATTTAGTTGTAATCAACATTGGTAAAACTCTGTTCTTGAAATTATTGCATGACTCCATTAGTTTGTTCGCTTATTTATTTATTTGTTGAACAAATACTTCTTAAGTATCAGTGTGAGCCAGACATTATTGGCTTCTTTGCATTTTTATGATCTTTCTTTCTTATTCTATTTCACTGTCCATTAACTACTGAGTTCATCATCTGCTGTTCTGACACTATAAATAATACCCTTAAATGTTGTTTCACTCACATGATTTCAAGAATTATATATACATATTTCTCTCAAATTGTTTTTTCCAACCTCTTTTGCTAACTGAAGCTTCTCTTCTCAAGACATCTCTATTTACCCATGCTAACAAGATATAAAATAACATTTTATATACTCATATCTATCCTCAAGTGAATCCCTACAAATCAGTATGTCTTTCTCATTTTCTCATCAATATTAATGGTTCAATTTAGTTTCCAGGTGTTATAGGAATGGTCTTAATAGACAATTAACTCTACTATATAATTACTCCCCTAAGAACTGCTTCATATAAACTATTTTAAATCAAAGTTGTCATTTTTGATAGATATTCTCATGAGATAACTTGCTATATAAAGCTGTCAAACTAATGATTATAAAACAAAACAACTCATTTGCCTCCAAATAGGACATCTATAATCCATTTTCTTTGTAGTGTCCTAGGGGAAAAAAAAAACACTTTTTTCCCCCATAAGTTTTACTGAGATATTTTTATAAATAAGTTCGGTGTCCATTAATACTTGATTTAAAAACTAATATTATAGCTGTTGTCCATAGACTTTTGGGTCCCTAACTCTCTGGGTATACATGCATTGGGATGGATACATTAAATTTTTGTTAAGGGAATCTCAGTCTTTTAAATAGTTTTTTCAGTTCCCTTTCATGCAAATGGAATATGTTAAGATAATTTAATTTTTCAGACTAATAAGTGGGTCAACCCATATTCTCAGCTTTGCAGTATCAACTAAAATCATGTTTATGTAGCATATTTTGGTAAATACTCTTCCAACTACTCCAAAATCTATCTCAAAGATTAAGCCATAATGCCTGAGAAAAGTGTACCTGAACTAAATGATTAGAGCCTCTGAAGATATAGTTTTACAAAAATGTATTTGATCATTATTATGCCTATGCACATTGATAGATATTATAAGAAAGAGCTCAGTTAAGCATATTTATTATTTATCATGTAAGTATGTTATTTTCCAAGTAAGGATATCATGATATTGATATAAGTGATACCCTATTTATGTGATTTTGGGGGGAGAAATATATCTTTGATCTCAGTACCAGAGATTATTGTACTTTTCTTGATCATTTAGTTTGTCTTTATGGCCATAGAAATTTATAATGTTGATTTTTTGTATTATTTCTTATAACTTTTAGAGCCAAATCATAACTTATTTCTAGAAAGTTTACAGCATATATTTTAGTTATTGACTTAATTTCTGGGTTCGTTACATTTGTTGTACTCCCATTTATTTTATGCCCAATAAATCATCACATTCTGCCAATATTCTTTTGCCTTTTATTTATCTTTATTCCTAATTATTTTTTGTCATCATTGTAATCTGCATCATACTGCATATATACAACTCTTAACCAGTTTCTATCAAATTTACTTTTTTTCTGATAACTAGCTATAGGAAGGCTCAGTCTTTTTTTTTAACTTTATACTTTACCAGATAATTTCTGTTGGTGTTCTCTATTGCCTGTAGTAGTCCTCTAAACTCATCTGTCAGACTTTCAGTGTCTTTCAATAATATCACACTTGATGGCCCCCCTTTTTTCTTATAACGTCCCTAGTCTTTCTTTCCTCCAGCCTCGTATACTTTCCAGTCCTTGCCAAACATTTTGTTTCCTCTTATTTATCTCTTGTCATATTCAATCTACTTAAACATTTTTTCTCTTACATTTCTACTAACCCTCAATTGTCCTTTCAAGTTATAACTCCCAGATCTTCTCTTTCCATTTCCTTTTGCATCATGTATTTGTGCTGGCTCCTACTGGGTACATTAATTTGCATATATGTATGAAAAAGAGCTGATGCACTAAAGACATAACTTGCCCATACCACTCAATGAGAAGGTCAGATGGATGTTGTTAATTAAATTGAAGTTAATCAAAATTTATATGTAGTATGCTGAAATTTTATTTGCACTCAACTTTGCAAAAATTTCTATTTTTACATTTATTTCTACTATGTTAGTGTTAGTAAACTATACTTTTATTTATGTATGTTTAGATTATATATTTGGTCCTTTTGTTTCTAAAAGGGCTGTACATTATTTAAAATTAGTAAATACAAATATTTTTAATAAACTAAGAAAAGTTGTGTTGATACTTTTATATGTTTTATAAATATAAATTTTCAGATGTCTGTTTTGCTTAAAAAAGAGTTCATCTGTCATTGAAGATAAAAGTATATCGTCATAAATAAAGGATTAAGGAAATTTTCTCTTCCATCTTAGTATCCATAACTAGGTCGGTGAGAAGTTAACAAAACCACTATCAGCATCCTATCATAAAAGTTGGCAATTTCTCATATTGATATCCAGAAGTTTAGAAAATAATTACATTTTACACACATTTTCATTCTCTAAATGGAATCTACTGAATAGTCACTAAAACTGTCATGCCTTTAAATCAGTAACAAATTTTACTTATACAGATCTACAGACTTTTATTTCAACCATGATGAAACTATTTTACCAACAAGAATAATTTATGAATAAAAATGTAATTTACAGAATACCTTGCAGTGAATGTTGATCGCTTCATCACAGTTCAGTCATGTTTACAAAATCTAAGCAAGCTGCGTGATTACTGCAGGAAACATGGAATGATGTGTTCAAATTAGTACCATCTGTGGATAGAAAAAGTTTGAGGTTTTTAGTCATTCTTAAAGAATGGAAATCTGATTCTCCATGCTAAAATGAGTGTAATCCTTTTAGTATCTGTAATTCGATAGGGCAGTTGCCTTGAAATAGTCTAGTTCAATACTCAGTTCATCAAAAGAGAAGATACTGGACATAAATGAGGGTTATTGCTGGCCATTTATGAAGGCCTCTGAGGTAGCCTTGTTAAAAATTGTGTATGAGTTACACTACATATTTGACTGCAGATTAGATTTTATTTCTGGTTCATTGTTTTAAATACATTTGACTGAAAAATGTGGACACAAGTTTATAGTACATAAAAACCAAAGGACTGTTTCAGTGAAGCATAATTCAATCACATAGTCAACACTTGAGTGCCCACGTGTCAGGCACTGGGTGTCTGTTCAAGGTCCATCACTGTACCTGTCACATGAAAGGGAACTGCAATTTTTGTTACTCTTTCTTTAGCTGGATTAAAAATAACTTTTGCATGGAACTTGTTTCTTTGTCAAGTTAAAATACTATACGGTTTAGACCTTTACTTCTTTGTAACACTTTTTTGGAGAATACTAGAGTCTGTGGACCAGTATTAACCTGCTGAAAAATTTTCTACTGTGCAACAAAATTTGGCATTAAAGTCTCCTTTTTTTTACAATCTGAACATTTAAGGTAGGAAAGAGTTTCTCAAAGAACCATGGGCATCTAGTCATCTCTCCTGCTGAAACAGGGAAAGGGTAGCCCTCTTACTTCTCCAGTTTATTGGATAGCTAATACTGCCTTTTCCCTCCCACATCTAGTTGCTCAGGAAACAGTAGGTAAAGGAAATTCAAGCATAGCAGAAGTGTTTGGTGCTGGACTCAAAAGAAAGGGAAATGTCTAGACCACACTCCCTGGTTCTCATGGGGAAAGAGTTTATGGTCTTGGTGCAAATGAAAAGTCAATCCAAGTCTTTTCAAGTATCCCCACTATACATAAAATAAAAACTCTTGAATCTAGTCTAAAAGGCTCAACATTACCTGATTTTGGCCTTCATCTCCCGTCCACTCTCTCTTCCTATTTCCTGTGGATCCAGCAGCCTTCTTTAAGTGGTTTCAATGTGCACACTCTTTCACCCTCAGAGTGTTAACACATCCTGCTGTTTTCACCAGGGAATCTATATCTTATCTGTCAGGTCTCTGATCAAACTATAATTCAGAAGATTCTTTTCTGACCATCTGCTTAGCCAAATTCCTATTATACTCTCTTATTTATTTGTCTATACATTAAAATATTTGTTAAATGCCTCCTTTGTTTCAAATATTAATCTAGAACTTCAGGGACACTATCTAATAAGTAAATAGACATTTGTGTTTTGTGTGTATACATTTGTGTGTATATATGTATACACACACTCATATATATATATATATATATATATACACACACACACACACGTAGTTGGTCAATCTTTTTTTATAGAAATGAATGCAAAATCAAAACCTTTTTAGATCTTTGGTATAAATGATGGAGTAAACAAGGGAGGAAAATAGGATTAGGCCTATATAAGGTGAGTTTTCAGTGTAGATCTAGGATTTATAGGAAGATAGATATCAGTTAAAATAATGAAGGCTGAACAAACCAATAGAACTATCTAGGAAAAAATTTAAAATAAAGTCCCTCAAGATTTTGAGTTTCTCTTTGCTCTATATATTTAAGTGAAAGCTAGATAAGGAGAGATTGGTCATGTTGTAGAGGAAAGTTGTAAATTAGTTTTCTATTGTATGTCACAAACTTAATAACTTAACATTAATTTATTCACACACAGTTCTATAGGTCATAAGTCTGGGCACCATGTGCCTGGATTCTCTACTCAGAGTTTCACAAGTTAAAATCAAGGTCAGTCAGCTGTACTCTGAGATGGGGCTAAGATCTTCTTCCAAGCTCACGTGTTTGTGGCAGGGTCCAGTTTCTTACAGTGGCAGGACTTAGATCAGCATTTCCTGTCTGGCTCTTAGCCAAGGGCTGCTGTTAGCTTCTAGAGATGTCCTGAATTCATTATCATGTGGTCCCCTCCTATACAACCAACAGTGGCAAAATTTTTGTACATTGACTTTGTGTCTTGCTTAAAATATCGTGTGTTATCTTTTATTAAATTCTCTGCTTCTACAGGACTCATGTTATAAAATCAGGCCCACCAAATTATATCTTCCTATTTTAAAGTAAACTTACTTGGATTCTTAGTTACAGCAGCAAAATTTCCTCACATCAGCACCCATATCAGTGTTTGGCTGTAAAACTGGATGAAGCTGTGTGTATAGGGCCATAATGGTCAGACATGAAAAGGCGAGTTGACCAAATTCATCTCTAAATTTCTTTCAAAGTATGTGATGTAACCTGACTCATTTGCCTGTTCTATGAGTTTGACCACCAAAATAGATCTAAAACTTCAGTTTCTCCCTGCTACTACCATCTTCTTTCCTCAACAAATGAAACAGCCTATGAATTTGTTCCTTTTCTCTTGTGCAACTGCCAAACTGGACTTGATAACGCATACTTCCTAACATCTTATTCTGACAACTTGGTAGCTTTCCATTGCCTGGCAAGCCGTTTGTGAGTTCCTCTGACACAGCACTTCCCCAGGCTGTGTGCAGTCTTTCTACTTGTTATTGTCAATGTGAATGATAAGCTATGGTCAAACTTGGCACAGATTGTATCACCCCCAGTTCTAGAACCTCAGCCTTTGTAATCAATGAAATCCCATCTCATGTGCCTTTTTTCCTCTTAAAACTTTTCCCAAAACCCCAAATGAATCATATTTCTCTGCTTTGTGTTTAAGTGTCTTGAAAATGTGTCTTTCTTCAAGTAGTCTAAGTTCAAACTTAATGGCTGTAGAATTTGAATTACAGGAATTCTATTTTTTAGCCAACTCTAAAATTTCTGTAAAGGTAAATTTT
Organism: Trachops cirrhosus; assembly: GCA_028533065.1. Lineage (NCBI taxonomy): Eukaryota > Metazoa > Chordata > Mammalia > Chiroptera > Phyllostomidae > Trachops > Trachops cirrhosus. The sequence continues at coordinate 65,285,361 of CM052539.1, read as the reverse complement.
TCTTAAAAAATAACTTTTCCCTAGTTGTTTCTCCTCATAACTAAAGATAGAAAAGGGAGGGTATTGGAAGTAGTGTATCAGTGTTCTGTTTGTAATGGTCCTTTAAAGGACCAAAAAAATCTGCTTGCATGCAGTATTATTTGATGATAAATATTAATATTTAAAAACAGAGTAATTGAATCTGGTCAATTGAATCCAATGGCTTTAAGTAATTTCCTATTTGTTTTCCGATGTTCTCTTCCAGATTTAGGCAAATATATAAGTGATATGTCTGTAGATAATTCAGTAAAAATTTAAGAGGAAATCCAAAATTTTAACTCACGTAGTCCTTTCTACAGAACTACAGATGTATGCATCTATACACTACTTGGCATCTCCTTCTGGATATCTGATAAGCATTTCAAAGTAAACATATTAAAAATAAATTCATCTTTCTGCCCAAAGCTTACTCCTTGCACAGTCATCCCCCTCTTGGTTAACAGCAACTTCATTTTTCTTTGTGCTCAATCCAAAGGCCTTAGAGCTTTCTTCTACTCCTCTCTTTCTCTTATACTCCACATGTCACACATCAGCAACTCCTGTCAGCTCTGTTATATTTAGGCTCAGTGCTTCCTGTCATTTTTGCCGCAGCATTCCTGGTCTAGTCACTCATGATCTCATGTGTTAACATTGCAATAGCCTCCTAATTACTCTCCCTGTTTTCATTCTTTTGTCCCTTACTCTATTCTCAACACAATAGCTTGAGTGATTTCATGAAAACACGTATTAGAGACTGTTACTCTATTCAAGTTGAAGTCATAATGTCTTACAATGTTGGATGTAATGTAGACTTCAGTGTTTTTTCTCAGACTTGGACTCCTACTAGATACACTAGCCTCTGTGTTATCCTTCAAATATACCAAGCATGGTTTCAGTTTAGGGCCCTTAGTAATAATGCACTTTCCTCTGCTGGGAATGTTCTTCCCCCAGATTTTCACTTGGTTAGTACCCCCACTTTTATTGGGAACTTCATGTCTTCTACTCACTGAGGCCTTCTCTAACTGCTCAATTTCCCTGGAGCTTTCAATATCCCTGGAACCCTGTCTTCTTCTACACTTCCTTATTTTTCTCCATAACACAAATCATCATCCAAAGTATTCTGTTGAATGCTTATTTATACTTTTATTTTTTATAAACCTCCTGAGTGTAAAATGCACAAGGGTAGGGACTTTTGTGTGTTTTGTTCATTGCATTCCCAGTACCTATGTAGAATTTGGAACAAATTGGGTACTCACTCGGTATTTATTGAAAGTTGAATCAGTATGATATGTTTAGGAATAAGTGGGTTTTCTATTTATTTATTAATTGTCTTATTTTTAATTGTGCATGTTAACATATAGTTTTTATGAATTATGTAATTTTCATACAAGTCGTTATTCACTGTATCTCAGCCTTCTGAGCAAAAGCCCTTGCACATATGTATGGTTGAAGAAAGTACCTATACCACTTAGTACATTGTTCTTTCATACTTCTAACCATAACATGTTTATATTAAGTATCTTTAATCCCTAAACAGGCTCAGAGCATGGCACATGGTATGCATATAGCAAACCAATGGTTAACATGAAATCTAGTAAGTGACTCCAATAGGACCATGTGATTGTAGGTGATATACAGATACCTTAGTCTGTGTCTGAATCAGGGTGCTAGATGATGCTCTAGATGGGGTTTTGTTAATTTTAAATATATGCAAGATAAAATAAAAATCAACTAATTATATACATTATTTATTTGATAGGGCTATTTATTTAAAATCATTTTATAATCAACATTTACTATACATAGGGTACACTTGTGTCTATCTAGATATTAAACTATAGAATGTATTCCTTAGGAAGTGATCATACCTAGGGAAGGACATAGGATTATATGAGCATATAGTTTTCCTTTGTACCAGTGCTTGTATATGAAGCCAAAGTTTATGTTGTAAGAGAATTTGGGAGCAAAATTAGGAATAAAAATAATAGCAATTATTTTGTCTTCTACCCCTTTGACCCTTGGTCTCCAAAGCATCCCGTTAAGATTCTGCTTATTAAATGTGTGGATATTAACCTAAGGGTAGTTTTAATTAGACACTTTATTACGCCTCTAGGTACATTATAAGAGGTATTTTTAAATCTCGTTTTTACTTCTGTTTACAAAGTGTCTGGTAATTCCTATTACTTTTAATTTTTCTCTTTACTTTTTAGTTCCCAGTGTTCCTATGAATATTGCTTTTTCTAATGTTCAGTCAACTAGTGCAACATTAACATGGATGAGGCCAGACACTATCTTTGGTTACTTCCAAAATTACAAGATTACCACGCAACTTCGGGATCAAAAATGCGGAGAATGGGAGTCTGAAGAATGTATTGAATATCAAAAAGTTCAATACCTCTATGAACCTGACCTAACTGAAGAGACAGTATATGGATTAAAGAAATTCCGATGGTATAGATTCCAAGTGGCTGCCAGCACCACTGCTGGCTATGGCAACGCTTCAAGTTGGATATCTACACGAACCCTGCCTGGCCGTAAGTGTTGCCCTGTATATGTGTATATACTTTTGCATTCAAGGAAAAGCTTTTTAAATTCTTTTCCATAGAAATTGCTCAAAGTGTAGGTGAAGATTACTCTTATACCTTAAATTTTATATTTTAAACTAGCTGCTCTACTTGCTGTAACAACATCATGAACATTAAATAATTTCTATTGTTACCATCTGAATGCTGTCTTCATCAAATTGTAATGGCTCTCATGTAAAGTTATACATATATGTGTGTACATATATACACATAAGAGTATATATACACACATATATGTATATATTATATATCACTCATACATTGATTTCTGTTGTATTCTATATATGTTGATTTCTACTTAATTATATTGTGTGTAAAATCACTGAACATAAAAATTACTGGTACAGAAACTAACTCATATTATAACATATTTACTTTTAATTTCAATGAATACTAATAGGAAATTCATTTTATGTCCTTTAGAGTTTTTCTTAAACTTTCAGAGGTGTGCAAAGGGCCTACAGTCCTATATTGCAACAAAAACATTACAGCCTTCTCGTGTGTTTATCATTAGGCTTTACTGATGATATCAAGAATGCTTTGTCCATGCCTACAGCTTTCCTTCATATCTAAAGGATATGAAGCCAGGCTTTACAATCTTTTCAGTGACTGTAGGCTGGCACACACACACACACACACACACACACACACAGATTTTCAGTGATAAATGGTTACTGTTATAGTCCTTTCTAGGCAGTGAGAGGTTTTATTTTCTAGGTCACTAAATGTATCTCTTGTTTCTATTCCCCAGAGTACTTGGCATGAAGTTTGTATAATGTGTCCAGTAAATGTTTGTTAATGCAGTGCCAGCTCTGACTGCTCCCCAGAACTCAGATCAATATATTTACCTGATCAATTGATATCACTGGGCATGTGTGTCAAATATATCTCCCAAAATTAGCATGGTTTAAACACTAATCTTCTCATCCACGAATCTTTCCTATCTTAGTAAAATATACCATTACTCATCTGGTTGCAGAAATGAAAATCTAGAAAGTGTTCTTGTCCTCCTCAACTCCACTAATGCTATAGTTCTACTGTGTGACCTAACACAACCCTTCATTTGCTTTGTAGCCATATTAGTCATAGCCTTTATCACTGCTCCCATATTAACCTTGCTGAATTCCTGAGCCTATAGGCTGATCTTTTTCAAGCTAAATCAAGTGATGTCACTTCCCTTTTTTTAAAGCTATCCAATAAACTCCCATTGTTGTTAGAATAAAATTTGAAATTTTTGACATGGTTAACAAAGACATGACCTGACTCTTACCTAACACTAACCTCATCTATAAATACTTTCTTACTTACCCTTACCCTCCATTCACTGGACATTTTTTCTTTTACCTGAACATACTATACTCCTAGAACTTGGACTTTTTCACTCTCTGTTCCTTTTGACTGAAATATTCTTTCACTTCCATATTCCCATGACCAGCTATTTTATTTATTTTATTTTATTTTATTGTAAATTTTATTTATTTTTAGAGAGAGGGGAATGGAGGGAGAAAGAGAGGAAGAAAAACATCAATATGTGGTTGCCTCTCACGTGGCCCTCATGGGGGACCTGGCCTGCAACCCAGGCATGTGCCCTGACTGGGAATCGAACCGGTGACCCTTTGGTTTGCAGCCCACATTCAATCCTCTGAGCTACACCAGCCAGGGCTCATGACCAGTCTTTTTATAATGCAGACCCCACTGTAGATGATCCAGATCAGTTAAAGCTAGGGACTTTAGTTGCTTAAGCCAGTAAGAATAAATAAAATCATAAGTGTAAATTTGATAGAAAAACGGGACACAGACTGAATTAATAAACTTTGAAGTCCCAGGGGCAACTGGCAGTTGCCTGAAGCAGTCAGACAGTTACCATAGCGAAAGAAGCAAACTGATATAAAGTGATTGAAAGTGGTGGAAGCCATGGCAAGTTAACAGAGAATGCACTGTACTAATAAGATTTCTGATGTTTTCAAAGAAACAGGAAAGTTAATTTTTTTAATGTGAGAATATTCAGTTCCTTGTTTGTGGTAGCTTTTTTCAAATTTAAAAACATTCAGTTGTTCAAACCAAGCACATTAGTAGCCCAGATCTGGCCTGTGGGCAGTTAATTTTTAATCTTTGGTTAAAATAGACTTTGTGTCTATTTGTCTGCTGCCACTAAGGGATTCCACCCTATTCCTTATGAGCATCTCAGTTGGGTAGTGCCTGCTTCTACCTACTATACTGAATGAGGACGTAGACTTTCTAAATGCATAATTTCTTTAAGCACTCTAGATACTATGATGGAAAATGTTTGATTAGCATAAAACAACATATAACATGATCAATTTAGAAGCTTGTAAATGAAATGTGGAAGTTGGATTTTTAGAGTCTTATGTTCTTAATTTGAAAATTTGGGAGTCTTTTCACTGGAATGTCATTACTTCCATACCCTGACTTCCTACCTTCTTTAAGGTCTATGACCCACTCACCAGAATTTGGCTATTTTCAATTGCCTACAACTCCATTTTACTCATTCTGGTTTAAAGGAATAATGGTAGAATATTTCAAATATTTCACAATCAACATGAGCTTTTTGTAAAAAAATAATAACATTAGTTTCCTGGCTTTACCATAATGTCTTTCTTTGCATTTGGTGATTTGTTTGTTTGTTTTGCTCTTGGTGCAATGCAGAGAGTAATCTTGGTTTTTCCTCACCCCAGCTTCCAAGCCTTTACTTGACTAATCTACAGAGGGACTTTCTCATGAAGTACTAGTTTGTTTTTTATCTAGTATTTTTCTTCTCTCTGGGTCTAGTATCTCATTGTCACAATTTTAATTCACCATCACAGAATACCTTGAGCAAGAGGAAATTTACCTTACATAGATTTTTCTATGCTACTTCTATTTCCTTTTTCTTCTCTTTTTCTTGAGAGCTGATTTTCTACTCTGTTATCATTAAAATAGAATTTAAAAAAAATTATTGCCAGAGGATACATGAAAACTTGCCTTTCACTGTGATCAAGTGAAAAAAATGGCAAGATTTATATACAGGATGGGGCAAAAGTAGGTTTACAACTGTGAGTATGCAAAGCATAGTTTATTCTTGTATTAGTTGGGGTGCATAGGAGAGGCAACTGATCAATGTTTATCTTTCACAGCAATGTTTCTCTCTGTCTTTATCTCTCTCCCTTCCCCTCTTAAAAAAAGGCTCTGCATATCTTGTTGCAAGTTAATATATGTGGTGAACTAACATGTGCTACAAGAATAAAAGAAATTAGAACAGTCAAGCCACAAAAGTCTTGAGGCAGTAATGTTTTTCAAATTAAAAGTAAGTAATGCTTAGATGTTGATTCTGCAGACCAAACATGGAAAGTGTAGACATTTTGAAAACAAGAAATAATCTGGGACTTCTGGCCAAGATAGGGTGTAGGTGTATACCACTGTGTCTCCTCCCACAACCAAAAAAAGGACAACAAATTTAAAAACGGGAAAAAAAACCCCAGAACTGCCAGAAAATGGAAATGTATGGAAGTCCAACAATCAGGGAGTTAAAGAAAAAGCATTCATCCAGACCAGTAGGAGGGGCAGAGATGGGCAGCTGGGATGGAGAGGACTCCCGGCAAAGCAGTGGTGGGAGGACTGGGCTGGGCAAGGCAGTGGCTGGCAGGCCAAGCTGTCCCACACTTGCGTGTGGATAAACTGGGACAAACAACAGACTGTGCAACCCAGGGTTCCAGTGCTGGAAAATAAAGCTTCAAAACCTCTGACTGCAAAACCTTGTAGGGTTGTGTGGCAGGAGAAACTCCCAGCCTCACAGGAGAGTTCATTGGATAGACCCACAGGATCCTAGAATGTAAAGAAATCCACCCACCTGGGAATCAGCGCCAGAAGGGCCCAGTTTGCTTGTGGGTAGTGGGGTAAGTGACTGAAAGCTGGCTGGTGGAGAGGTGAGCAAGTGACATTGTTCCCTCTCACCCCCTCCACTACATACAGTGCCACTACCCAGTGACATGGGTTGCCCCTGCCCCGGTGAGTACTTAAGGCTCCACGCCTTACAGGTACTGAGACAAAAAAAATGGCCCAAATGAAAGAACAGATCTAAGCTCCAGAAAAAAATAGAACTAAATGATGAAGAGATAGCCAACCTATTAGATGCAGAGTTCAAAACACTGGTGATCAGGATGTTCATAGAAATGGTTGAGTATGGTCGAAAAATAGAGGAAAAAGTGAAGGCTGTGCAAAGTGAAGTAAGGGAAAATGCACAGGGAACCAACAGTGATGGGAAGAAAACAGGGACTCAAATCAATGATTTAGGTCAGAAGGAAGAAACAAACATTCAACTGGAACAGAATGAAGAAACAATAATTCAGAAAAATGAGGAGGGCCTTAGGAACCTCCAGGACAACTTTAAACATTCCAACATCTGAATCATAGGGGTCCCAAAAGGAGAAGAGGAAGAACAAGAAATTGAAAACTTATTTGAACAAATAATGAAGGAGAATTTCTACAATCTGGCAAAGGAAATAGACTTCCAGGAAGTCCAGGAAGCTCAGAGAGTCCCAAACAAATTGGACCCAAGGAAGCACACACCAAGGTATATCATAATTACATTGCCCAAGGTTAAAGAGAAGGAGAGAATCTTAAAAGCAGAAAGAGAAAAGGAGAGAGTTACCGGCAAAGGAGATCCCATGAGACTGTCAGCTGATTTCTCAAAAGAAACCTTGCAGGCAAGAAGGGGCTGGGAAGAAGTATTGGAAGTCATGAAAGGCAAGGATCTACAACCAAGATTACTCTATGCAGTAAAGCTCTCATTTAGAATGGACGGGCATTCTGAATGATAGCTTTTCCCAGATAAGGTCAAGTTAAAGGAGTTCATCATCACCAAGCCCTTATTTCATGAAATGTTAAAGGGACTTATCTAAGAAAAAGAAGATAAAAAATATGAACAGTAAAATGACAACAAACTCACAACTATTAACAACCAAACCTTAAAAAAACAAAAATGATCTAAGCCAACAACCTGAACAGGAACAGAATCACAGAAATGGAGGTCACTTGGAGGGTTATCAGTGGGGAGTGGGAGGGATGAGAATGGAGGAAAAGGTACACAGAATAAGAAGCATAAATAGTAGGTACAAAATAGGGAGAGGATGTATAACATAGAAGCCAAAGTACTTATATGTATGACCCATGGACATGAACGAAGGGGGTGGAATGAGGGTGGGATGGGGGTGCAGGGCAGAGGGGAATGAAGGAGGGGAAATGGGACAACTATAATAGCATAATCAATATAATATATTTTTTAAAATTTTAAAGAAAAAATATTATGGATGAAGAAAATTACTAAGTTTTACATTATCTATCATTGAGTCAAAATTGTTTTTTCATAATATATGAGAAGATAGAATTTTGAAAGTGAAAAACTTATCTGAATAATATAAAAGACAAAGCAACAATAAAAATTGGTATAAAATTACCATTTCAAATATGTGCATGTTATTCTTATGGCATCAAGTTGCGTCCAAGCTCAATAAAATAGAACTGCTTATCAAAACCTGGAGCTTCTCGATAAAGAGCTAGCAATTGATGGGTAGTTTGAAATCAATTTATTCACTTTGAATAACTCAAATAAAAGACCAATAAATATTATTTTAAAATGTTCTAAAATGGGGTGAAGAATTAGGAAATATGTTGTATTTACTCTCTCTGAGCTAGTAAAGAAGGAAATCCAAATTAAGGATCCAGGGAGCGAAGTTAGGATGAAAGCTGAGAATTAAATTGGGTTACTTTCTGAATCAGAATCTACCACTGTACACTAGAGTAAAAAAAGAAAACAGCGTTCAGCCAGCAAAAGCTAACATTTATTTCTCCCACATACTCTGATCTAGATAACTGAAGCCAAACTGCTATTCTCCTTAAGTCGTCTGTGTAAGAGCCATAGCTCTGTACTTCATGCTGGGTGTATATAGATACAAACAAGCACAAACATTACAAATGGCAGAAACACTTAACTTGAAACATTAAAATCTTGCAGATCATTTTACTAATCTTTTATTTTTCTGATTATCCCTATATTCAAAAGCAATTTGAATTGTGTGTGGGGAGGAATATAGACTGCCAAGTTTCTCAGTGATGCGCAGTAAGTACTTATAATGTTGAGAAAATGTACAACTTTAAAAGAGTGTGGGTGTGAAATTAGTATGGAATGAAATGGGACTCTCATAATGTGCATCTCCTATGGACCACCAGGCCTGGAAGACAGCAAGTAAGGCAAATTCCTGGTGTAGCACTTAGGTTGCGAAAACCACAGGATACCATACTCATGAGGAATTTTAACTACCCAAACATCTGTTAAGCTAAAAAAAAAATTCAACAAAACATGCCTCATCAAAGAAGAGTCTAAGGAATGCAACTTTATGATCTAAAAAGAGGAAAAACGAAATAGGGGGAAAAGTATGCCTTAACATTTTTTAAAATAAGAAATTGTTAATGACTTATTCAATTATTTTCTTTATGGTGTAATGCACTTATAATGTGCTGAATGGTATCATAGCAGAGGTACATATTATCCTTTCTGTGAAGAAGCAATTATATAATGACAAGAAGAGATGTTAGCCATAAATGAACAGGAAAATATATTCCATGACATAAAGAACCCCATTTGATTCAGTGCATTTTTAGAATAGTCTCTACCCTGCTGCCACGAGAGGAAATGAATATAATTTATTCTATACATGATGAAATAAGTTACATGCCATTGAAATTCTTCTAAGTTAATTGTCTGAGACTCCCAAATATCTAATTCAAGACAACATCTTTATCCTCTAGACCTGTAGATGGAAGGTAGGGACATGACTACTTAGGTTTCCACCAGCATCTCACACCCGTATCACCATTGCCTCTTCCCAGCTAGAAGCATTTTCCTGTGTGTTCCCTGCCTCAGTGTATTGTGCCATTATGCATCTAACTGTTGAAGTGAGCAATCTAGGGATCACTTTTAATTCCTTCTAGCAATCTTCACTCCCAAGTCCATATCTGAGTCTTATAGCATTTACTTTCTAAATATTTCTCAAATTTATTTATTTTTTCTGTTAAGGGCCTCTAAATCTAGACCCTGAAAATTTATCTCTTAGATTATTACAAAAGATTTATAAATGGTCTTTCAGTTCCCATTTTCTCTACACCTCACCTGAACTGAGCTTTGGAATATAGCTATATGGCCATGTTTTTCCTCTGCTTAAGATCTTTTATAGTTTTCTATTTTTCTCTTGTGTAAAAATACTTTTGAGTATGCTACATAGGTCATTTATGATTTTGCTTATATTCCCTATATATAGTTTGTTATTTCTTCTTTGTGCTCCAGAATCTTTGTTTTTTTTTTTCTCCTATTGTCCTTTCTTCTGGAGAGCAGCCTTCTATAAATTCCTGTTTCCACTGTCATCTCCCAAAACTTGTTTCTCAACTACTCATTGTCTAGTGTCATAATTATTTACTTTTCTCTCTTTTGTGGAACTCTGAGCTCCTTAAAGTAGAGGTGACCAGGTGATCCTGTCTGATGTATGTTTCTACCCTCCATGCCTACTCAACATTAGAGACTGAATGAATGTGGCGTTTGAACTTGAGGAAGGCATTTGACATTAATGTGAAAGCATCTCAATGTCGGTCTTCTCCGTATTGCAAAACAGTTCATACTAATTTTCATCATTTTTTCCCTCTAACTTATCTCTCAAATACTTGCGTGGTTATTGCCAAAATTAAATTTTTTCATGTTTGACATGTTCAGCTTCTTTTATTTCACAAAATGAGTATATTTTATATCATTAATATTTTTGATTTCCCTTTTCATTAACATAAGAAGTATGAATTACTGCACATAGGAAAATACGTATGTAGTAGAGAAGGATTTTAATCAATAAATTAAAATAATAAATGCTAGTTTTAAATAGGTTGAAGTATTAGCAATACTTAAATGACTGACTGACAGAACAAACTCTTAATGAATTTGTATAGCAAGCTGTATCATAATAGGTTGATAGTCCATGAAAAAAGCAAAGGAGAACAATGTCTAAATTTGGGCTGTGATGTGTGATTACAAGGAGAAAGTATTTGGATAAAATCATAGTTTATATAACATAATACTAAATATATAAAATTAAAGTATTTAATAAAGCATTCAACTGTATATTTAATTCTAAAGAGCTATTTCCAGGTTGCTAAACATGTTTTTCAGAATTGAAAAAAATGTTGAAACATCATTACATAAGCACATAGAGTGTGTTTTTCAGTAAAATCACTCAAAATAAAAGGAAATTTTAAGGATTATTACTATATTATATTTTAAAATTGGTATTATAGAAAACCTGATAATCCTAAGGGAAAAAAGGGAAAACAATCTTTTCCCTAACATAGCTAGCTGCATTTTATCATTTAAAAATTCATATGAATTCTCTCATTTTCTTATTTCAAACTTCAAATCTCATATTGACTTTAATTTATTTTTCTCTTCTGAGACTTATTTCTCTTGGTTTAGAAAGACGTATGAAGTAAGCTTACTTCTCTGTGTATTTGGTCATTGACCTCAGTTCATGTCTGCCTCAGTACTAAGCCCTAGGTCAACAAAAATTCAGCTCTATTTTCTTCTACATTTACTAAGGAAGTGGGGAGAACTTTAATTTGACTATGGAAAACTTCCCATTCTGAAAAGACCATAGGATTTATATGGCTGGTAGTTTAGGGTACTTTCTGATTGATTGGGCCCAGTAACTGAATTGAGAAGCCTTGGCTGGATAGTTAAGAATAATAATAAGAGCTAAGCTTATCAAGTGTTTACTATATGTTGGCACTATTCTAAGAACTTTACACATTTTGATTCATTCACAGACCTCATTCATTTCTAGGGTAGATCCTTTGCTCTTAGGTTGTGACTAAGACTTGGGCAAAGGCTCATGATGGTATGAAAATACCAAGAGGTGGAGGGGTGGCAAGTAGGATTACAAAGAGGGTACTCAGCTGAAATCATAATGCAAAGGAAATAATAGTAAGCACTTAAAATTAAACTCTTTAATAAAGCATTCAACTCTATATTTAATGTCAAAAAAAGCAAAAGCAAGGTTGTTAAGCAACTTTTCCAGACTATATATAAAAATATTTTGAAATCCCATTTGCATAAGCAAATAGGATGTCTTTTTCAGCAAAAGCACTAAAAACTAAACAGTTAAAGGAAATTTTAAGGATTATCACTATGTGGTGTTATTAGCTTTGACAACTGGGACTGAGAAAGACCTGGAGACATTATATAAGCTTCCAGTGAGCAACCCAACCATCTCCATTCCCTATCACATTGCATGGGATTTTCCCTTACACTCATAACCTTAAACTACACTTTTGGTTTCTTTCTTCCTTTTTTTAAAAATTTTACTCTTAGTTTACCTGCATACAATGAATGGGTGGACAAAATAGCAACATTTACCCTGGCCCTAACATTCCATATGGTGATAGTCTCATCTGAATTATTCCAAGTTGATCCTACACAGAGCTTCAACGAAGAGCTAATGATGTTTTCTTGCATTCTCATGAAACATGCTGACCTGTCATCACTCTAGGAACTTGGTTACGTGGAGAGAATGATGGTAGGGAGAAACCTCTTCTAGATTATCCAGAATTAAAGTAGGAGACCAGTCTGTGGACTATTGATTGTCTGGATGCACATTTGCATATCTATCGCCAGCTCCCAACACCCCCCACCCCCACTAGCCCTTGCAGAACAGCCATTTAATCCCCCTTTCTGTCCTTATTACCACTGATCACCTAATCCAAAGAACGATGACACTACTTTCTCAAATGGCATGTTGATGTTGTGGGGCAGTGGTTCTATTTTTTCCCCCAAGAAGTTTATTTGTGCAGACCAGGGACAGGTAAGCCCTACATTTAATAAAAGTTATTGGGCCTCTTGGTGGTGAAGTGTCTCTTGTGCTGGAGAGGAAGGACCGGGTGGGGCAGGGGAAACCTGATCTTGGAGTCTTGGAACTGCTTGACTGCTGGTCAGTGGCACGTGCTGCTCACAGGCTCCTCCACCTTCATGATCTGGATTGAAAAGGCACGGGTATGGTTCTTAAACTGGTACAACAGGCATTAGAATCAGTAGGGGGGCCGGGGCGGGGCCTGGTTAAAACACTGAGTGCTGATGCCTACGCATGGCCTCTGACAGTAAACCTGGGGTGTGGCCTCACAATTTCCTTTTCTAACAACGACCTAGGTAACATTGTTGCTGCTGGTCTGGAGAGAACATTTCAATAACCGCTGATGTACAAAGTTATCTTATAAACATTATGCATTCCTAAAATGATGCTATCTGGTTCTAAAAATAATGGTACTAATAGAAAATTTTCAATCTTACCTGGCAGAGCTAGCATTAGAAGTGGCAGGGTTTTTGTTTTTGTTTGTGTATCTTATATTTTTTCTTTCACCTTAAGCCAGTCTGAAATGAGTTGGAGAACTACTAATTAAGCATCAAAGGAAAAAGTCACACAGAGAGTCTAATGCTGTGGTTTCCATGAGGCATCCCCATTACTTATCAAGGAGGTTAATCAGAAATATTCTCAAGCTCATAGAATTTGCCCTTTGTCATACCATCTTGCTATTGGAAAATGTAACTATAAAACAAAATTAAAGTCTTGTAAAACAGTAGGAGATATTTAATACAACAACAGTAGTATCCTTTGGTGGGCAATGAAATCACTGGGCTCTAAGAAAACATCTAACACCAAGGAAGGAGAACCAATTACTGCAGTATCATAACCATTGGGATTCATCCTAAGATGCTCTTGGCTTGCTTAACTACGGTCAGTGTAATCACTGAACTTCAGGGCCCTTGCTATCCTGAATTATATGACACAAGAAATACACCCCAACTACCTGGCCACAGCTTTAGTCCTGAAAGACTTCCAAAATTCAAAGTGACCAGAGGGGAGGCGGGAGGAAGATGATGGTGGAAAGAAGGGAAAGGGACTAGTTAAAGAGCATGTATGAATGACCCATGGACATGGACCATGGTGTGGGGATGGACTGTGGGAGTGGGGGATGGGATGGGTAGAGGACAAAGGGGGGGAAATTGGGACAACTGTAATAGAATAACAATTTAAAAATCTTTAAAAATAAAATTAATTAATTAATTACAGATAAAACTCAAAGCAAATTCTTTCAGTTGTGCTGAACCAAAGCCAGCTCACAGTTCCAGAGGTCACTGATGTTTGTGTAGCTGAGGAAAAACAGGGTCCTTCATTTAGTGATGGCAGTAACTAGGAATCCGCTGGTCCAGTGTGCCGGATTCTGAAACTGAAAGACCCTGAAGGGTAGGCCCTTTAAGTAGACTTTAAACTGAACTTAAATTCAAATAGATGTACAGGTGATTTACATTATTTGTGTACAGAGCTCAAGATTTTCTGTCCTTTCAGTTGCTTTCAAATAATTTATTCATTTAGTTTATTCTTGTAGGAAATTCACTCTAGCATGGCACAGTAAAAACCATGAAGGATTTTCTACATTTTTCATCATTAAATTAAGTTTGCAGGGATCTGTGAAGGCAAAGTCACTAGTAAGTCTTTGAATGTGCTTCTTCTGAAAGTGTAGTATTAGACACACCAAAATTTGATGGTTCTTAATCAAAGTGGCACAGACTTGGGAGCATTCAAACTTTTCTAAGGACTAGGCAACATGATGGTCTGTCCAGACTCCCCTCTCAGCTAACACACTCAGCACGGGACACAGATGGATGGGGAAGATGACCCTGACCCACATAAGACCCACATTCCTGTGGAAGGATAGAAGCATGATAATCAGGAAATGATGGTTGTTAGTTACAGAAAATGCATTATTGTGGAAACCAGGGGAAAGTGCTTATGAGAGGAAGTGATTGGATTATGGGGAATGAAGGAGTAAGGATAGATCATTCCTACTGAGTAAATTGCTGTGATTTATAAGAGAAAGGGTATAGTGATATCGTGGCCCATTACTGACTAGATTCATTTCACAAACAATCCTAAATCAGAATGTGACAGTTTATGGGGAGACAAACAAAGTCTCCCAAGGATGCTTATAAGTTGCTAAGCTTTTAAACTGGCACTTTTCAACTTCCATACCTTTATTGCCATCAGCTTCTTTTATTTTGATTTTTGACATTCATAATTGTAATTTTCTATTAATTCCCCTTATGTCAATCTAATAGGAGTTTACTATACACTGTGATAAAAGAAACAACACTGGATATATTTTGTTATGTATTTGGACCTTGATAAATTCCAAAAGAAAATTACCGAAGAGAAATTTGAAATTTTTATGTACTTACAAGTATAAAGTATACTATAATATTTAGACAATACTAAAATAATTAGATGCTATATTATAATAGACTTGAGCATATGATATTTAAACATGTCTCTCAAATTGTCTATGAATTAATCAAATGATCATTATCATTGCTTTATATAGATGGAATATATGTTATTATATATTATATGCCTATAATATATTCATATATTGATTCAGTTATGTATGTGTTTGCTTTTATTTTTGAGTTTAGATTTTTAAGAGTTCTTATTGCATCATATTCTAATCCTTCAAGTATACAAACTGTATAATATATTCTAAGAGAAAGTCTTCACAAAGGAATCAACAAAGGGAACACTTTGTAACAAAACAGGCAATTTCATCAAGTTTACTGAAAATGCAAATGTGTAGAGTGATTGTTTCTTAAAGAGAAAGAAAGAAACTGGGAAAAGTTCAAGAATTGGCATTAAAGCACATCTCAGCATGGGGCTAAGTACTTTGCCTTTTCATAATGATTGATTACTGTATAGGCCTTAAAATATTTAGTAGTATAAGTGGTTACTATGTGCCATGAATTCTTTTTGAAGGCCATTATTCTCTCAGCTCTGCCTGGGGTAGTAGACTCTCCCTGATGAAGGCTTTGATTTGCTAGTGTTAAAGCAGTGATTGCAGTGTTGTCATTTTACTATGAAAGACTGGGAGTTGAAGTAAGGCATCACACTGCTTTGCGAGCTGGTTAAGACACATATTTGTAAAACCAGCCAAGGTTTTCCTTGGGCAATGGTTTTGGGTCTGTGCTTAGTTGAGACCCCAAAGATCCAGACTATGGAGCAGAGAAGACATGGACAAATTTCCCTGGAAATATTTCCAACCTGAGGTTACCATCAACGTGATCACAGAAAAATCTTGTCAACTTTCTTAGCCACAGGAAATTCTCTTTTAGCTCTGTGATGGCTGGGCAACAGTAACGTACCAACCACCTTGTCTGCCTGTTATAATGAGTGATGTTTAAAAGTGTTGTCCTGACAGCCATTGAGTTGGTATACTTTACAGAGGTACCTGAATCATGTAGATTCTAGAGATAGTCTGCCCTCTTCTGATCTGATTCATTTGACCCATCTTTCTCGTATAAGTTAAAACCAAGCACCAAAATCTCTAGAGGTCCCTTCTAGTTCATGATATAAACTATGGCATTTCTCCTTTTGTCCCCATGATAACTGTCCTTACAAAGACCTAAGCAGTGGCCTCAAAACTCTACACAATTGGGTCCCCATTTCCTCTAAAACCCTCATTCTGACTCACTGGAGTCCTTGTTATTCCTAGAACACACCAGGTACTCTCCTGTCTCAGAGACTTTGCACTATTCATTTTCCTCCCCGTGACACTATTCTTTCAAATATCCCATGTTCCCTTACATCTTTCAAATCTGTGTTTAAATGTTATCTGAATAGAGGGGCATTCCCTGACTACTATATTTAACATAGCAACTTCCATCAGCTTCCCCTTTCCCACTATGGTACATATACTTCTTCACATGGTATATTTTTGCTTGTATATTGTATATTTATCCAAATTTTTATACTGATATTATTTTCTCCCTCCACTAAATTGGAGGTTCCATGATCCCTGTCTCTTTGCTTCTTGCCTCTATCTCCAGCACCTCAAACATGCCTAGCTGGTAGTAGTTGCTCACTAAAGAGTTGTAGAATGAGGAAGAACCATTACATACCAGAAGCTCTATATGGATAGGTCCACATCCACCTTGATCACATCTTTGGGCTTTGTGTTTTTTTAGTGCCAGAAACATAGAAGGTGCTCAATAAATATTTGTTCATTGATGAATATGTAAATTTCATCTAAAAGCCAACAGAACATATGGGTATAAATAAATAGGAGGGAAGCCAAAAATATTTTTCTGTCAGATACCACTTGAAATGTGTGGGCTGTCATAAAATTTTTTCTCCAACAATGGTTCTTATAGAGCTACAAGGCAGGTTTTGCAAAAACATTAATAGTCAAGGGACCTAATAAATGTATGCTTAGCTTCTAGCCCATCCTCCTTTACAGAGTCAAAGGCAGAAGATAAGCCATTGAACCCTGGCCCCTGTGGCTCAGTTGGTTGGAGCATTGTCCTATAAACCAAAAAGGTCACAGGTCAGGGCACATGCCTGGGTTGTGGTTCTGTCCCTGCTTGGGGTTGGGGCATGTGGGAGAGGCCACCAATCAATGTTTCTCTCTTGATTTTTCTCTGCCTCTCTGTCTCCCTCCCTCCCCCTGTCTCTAAAATCAGCATGTTGTTCAGTAAGGATAAAAAAATAGAAAAAGAAGATAGGCCATTGAAGCCCACAAAACATTTTATATTTTTCAAAACAGGTTTCTCCATGAGGAGAGTATGTAATAATTATCAGTAACTTTATACTTGATCCAGAAGCTTATCCACTCATTTACCATATTGAATAAAAAGATTCAGAGCTACTATTTGTTAAGAAGAAGGTCAGCATAACATTTCTAAGGAATAAGTTTGAAAAGGAAAAGTGTTGCCACTCTTGAAAATAGAGTGTGTTATTCTGTGAGGACACCCAAACACAATCAATCGTGCTGGTGCCGGGAGAGTTCTCATCACTCTCATTTACTGTGTATAATAACCTAAACAAATTATGCTGCAATTTGAGTCAGTTTTTGTAAAGCTAGAAGTGATAAAACTGAAGATGTCAGGATATACAGGTTCCATAATCTCCACCATAGTTATCGGACCCAATTCTGCCATCATTACTAGCACCTCTTAGCTCATCAAATCTCTGGATGCTTCCCTGGGCCTCTTGGACTGGATTTCCGAGTTAGTGTTCAAAGTGTTGCCCAAGGGTCATAAGAGATACAAGTAGGAAGGATATGTTTGGTGCCCCAAAGACATTTTCCCATAGATGCTTCCTTAGACGTATTTGCTAAATACCTCTATAGCAGCAATTTGCAACCTTTCTATCTCATGGCACACATAAGCTAGTTATCAAAATTCTGTAGCACACTAAAAATGTATACTTTTGCTGGTATGACCAAAAAATAGGTATAATTTTGATTCATGCACACTGAACAGCTATTATTGTGTTGGCTGTTCCAGCCAACACAGGGTGGCTGTGTTAGACAATTTTTTTTTTGGACAGTCTAAGGGAAAAGAGGTCCATGCACCTGACTAAATAGTCAGGTATTCATGTTTTCAAAATCCTCATGGCACACCAGGGTGCCCCTTGCAGAGCCCTGGTTGAAAATTGCTGCTCTACAGTAACATTTAAGTACTGTTATTAAAATTGTTCAATGCTATTATTTAAAATATTTTTATATCATGTCTCTTAAAAATATGTTCTTATACCAATAATTCATATAGAATTGAAGATTGTCACTACTATTAACATCTTAAATACTTATCTGGCATTGAAATTACACTTTAAACTCTCTTTAGAACATGTGAATCACATAAAATAGACATACAATTTATACTATCCCAATTTGTAAGGAATTATCTGAATTTTTTTAAAACATACAACCTTTTCCATCCTGTCTTCCTACTTTTAGACTCATCTTTCTAATTGCCAGGTAGGTACCTCAATCCTCCTCAGTTCCTCAGATTCAGCAGGTACAAATCCAAATTTATCATCTCCTTCCATAGTCTTATCCCTACCAAAAACCAGTATCTGTTTCTTAATGTGCTGTTGTTGTGAATTCTATCAGCATTCTCCTAATATTCATACAAGAATTGCCTTTACTACTTCGTCCATCTCAGTTTGTGTAAACATCTAATGAGCTTGTAAGTTCTTTTTAAATTTTCTAAATGACTCTAGGGTTCATATCCTCCTATCAATATCTACTTGTCTACTGTCACTGTTCTAAGTGAGGGTTTCATCATGTCTCACCTGGTTGTTTGGAAGTAGCCTATATGGACTCAGTGCTTCAGAGCTCTTACCTTTGTCAAAACCTTCAGTGGCATTCCCTTGTTTAAAGAATGACCTTCAGACTCCTTAACATTATAATCAAGTGAGCTCCAACTTATTTCCAAGTTAGTATTTGAAGTTTGTTCCCTGATACATTCCTCCATGAGCCCTGGCCTCTCTATGACACCTCTATTCTTTTAATTTAGGGACCCTGACTTGTTTCTATACCACAGATGCCTTTGGCTGTCTGGTGAAGTGATTGGACCCCTTCCTAGAGTAACTTATTTTAATGCATAAAATAATAAACAAAAGGTTACCAAAGAAAGCAGTTCGATAGTAATAAAGTCTGTCTGTCTGTAGACTCTGTTGTTTATGTCTTTGTGGCTTTGCTTATGATCCTCTTCCCATAGAAGTGCCCCGAACCCTCTCTTCTGATTACTGAAGTCCTTCTCACCTTTCAAAGCCTATTCAATTCCCATCTCCTCTGTGCAATTTACCTGGACTTCATGCCCCATCTGTATTCACCACCTTGCCCTTTGCTCTGTCATAGATTATTTGCACTTCTAATCAGGCCTTATCTTTACTTTGCCCTTTATTATAATATATTGTATTAATTGACAATGATGGGCCAAACACTAACTGACCAGTTTCATGTGTTTTGTCCTTATATTTCTTTTGAAAACACTATAAAATATGCATATGAGGAGGAAACTGAGATCCGGAAATTTTGTTCTATCAAGATCACACAACTTTTCCTTTTCTATAAATTATTTGAGGAATGGAATATTTTATCTTCTTCCGTATACCTTTTCAGGATCTTTGGGATAATATTTGTCCAGTAATATTTGCTTATGTAAATTTAAAAATTAGAAATTCTGGGAAATACTTATTTCCCAATGTGTAATATCTCTAGAATTGACTAGGGACCAAAGGAGCACAGAGAGGTATGCAGCTACATTCCTGGACCAGCATCTCTGCCAGTTAGCAGGGAGTAAAATACCTCTTAATGTTCCATAAACCCATCTAATATCTAGGGGGTTCACAAATGAAACACTGACATCCCACATGTGAGTGAAATCATGTGGTTCCTAGCTTTCTCTGACTGACGGAAGATACAGCGACTGTGGGTGGTGGGCACACAGTATACAGGTCCGGTATCTTAGAAATGTACACTTGAAACCTATGTGGTCCTATTCACAAGTGTCACCCCAATAAATTTAATTTACAAATAAAACTTACACAATGTTTCTCATTAGTCAGTTCCTTAAAGTATTATCTCTTGTCTTGCACTCTTGATGAAAAAACAATAATAAAAGTAGAACGTATTAAAGAATTTATAACCATAATGAATCCAGCAAATGTTTACGTTTATAATAAGATCAGTGTATAACTTATTTACTATGCTACTCCCTCAGTGAAAATAGTGAAACCAACTCAACTTACATTCAGCTGACAATACATTCTGAATCTAATTACCTTGTGTCAATTTCACTTTTCTGTAGTCAAATATGGTTTGCAAGTTTTCTTAAAACAACATTGTTAGTCTATCTATTTTAAAATAAAAAGATTTATTTTAGCACTAGTAAAAGTTTCTTTTCAATATTATTTTAGTTTAAAAATCATGTATTTATGACAATTAATTTCTCATGTGGAAGTTCTTTATGTATAGTAATTTCAAAGGGAATTATATGTTTTTATTTGGCAACACCTATAGCATTCTGTGAGCTATAAATTAATGCATACTTAACTCATTATGGCTATCCATTTTTCATGGTCTTTTCTATTATTGTACTGTAGCAAATACTAAATCAGACGTAGAAGAGTAACTGATTTTCTGTTTTTCTAGCTCCAGATGGTCCTCCTGAAAATGTGTATGTAGTAGCAACTTCACCTGTCAGCATCAACATCAGCTGGAGTGAACCTGCTGTCATCACTGGACCAACGTTCTACCTGATAGATGTCGAATCGGTAAGGCTTGTCGCGCCTTCTGCAACTAGCAGTGTCGCGTGCGGAAACAAACAGGAAAACCAACAAACAAAAACTTATAGACACAGACAACAGTTTGGTGGTTACCACAGGGAAGGGGGGTGAGAGGGTAGTAAAGGGTAAAGGGGGTCAAATATGTGGAGGTAGAAACAGATTTGACCTTGTGTGGTGGGCACACAATGCAATATACAGATGATGTATCATAGAATTGTACACTTGAAACCTATATAATCTTATTAACCATTGTCACACAATAAATTTAATTAAAAAAGAAAAAAGGGGGTTAGTTTCAGAACCAAAATATTTGTGTTTTAATCCTACGTCAATTAGATATTAGATGACTTACTTAACCTGTGTTTCAGTGTCCCCATCTGTAAAATAAAGGTTAATAATAGATAATAGTATCTATGGTACAGAGATTTTGTGAAGATTAAATCAGTTGATATGCATAAAGAATTTAAAACATTGTTTGATACATAATAAGTACCCAATATGCAAGGTATTATTAACATGATTTTTATTACATTGATCCTCAGGGTGTAAATGATATATAAACAAGTGATTAAATTGATAATAATACATTGGTTTAAAACACAGGGAAAAAGGTCTCATAATGCCAAATGAGAAGGGAGAGGGGCATTAGGAGAAATATATCCCAAATAAATAACCTCAGAGCTTATCATTATCTTATCTCTTCATTTGCATGGTCATATTTATCTAACAACATTTGGATGTAAATATTACTATCTTCATTTTGCATAAAGAGAAACTGAGAGACAGACATGATAAATAATTTCTCACATAGCAGAGACCTTGTTAAGACCAGCAGGCAATTGTGTAATATGAAAAAGGAAAAGGCATTAAGTAGCAAATAAACTTTGCCAAATAGAAATATACACTCACCAAAATCACTTTGGGTCAAGTGTAGCAAGAATTCAAACAGATCCCAGAACTTCACAGTTTCCCTGGGATTCACTTGGAACTAAGCACTCATTTAATTCCTTCCTCCCCTCATTAATTCAACAAAAATCTTTAAGTAAATCCAGCATGCCAGTACTATTACAGCTTCTGGATATGTAGAGGTAAACAAGGCTGATGTGGTCACTGTCTTTACAGAGCTTAGCTGCAGTGCATTGAATGAATATTTAACTATCTACATTCAAGAATCATTGGCTTCCAGAGCCAGGAAGAACATATATCATTGAATATAGAAACCATGGTGCAGCCTGAATTTTGCCAAATACTAGCCACAAGGACATCAAGTCTTTCCCTAGTAGATTACAATTAAGCAAAAATTGACCATTTCAAATAAAAATGTATGGGCACAGATATTATCCCAGATGACTCTACTGGAAATTAATGAATTTTGTAGTCATTTGTTTATTGTTATCTTTATTTTTTCAAAATAACAAATACTATTGAGTAACCTTTATTTAACAAAACAAGGATGGAAAACAAAGTTTTGTTCTCAAGTAGTTCACAGTTCAGTGGGAAACACTAGAATAAAACAGTTAGTTATAGAGTGAGAGGTACACAGTTTTTCTTAATATTTTTATTGTATTTTTTCCATTACCATTTAGTCCTTTTTTACCCCCTCCCTGCTGCAATCACCACGCTGTTGCCCATATCCATGAGTCCTTATTCCTTTGTGCTCAATCCCTCCACCTCCTAACCTCCCCCCACCCTTAGCGGTCATCCTGCTCTCCATCTATAGGTCTGTTTCTGTCTTGCTAATTAGTTCAGTTTGTTCATTAGATTCCACATATGAGTGAAATCATATGGTATGTCTTTCTCTGGCTGGCTTATTTCACTTAGCATGATGTTCTCCAGGTCCATCCATACTGTCACAAAGGGTCAAATTTTCTTCTTTTTTTGTGCCCAGGTAGTATTCCATTGTATAAATGTCCCATAGTTGTTTTATCCACTCATCTACTGATGGACACTTGGGCTGCTTCCATATGTTGGCAATTGTAGATAATGCTGCAATCAATGTAGAGGTGTTTATGTTCATTTGAATTAGTATTTTGGGCTCCTTTGGATATATTTCCAGAATTATATATATTTCCAGGGATCACTGAGTAAAAAGGCATACCCATTTTTAATTTTTTGAGGTATCTCCATACTGCTCTCCACAGTGGCTGCACCAATCTGCATTTCCACCTACAGTACGGAAGGGTTCCCCTTTCTCCACATCTTCGCCAGCACATGTTGTTTGTTGATTTATTGATGATGGCCATTCTGACCGGTGTGAGATGGTATCTCATTGTGGCTTTAATTTGCATTTCTCTGGTGATTAGCGACCTTGAGCTCTTTTCATGTGTTTATTGGCCATTTGTGTGTCCTCTTTGGAGAAGTGTCTATTGAAATCCTTTGCCCAGTTTTTAATTGGGGTTGTTTGTTTGTTTGGTGTTGAATTTTATAAGTAGTTCATAAATTCTGGATAGTAACCCCTTATCAGATGTAACAGCAAATATGTTCTCTCATTCTGTGCATTGTCTGTTTATTTTGTTGATGGCTTCCTGTGTTGTGCAAAAACTTTTTAGTTTGATGTAGTCCCATTTGTTTATTTGTTCTTTTGTTTCCCTTACCTGAGGAAATATATTCAATAAAATACTGTTATGAACAATGTCCAAGATTTTGCTGCCTATGTTCTCTTCTAAGATTTTTATGGTTTTGGGGCCTAACATTTAAGTCTTTGACCCATTTGGAATTTATTCTTGTGTTTGATGTAAGAATGGGGTCTAGTTTCATTTTTCTGTACATCTGCCCAATTTTCCCAACACCATTTATTGAATAAACTGTCTTTAGCCCATTGTGTGTGCTTGCTGCCTCTGTCAAATACTAATTGACTATAAAGATGTGGGTTAATTTCTGTATTGTCTATTCTGTTCCATTGATCTGTGTGTCTGTTTTTATTCCAGTACCAAACTGTTTTTATTACTATGGTCTTGTAGTTTTATATTAGGTAGCATGATTCCTCCAATTTTGTTCTTTTTTCCAGAATTACTGTTGCTATGCAGGGCCTTTGTAGTTCCATATAAATTTTTGAAGTATTTGTCTTACTTCTGTGAAATATGTCATTAGACTCTTGATAGGAATTGCATTGAATCTATGGATTGCTTTGGGTAGTATGGGCATTTTAATGATCTTAATTCTTCCTATTCATGAACACAGTATATGCTTCCTGTTATTTGTATCTTCTTCACTTTCTTTAGTGTCTTATAATTTTCTGAGTACAGTTCTTTTACATCCTTGGTTAGTCTGCTATGGGAGACAAAGGATATAGACAATACTTCACAGACCAAGTTAAATTTGTTCTGGAGCTTGAGAAATGAATGAAGTTTTACCAAGTAAGGAAGTCTGGAGGTGGAAAAGAAAAAAGAAATAAATAGAACCAGTCTAATTACTAACATGGTATATAAAGCTAACACATTTCAAGAATAAATAAAAATGGTTTGCCCTGGCTGGTGTAGCTCAGTGGATTGAGCACTGGCTCATGAACTAAAAGGTCGCCAGTTTGGTTCCCAGTCAGTGCACATGCCTGGGTTGCGGGCCGGGTACCCAGTGGGGGTCACACAAGAAGAAACTGCACATTGATGTTTCTCTCCCTCTCTTTCTCCTTCCCATCCCCTCTTTCTAAAAATAAATAAATAAAATCTTAAAAAATGTTTCATAAATGTAGGTGATCAAATATAATATGAACAAATACCTTGAAACTGACTGAAGGGAAATGATGAGTCAGAAAGGTCTGAGGTTTCAGCCTGGGCAAGTGGACAAGCAATGGCTAACAGTAGCAGAGACAGCTTTGGGTTAGTGGAGAAAAGTGGCAAATGTTACACAGGCTGTATTTACAGGCCAGGAATTGTTTTTGGATTTTAGTAAAAAATTTAAAAGATATGGTAGATCACATACATGCTGTATCATATTTTTACTTCTCAATATTTGTTATCCATTGTTTTCATTGAAGGCATTGGCGTAGTTTAATTTCACTTTATAAGAGCTTATGGAAGTGTAGAGAGTCCTGGAGTATTAAAAAACCTGACTGCAAGTCCTGGGTCAGTTATTTACTTGTATGGAGTCTGAGGAATTCACCTCAACTCTATATAATCAGAGTTCAAGTAGCAATAGTATGTAGTCAGGCAAACATAAATGACAGCCAAATGAAATCAGCTGGGTGGGGGCAGTGGTGGACTGGGCATTCATGTTCTGTTACAGGAGTCACCTGCCACTCATGTCTAGATAATTGTTACCCAGTATGAGTATAAGCCTGGACTTCAGGAAAATTTTAAAAGCCAGATGCTTATGTGATATTTAAATATTGACAACTAATTAAATCCACACTTTCTACCAGTGGGAATATGCACCTCATTAATAGGATTTCCTGGATAATTTTTTTCCTGCCATTTTAGAGCAGTGGAATATCTCCTTCCACCTCTCTGTCTTAGAGGCGGGAACAAGCTATTAGACTTTTTCCAAAGCCATATCATTTATCACCCTTTTGTTGTGTTTCTCATAACAACATTGGATTCAGTTTTAAAAGCTCTGAGAAAAGACCATTTGAAGACCATATACTGAACAAAAAGCCATCTTTCAAAATTACTAGGGAGGGTCATGTTGAAAATGAACTTAATACTGAAAACAGTATGTATAACCTGTTTTAGAGTGTTTCAGAATCATGTACCTCAGAGGAACATGCCTAACAAGATGGAAATTTTCCGACATTCACCTCAGGAAAAACCCTTCCTTAGTGCTAGAAAGTTTCCCTGTGTTTCATCCCTTCAGCGAATAGGTCAGACTCTCCATCAAAGTCATAATATGTTTAAATAAATGATACAAGCATATTTGGTATACCTAACAATATTAATTTGTGCACATTTAATAATTATGACACCCACAATTAGGTTCTTATCCAGTCAATAGTGCTAGAGCTTCTTTTTAGTTCTACTGCTAATTTTATTTATTTTATTTTATTTTTTATTGTTGTTCAATTATACCTGTCCCAGTTTTTCCCCATTGATCTCCCCTGCCCCACCCACCCCCCACTCTCACAGTAGATCACAGTTTTTCAAACTGCAATCAAGACTAGCATTTTAAAATGAGTTGGAATAAAATTTAAAAGTGTATAAAATGTCAAGTGTATTTCAAAAAGAAATTGTATTTCTGAAAATTGTTTTTCAGATACTCTCACACACACACACCCACACAGGGTCTGGCAGAAAGGACGCCTGCCTGAATGTGGTTGGTGGGGTAATAACATGGATGTAATAATTTATAGTTTTAATTTGAACACATCACCTAAAATGTCATATGGTGTGTTTGAGTGTGATATTGTTTTGTTACAAAATTACATGCTTATAATTCTGTAATAAAAGGTTTTGTAATAAAAAGGGGCATAACTTGTGCTAGACCCTATGTATATACCCACACATCCTGAATTATATTACAAAATGTCTTTTTTTTTGAGCCATGGTATAGAAAACCAAAGTACTTCAGATCTGTTTTTTCTAAATGTCAACAAAACACTATAAATACATATTATCACCCCAGTTTTACATAAACAGAAAGTAAGGCACAGATAGCATAAGTGACTAGAGGAGTGATATATAGGAGCTATTTAGTGACTAAGTTGGGATTTGAAACCTTGATGGTTGGGTATCAAAACCTACATTCTTTCATCTGTAAAATATTAAAGTAGAAAGTAGTGTTTAATTGACTGCAGAGGTGATTTTTGCTTGATTTTGATGTTTTTGATGGGCTAATTTTTTCTTTTAATTGTTGAAATAATTGCTAATTAGTAAACCATTAAGTAACCCTTTAGATTTCCCGGGACTATCTGTTTTTAAAAAATACAGTTGACCTTTTAACAACATGGGGGTTAAGGGCACTAACCCCCACACAGTTGAAAATTTGCATATAACTTTTTACTCCACCAAAATGTGTTATTCCTCAGTATCCACAGGGATTGGTTGCAGGGAGTACCTGTGGATACCAGCATGCTCAGATGTTCTCATTCCCTAGGTAAACAGCATAGATTGATGCACACAGTCAGCCTACTGCATCTGTAGATTCCTAACCACAGATTGAAAACAGTACAGGCATTTATTTTCAAGAAATCTGCATACATGTGGCCCAACACAGTTCCAATCCATGTTGTTCAAGGTTTGACTCCATTGAAATCTTAACTGGATAAAATATACATGTGACTTTGTATTATTATATTTCAGTGATTTGTGTCTTGAGTGCTGCTTCTTTTAATTATTAGCTATTTTTTTCTATAGGTAGATAGTGATGAATTTAATATTTCCTTAATCAAGTCAAACGAAGAAAATAAAACCATAGAAATTAAAGATTTAAAAATATTCACAAGGTACTCTGTGGTGATCACTGCATTCACTGGAAATGTCAGCGCTGCGTACACAGAGGGAAAGTCAAGTGCGGCAGTGATTGTCACCACTTTAGAATCAGGTAAGGTGTATTTTTCATCCTCGCTAAAAATTGACCTAGTGAGGCACCCCACCCTAAAAGGTGTATGTGTTACAAAAAGTTTTTAAAGCATATAACTATAAAATCCAATGACTTTGATTGACAAAACCAGACCTTTCTATTTTTGAAGCAAAATGGAACTTTATGTAGAATGAGCAAACCTTCTAAAGACAAAAACAAATTAGTTCATGATAAACCCAATTGTACTTTTTTGCATTTATTTAAACATTAAATGTTTCAGAAATTGGTGCTTTGCTGAAGAAATGATCTTTCCAGTTGTCTATAGCCAATAATGCTTCACCTAAAACTCCATTTTAATTATTTCTGTCTCATGGTTTAAATGCACATTAAAGTGATAATACCCTATTATTAAGTCATCTGGATTTCAATATTAGAATCCAGGTCATGTGTACCATATTGGTTTTCTTCACTACATGTTTTATTATATAATCTATTTGATACATGTCAGAATCCATGCAGATTTCCTCAAGTTCCTATGAACAGGGTCTGAATGAATAATAGGATTGTAACCAATAAGAATTAAATATGGAAAGTCAACTTCCCAGAACTCGCTTGCCCCATCCTCCTTCAGACTACTGATGTTCTTTGCCAGCAGATATATCTTTGGAAAGAGCACATGAAAGGATGTGTTGCTATAGTTTATTTGTTGCTATCTGTCAGGTAAGTATAGGAGGTAAATGTACTTTTCAGCTAGTCTTTTCATTGTTATCTACTGTAGTGTCTATTGTTACAGCTCTAAATTAAAAGGCACTTCTTATTCTGCAAACCCTAAAATTCCACTTGTTTCTGTTTTGCTGCACGTGTATCCAGGTATCTATGTTCTTTTCATACTCGTTGCACTTCTCCCTCCCCCTGCCCACCTGTGAGGAAAGGTGCTGTGGAACTCATTCACATTCATGCCACGAAGCAGGGATTGCAAATCTTAATATGCTACACCTGCGAAGGGTATTGTAGTTTAATAAGTTTTTACCGAGCATCTAAGAGTCAAATTTTAGGTCTAAAACCGAATATATTTGCAGGACAGGAAGTTCTTTCCAGCATTTAGAGGATTCTTCCACTCATCCAACTTTAAAAGTGGTCCTATTTTTTTGAAACATCTCATAAAAAATACGAAGTGTTTCCCATGTATCCTAAAAATATTTAATACCTAATGTTTTGAAAATGTATGTTGAACAATTTAACCTTTACTTTAGCTGTGCATTTCTGCACTTAAATTGTGATATTTGGCACAATAACATGTTCTCTGATTCTCTCTTTTTTTCTCACTGTTATTTACTTATATTTTGCTTGCCACAGGGAACTATCTCTAGAGATGTTGGGGGGAGAAAAGTTTGTACCTGAACTTCAAGCAGCCAGATATTAACAGCCTTCTTTATGGAAATTCTTTATATAGAGTGGAAGAATATATCCATTTCAATTTGATCAAAATAGATATAGTAATTTGATCAGTAATTTACATGAAGAACATTAATTATGTATGCAGGAACTGGTTCTTAAATATATATTTTATTATGAAGTATATTCATAAAGTAATTTTATCCTCATATGTAACATTTTCTTTCAAAATAATTTATTGATACTTAGCTATTTATCAAAATAAACTGGAATATCTAGACTATATAGAGAACTCTTAAAACTCAACACCTAAAACATCCAATTAGAAAACTGCAAAAGACATTTCACCAAATATGAAATATTATTGGCAAATAAACTCATGATCACATAGATTTTTACTATTATTACTTATTATGAAAATGTAAATTAAAACCCCAATGAGATATCACTCTGCATCTACTAAAACAGACAAAAAAGTTTTTAAAATAGTGAGAATACCAGAGGCTGCAAAGATGCAAAAAAACTGGATTTCTCATACAGTGGGAATATAAAAGGGTATAGTCACATCGGAAAATAGTTTGGTAATCTTTTATAAAACCAAACATATACTTGCCAATTACATTCTTGGACATTTATCATAGAGAATTGAAAACTTGTGTTCATGCAAATATCTGTATGTGAATCTCAATAGCAGATTTATTAGTGATAACAAAAACACTGAATACAACTCAAATGATTTTCTATGATTAAACAAGCTCTGGTACACCCATATAAGGGAACACTACTTGGCAATAAAAAAAAGAATGATCCATTGATATATGCAACCACTCTGATGAACCTCACAGTCATTGTGCACTGTGTTTATCGAAATGACAGAACTATTGGTGGTGGAGAATAGTTAGTGCTGTGGGGAGGCATGGAGGGCAAATATAAGAAGACAACAGGAGAAAATCCCTTTAGGGGGATG
Source organism: Trachops cirrhosus (assembly GCA_028533065.1). NCBI lineage: Eukaryota > Metazoa > Chordata > Mammalia > Chiroptera > Phyllostomidae > Trachops > Trachops cirrhosus. The sequence goes on along the minus strand of CM052539.1, from coordinate 65,255,743 downwards.
GGATAGCTCTGTATGTTGTTTCTGCTGATGCTTATAGGAATCTATGTATGGGATTAAATTGCATAGAACTACATACAAGAAGCATGAAAAAACACTTACATTTGAATATGGTCTGTAGTGCAGCATTGTACCAATGCCAGTTTCCAGGTTTGATACTGAACTATAATTATATAAGATGTTACCACTGGGGAAAGCTGGCGGGGGGGTGTAAGATTTTATAACTTCCTGTGAGTCTACATTATTTTTAATTAAATTCAAATAGTTATGGAAGTGTGTTCTGTATAAAAATAAATGCATAGAAGAGCTAAATAAATAAGAAATAAATAGATAAGCAAACAAACTGGATCAGCATTATGGTTCCTGCCACCTAATGATGTGAATTTATAGTGCATCAGCTGTTTTGTTTGTTTCTATAACTCAAATGGCTTAAATAATCTGTGCAGTACTCCTAATAAACAGAAATTTGAAGCAAATAAGTTTTATGTAGAGATCGAAAAGAACACTTTTTTGTAAAATTTAATGGCTAAATATTTCATTTTAGTCCCTAAGGATCCACCTAACAACATGACATTTCAGAAGATACCCAACGAAGTTACAAAATTTCAGTTAACATTCCTTCCTCCTTCTCAACCCAATGGAAATATCCAAGTATACCAAGCTCTGGTTTACCGAGAAGACGATCCCACTGCCGTCCAGATTCACAACCTTAGTATTATCCAGAAAACTGACACATCCGTCATTGCAATGCTAGAAGGACTGAAAGGTGGACATACATACAACATCAGTGTAAGCACTGACAGCTTTTAATTATTGGCCTATTTTACAGTCAGTTTATAAATTCAGCATTCAAAAATACTTCAGTTTATGTACACACTAAATTTTTTAATTCAATAGATACTTGTTTTTTGTATTATAAAGGAATTTTAGCATTTATTTTTGAACATATTATGGTACAAGAAATTTTTTTTCACAGTTTTTTATTGTTGCTCAAGTACACTTGTCTCCATTTCCTCCCCACCATTTCCCCCCCACTATTTTCCCCCACCCCACCCACCCCACCTCCCACCCTCAATCCTACCCCCTTTGGCTTTGTCCATGTGTCCTTTATACATGTTCCTTGATGGCCCTTCCTCTATTTTCCCCCATTATCCCTCTCCCCACTCACTCTGGTTACTGTCAGTTTGTTCTTTATTTCAGTGTTTCTGGTTTTATTTTGCTTGTTTGTTCGTTTTGTCACACTAGTTTTTTCCTATCTTTTTGTGGGATTGTTTAAGACATGCCAACAAAAATAGATTTGGGAAATAAAATTATTGATTTCTTATTATAATACAGCAATTTTATGAAAAATAAGTAGATAATTAAAATATTTGTATGATTTTGGTGGAAATGCAGAAATAAAAGAGAAGGAAATGTGTGTCAAAAGTGAAACAGCAGTGGTATATAAAGAGATAGTTGTACCAACTGGAAAACTGTTAGTGTGATTATAAATGGAAAGTAGAAAAGTGAATTGTAAAGGCAAAGATCAGATACAACTATTTACATGATTGAAATTCACATGTAATTCACATAACTATTACTAAAATCTAATAACAATCTATATCTTCATTCTAAATTATCCATTTGAGAAAGTAAACATGTATGTGGGTTCAAACACATATGTACAGACCTTACACGATTTGTTTCAGCCTTTGATGATTTTTTTTGTAGCATGTCTTGCAATTTTTAAATATAATCATTTGATTTGGAAAATTGTCTTTTAAGAAATAGAATTCATCCTAAACCTAAGCTTATTAACTAATTCTTCTACCAATTCTTTATAATTACTGAAATGCTTATCAGTGATATCAGATGATATCAGTGATTTGTGTGTGCATATATGTGTATACACACATACATATTTCTTCCCTTGCTTAGTTTATATCTTGTTATATAATGTGTCCTGCAAGGATTCTTGTTGCACACACCATTAAACAGACTGCCATTGTGAAAGTTCCATGAGAACTTTCTAGGAGAGTGGTGGTTAAGAGAAATGAACAACCTGTTCAAAGCCTGATATTGCTATTTTCTGTGTCTGGTCAGTTTCCTCAAATCCATGTCTTAGTTTCCATATCTCAAAAAACAGTAATAAGAATAATAATTTATTTATATGAATTTTGTGAGTATTAAAAATTTATAGTTATGGTAACCAGTGAATGCTCTATCAGTTTTGCCTATTGTGAAGACAAGAAAAAGTAGGAAATAAAGCACAACTAAATCCTAATTTAAAGAACAAGAAATAAGTTCTCTGATTGCCCACAAAATGCAATTTACAGCATCCTCAACTCCTGAAAGTTTCTTAGAAGTGAATAACTTTAGCACCTGTCCCCATCTGCTGAATCAAAATCTGCACATCTTCATTGAACAGGGTTTCCAAGTGACTTCTTTCCATAATGAAATTGGAGAAGCACTGCCCAACTCATCCTTTATTATGAAACTTAAATGTTATGTTGTACCATAAAGAAATAAAAATAATGAAGCACACCATGATATCATTTTTTGTTGTTGTGGATACATTCTTAAGTTTACAAGCTCTGATAAATATTTTCTTTAGATATTTTTAACCACATTTTTGTGTCTTGGTTTATTTATCATAACTAACACACTATATATATCATTATAATTTCAATTTAATTGAAGTATCTATAGTGTGGACTTTGGGTCACTAATACATAAACAAATTAATTGATTCCATCAACATATTATATCCTGAATTTTGTTTATCAAGCACAATAAAACTAGCCAAGAACATAGTCTTTGTTTTATATAGCAATATAATGTGAATGAAAGAAGATTGTATGTCTACTGTTTCCTGAGCACAAAGTTAATTGAAAGGATTCCCATCTGTGTAAATCACCCTCTGTGTATACAAACAGAAATGTTTTATGTGTATATGCTGCATTATGCAGGTTATAGCGTCAGATACTTTGGGGCAGGGGTGAAGAAGGGCATAAAGGGCAACTTTCAGAGGCATGATTTAATACAGGAAAACTGGGAGGCTGAAGGAATAGGGTTTCATCTCAGAGAAGGAAAAAAGAGGGTCTTGAATATGGATTTACAGAAAGCCGATTACCTAGCTACAGAGAGGAGGAACAGATGTTAGAGTAGAGGAGGAGAGAGTATGCATGCAGTCTTTTCTTTTCCTCCTGTGGGTTCCAGTTGAAACCACAGTCCTTTCCTAGCCTCTGTGTTCCAGCTATTTAGGTCACACAGCCTTTGTTCTCGGGGCTCAGTAACATAAGATAAGTAGTTAGATCAGTAACATAAGATCATACTTAGTAACAACTTAGTAACTAAATATAAAAATATAATTAATAAAGTATATGCAATTGTTTTAAAAAGTAGAATATTTCATAATTAGATAAAATCATAATCAGTTATATGTACACATAAGCAATAATTTGAAAATAGTAACAAGATGTTTCTTTGTTTTAGGTTTATGCAATCAATAGTGCTGGTGCAGGGCCAAAGGTTCAGATGAGAATAACCATGGATATTAAAGGTACACACACGAACTGCCTTTCAAACAGATGCTGTTTTCTTAATCGAATAGTAATTATAACTTGAATTTTGTATTAGAGTTAAGGGTGTAGGCAACTAAATAATGCATGTGCATATAATAAGCATATTTAAATAATACTGTATGCTTAATAAAACTATAATCAAAATGCCTAAATAATGCTGCAAGTTACTATGTTAAATAAAATACGCACCTGCTATTTTCTTTTATCTTTTCATCTAACTTTAAACTTCACTTAGACAAGTTTTATAGTCCATTATTTTGACTTTTAGTTTTATTGATGACAAAACTCATTCTTTAAATTACCCATGACTAGAAGTTGGCTAGTTTTAGATTCCTTGAATGACCTTTATTTATATTGAAAGTCAGATTCTTTTCAGTTAATCAAATAGTGTTCACTGAACTATCATGTGTTTAGCTTTATGATTCTAACTATAAAAAGTCTGATCTATCAATTCATTATTCTGATAGGTAGTTTTTATAGAAAATATAAATAAATTTGGAGTTCCTCACTCCCCACAATTTAAAGCTATTCAGTCATTGAGAGTACTGTCTTTTCCTGAGACTGAAAATATGTATGTATGTAGTTGTGCCATCTCTCTAAAAAATCTGTATAAAACCTACAGAGAGCTAAAAACAAAACAAAACAAAAACAAATAAAACCTTATGTGTATGGACCTTCAGTAGAATTCCACCACCTGGTGCTTCTCTCTTTAAAGCAGAAGGTAACTTTTCTCAGTCTTTGGGAAGGACCACGGAGCATAGTGATTGAAAGCCAGTGGGTCCCAGGGCTACGATGGCATCATGGACTGGCCGCTTGGTATTCATTTGACTTTGGGCAAATTTCTTAAGGTTTATATACCTGTGTAGTGGAAATAATACTTGTTCCTTCATAGACTGTTGTGAGGATTAAAAGAGACAATCTTTGAAAAAGCCTTAGGACAGTGCCTGGAAACTAATACTCTCAAGAATGAGAAATGTTCACAGTAAGGTGAAGTTGATGAATTTTATCTTTTCATCAGTGGGTATTTTACATAATTGTAATACTACATATAAGTATTATTTGCTTTTAATTGATAAGTTATTGCTTGGAATATACAAATACATAAAGTTCTCAAAATATCAGTAATGTTAAAAAGTAACTTCATGAAGGAGAGCTTGCACTGTACTATTTTAATCTCTGTTATTCATTGGCAGACATGTAAGTATTCAGTTAACAATAGATGCATTGTATTAATCGTTTAGTAAAAAATTCCCATTGCAGATGCTTTGGTTGTCCCAGGGAAAGATGATTAATTCTCACTTTCCACGCCAGTTATCTAGAGAAGGTGTATGATCACTGGTTGCAGTGGTGGGTCCTAGAGAAATTATTTTTTCTTCAGTAACATGAATGATTTTATTAGTAACACGGAGTGACATTGAGTTAACAGTAGTCTCATTAAATTTACATTTGGCAGATAATATCAAGTTGGATGGGAATGTCCAATGCCAGATTCTTCTAACTGGAAACCTTTGCCGGGGGACTCCCCAGTGGCTCTGCTGGGAGCTTCTCAGAACTCCCTGAAAACTTAGGCTCCTCCCGCTGGATTCTTTCTTCCTTTGCCCCTTTCACAGGTGTCAGACCTGTGGTCTGTGGTCTACAGGTGCTTGCCACCTACTCCTGCTCACTGTCCCTTTACCTTTCACAAATATTTTCCCCCCAAAACTTGCTACACATCTATAATCACAGTCTTTATGTCTCAGAGGAATGAGCTAATGGATTGAGTTAAAAAGATTTGGGTCCCTTTTATAGCTATGTGAAATAAGGCCATTTCCTCATGTGTAAAATGGAAATAATATTGCCACCTTTATAGCATTATTGAGAGGCCTTTTAAATAGATTTAATAAATGTGGAAATTGAAGTTTGATTAAGCAACTTACTGTAGCTTGCACAGGTGGAATATATAGCTATAAAATGAAATTAAATACACAGAGCTTCTATATATATTGATTTTTTGAGGTGTTTGTATGCATTGATGGTAAGCTGTGAATTATCAGGACACTTTTAGAAATTGTTCTGGCACTACCTGTTAAAGTTAAAAACACATATATCTTTTGTTCCAGAAATTCTGCTCTTTAAAATCTATTCCACAGAATTAAAAGGATGTTTGGCATGGATAAACTGGGGGGAGGGGAAGGTGCTGGTATGACTAAAATAGAAATGGATAAACTAGCTAAAAGAATTAAAGAAGAAAAATACTAAAATAGTAATGATTTAATGCACTGATGAAAATTATACATGAGTGAGAGCATATATAATTTGAATTTATTTAATATGTGAAGATAAGTTAAATATTCAAAAGTCACATCTGAGTCCCATTATTTCAGGTGAAGGCTCAAATACGTAATTATACCGTCAGGAGATAATAATTGCTAAATATTTGCTGTACCAAAATGAAACTCTGTTTCTTTTGTTATTTATCTTTATCATCACTTTATCTGTAAATAACCTACATGAAGTAAAAATTAATTTTTTTCTTCTCTTCAAAAACAAAAAATCAATTATGATACTTTTCTTTGTGTATAGCTCCAGCACGACCAAAAACCAAACCAACCCCTATTTATGATGCCACAGGAAAATTGCTTGTGACTTCAACAACAATTACAATCAGAATGCCAATATGTTACTATAATGATGATCATGGACCAATCAAAAATGTACAAGTGCTTGTAGCAGAAGCTGGAGGTATCATCAAATATTAAGTTCTGTTGTTAAGTTATAAAGTATGAATTGCTGAATTGTATAGACATTTCAGTTCAACATTGGTAATATTAGTTGACTGTTGATTATCATACAACTCTTAAGCTTAGTAGGTTTTCAATATTATTGTTAACTATGTTAATCATTTATTTATGCTTAAAATGTTTATAAATATAAGAGAAGGCACAATTAAAATACGTGATTTATTTATTCCATATGCTAGTAAGATTGTTTTGGCTTTGACAAGATGGAGTCTTGGTAGCTTCTTTGGTGGTGTGAATCAAAGTGTGACCCTTGACTGAGGGATATTTTTTCTTTAAATCAACGGAATCATTCCTGGTTGTTCATAGAGTGAGAGACATTTCATCTGGGATTTCCCCATGCAATTATAAAAACAGCCTTTATAAATGTGAAAATACATGTATATATTACTTGTAACCAACATTCTTCTTTCTGAAAATAGCTCAGCAAGATGGAAATGTAACAAAGTGGTATGATGCATATTTTAATAAACCAAGGCCATATTTTACAAATGAAGGCTTTCCTAACCCTCCGTGCACAGAAGGAAAGACAAAGTTTAGTAGCAATGAAGAAATCTACATCATAGGTGCTGATCATGCATGTATGATTCCGGGCAATGAAGACAAAATTTGCAATGGGCCTCTGAAGCCAAAAAAGCAATACTTGTAAGTATAGTTTATATCTGCCATGTATTACGTTAGCAAGCTAGTTGACATCTTTCCTCCCTCAACCCACCTATGCTTTGATCTTTCCAGTAAGCACTGGACATCCAGCATGCATTGTGACCTGATTTTTTAATTCCTAGGAATGTAAAGATTAGCAAAGGATTGTCCTCACATTCCATAAACATACAGTTCTATCGGAAATGTAGGCAAACTTAAATGTAATTATGATTTGATCTGATATGTGACATAAGGTCAATATGAAAAATGTGTACTTAGAGAATATAGGTAGGAGAATTTCATTATTTTTATAGAGGACAATGTGGTTAATGGGTAATATTTAATGTTTTTCACTCATTATTTTGCCATGCTTGCTAATGTGCAGGGTTTTAGAAATACTATCATAGTCTTTTGGTTATGTCTTTCTTCAGTTTACCTTATTCAAAGCACAAGTTTTATGTTCTCTATACCATGAAGCATTTGAATGAATAATCGAAATCTTTACAACTCACTTTAATATTGAGAATTTTGTAGATCCTAATAATTTAATATCATATTAAAATTCATTGCTGCTATTTGGCATTGTTAATTTCTTTACTAAATTAATTTTTTACTATTAGATTAAGACCACTATATTTGTATCATAAGATGACAGCATTTAAAAAATCTTAAATTATTTCATTTTTAAAATACAATTTTTTACTACTAAATTTGAAAAATTCAGCTAGTCTCATAATGCCAACTAATTAAAGTATTATTAAATTATTTGTATGTCCTAGGCCAAATTCGCATTAGAAAGTTAGAGAGCTTATGCAATTAAAAGAAAGAATGTTCTATTATTAAGTACAGTTACTTTGGTTACAGCATTATTGCCTAAAATGTAATTATTATACATTTCAAAGTTATGAAAATGGGATATTACATAGTGATATTTATCAAGTACTTTTTATTTTTTGAATTTTTCAAAAACAGACACTTCATATAATCAATAGAATCATAAGAATTTGAAACTAGTAGAGATTAAATTATGCATTGCAATTTATTAATGTAAATTGATTTTATATTTTTAAATGCCTGGATGTCTATAGATTTCAAATAAGGCATTTTAATTGTCTTTGCAGATGCTAGAATCACCTAGTGATTTTTAAGGTTGATTCTCTTCTGCGCCCATATTCTATTTCAAATGTCATGAAAGCATAGGAAGTAAAAACACAGCTCTGCACTCACAGACGTAAGAAACGTCGGTCTTAATTGTGTACATGCGAACAAGTTCTGTACAACAATTCTAAATCTGGTTCACTGGCATTTTCAAAGTTGGTCAAGGTACAACAGTTGTTATGCTTAATATTTACAAAGTATGTTCATGCAACACACTGTCACAGAGGCTAAATTATTTTACTCAAACCAATCTGTAAAGAGGTACTCTGCTCCACCTTAGCTGCTGACTGCCCATGAGTCTGCTCAGATTCTTAGTCACTCTCTCATGAAGTTCGTGAGATCTGTGTGTAGGATAATTGTTAATTTTACATAAAGATAGAATATACATTTCTCCTGATGGGAGCTGAATTTCAAGTTTACATCTTGTAAATTCTTTTTATCTTGAATAAAAATGTTCATTTTGATAGCTTTTTGCTAAATTATTTATAGAAAAAATAACAGGGCATGCTAATTCTTGGTTTTTAATTTATTTTCTATTTCATAGATTTAAATTTAGAGCCACAAATATCATGGGACAATTTACTGACTCTGATTACTCTGACCCTGTTAAGACTTTAGGTAAGACATATTTTATAGTTTCCTTTCATTAGTAATCTCAACATGTTAATCACAGTACAATATTCATTAGTAAATGTATTAATCCATGACTGAATGCTCTCAAGTATAAATTCATTTCAAGGTTAATTAGCCTAATTAAGGAAAAATAGTATTTTGTAATATTATATTAATCGATGGATGTTCCATCCATTCAAATCTGGACCTAGGTTTTGAAGTGGTATTGGTTCTATGCTGATGTGTACTAACATTATACTATGCAAATATTTATTTGGCTGTTTAATATACAATCTTACAGTAGAACATCTTTACCTAATAAAAAAGAGAAAGGATTATAGAAATTTTCCTGAAATAATCCTAAAAAACTAGAAAGCTTACCAGTCCTGTTTAATTTTGATTTGTTTCTAATCAACTCTTTCATGAGTTTTTAAAATTATATCCACCCAACCCAGCCTAAAACAAAACACAAATACAATTTAGTCAGATGCAAATATGTTTCTTCCTACTCCTCCTATTTCTCCTCCTCCTGCTCTTCTTTGTCATCACCATCATCTAATATTAAATATTGTATGCCAGACATATTTTTAGGCTATTTGTGTGTATTAACTGATGGACTCTTCACAGCTATGTTTTAATTTAGATCAGTGGTTCTCAACCAAAGTGATTTTACCCTCCAAGGGACATTTTGCAATGTCTGGAGCCATTTTTGGTTGTCACAACTGTGGGGGCTGAGCTGCTGGCATCTGGTGGGCGGAAACAAAGGGCGTCTGCTTTTGTGAGCTTCACAAAGTGTGTGGGACAGCCCTTCTCAGCAAAAAATTGTTTGCTGAGGCACACCTGTGGTTTTCTTGACTTGCTGAAGAAAGAAATTAAGCATGTATTATTGGGCATATTTAAGTTTTAAATAAATACTTTTTTATTGTTAAAACAAATCTTCATTAAAAAAAAGAAACCCTGCCAGGTGCTTCTGTTATCTCCATTTTATAGATGAGGGAATCAAGGCCCATGTTGAGTAATTAAGTGCCTGCCTGGGTCAGGATTCCAGCACAGCTTTTGTAGCTATTACACTACAAATACAGGATTTAAACCTGGATTCAAATTTCAGTTCCTCCACTTGAGAAAATAATTTAATTTCTATAAACCACAGTTTCCTTATTTGGAAAATGGTGATGATGGTATCTAATTTGAAAGATTTAAATAAAGCAACATATGTAAAAGCATGAATATTTTATAGTTAGAAAAATTTTAAGTGCTTAATAGCCTATCTTTGGATAGGTTATAACCAAAGACTTTAGAAATATATTTTCTTAGGAGAAATTATTTCCCTAGAATTTCTCTGACTATATCACAGCTTCCAATTTCTCCTGCACCAAACTTTGAGAATGTGGAACTTTGTATGTTGCTCAGATGCACATTACAATATATCATGAGCATCAGTAGATTTTAGTGAGAGTTGTAGCTAGACAAAGATAAATTGTTCTACCATTTTCAGTTAGCAATTCTCACCAGGCTTTTTAAATATTAATTGTATAGAAAATCATCTTCTGCAGCCACAGTTTCATTAATAAAACTTTGGATCTTGCCCATGCTGGGTGGCTCAATTAATTGGAGTGTCGTCTCATACACCAAAATGTTTTGAGTTCAGTCCTCGGTCAGGGCACATACCTAGGTTGCAGGTTCAGTCCCCAGTTGGGACACGTACAGGAGGCAACCAATTGATGTTTCTCTCTCACATCAGTGTGTCTCTCTTCCTCTCCCTCTAAAATCAATAATTATATCCTTGGGTGAAGATTAAAATGTAAATAAATGAATAAATAAATAAATTAAAAAATTTGGATCTTGAAGAAATGAAGAAGAGGTATATGACTTGCTACATGGATATTTATTGAAGAATAACAAATTTTATTAGCTATTCTCTCTAATTTCATAAAATCACTGGTTTGATTAACTTTACCCAAAATTTAATCATTTTAAAATGGCTGAGTAGACTTTTCATATTGAAATTGCTTTGAGTGTTTCTTCATTTGACAGGTGCTTTTATCACACAATGACATGACTACAGTAAATGCCTTGATAGCATCAACTTAACTTCCTTGAGATTACAGTATTCAGAGACTATTACCACAACTAACTAGTGATCCTGGTGTGTTTGCTCATAGAAGAAAAGAGGTCAGGACAAAGTGAATAGCTCATGTGTATTAGGAGGATGATACTTTGTAGGAGCGTTGCTGAAAAGAGACTGCCTTGCTGTGCCGTGTTGTATGTTGTGTGCTATGTCTCTCAGAGCTTGATGGTTTCACACAGATTATTGATGTGAGGATGGCACATTCAGTCAGTTACCTGAGAGGCAAAGTTGAGACATCCAGGATAATAAAAATGAGAATGAAAAGCCATAAAAAGGGGAAAAGTCAAGTACATGGACCATGGTGTACAGGGACACAATTCCTTTGATACAGCTAGATGGCTTCCCTCTGACCAAGGATGGGTTTCTTCCATATTTTGGCCATAGATATTATCTCCTTTTCCTTCCTTACTCTCACAGGCTAGGAAGTGAAATGTAATAATTAACTCGAGAGTAACAGAAATACACAGTCAGTTCATGATCCCTTCTTTGGAATCATAACTACCAGCACCCCAGTCATCCAGGTACTAATGCTTTTGTGCTCTGGTTAGCAGCAGGAGCCTGGAAGGGATGTAAAGATGTGGAATGAAGGGCAGAGCACAGGGTGCTGCCAGGGCTAGGGAAGGAGGGGCTGATGAAACGTAGACTGGACACAGTAGGTAGAAAGGTGCTGTGTTGATAAGAGGAAGTGACAAGAAAGGGTTTTGTGTATATATAACTGAATTTCTCAGAGTTCCCGTATTATATGTGGATCAGTGACATAAGGGCAGCCTTTCAGATGCTTCTTTAGAATAGTTTTTTATGGGACCTCTTCTGTTAGATGGCAGCTGTGTAATAAATATGCTTTTGCTCTGTCTTGCTTATTCTGGAGAGATGTGGAGTTCCGCTTTCTAGTCATTTACAGTTAGTAAAACAGTGACAGGCAGGAGTAGAGGAAATTGCTAAAAGCGTATCCCTCAGTTGTAGTGAAACAAGATATTCAGATCTGGAGTATGGAGTGTAAAGTAGTCCAGTCACTTTGCTTGTTAGTGGATTCAACACCATCAGTTTCTGTCCTCACAGCAGTTTTCTGTCTGGCTATTGGATGTTATGGTTCTGTGGCACAATCAGGTTGACTGTGATGGGACAGGCACCAAAGAGCACCCTCCAGATATGGCCGGGGTCCATGATTTGATGTTAATAAAAGCGGTAGCTTCTTTGACAAGGAAGATATGACTCAAAAAAGAAACAAAGTTGACCATTTCTACAATAGTCAATAGTCAATGGCAAAGTGGTTCCATGGCTGTGAGAACGGGGCAAGCAAATAATGAAACGCATTAGTAATAATATCACTGATGTCATCGTAAGGTTACAAAAGATGTCCGAGTCCTTTTTTCCTCTCAAGTATGTCATGTACTGGGGTATATAATAGCATTTGCAACTGGCTATTGGCTCTCGACATTCTTAACAAACCTACTAAAGACTTCTGTGTGTATGTGATCGCAGATTTCAGTGAAAGAAGTAGAGGTCCCATTTAGGTCATTAAACCACCAGCAGATACACATTCATTCACTGGTATTTTGCACCACAGGCAATGAACTCCAAGCTGAGTTGCCTATCAATAAAATCTTCAGGATTTAAGAGACTTCGCAAGCCTGGGTTTCTAAATTAGTACAGGGCATACACTTGCAAGACACACCATTTTGATAGTGGTTTGCATCTCAGAGACATTGCTATTCAGGAGTTAAAATTATGGATAAAGGAATCACCATGGACTGAAAGACTAAAAGGATTTTTTGGTGAAAGGGGCTAACAACAGTCCAAGTGAGAAGGAAACAGGCAGAGATTGGCTGGATAAGGATGAGTGGGTGTAGAGGAATTTCCACTTAAGGAAGTCTCTATGGACAACTGTAATTAAACACTGATAAAAAAGAGGAAAAAATAAAGTTACTGATGAAAATTTTCAAAAAAGGATAAACATGGGAAATGACATGCACCATTATTTTAATCCCAAAGAAATACTTACAACTTGATTTTTTTCACTCGATTGCACATTAGCATTTTTATTAACAAAATTCACAAGAATCTCTCTTAAACACTTTTTGAAAACCCTCCTTAGCACATCAGTTTATGGAAACTGCTTGTAGGCAATGTTTTGATTACAAGGTTTAATTATAGAGGATTCCTGTGATTTGAAAACCAGACACTCCTTTCTGCACCTTACAGGACTTCATTAAAGCTGAACAAGATGAAACCTTAAACCCCACGGCAAAGGCACTCTGATTGTTTTCTTCTGTCATAACACTTCTCATTTAATTACTAAGCTAACAGTGAAGAGTTCCAATATGCTCACTTAGAAAGAGAAATAGGGAGTCTCTATGTATTTTTTTCAGCAAAAGAATCGCTTGCCTCCAAAACAGTAGAGATATAGAGGAATATTTTATTATGTTAAGGAGGCAGTGGTAATGTTGGGGTGGACCTCATAAACTTTGTGGTTAGACAGGCATTATTTCAGGCACTTTTGGCATATATTAAATTTATGTGACCTTGGGTTAATCACTTTAAAAATTAACTTCCGAAATATCATTTCCAAAATGTGAAGAATAATACCTGTCTCGCAAAATAATTGGGGGATTAAATCTGATGAATGGCTGAATGAATATAATAAATGTTTATTAATAAAAATACTAAACATTTTTATGTGCCAAGACTTTTCTGAATGTTTTTATAGATCAACTTCATATGTTCTTCACAACAACCCTATGACATGATCTCCGACTTATACCTATCATCTATTATTGTAAGAAATGAGAAGTTGTCTCTTTAAGCAACTTGCCCAAGGTTACTGAGCTAGGCAGTGGCAGCACCAGCTCTTAGACCCGGGCAGCGTGACTTCAGTCAGCGGCACTGTGCTTCCAACCAGTTACCAGGTGCTAGACAATCACGAAGTGCCCCAGGGCTCTCAGTCTCATGACTGTGGGTGACGTTTCTGTCCCCACGGACTTCCTATTCTTGCTGTACTATTTTCTCCTCTCAACGTTTTAAATTATTTCTAGCTGTTCTCTTTTCACTTTCTTGTCTTAACTTTTGAAGTTAACATGCACATATGAGTATGCTAAATTTTTATGTGTAAAGATACAATAATTCCTTTTTGTTTTTTAGCAATGAATAAGTGTGACACTTCCTATACCTTGGAAACCACTGTATTATCTACTTCTAAAATTTTGACAATCTGATATATGATAATAATATCCACCTAGGTTATTTTAATTTATATTTCTTATTATGAAATTGAGTGACTTTAGGTAAATTTTTGTGTAGTATTAGAATATCCAGGATGACTAGGCCAAAGGAGAGTAACTCCTTATATTGAAGTTCTGTTAAAATAACTTGTTTTCTCTTAAGATTAATAATAATATAAATAATAATAAGATCATGTAATATGTACCTAAGTCAAGAGCCACACATTGTAAAGCTTATAAGCTTTATAACTCATTTAACTTAAGCTTCTTAGAGATATAAAAAATACCTGGCTTAATAAATCAGATTCATATGCTGATTTTAAATAATGAGAATTTCAATCAAAGATACTACTGATGAAAACTTAATTAGTACTTTATAATTATTATTTGTTTAATTATTTGTTTACCATGCAAATACAAGATAATTTAATTTGACCTTTTATAGAATTTGAAGTTGAGTGAGGAAATGACTTGTGTTTATTCCAAAAAGATTCATGTTTATATTTTTAGGTGAAAGAATTCCATTTTCTATGAAAAGATTTGTAGAAGTGTCTTCATTCACTACCGGTAATGCTCTGTGTGTACATGCATAGCCATGAATCAGAATTTGTTCTCACAACCATGGCATATTTTGTCCTCTCCTAGTGGTACTTTTGTAACACATGTGCCCAAGGGATTGCATATTGTTATTAATACATTATATGTCATTTCCTCAATTCAGTTGGCTGGTGTTTTGAAATGGTAATCTAGTATGAAAAACATTTTATGGTCTATGATATCATCTTTCCCCCACTGAGTTCTAAGGTCCAGTGATTCAATATTACCTGATAAAGATTCTATATTCATCTTTGTGTATCCTTTCTCAAGCATATCCAATTAGAGTGAGCATGTAAAAATTCATCGAACCAACCATTCTTATTTTAACATATAAAAAATGTGTATCTAAAATAGCTTATGAGCTGCCTGCTGCTTTAATGTCTTCTAAATTTTGCTGGTGATTCTAGAGGACCATAAAACTCTGATAATTCTTTAAGATCCAGTGTTCGCTTAAATCTACCATGCAGAATAGCCACAGGAACCCTTTTATATTGCCTAGCTTTCATAAACATCAAACCAAGGGAAAAAATATGAAACATTATACCCTGCATATGTTATGATAGGTAACCTATTTTATTTTATCACTTGACTTTAATACTTTTTTCAGTAATATTATAAATCATATAAATTAAAATAGATTATAATTAGTAGTTATCTAAAATAAATGATTAATAATTTGTATCTTCTTATTTGGTTCAATGCCTGATATCTAACCTGAAAAATTTTAATATCTATTACAAAATCAATATTTTAATCATTAGTAAATTTAGCAAATATATATTGAGAATTTATTATATGTCTGGTGTTATTATGTGTACTTTTCTCAGAACTTGAAATGCAGTTTTGAATAAAATAATGACCCCTGTTCTCAAGGAGCTTACATTCTAGACAGATAATAAACAATAAGGATAATAAATAAATAAATTACGAGCTAAATTAAAATGTGATAAGGGATATGGAGAAAAGAAAGAGTACAACAGGGTGCAGAAGATGTGGAAGAGAGACTGCGGGAAGTGAGCTAGTTGTATCTTTTTTTTTTAATGGTGGTGTCTTAGTTTTCTTGGGCTGTCATAACAAAACACTATAGACTGGTGGCTTAAATAACAAAAATCTATTTTCTCACAGTTCTGGAAGCTAAAAGTGCAAGATCGAGATTGCAGTCAATTTGGTATCTGATGAGGACTCTCATCCTGGCTTGTAGAAGGCCTTCTTCACACTGTCCTCACGTGGCCTTTCCTTAGCTGTGTACAGAGGCAGAAAGCCAGCTTTTCGCTGTCTCTCCTGATAAGGATACTAATCCTACTGGGTTTATTGGATTAGGCCCAACGTTTATGATCTCATTTAAACTTAATTACTTCCTTACTCTAAATGTATTCAAGTACGAATTTAGAGCTTCAACCTATGAATTTGGAGGCACCTATACATTCCTAAGAGGTGGTCAGTGTAGCCATCCTGAGAATCAAACTCTTGAAGGTAATGCAATGGCTCTCTAGGCAGATATACAAGGGAGATACCCTTCCATGCAGAGGAAGAAGCTGGTGCAAAAGCTTTATGTCAAGAGTGACTTAGTGTGTTCCAGGAACAATGAGGAGGCCAGTCTGTCTCCAGAAGAGTGAACAAGGTAGAGACTGGAGAGAAAGTCAGAGGTAACAGGGCACCAGAGAGTTAATGAGGAACCAGGTCAAATAGTTCTTTGGAAGAACTTTGGCTTTTCTCTGTTAGGAGTCTTTTAAGCAGACAGGTAATGTTTAAAAAGGAGGATTCTTGCTGCTATGTTGAGAATAGATGGAAAGAAGACAAGGGTGGACGCAGGGAGACTTGTTGGGTATCCATACAATAATTCACGTAAAACAGGATGGTGGCCTGGATTAGGATGCTAGCAGCAGAGGTGGTGCGAAATGAGCAGAGAGAGAATACACAAAAATTTTGAAGAGTATATTGAGCTCCCACAAACCTACTAATTATATTTAATAATTTTAACACATTGCCATATCTTTATACATTTGTTCTTTTACTTCCAAAGTATTTTAAAGTAAATTACAGAAGACATTATACTCCATCCTAAAATATTTTACTATGTTTCTCTATAAGTACGTATAAATCATATTGTCATAGTTAAATAAAGTTAACAATAAATCCTTGACATTATATAAAACTACATACATCTTTAAATCATCCTCTGATATTTTTCTATATAGTTCATTTTAATCAGGATCCAAATAAGAGCCCTGGCTGGTGTGGCTCAGTGGACTGAGTGCCAGACTGTGAACCAAAGGGTCATGGGTTCAATTCCCCATCAGGGCAAATGTCTGGGTTGTGGGCCAGGTCCCCAGTAGGGGGAGTATGAGGAGCAACTACACATTGATATTTCTCTCCCTTTCTTTCTCCCCCCTTCCTTCTTTCTAAAAATAAGTGAATAAAATCTTTTTTAAAAAAGATCCTAATAAGAGGTTCACACATTATCTTTAATTGTTGGGTCTCTTAATCTCTTTTAATCTAGAAGAGATTTCTCTTTCCCCTCTTTTTTCCCCTGTGACATAGACCCATTGAAGCAACCACATGAGCTGTTCTGTAGGAGGTCACATATTCTGAATTTATCTGGTTACTTTCCCTTGATTTATTTTTTTTCCCACCTTTCAGTACTTTCTTATAAATTAGAAATAAAGTCTGAATATTCACAGTCAATGTTTATGGCAGGAATCCTTTAAAAGTGTTGATGTCTAAATCAAAATACCTCACATCAGAAGGTTTGTAATATCTTGTTGTCACCTTTTCAATGATATCAGAATTGATCAGTAAGTTTAGTAGCAGTGACAGCACAATTCCTCACTGGGACATTGTTTTTTCCTTTGTTATAACCAGCAAACAATCTGCAGGGCATTATTTTGGCATTCTATAAATATTCAATTACCTGTCAATCTTCCTACTAATCATTTAAAGATGCATTTATGATTGTTACCTGAATCAGTTTTTTCATTAGGAATGTAATATTGTGAATTTCTAATTTTATTATTCCTTCTACAGTTATTAAACAGAATTACTCTCCAATGAAGAGGTTTATCTCCTTAACTAGACCTGTAGTAAATTCACAAATTTTAGTTCATATGAGAAAGCAAGAAAGCATGCCTAGTCTTCTCCCTTTAATTACAAATTTTTAAAGTAAGGAAATGGCTGTCTACTATAACCAATATTTAGAAATTAGTATTTCTTTATTTTTCTTTCATTAAATTTTATTAGGATACATGAATTATTATATGATGACTCTGTTTCCATCAATTTCAGTTTTTATTTATGATAAAGTTTGAATTGTTCCCTCTTTGGCCAGTAGAAAACTCTTCAAGAGCATCTTTCGTTCTCATATCATCAGTCTTTGAAAGCTTCTTAGCTTTCAAACTCCATTAGATATGTAAATTCATCATGTTCCCTACTTCCACTTTAGCAATACCATCCAAGTTTTCCTAGTTTCTTTTAGTGCAAAGAGCGTCAAACTTGTCTTCAAGTCAAACTTGAAGATAAAGCCAACAGGATTTCCTCAAACATTTTAAATGTGTTCTAAGAGAATGTCACGTATGACTCTAAGGTTTGGGGCCTGAGTAACTGGAACAATCTAGTTGCCTTCAACTAGTGGTGGAGGGATGCATTTGAAAAGAGGGAAGTATAGGAGGTTAGCTTTGGAAGTATTGATATTTTAATTTTAATTATACTTCCAGGAGGCAGTTGGTTATACAAATAAGTTCAATAGGTAACAATTAAGTAGACAACATTATATAGATGAAAATTAAAGCCATGAGGCTGGATGGGCTCACCAAGTGAGTGCATTTAGGTAGAAAAAAGAAGAGGTCCACCCTGGCTGGTGTGGCTCAGTGGATTGAGTGCTGGCCTGCAAACCTAAGTGTCACTGGTTTGATTCCCAGGCAAGGCACATGCCTGGGTTGCAGGCCAGGTCCCTGGTGGAGGGCACATACAAGAGGCAACCACACATTGATGTCTATCTCCCTCTGTTTCTCCCTCCTTTCTCCTCTCTCTAAAAATAAATAAATAAAATTTAAAAAAAAAGAAGAAGCGGTCCAAGAACTGAGTCCCAAATTTAGAAGATGTAGGAGAAGAGGAACAAACAAATCTATACATTTTATAAGCATTCTTGACCAATATTCCAAGAAAATATTTCCTTTGTTTTGAGAGTCAAGATAGTGTTCTATAATAATAATTAATGATAATATCATACTTCCTCCTATTCAGGTGAAGGACTTTCAGAAAGAACTGTGGAAATTATTCTTTCAGTCACTTTGTGTATCCTTTCAATCATTCTTCTTGGAACAGCTATTTTTGCATTTGCAAGGTGAGAATTATTTGTACTCACATTCCTAGTATGCTTCGTGGGCATTATTCAGTCTCAGTCCAATCAGAAGAGAGAGGCCACAACAGTTACTTGAATGGGAAATATTTAATAAAAAGAATCATTAACTAGTAATAATAGTTGACTACTACAGGAAGTAAAGAGAACTCTAAGGGTTCAGAAGTAGTAAGTGCAGCAAGCAGAGGCTCTCTCTAGGATGAGAGAGAGAGGACAACAAAGGAGCTAAGAAGTAGAAAAGGCCCACTCCCAGGGCTAATGAGGAATGATTACTGCAAGCACACATAGCCTATTACCTATTGCTGTGCAAAAATATGGCAGAGAGAAGGGACTAGAGCTGTTCTTTAGAAGCTACCCATCATTAATGAAGCTAAGCAGACTGGAATTGGCCTGAAGAAGCAGCCTACCTGGCTGGATAGTGTGGATAAGCTGGAACTACTTGTTCTCTCATTCACCTGTGGGAAGAGCAAGCACTTGAGAGGCAGCTAGACCTCATCCAGGTGGGCTGCTGGGCTTCCACAATGAATGATAATATTTCAGCATGAAACCACAAGGGAAGTATCTCCCTGTTCCTGTAGCCTTGCAGGTTCACTCTAGTGTCCTTTATTGACAAAGCTTGATGTCTTGCTAGCTGGCAAAGGAGAAATGTTACAGCATCTAGCCCCAATATCACAAACAGGGCAAAGAAGAATAGATTTAGAGCTGAGAGACAATAAAGTGATAACACAAAAAAGAAAATGCTAGGCTTTCTACATTTTTTAATAATTTATTAATGATAGGTTTATTAATAGGTTTTTAAAAATATTTTAATTAAGTCTAATTTAAAGTTTATACAGAACAGATATTTTTTACAGTAAGTACAACACCAAAGATGTTCAACTTCATTCTGTAGCAGCCTCCTTTTTATATTAACTTTATCAACATGTCTGTGCTACATTTTCTAAGTGTTCTAAATTCTCAGTATCCACCTCTTAATTCACCTGTTGGTTATACTACCTCAGGGGAATCTTAGTATGATCCTAACATCTACTTCCATAAGGTAGATTACTAAGTTAAAGGTACCCTACATTTGTAAAAATACCAATTCTATTAATTTCCTAAATAATTTACTAGGTTCTACTTTAATTTTATCTGAAGAATGTTGTTATGTACTCTGAATTCCATGTACAATCTGTTTCATCTTGAATCTCTTAAATCATTTTGATGGGTAGTTTGAAAAATTCTTGAAAAACATTTTTCTTATACAACTTACCATTCTCAGATTCAGTCAGATATTCAATCATTATTCTAGGCATTTTAATATGCAACCCTATGTTCATTGTATCTTATTTACAATAGTCAAGATTTGGAAGCAGCCCAAGTGCCCATCAGTAGATGAATGGATAAAAAAGCTGTGGTACATTTACACAATGGAAAATACTACTTGCCTTTAAAAAGAAAATCTTACCTTTTGCAACAGCATGGATGGCCCTAAAGTGTGTTGTGCTAAGTGAAATAAGCCAAAAAATGACAAATACAATAGGGTTTCACCTGTATGTGGAATCTAATGAAGAAAATAAACAAAATAGAAACCGACATAAATACAGAGAACAGACTGACAGCTATCAGAGGGGAGGGGGTGTAGGGGACTGGGTGAAAAGGTGAAGAGATTAAGAAAAAACCTTGTGGACACAGACAATAGGATGGTGACTACCAGAGAGAAAGAGAGGTGTGGGGGGAGGGTAATGTAGAAGAGGTTAAAGGGTACATAAATGGTGATAGAAGAAGAAAAAGAAAAGATACATTGTGTAAGATGTGGACATTGTCCCTAAGGGGGCACCCATCAGCCATATTTATAATGTTTTCCCTGCTCTAAAATCGTTTTTGCCTTCTCATGTCCTTACAAAATGAACTCCTTATGTGGGCAGGAAATGGTCCTCCCATCTTCCCTACAACTTCCCTACATCTCTTTAGCCAAATGGGTATATTCTCACCTAAACATTCCTTAGACTTTTTGTACAACTCCACTGTTGTTCAGTCCACCAGACTGTGGTTCCTCCTCCTTCTCCTCATTCTGGAACAACCGAGTCCAGTCCCACTCCTTTACTTCCTCAAAATAATGAGAATTGTAATCACTCATGCAACATTTGAAACTAATTAGTTACTCTCTTATGAGTTGTAATTTGAATCTTTTTATGTTTTTTATAAATTTAAATCCTGCTCCTCAACTAAATTGTAGCGTCCTTGAGGATAAGGACAATATTTTGTGCTTCCTATATCATCTTTAGTACATAATATATAACAAATAATACATGTTTGGAATGTGAAAGAGATAAAATAGCTAAATGTTACTTTGTAATATACCACACCGTGTCATAAAAATAATGCAAATGGCTTAAAATGAAAAGATTTTAATTTGATTCTCAGATTCATTTGACTTTTATTTTTGAACCTGACTTTTCTGATTGTAAATAAAGATTTATAGTTCACAGTATTTTAAAAAGTCATAAGACAGTTCAAAACACATTTTTATGTATTTTCATCTATGTGAAATGTTTTTTGTGTGTTAAAATAACAGAGCATTGATTTTCAGCATTGGTGCTGATAACAATGAGCTATTTTCACTTTGGCATATTTCCTATTTGTGATAAATCTATGAGACAGCTAGAGGTGGGAAGAAACAAACAGAATCAGTCTAATTTGTTCTATATTTTGAATATGCCAGTGGCTCAGGCCTTGATCAACAATTCCCATTAAAATTTGAAACTTTAACAAAACAACATGTTAAAAGCTATATAGTAGAATAGGTTCTATGAAATTAAAATTGAAAAAGAAATTGAGTAGCTATAAATTTATAATATATTCAGAGAAGCGATTACAACAAAGAAATTATTTGACTAATATCTTTACTTGAAAATTAAGCTTAATTCATATGCTTTCTGTGATATTCCCTTCTTGGATTTGACTACACTTTAGAATTCGTCAGAAGCAGAAAGAAGGTGGCACGTACTCTCCTCGAGATGCAGAAATTATTGACACTAAATTCAAGCTGGATCAGCTCATCACAGTGGCTGACCTGGAACTGAAGGATGAGAGATTAACGCGGTGAGCACACTCCACCGGGTGTACAGTGGTCCAGAGGGCCTGGAGCCATGACCCTGTTCTGACCTATGCTTGTTGGAAGTGTTTGTGGGGCTCCTATTTATACAGGTCACAGAGATCTTCTTTCAAAGGGTGACCTCCATCTTCTACACACTTCTCACTGATGTTCAGAGAATCACTTAATCTTCTTAATACTTAGAGTTCAATCTGAACTTTGGACTAGTGTTCAACCAAGCTTTTTTTTTTCCTGAGACAAATATTTTTACACATTAAACATTTAAAATTATGTCTAATAATTCACTTTATATGATAGATTTTTTTCACAGCAGATTTTCTGGAAGTTCCACATTTTAATCACAAGTTCAAAATAATTAAAATATGGAAATACTTGATACCATTTACCTTTATAAAAACCTTCTTTAAAACTTCTTATTTTAGTATGAAATTACATCAAAAGTATAAAATGTGTATTAAAACTTCATTTTTAATTATTTAGTATTTAAAAATTAAATGTAAAGTAAAATTATCTTTGGAAGGAAAAGTAAATATGTGGATACTAATTATATGTCAATATGTATTTGGAATAGTAAACTGCTTAATTTTAAAGAATGGGTTATTTTTAACTCTTTTAAAACCATTATAAATTGTTCAAAATGTTGGCACATTTGAAAAACTTCTGTCTATTTGAATAATTTATCAAATTCTTAATAAAAACTATCATTAAGCTATCTTGTTTATATTCTTTTAAAAGCCAATATTTCATGATGCTTAAATAAACATAAGACAATTGTTATAAAAAATCAGTTTAACTTTTTAAAATTATTAACTCTGAAAATGTGGTATCAAAGATCTTGAACTGAGAATCAATCATTTATAGCTGTCATTTACAAAAGGTGGCCTTTGCCTAATAGATTGACTTTGCAAGAATATTTCCAGCATGTCTAAAATACCTAAAATGTTCTATAGAGTGAAGTGTCATCTCATAAGCAGGGAACTTCCAAATGCAATAGAATGAAAGTTATTCTGTGTTATCACTAAATTAAAAGGAATTTTGGTTTGTCAGATATGGAAACTTCTTTCTGTTAAGGTATTTATCTATGTTAATTCTAATTCTAAAATGGATATTGCTCCAAAGACTATGTGTAAGATGGTTATGGATTACCCAGGACATAGTTTTCAACATAAGAAATGTTATATATAAAAGATCAATAGGTTCCTAAGGTAACCTATTGCAGCCACACACTAGCGATGCAGTAGAGCAACAGTACTCTGAGGCTCTGTTTCTCAGTCTCTGATGGGCCATACTGCCTGGTGAAAGGAAGTTCCTACTCCTTTTCCCCTGTGGACCAACTGAATTTCAGTAGTGTTCTTCCAACCACCTTTCTGCACTCCTTTCTCAAGTCTTTGTGCCCCTTCCACAGGCCTGGGGTCCCAGTCTCTCCCTTCTATGCCCCAAAGTGTGCAAGTAACAAAACTTCAAATCTCTCAGTGCAATTAATTTTAGTTGTTTGAACAATTTAGTTTAATATGTTCATACTAGAATGTGAACTTCTAGTGTGTATTTTTACAGCTTTTATTTTATTTTATTTTATTTTATTTTATTTGTTGTTCAAGTACGGTTTTCTGCCCCTTACCCCCATCCCAGCCCATCCCCCAGCCCTCCCCACCTCCCTCCCATTTCCACCCCCCTTGTTATTGTCCCCATGTCCTTTATACTAGTTCTTTCAAACCCTTCCCCCATCGCCCTGAAATTCCCTCTTTTACAGCATTTTTAAAAAGATTTTCTTATTAATCCTCCAAAGGTCCATAGTAAGTTGATCTTTAGCAGATATAAAATAATAAAGTAAAAAAAAACAGTCAATATCAGAAAAAGTATTCTTCATTGAGGAGGTTACCACTCTAGACGAGCTTTGGTAAGGGCAGATCCCCTAATCTCTGCATATTCTCACAGTTTGTACCTGCCTCCGCTTTTGAACATAGTCATTATCAAGATGGTAGTAGGTTATTTTTTTTTTTGTTTCGTTTTTGTTTTTAACAATTACTATCATGGTGGTTCATAGAAAAGGTGGGTGAGGACTATACAGATTATTATTCCTTTACTCTTTTAATCTTTACTCTTTTTAATCTTTAATTATTGTCAATTTCTGACTTTCATATTTATTTATATGTCGCTTTATTTGTAGAAAAATGCAGAAGTATCCTTCAAATATATTTCAAATAATTCTTCTTTACTTTTACACATAGAAAATGAGTATGTGTTACCCCATAGAAATATGGGGTAATGTTTCTATGAGTATGTATACCCATAGAAAATGAATATAGCAAGGTTGGACATTTTAGTGTCTATCGTTTTCACTTTCTTGTTTTTTATGATTCCAATATTAGTGACTGTAAAACATTCTTGTCTGTAATTCCAATGGCACAGAATAATATGCTTTGCCTGATTTATTATAGAAAGGTAGTAAAATAACTGTCAAGTGGTTTGGGTATTAATTTTTCCTTGCAGAGGTCTGTCTCCAATTGTACTACTTATTGAAGTTTTTTTTGTTAATAAAGTCACTAGTGCATTAGACAATATGACTAAAAAGGTAGTAACTAATGGATTTGTAATTAGATCCCAAATCTAAACTTATACAAAGCCATATGGGGTTGGTGAGAGTAGAGCCATAGAGACTGATGGTAGATAGTAGGTTCCTGGGAGTTAAGAATCAAGGAGTTTGTGTTAGCTTCCAAAATGTTGAGTGCCATATGCCATATGTCTTTGTTATTTGTAGGAAAGAACTTAGATAATTTATTTTAAGTCAACCCAGTTAACATATGCTCTTTTCTGCTTGAGGCTCAGGCATGTTATTTTCCATAGAACCTGCTCAATTTCTTAATGTGAATTTTCCTCAGTGCTATATGTCTCCACATGTCCATAAGAGAAATGTGTAAAAAAGAATGTCTAATCAGTCATTCTGATATTAATTTTAGGAAGTTATCTAGTTGACCACAAAATAAAAGTCATTATGATACTTTGTATTAAATATTTTCAAGGATTTTTTTTAGTTAAGAGATTAAGAGATTATTCTTTCTTTTATAGTTGAGATTATTTATTTTATGTTATTTACCTCTTTATTTACATTCTAAGTTTTATCCTATAATTGTTGTATATGTAAACTCATTGTTTAATTATATCTTACCTTGTTTCACAAAAGATCTGAATTCTTTCACTTTATCCTTTTTCTTCTTGAAGGAAAGATTTACTACTCTATAATTCCATGAGAACATTGAAGGATACACCAAAATAATGTTTTAAACTCTTATTTGGAATGATAATTTTATGATTTCATTATGCAAATTTTATATTTAAGTTTTAGACAATGCAAGCTGTATGTATTGGAAAGAATATTTAATATTTTGAGCTCATCTATTTCACATTTACTAAGTTAACAAATGACCCTTGGGTTTTGTTATATGATAAACAAATGTACAAAACATTTTGTGATGACTCCTTCAAAACACAGCCACTTAACTCATTGAAGTGAGAAAGTTTTCTAAGAGAAAATATTGATAAGATCAGTAATACACACACAGGTAAAACAGAGACCTGTCTCTTTAAGATTGCTGAGACTGGCCCTGTGGAATGATTTTTAACTAATTTAAGTGTAACACAGATAACCTTCTCAAAGAATTAAAATACAAAATTAAATATTGCAAGTTAAAAATTCTAGTCATTAAAATTTTTTTCAACTCCTTTGCACTTAAGTTACAGAAGTTTTGTTTTCTGTGGTAACTAAATTAGAAAAACAGTAGAATAACACTATTCAATGTTTCTAATATTCTTACTTGACAAATACTCAATTTCTTCTAAACCTCATTTTTTCCCTGCAATTTTGTGCATCATTGCAATACTAATGGCCTTGCTTATTTTAGTTGAGTGAATGTAATGGTACATTATTTTAAGACTCAAGGCCCAACCCAGTAATAATTAATAGAATTAAAATTCTCAACAAAATGAAGCAAACAGTTGAATTGCTAGTTCAAGAGTATCTTTCCTTCTTGTTGAATTTTTACTAAACATATAGCTATGTCCTCCAGAAGCTTACCATTTGAAAGAATCCTATGAATGTGCTTTGTAAACTGTAAATCAGAATACATTTGGTTTTGTTATTGTTGTTATTTATAATACTTGTAAAATTAAAAATTGTCCTAACCTATTTTCATATCGGGATTGCTAACATAATAATTGCTACTGTTCATGAGCAATTACTATGTGTTAAATTCTGTACATAATTATCCCAAGGAACTCTTTCAATCTTTGTAGTAGGTACTAACTCTCAGTTTACAAGTGAGAAACAAAAGATGCTTAGAGATTTTAAGTAACTGTTCAAGGTCATACACCTAGTAAATAGGACAGCCATGGTGCTAGCCCAAGTCTGATTCTGAGATAAGAAGGTACAGCTATATTTATGTGTGTGTGTGTTTGACTCTGACGGATACTATGAGACCAACATAAACCCTCTCAAATAGACAAGTGCTCCTTCTTCAGGAAGCATTTTCTATCAAGGAATGATTCTAAGCAGGAGTGTCCAATCTTTTGGCATCTCTGGGCTACACCAGAAGGAGAAGTGTTGTCTTGGGCCATACATTAAATACACTGTGACAGTAATCACAAAAAATATATATATATAATGGTTTAAGTAAATTTATGATTTTGGGTTGGGCCACATTCACAGCCATCCTGGGCTGCATGCAGCCCAAAGGCTGCAGGCTGGACACCCCTGTTGGGAAGAACTCCTTTTGAAATTTTTTATTTTCTAATGATATGGGGAAAATAAGTGATGGCATTGGAGCCTGCATTCAAAGTTGCAGAAACTTGCAGTCTTTAGCAGTGCAATTCTTTTTGTGACTTTAATAAGAATATATAATATTTGACTGAAACAGGGAATTCTATGTGAAATAGTTAGCATTTTAATGCCATCCATCCTTTGGTAGATTCTAGTTGTTAATTTTCCTTCTGTCTTTCACCATTTTACAAGCAATGGCAAAAACATGAGAATTCCAAAGGAGAAATGTCTGATCAATTGCTTCTTGGCCTTTTGGCCAAGATCAAGTGAAGAAATGTCTGACCAACATGTGAATCCAGGACAACAAATGGCCTGAAGTAGAATAAATATTAAGATATTTAACACACATGTCCTTATAGTAACAAATGAAAAGTAATGCTCTGTTTGTATACTAAATTACTAATGAATCTCTGCTTCCAGATACTCTTCATTTTTCTTTAGACGCAAGGAGATTTTTGTCATCCAGTAAGTTATTGTGGTGATGCAGAGCTCTGCTGTGATTATTTCAGTCTAGTCAGGTGGTGTGTTCTGTATTTTAAAATGCCTATTATTGAGCATTTTGTTGTTTAATGTCCTATTTTTTCAAAGCCACCCCCATGCGTTCTACTTAACATGTGTTCTCTATAATAGTGCATGCTGTTGATACGGTAAAGTTAATCTTATCAAAATGCACATTGATTCATAATGTGCATGTCCTGAGAATTTGCTGTGTTCTACTGTTGTGTTAGCTTGTATAGTAAAACAAGTATTTATCTAGATTTCTTCACGTGCATCTTGTCCTATTGTAACCATGACTCAAGAGCTGAATTTGCTATCTGACAAGTGTAGGCTGGGTTTACACTTCATACAAGCTCATTTCAACTGCAGCAGGTGGTAATCTGTAAGGACCAAGATGATGACATTCCTGGTCTTGGACTCTGGGGCATACAGAGTGGAACATGTCATGGAACCTTTACTCCCGCCCTGACTGCTGTATAGCAAATACAGCGTGAACTTGTGAACTTGCAGGCACTCCTCTGATACTCAGAAATGCCATTCTTATCCTAGCACAAAAATTACTTTACACATTCTGATAGATTGGACCCTCGCAACTGATTGAGTGCCTCAGAGACAATCAGTTAATTCTTGCAGAGGATATGAATGGAGGCAGAAAATGAAAGTGCATTTGATTTCAAAATCCCAAATCTACTACAGAGGAATCAGTGTCCATGAGCCACAGTGCTGGACGGAGCCAGTGCTCCCGACATTGTTACTGACCATGAATAATACTCAGCATTATTAAAACAGAGGAAACCAGGCCTATTTCTACTCTAATCACATTTAGCATTTTGGAATAATAAGTAATCTTATTTACTTTATGTTAACTAGTTGTCAAGTTCCCTTTGACAGAATTAAAACAGTTATGAAAATACCTTTTTCTCAAAAGACCTGCTTGATCAGATTTAAACATTTGTCAAAGATGCTGTTGAACTAAAGATTGAAGTGATTACGTCACACATAAAAGATCCATCTCTAACCAGCCCTTGAAGCTGACCTCTCCGCATTCCAGACTCACAAGTGGTCTGCTTGAGCAACTCTGCTGAATGTCTTTCTTCATTATCATTAAACATAATCCTTTTACTCCTTTTGCTTTATGCCATTAGTACCTTAGAGAAAATGCTTCCATTTTCAATGAATCCTCACTGTCTCTCTTCTTTCATCAATTTTTTCTTGTGTTGTCCTGAATAGTTTCCTGCTCAGTCAGAGCTCTTATTTTGACAGAGATAAATATAATAGTTTGGGTTAATGAAAATCATTATATAACACCTCTATATAATCATATTTGTTAAAGTAGATGCGGTCTTTTTTCAAATTTAGTTTTCTCAGGTTGCCTTCTAACCCTAACACAGGAACTTCAGTGCTTACCTGCCTGGCTAGCTAAATAGTTCAGGCTGCAAGGACTTCTTTTCAGATGGCGTTATGTCATCTGTCTCCTCTTCATTAAGTCCTCACTGAGAACTTTGACCGTTTCTTCACACAGCTGTCAGCAAGTTCTTCATCCTCTCTCTCTACCACATCAGCCCTATTGCCCCCGACGTAGCTAAGCTGATGCCCGTGGTTTGAATTTAGAGTGCATGGTTGGCAAAATGAAACAACTGTCCAGAAGTTGTTTTCAAATGTGCTAATGTGCAGAGGCTTAGTAATAAGGAAAATATAACTCCTGCAGCCTGGGAGTCTGAGCTCTTTGACATCAGCACAAGTGTGGCTTTCCCATTTCACCTTGCCAGCATAAAAGAAATAACAATTGGGCACCTATCAAGTGTGTGGCACTGTTCTAGGCACTGGAAATGAAAAAAGGAAGGGGCATTGCCTCAAAGAGCTACCCTCCAAATAGCTAAGCTCCTTTTCAGTCTATTTGGCCTTACAGATACGAGGAGACATAATGAAGAAGTACTTAGATATCACTTACTAATTGATAGTTTTTCTAATTAAATAAAAAATATCACATTACTAACTTATTCAGGTTGTATGTTTACCTTATAAAATGAAATTTTAGCATCAGCTACACAGTACCAGCTATTGGCTAAGATAATATTTTTCATTTATATTGAAGACCACAGAAAAGTTATTGGTGATTTTATAAAGAATGAAGAAATATCTGAAAAGATGCTATTTTAGAGGCTAGATCAAATAAAAACAATAGTAGAGAACAAAAACTAAGACACCTTTGCAAGCATTATGATGCTTTGGAGAAGTGATAGAATATTATTTATAAGTAGATGTAAATGTTGAAGCAATGAAAAATTCACACTTAACATTTTGCAAAACTTGGAAAAATTAATTAATGTGTTTTACCAGAGAGATAGATTGTTTACAAATTTTTATTTGAATATGGAGTACATAGTAGTGTGTACAAATTACATATATCTTTTATGTCAAGGCAATAGAATTTGAGGCTCTTTTCTTTTTCTCCTTACTTAACTGGTTGGTAGAAAGCACAGCGTTTCTGAATTTGTCCTATGCCTCTGGTAACGCTGACTTCAGCTGCTCATCTATGTGCCATCATCTATGGCTCTCTATTTGGACTAAATTTTAATTCCCTATAGATTTCAACTAATTGACCTTGAGGGAAAGCTGAGTCTCTGTGACAATACGGTCTTCAATCACCACTGCCAACATAAATAAATGGTTCTTCTCTGGATCTATCAAGAGTAATCTGAGTGGAATTTAAGTTTTTGATAGACTTAAAAAAAATGAGCCCAGACATGAAATAATACCCTTTTCAGCAAAAAGGCATAGGATTTAAGAAAACTAAGATTCATGTAATAAAACTGTTTAGCCTTTTATACTGGAAAGTGGTCAGCTATCTTACTGAAGTCTGGACAATTTCCAAATCCACTTATATACTAATGAGCTGAATATGATATAACAATAACCTTAAATATTATAAGTGAATAAAATAAGAGTACCCATAATCAGTCATTTGTTTTCCATTTAAGGATTTTTTTAAGTTGTAAAAAATGTTCATGAAGACAAATGTTCTGTTGAGTTTCTTTGGGTCTCCACAGAGCACTTGATTTAAAAGGAGAACCTCTGAAATAACATTATTGACTTGCAAGCATATCAATATCTGTAAATTTTCATGTGTATCTAACCAAATATTCCTTTTTACCTAAAGGAATTTAATTACCTCATCAGTGATAAGTCAATTCATTTTCCTCATTTATATCCCACCTAGTTTTCTAATTTCCTCTATTCATTATCCAAATTAATAATTTTTCTTATTTAAAAAATAAAACTTTAAAACCATGAAGAAAAACAAAATTTAGAACATAGCCAATATTTAAGGGGAAAACATACCTATACAATATGAGGCTAAGAATCACAGAAATTATATGGATACTACAGACAACAAGAAAAAAATTCTAATTTTCATTTGAAATAGGTAACTCATGCCCATTTTGGCATAAACTATCCAGATAGGTATTTGAAAATTTTATCTGAAACATAATTCTGACATAATCATAGACTGGACAATTACATAAAAATTAGACTATTAGAATCCTTGTTTCTTATATTTTATAAATTCAAATGAGGACAGATTATATAAAGTGATTAGGTTTAAATAAAGAGAGTGATATAAAAGGAAATAAAGCCAAAGCAGGGCCTACTTCTTTTATTATTATTTTTTTATTTCAGTGGGCAAGAGCAATTTTATTGTTCCTATATCTACTTTCCAAACAAAGTATCTAGCACTTGTTAACTTCTATTGTTAAGTGATAAGATATGGCCCTTGTTTACCCTTTATACAGTGTGTTCATAATATAGTGATCATACTTCTCCAAATCTTTAAGATAGGACCTTCTGAGAATTCTCAATTGCATAATAGTTTCATGAGAAATTGATCTAATTCAGATAGTTTCATAGTCATCAGAGCATTTATGTTTAGCTTGGTCTGAATTCATCCATACTGTATACTTAACAGCGATTGACTCATTGTTTACTGTGAATAAGGTCAGGAGGGGCCTGCAGTAAATCAAGTGTTAATCCTGCCTGCACCTTCAAGCACACATGAACCTTAATGCTTGCATCCTTAATGCATGTACTTAAATAGCCATAATACAAGGTAGGTGATTTGTCCTGAAAAAGTTGGTTTCACAAAAGGAAGATATTATTTTCTTTGTAATAGGCAGAGAGGAAATTCCATGGAGGAGTTAACACTTGAGTCAACTATCGAGGAGTCAGTAGACTCTGGTTGTGAGAAAACCCCTGGAAGGGGACAAACTGAGGGGGAGAGCCAAGAGAGTACCTGGATAGGGGACAGAGCACATGAAAGGGAATTGCAGGGGCGACGTCAGAAGGTGGGCGTGATTAGGAATGCTTTCACATGATTATATAAACCTGCTTTACCACAATCATTTCACTAGATTTCTTGAATTGAGAACTAGAAACTCAGAGTTGGTTTGAAGTCTAGATATTTGTGACCACTCTTTATGCAGAAACCTTGACTAGGAAGAATAAAATAGAAAATCTTGCTGCTAGTCTAGAAAATCTAGCACATCTAGTCTACCCATTTTTGAGTAAATTTAAGAGACAATAGTCTTATAGAAACAAAATTATTCTCTATATCATTAGGAATTGTGCATTGGTAAGAGGAGCTTAAGTTATACAAAATAAAATAAAAAAGTAGTTGTAGTACTAATGATAGTATCTAACATGTATGTATGTATTGCTTACCAAAGTCAGGGACTTTATGAACATTTTGCATATATGAGCTTGATTTATATAATTTTACCTGATTTTCCATATTAGGAAACTGAGGCTAAGAAAGATCAAGTAACCTGTTCAAGACAATGTGATTGGCATATATTTGAAACCATTAAGGGCACCTTATTTTATAAAGAAAGAATTCACAAATATGTACTCAAGTCCAACAGCTAGCTAGCCAGTTATGGTTTAAAATTAATATCTCCAGAGAAATTTTTCAAATGCAAAATAAAATAATAGTAAAGTAAAATGAACTTTCTGTGCATTTTCATTAAAAGTAAACTGATGTCAAAGAAAAAATTTTATTCAATTTAATTTCAAAATGAGAATAGAGATCATTAGTGAAAAAAAGTGCACAGATATGAATGATATGGATAGTAATATGGTGCTTCAGCTATTTCTTGCTCATTTATATTTTAACATGATTATTCATGTGTAACATTTCTTGGGAGTTTCATAAACATAACTGATCCGTCAAATGACTTACTGATGGCTGCCCAGAAACTAGTTCTATTTTAGATTTGGATATTGCAGTAAAAATATTTTACCAGTCAAAACTGGATACTCAAGTTACACTGGATCCTCTGGAAAAGAGAGAGTCCTGATTCTGATTGTCCTTAAGTAGATGGACCATGAGTCTGTAATTAAATCAGATATAGTTTCTTTGAATTTCACCAAGTACAAACCGAAAAGTGTTCCTTATTACTTTAAAAATGATCTCCATGCAACTCAAGAATTTCCATTTGTTTGGTGGTGGGAGGGATTGGCTTACTATTTCAAATATCTCATTTATTCCTATCTGACACTCAGTTAATTAGGATTTTCCTACCCTAAGCCCCTCTCCATTTCTATTTCTGGGGAACATCTTGGCATTGGAGCATATGTGTCAGGCACCTAAGGGGACTAGGGCAGTGTGGGTTTAGTCCATAGTGTCTTTTTTTCTTGATGGTCTTTGCTGAGGGCTAGTTATTTTCGATTGTTTCCTCAGTCCCTACTGTTGCCGTCCCAGAAGGATTTCCTAGGCCTCTAATTCAGATTCTGTCTTCCTGTCCCAGAACCAAGGATATTCCTGTTTCAAGAGCCCATGCAGCCATCTCCATATCCATCTAGTTAGAGTCAGGATTTCTCTGTTGCCTCCTTAGAGTTACTAGGGGGTGTTGTGGAAAGCCAACTCACCCTCAAGCCCTTGTTCAAACATTGCTACCTGATCACTGTGATGCTGTGTTTGAGAGTGAGGTGCTCCTCCAGGCTGCAGCCTGAGAAACTGGGACATATCTCTTTATGCGCGAGGACATGGGCAGTGTTAGCCAGACTCTATCCTTCTCCTTGATAATACTTGCTCCACCACGCATATTCTTCACCATTCCCTGTGTTGGAGTAAAAGATACTTCTCTTTGACTCATGTTTTCTTCACTGAACACAATCCCTCTGTGACCATTTTCATAATATTAATTATGTCACATTTCTCAATCTAATTATTCCCTTTCACTCGTCCTTTAATACAAACCCCATCCTCTTACAAATAGTCTTCACTGAAGAAATACAGTAAGAGCATCCCCAATAATATTTAAAATTTAAAACGCTTTATAAGCCATACATGTCACTTAATCATACCTTGTGCCTTCTGTGTTTGTGCAGTGTTAATGTGTTGTGCATGACAAACGTGTTACTAAAGATGTGCCCACCTCTGAATTTGTGTGTTGTGCAGTCTATTTAGTTGTTAGAAATAATTTCAGGTTTTTTCATAGTAAAAATGACTAATGAACTGTCACAAAATATATGACTAAAATAACTAAAATGATTATGATTTTGTTATAATAATATATTTATCAAAACTCACAAAATAAAACTCAGGCAAATATAATGTCATTTTTCAATGATCCATTCTTCCTGGTTCAGCACTCTGTGGTCAAAGAAAACATTTTTTCAAATCCCCATTAACTTTCTTAGAATGCTAAATACTATGCAATATATTAAAAAGTGACCCATTTTTAATGTAGTGCCCCCAATGTCTAACAATACAGAAAAGTACCTTTTTAGCTTGAGAGAGAGGCCAAATTATTATTTGTCTATATTTGGGTCCAAATAATATATAATATTTTTAAATGAAATAGAATTTTAAATGATGATCACATGTAAGTTAAAGGCATTGCACATTATACATTACTGGTTTATATTTTTCTTATTTTAATCTAGAACTCTTTTAGAAAGAGCCATACCCTTACCTCATAATGTATTTAATACAATCTCTGTTGCAGGTTACTTAGTTATAGAAAATCCATCAAGTAAGTTTATCAAATATCTTTTCTTCCTTTTCAATATCAACTTTAGACTCACTGATTTGATGAATCTTACTGTGTGGTTCCTTTTTTTGTATGTTTGTTAGAAAAGCTTCCAAGCTGGATATAAATCATAAAAGCATGACTAATTGCATGGTAACTGGAGAAATGCTTTCTCTCTCTCTTGGGGTGAAGTCTGCATGTCTGTATTTTAGCTTGGGAAGTAATACGGGGATATTTAAACTCCTTGGGGTTTAAAAACCATGTCATTATGAGAATGAGGTCACTGCAATATTTTATATCTTCTAAAACCTTGTAATGTAGAAAATGTTTTCTGTATGACAAAGAGGTTTTATGTGCTTTAGGATTCAGTGATAACTTTATGCCCTTACATTTACTTGAAAACTTTCTTCATTAAAATGTTAAATCATTCACTTAAAACCACTTAAAAATAGAAGGAATTTTGAATCATGAACACAAAGAAAGTACACTTAAAGGAGAACATTTTGAAAGTATGGCAGAGTGACTTTACGGGGCTGGGTGGTTTATGGGTTTTGAAATGTCCGTTGTTCTTTAACTCGTTAACCAGCACCCATGCTAAAGTGAAAGCACCCAATCTAACGTGACTCCATTTCATACCTTTCCTTGCTTGGAGGCCGATAAGCAAGAAATCCTTCCTGCAACATGTTGAAGAGCTTTGCACAAACAACAACCTAAAGTTTCAAGAAGAATTTTCGGTATGTTACTAGCAGTTGTCATAACATTGCCAGACTTCCAGTCATTCTGTGTGTCACATTTCATGTCCATTTTAAGCAAGCAAGACCATGAAGGACTCTGGCCTTGATAATCAATACCCAATTACCAGGTCGATTGTTTGGATAGTAATGTTACACTGGGCGGCCTCTGGTACAACCTGACCAGAATTATTCACCTATTGTGTCAGGAAAAGGTGCACTTCTTCAGACCTCCCGGGGAACAGCATCCTGGCCTCCTTTCTTCTCTGCTCTCTTATCCAGATGTAGATGCTAATCCATAGTGCTGTTTTCACTAGTTTTTGTTTGTGTCCGAGGCTCAGGTTATACCATAATTATAGTTCATATTCAAATAATTATTTCAGATATAGAGACTAATTCCAATTTATATTTGCCTGCTTAGTTTGTGTTTGTGATATAGGTGATCCACAGAGCAGAAATTGATGTTTCCAGAAACTATACAAATAATGTTATTTCCAATAATGTTATTACTGTCCAAAAATAAAAAATAGATAAGTAATGCCTGTGTTTTACAAGGCCTATTTTTAAGTTACTATAAAAATAATGCTATTTCATGTTATTGAGAGTAAGTAAAGAACTTGTCACCTAAAAACTATTTAAAAGTTAAGAATAATTTTGTTGCTTTTAATATTTTGTATATCTATAAAATTGAAATTATTTTAAAACATAAGGTAGGTATCAGATCTGTGAGTTATTTTAAAGCTTGTTACTATCTTTCCTAACTTGAATGACTAGTTTGTATTATGAAAATAAAACAGATTTCTAAATGTCACCAAAAATTTATTTGTATATTTTTTCATGAAATTCACAGTGTATGAACTTATGAAACAAAGAATCAAACAATAGTCTTGAATAATTCACGATTATTATATTTCAGTCACTGAGGGAATAATAACAAAAATGTGAGAAGATTAATGGTATTTCCTACAGCTTTTTGGTTATGGTTCTTAAGTAATATTGGTCTGGACTTAACAAAATCAGTGGTACCATAAAACTCTTTTTAACATTTACACAGCAAGAATTCTCAATTTTTCAGGAGGAAAAGTGTAATTTCACTAGAATAGAAGCAAATATAATTGCATTATGCATGACTAAGTAGATGAAAAGTTTTGTTACTAATAACATTATCATATGTATTATATTGAGAA
Source organism: Trachops cirrhosus (assembly GCA_028533065.1). NCBI lineage: Eukaryota > Metazoa > Chordata > Mammalia > Chiroptera > Phyllostomidae > Trachops > Trachops cirrhosus. The sequence goes on along the minus strand of CM052539.1, from coordinate 65,219,340 downwards.
ATTTTCTAGTTTAGTTTTTTTGGAGATCATGGTTTTAAGAACTTAGGCTGTTTTTATATGAATATATAGGTTTTATGTAACTGTGATGTAAATGTATCTATATATATACTGGACTTTTTATATTTTTATCCCAATGCTATATTAAGTTTTTTAAAGCAAAATCATGTTTTAATAAACAAATGTGTATTTGATGCATATATTTGAAAAACCTTAAAATTCAGGTTATATTCACTTATACTTTAAATATTTAAAACCTTTCACCATGTGATAGGCATTGTATTTGGCACATTGACATATATCAATTCAACATTTAATAGCTAAGTGACTTTAGGCAAATCACTTAAACTCTCTGTGCCGCAATTTCCTCATATCTAAAATGATAGTATCTAACCTCATTGGGTTCTGAATGCTAAAATGACTGAATGAGTGTGATACTGAGAATCGTGGCTGGCACAATTGTTAGCTATTATGACAATTATTTCTACCAGAAAGAAGCTCATATTATGATAATAATTGCAGACATGTATTAAAAATTACAAAAGCACTGTATCATGACAGAGATATTCCTAATGAAACAAGGATCAACTTTGTTTGGATAGCAGTCAGAAAAGACTTCACAAAAAGGTGACCTTTGAGATGAACTTTAAGAAGAACAGAAATCCAATGAGTAGTTAAATGTAGAGATTCCAGAGAGAGAGAATGAATGCAAAAGTGTAAGCATGCAAAACAGTGCAACTCAATCTGTGGCCTCACTGGAAAGGGGAAACAGTAGGAGAAAGAGCTAATAGTTGTGGCAGTGGCCGAAGCCCTTTGTACTGTGATAAGGATAGGCCGCCAAGTATAACATTACTATCCAAACAATCAACCTGGTAATTGGGTATTGATTATCAAGGCCAGAGTCATTTAAATCTATAAATGGGTATTTCGATGTGAAATAATTATAGAAGTACCCTTTCCAGGTAATTTCCAATTCACCTTTCTTCTCCCCTCCCCCACATAGTTCTTTTCTTACAAATATGCTCCCAAAACCCTGACAAATGGAAGCTGTTCTAGGATTCCTCACTTAGTTAATCTTTATTTTTCTAAGCCTCTGGTGCCAACACACCAGAACTCAGAGGTTTACACGGCCCCTCTCTTTTAACACATATCCACTTGCAAAAGACTGTTCAGATTTTCTATTTGAGCAAGATAAGGTGGAAGGGGAAATTACCCAGTTAAAATAAATTATTTATAATAATGTTAAATGAATAGTAAAAACAAGTGTTTTTAATAGTGTTTAAGGATTTTGGCAAGTTGAGACACCTCTAATATGGAGAACTACAAATTTCCTAAATGTAAATCTCAGCTTAGCAAAGTAATGAATACATTTTTGTACCAACTTTTTTTTTAGCACCAACTTTCTTAATGATAATATGATGGTTTTTCACCAAAATGTCAATAATAGATCACCCTGACCCTTCGTCTGTGTCTGATCATTCTTATTGCATCTTTGCATTCTACTATCGATTTAACAATGCCTTCTGGGCACAGGGATTGACCTTTGGCATCTTCTCAAACTGACCAGTGTTGTACTAATTAATAGGCATGAAATCATGCTGCCTGAGGAGAAAAAACAAAAAATAAATCACTGAACTCCTTTCCCCTCCTAAGTAGACATTAAAATATTAAATAATATTATGTGAGTACCTGATAAAACCATTAAGAAAATATGGGAAAGGGTTACTAATGTGGTTGCCACATCATAGAGCTTCCCAAAGTACAAAGAAATTACACAAGAGAGCAATAGCCCAACTGGCCGATTATATTTAGTATATTTTCAGTGAAGGTTTACGTAAGATCATTAAGGTTAATTTGACCTTGTTTCTGCAGTTAGGAGAGGTGTTTTCAATTTAAAAATAAATGGATTTAGGAAAAAGAATTGTGTTTTACTAAGTGGAATTTCTTGTTTGCCTCTGAACTTTGTAATGACTTCATTCCACAGGAATTACCAAAATTTCTTCAGGATCTTTCTTCAACTGATGCCGACCTGCCTTGGAACAGAGCAAAAAACCGCTTTCCAAACATAAAGCCATGTATGTGCATTTACTGTGTCTGGTTTTAGCAGTGAAATGCTTTAACGTGATCACAAAAGGCATCTTAACATGTTTTTCTTTCTTAAATATATTTTATTGCATATTAATTAAATTATAATAATGCATTTTGTTAGTAACAACTTATAAGTTTTAGCTCTTTTGCTTTGTTAAACATATTAAAGTTAATAATACATGGTTTTCAACTTGTTCATGCAAGGTTCACTTAATGCAGGTGCAAGAAACTGTAGATCTAATAGTTTCTTAGCTTTGTAATTTAACCCAAGTAACAAAACATTCTAACATCTTCCTAAAGACCTAGTTTTCAAATGAAAAGAAAAGGTTCACATGTAACTTTGTGCATTAGTTTCCATTAAGAGCATTGCAAGGTTTCTTATGGAATATAAAAAATACATTGTAAAATATTCATTGAGGATAAATATATGTATGTATATATTTACCAGAATTAGTTTCACAGTAAAGCTGGGTTGTGCCTTACCATAATAAAAATGGTTTTGTTTTTCAATGAATAAGAAAAGAAGCCACATTATTGCTTTAAGAATTAAAGAAAAAAACATAACATAACTCTTAATAATGGCTATATGTTTGATATTATATTTTTGAACATATTTCTATCTATATTATAATTTAATTTTTTATACTATGAAATAAAAGGTGACATTTGTGATGCTTTTAAATATTGTCAATATTTTTTAAAAATTTAAAGTTTTAAAATATTCTTTATTTTAGTACTAATATTATAATTTTCTCTTTGTGTTATGCCTGTTTAAAGCTATATTGAGGAAAATTCTAAACTTAAGAATTGAACTTTACTGTCTAAAAAGACATGGATACATGTCTTTTTAGAGAAGACATACAATCACAGACTGTAAAATTATAAACTATGTGGGTAAGAAAAAAATGGCCCAAATTCTGATATTTTAGAACTAGAGGATAAATGAGACAGGAAATAAAAATTTTAAGGAAACACGATATAGGCGGTAGTAACCTAATGGAATCTGCTAATTCCCAAGAATTAGAATAGGATGAAAATACAAAGAGCTTTAATCCTAAAATCCTTTCTGGAACAAAACAAATCATAAGTAAATGACTTTCAGAGCAGTTGACAAATAAGACGTTATTACAGGAAATAAGAAATGTTTCACACCTTAAATTTCTATGCCATAACCTTTCTGAACAGGCCCTTTTGTTTTCCCTTTCAAAGAGTGGCCCTGGGTTGGCTGCATCATTAATGTAGCGATATGGAAATTCTCATGTTTTTATATTCATCTGGACCCAAATTCCTTCCAGACTGCTTCATGCTCAGTCAGTCAGTGGTATTCTGTGAAAATAAACCATGGTGTGATTGAGGGACAGTGCTATATAATATTTGACACTCATTTACAATTATTGAGTAGGCTGAATTAATTTATTATATATCAGTATATATAAGATAAGTAAATCAAATGTGTTTAACTAGTTGCCAAGTATCAGAGTATCTAATTTAAGGATGTAAAATTTTGAGTTATTAGAGATATTTTTAAATGTGATATTTCAATATTTTATTAAAATTTCCCTGCATCGTTACCTGAATTCACATCAAGGCTATGAAAAAAAGTCAGACAATATTAGCTTGTTACTTACAGCATAAAAAAGAGAATAAGAGGGGTGGGTGACACTATATGCACAACCTTAAAACCACAAGAACTGCAGATTATGAGTACCCCAACTCTTCATTTCAGAAACTAAGACAAAAATATAATTGTTAATGATAAACCTATGTTGTAAATTAAAGATGTTCTGGGATTTTAGAATGGGCACTTCATAAATTTTTTTTCTTTTCTAGGGTCAAATGGGTAATGTCCAATTATTTTCTGTTTTCTTCTTAATTTCAGTTCTGAAAACCTATGGCAATTCTTCAAATAATGTATCTATATCCAATAGCCCTTAACAGACTTGTAAGGGAAAACTTTTTCTTAACTGTCCTCTTATAGAGTTAGGTCTTATAAGAAATAATTTTGTTAGGTAAAATTTTATATTTTTCAAGAGAATAATTTGTTAATTCAACTAATACATACTTCCCGCTGTATAGTAAAAAAAGCTGACAAGCCATGGGTTCTAACTGAACACTCTGCATTGTGATCCTTTTGACCCTCCAACTTAGCGACTGGACTTATTACTCATTGTCTGTCTCTTAAAGCTATTTTGAGGATCTGATGAAATAAATCACATAAATCACTTTGCCCAGTAGTAGAACAAGAAAAATGTAAGAAAATTCATTGTAAGTAATCAATAGATTGTTTATTTTTAAGAGCTTTTTAACTTTCTGAATGAATAAGATTTAGTAATAGACCCTTGCAGCCTGTGTTCTGGGGATAACATGCCCTTCCCTAGCCTAGATTAAAAGGCACAGTAACCTCTGTGGTCCAGGACACCCCACCCACCCACCCACCTCCTCACACATGCACACACAGAATAAGCAAATGAGATGTTTACAGTAAATATATTTCCCCATTGTGCTTGCAGAGAAACCATAAAGCTGAAGAAATGTTTTTCTCCTGTAGAGAATGAATTAATGTTCATAGAGTTGGAATTTTAGCTTGAGCCATCTAGGTGAAGTGCATTGTTTTCTCCAAGTTATGTAGGAAATAGGATTTCAAGTTTCACCGTGCATTTTAGAAGATATTGCCTTACAGGGCTTAAAGATACTAGAATTAGCAACAAGTACTTACTGAAGAGATTTGCAAATCTCTGCTTGACTGGACACAATGACCTTCAGAAGTGCTCCAACACTATGAATAAAAAAATTGCTGACTCAGAGGTGTATCAAGTGAATAGAAACTTGATGGCTTTCCTTCCTTAGTTACAGAACTAGCCAAAATATCATTAAAATACTTAGATCACCCCAAATTCAAAATCTTTAGGGCATAGTCATGGCATGAATTTGCTTAAAACACTCCCCATCTCTAACTTTAATCCCATTGGCCAAGTCATTAATTACTAATAATACAGCTAAGTCATTTTAATACATAAGATATACTGATTTTAAGAATGAGAAAATTTATTGAGTGCCCACTATAAGCTCTCATAGAAGTTTTCCTCAAAGGATTCTACAAAATAAAAATACTATAGTTACACATTATAGCTGAGGTAACAAAGGAGCAGAGAAGTTAAACAATTCACCTGAATACTTATGGTGGCTAGATCATCTGGAACTCACACCCAAACCCACTTAGCCATCTTTCCTCCAGTGTTGAGTGCCTTCCCATTGAAGTTAAATAGAAAACCCTTCACAATAATTAAGTAGTAATAGATATTTTATTTTTATCATTTCCATATCTACTTAAAATTAGCACTGAATATTGCAATTATAGTACCAAGTTGGTAAAAAAAAATCCTCGAGAGAAAAATTTCATATTTTGAATAAAAGCAATGGATAGAGGGTCATCAACTTTTTCCAGACCTTAAAAGAGTCTAAAGAATAATAATTAAAATTTTGGTATTAAATAAAGAATAGGCAGATAAATTAATAGAAGAGAATAAATAGTCCAGAAATAGACCTAATATATGGAGAGAAATCCAGTAAATGATAAAAGTGATGTTTTGAATAATAAGGAGAAGTGTGGAATGTTAAAAATTAGGACTATTTGTTGCTTCAAATGGCAACAAGCAAACAAACAATAAAGGATAAATTTTATCTTGTTCTGTAAAATAAATAAATCAATCCCAATGGATTAAAGATTGAAATACTTAAAATAAAAGCAGAAAAACACATTATAGTTCCAGAAGAAACTATGAATGAATTTGTAAAAATAAGAATATTGTTGGCAAACACCTGTCCATGAATGACACAAGAAACTATAATAAAGCTGTAAGGCAAAGAAATGAGAAATTTGATTACCAAAATGAAAATCAGTTTTATGTATGGTAAGACATTAGAGTTACATTGATAGAGTCAAAGACAAACAACAAAGAAGTTTAACACATACTGCAATAGGCCACATATAACCTTTGTTTTTAGTATAAAGTATTTTTATAGGAAAGTTATATAATATGAAAAGGCATTTAATAGAAAGGTATTTATAATGGCCAATAAACAAGCAAAGGAGCTCAATTTTACATATACTTAAGGAGATCAAAGTAATACTATCAGGTATTCATTTATATCTATCAAAGATAAAATAATAAATTAAATGGTTTGATAATATCTTGTGGTTATGAAAGCAGAGAAAACAGAATTGTTTAAACATTTTTGTTCAGAGTAGGAATTGATATAATTAGAGGACAATTTGGGAAGATCTTTCAAAATTTTAAATGTACAATATGATTTGGGAATTTTATTGCTGGTAATATACAAATACATTTCAACATACATACAAAAAGTGATATTTATTCAGCCTTTTATTAAAAATGAGATTAATTTAAATTTTTGCACATGATATATTAAAAAAGTGAAATACTACATAGCTTTTTAAAATAATGAGCTAGGTATTTTTGTTTATGTTGATATGGAATGATACAGGTAAATGAAGAAAGCAATTTGCAGAATAGAATGTCTATCATCCCATTTGTGATTTTTTGTGAGTATGTACAAAAACTTTGCAAACAGACGTAAGGACATATTAACAGTCACTATTGCTAGGTAGTGGAACTGTGGGATAAGAGGGAATTTCTACTTTAGTTTTGTACCCATCTGTAATGTGGAATGTTATATCATGACCTTCTTTGTATTACATTTATAGTAAAAAAGTAGTGGTAATTTAAAATTGAATAGCATTGATTTCTTATATTTTTTTCTAGATAATAATAACAGAGTGAAGTTGATAGCTGATGCTAGTATTCCAGGATCAGATTACATTAATGCCAGCTATGTTTCAGTAAGTTGCTACTTTTAAATACATTTTTATAAAGCATAAATACTGAAATTACATTACTCTTCTATGTAAAACAACAAATTCATTACAACTTCAATGAATCTTGATGTGCCAGCTCCTAGTAGACACTTCATCTACCAACCATCATTTCACCAACAAGTGGCAGATGTGCAACTTCAGGTCACATATCCGCTTGTCCACTCACTATTTCATGTCTGACTCCTTTTCAGTGTATGGTTTGTATACAATGAGGCTTGCCAGACTGGCTTTCAAAGAAAAGTTAGTTGAATGGACAGTTATATCTGTATAATATAAAAATCTATTATACTTTTTTTCCCTTCTAGAGTTGCTGTCCTTCAAGGGGTCTATGATGCCATGTTCTTTTCTCTATCCTCACCTACTTGTAGAGTGTAAACTCTATTGCAGCTACTTAATAAACACATATCCTAAGTGAATCACAATTCCTAAATGCAGGAATTGTGACATGTTTAATATACTTTCTTGCATATCATGGATAATAAATGCTTGCTGAATTGTATTGAAATGGACTGAAACCAAATTGTTTTAGGAACTTTCCCTCTCATTCTCCATGGCTCTTCTGTTCTGTCAAGGCTCATCAATATCATGTCCACATAGAAAACTTATGTGCTCTTAAAACCTCCACTTGAGGTGGCATAACCATGAAATCTCAGAGTAGGAATTGCCCTCATGGTTAATTCAACTATTCACCTTGGAACTCTTTCTTAAAATTTTCTGATAAGTAGGTATTAGCCTCTCCTGGCACTGATTCACCCACTTCCTTTTAAAGCAAATGATTCTATTTTTGAATGACTCTAATATACAGATTTTTCTTTAATGAGAATGAATAATGGGAGAATAAGATTTTTTAAATAGGGGAAGTGATGTGAGGAGGGGGTGGAGAAGTTAAGGCATCCATTGAATTTCATCCTATTTTTATGCTGGAACTTAAAAAACATATACATTTACTATTATGACAACATAGTTTCTTCATTTATCAAATAAATGATTTCCTTGAAAATGTAATTCTTCTCTAAAGATATTTGTGAAGTCCTGTGCTTACTAATTTTCATTGTAGCCTAAATTTTATAGCATGTTGAAGTTTTGCTTTGACTTACACAATGATACATATATGCATTTAGAGATTTAAATTTAATCAATGATCATATGTCTTATAAAACCATAGAACAGGACAAAACAAATGGTTCTGTCAGTAATCTATTGATTTGTACCATTTTTTAATTTACCAATTGGTAGATACAAATTAATAGCTCACATCCTCTAATGTTTAACCAGAGACAGGGTAACAGTACAAGGTTAAGAACGAAACCAGTTTTAGTATGTTTAACAACCAGAAGAAGATGACAATACAACATGAGCAATAAACTAAGAAGTCTGAATATATATACATATATGAGAATACACACACACACATATACTCAAATGATGTTGTAATGTAGAGCTTACAACAAGGTCACTATGCCCCAAACACAGTGATGTGCATAATCATTACTGAGCTGCATGGTAAGCAGGCCCAAATGGAAAGCACATGAAGGCAGGGCTGGCATTGAACTGGGCAGTATACAGGGTGGAGCAAAAGTATGTTTACAGTTGTTCATATGAAAAATAGTACAGTAATAAATAAATAATAACACGAGAATGAACTTTGTTTTGCATACTCACAATTGTAAACCTGCTTTGCCCCACCCTGTATCATATTGTCCTTATTCTTCAGGTAGATCCTCTTTGCTTGAGATGCCAGGTTTAGATGGGAATGGACAGAACCTAGACACTATAGCGATCCTCACTGCTCCATCTCCAAATTCAGCCAGTCTTCAAATCAGAAAGAATGTCTGACACCTCAGTTTCTCCTCACTTCCCAGTGACACCTCTATCTGAAAGTTCATGAACAATTGTCCCAGGCACAAAAACAGAGTCCATCTACAAATGGTTCCTGGATTCCTGTTTCTTCAGAAGCTAGGGGAAAGGGGAGGAGGACTATAAAGGGAGGTAGGGAAGAAAGCAAAATAACTAGTATTCAGATGGAAAAGCAAAAAACAACATCTGGGAAAGAGAAAGGAGAGGACCAGCAAGTGGTGTGAGGGATGTACTTTAAGACTGGGAAACTCTAGGCCAGGGTCTATAACTAGGTTAACATACCATCAATATGTGCATCCTTCTGCTGTTCTTGAGAATTGTGCTCCTGGAGCTAGGACTCAAAGAGAACGTGGAAAATTTTTGTGAAGAATGAATTGTATGAGGGAGGAAAACAGATACTCCATCCCTATAAACAACCACTAAGTGCACAAATTAATTAAGCAATATTTTCAAGAGAGTTAACAATAAAATGTTTTATAATGAGGCAAGAGGAAGGGAAGGTCTCAAACCCTCCAAATTATCTATCCTTTCAATCAGATGCTTGAAATTACATTAACTTGATAACTTTTACTGTGATTAGAGATGAAAGATGAAAGGTTGTGATGCAAAAGAGCTGTAATAACATCAGAAATACCAGATTTGTTCCCATTTTGGTAGAATATTATAATACCTGAGGACACTGAGTCCCTGAAAAAATGACCAAGAGAAACTTGATCAATTACAATCACTACACTCACCCTTGGAATAATTCCTTCATTGGCTTCTGGACACCATTTTCTCAATGTTTCAACTACACCTTGTTGACTCATCTCAGTCTCGCTGGTTCTCTCTGATCTCCTCAACTACCAAATATCGAAATTATCTACAGCCCATTCCTTGAATTTAGTGTCTTTCAAAACTCATTTCCTTGGTAATCTCAATCATTCTCATGATATTAAGTAAAATCCATGTGGTGATTACTTTCAAGTGCATGTTTCTAGCTTAAACTTCTTCCTGAATTCCAAAATCTTATACCAAATTTCCTGCATGACATTCCCACTTGATTATCTAATAAGGATTTCTAGTTTAATATGCTCATAATGAATTTCTAATTTTCCCTTCAAGTCTGCTCATCATGAAGTCTTCCCCAACATCCTGTGAGGTCATTACTGATTCCTCTAATGTCTGATACCTGACATCCAATCCATCAGCAAATTCTGTTTGCTCTGTTTTCAAAATGTAACCAGATCTAACTACTTCTCATCATCCCCATTGCTATCACTCAGCTACCCACTTGGTTTGGTTGTTGCAATAACCTAACTACTCTTCCTCCTTTCACCTTTAACCTCTTACAGGCTAGTCTTCTTACAGAAACAAGACCAAAACTGTTAAACCATACACTCTGTATATTTATAAACTTTTGATGGCTTTCTGTATCATTCATAATAAAAACTAAAGTCATATCTTTACTTGTAAGGACCTAAAGCATCCTTATCCTTCCTTCCTTGTTCTTTCTGATACGATCATCTAATACCATCCCCCATAATATACTCCACTCCAGAAACTTGCTATTCATAGGACAATCCAGACACATCTCTTCTTTAACACTGTTACACTTGACTTTCTTTCTATGTGGGACACTTGCCCCCCAAATAACACAGGGCTTACTTTCTTTCTTTCCTTATCTCTCCTCAGATGTCACCAAGGAGTCCTTTCCAAACCCCCTATTTTTTGAAAGCCCTCTCTCAAAGCACATATTACTTTCAAAATGTCTACATATTTTGCTTGTTTAGTAGACATAGTAATAGGCTTAATGTTTATTTCTCTTAACTAGAATGTAAGATAAATGAAGTTAGGAATTTGAATGTCTTTTGTCAGTGATGAACCCCCAGCTCCTAGAGCAGTACCTGGCACATATTAGGCACTTGTAAATATTACTTGAATGCAGGAATGTGCATATTTTAAAGACTGTGAAAAAATTGACCAATACATTAATGGTTCTTCATTCTGGACAGTGAGATTGTAGGTGAGGTCCTCATTCTATTATATATACTCTTCTGAATTTTTCAAACATTGTAAACTGAATATGTTTTGCTTTGTTAGCCTTAAAAACCCCAAACTCTTACTATGTAAAACAATTGAATAGTCATGTTCACTCTGAGACTGGAAATACAGAATTGCTTTAGCATATAATGTATTTAAGAGACCCTAAGTTTTATCCCAGAGACTGTCATTGGCTGACACTATATTTGGGAAAGTCACATTAAGTGCCTCATTATTCTTTCAAGTAAAATAAATTGATTGACATTTAAAATGTGTATTATTCTTGTATGAAACTATATTCTCTGGCTACTGAGATATTTCTGATTTTAAAGTCAAGGTTACTTTTTATTCCTATTTCTTTAAATATTTTGATGTTTCGAATAGATGTAATTTCATTACCACCTCTTTTTTTTAATACAGTAACTTTCTTTAAGAAAAATACACAGATACAGCTCAAATTGCATGTTTACATTTCAGGTAAATGGATTAAGGGTTAGAGCACTTGATAAAATGTGCAAGAGCTGTCATAATAGAGTTGAGACAAATCTCAGGTCTTATATTAATATTAGCTAAATAAACCTTCATATTGCCCCACCCACATTACTTTTTTTCCTTTCCTTCATTTGTATTTTTATTTACTTGTTTATTTTTTCAAATGCAGTTTACATTTAATGTTATTTTGTATTTGTTCAAATGTATAGCATAGTGGTTACACAAGCATTATCTTTAAAAGTGTTCCCCCTGGTATTTCCAGTCCCACCTTGCACTTCGCATAGTTATTACAATATTATTGACTATATTCCCTATGCTGTCCTTTACATCCCCATGACTAGTTCATAACTGCCAATCTCTGCTTATCAATCCCGTCACCTTTTCACCCAGTCTCCCAAACCCTTTCCCTCTGGCAACCATCAGTCTGTTCTGTTTCTGTACCCCACATCACTCTTGGTTCAGAGCTCTGGAAAGTAAAATACTAATGGCAGTTTAAGTAGATAATAATTTATTGGAGGAAGAATATGAAAATATGTGCAAAACCCATAACTATCAATATGTGACAAAAACAGTGGAGTGGGTGAGGCTGCTGGCTCTGGACTCACACCGGCTGTGAGACCTTGAGGCAGTTACTTCACATTTGTAAGCTTTGGTGTCTTCATCTATTAGATGAGGGTAATAGTAGTACAAATTTACAAGGGTTTTTATAAGAAATAAATTAACAAAAATATTAACTATAAATTGCTTAGTATATTGTCTGGCATAAAGTAAGCATTTGATTAAGGTCAACATTATTGAAAAGTTAGAAATAAATTTTAAGAATGATTGTATAGTATATCACATTATGTGATTAAAATTATAGATTGGAAATTTTGAGTATCTAATATTATTTAGCATTCAAACTATACAATATTTAATAATATTAAATCATTTTACAATTAATTTACAATATATTTTTTACAATATATTTTTGAATACTGCTCAGTAACTTAAAACTACTATACATATATATTATGCATATATATATATTGATGCAGTGTGGTATTCATGTCCTTCTAGGGTTACTTATGCCCAAATGAATTTATTGCTACTCAAGGTCCATTACCAGGAACAGTTGGAGATTTTTGGAGAATGGTTTGGGAAACCAGAGCAAAAACTTTAGTAATGCTAACACAGTGTTTTGAAAAAGGGAGGGTAAGTTTTTTGAAAATCTTTTCACAAAATGTTATTTTACAATTATGTTACCATGCGTGTGACAATTTCAGCTAATACTATAAGTCATCAATGACTTGGATATCTATAAGGCACCTTTAACTTAGTGGCAAAACTGTGCTATATATCCATGTAACAGTAGTTCTTACGGCGGTGATTTTTCTCTGAATACAGATCCGATGCCATCAGTATTGGCCAGAGGACAACAAACCAGTTACTGTGTTTGGAGACATAGTGATTACAAAGCTAATGGAGGATGTCCAAATAGATTGGACCATCAGGGATCTGAAAATTGAAAGGGTAAAAAAATGGTGGGGGCGGGAACATGGCAGTAAATATGAATGCTCTAAATGTCTGCAGTAAAATTAATTTCTAGACTATTCCTTTCAATAATACTGATATAGTCAACAAAGCCTTTCTATTATTTTCTTAAACAGGAGTTTTGAATTGGTATCTGACTTCAATATCTGTGTCACTGTGTTAGAATTCCGAATTGTGTGATTAAAGTTTATATTAATCAATTAGCATTAAATTCTTAGGTAGAGAAAGGAAGAAAAGAAAGAAACAACTAGATCACTGGGTTTATTTTACTTGATAAAGAAACTATAATATTTCACTTAAAACAAAAAATTCTCAAATCACTAATCTTTCTCTATATCCTAATAATTTGATTTTTATTTAATCCGGAATGAGTACAGAAGTGACAGTGTGGGATCCCACTCTATCAGTTTGTACAGGTGTCTATACGCATGAAAAATTATATAAGGATCTTTATCCTTTCTGACATTATCAGACACCCAATAACTGTGTTTTGAATAATTGATAAATATGTTTATTTAAGTTTAGAGTCAAAATTGTTTCAAAATCTTGATATTGAAATCTTCAATATTCCAATGCTATAAAATGTTATGCTACATTTGAATATAAGTACTCTGTATTATCATCACTTCACGTTTTTTTATTGTTTCTATTCATCCTAAAAGGAAATTTTCTTTATGGTAATGGTAATGAAAGACTTTTCTTACAGGATAAATGAAAAACAGTTTTTCTGTTTGGTAAACAGTCATTTTTTAAAGATCACCTTCGAAAGCTAGGACACCTGCCATCTCCCACCTTCACTGTGGTACTTAAATAACTGTATCGTGCTCCTCTGATCTGTCACTTTGTTTAGCACGGGGACTGCATGACTGTTCGACAGTGTAACTTTACCGCATGGCCTGAGCATGGGGTTCCTGAAAACAGTGCCCCTCTCGTTCACTTTGTGAAGTTGGTTCGAGCAAGCAGAGCACATGACACCACACCTATGATTGTTCACTGCAGGTAAAAAAGATATGTTATTACAACCTCACATGAGACACTATAAATAGTCTTTAAGCTCCATGTGGTCTTTTTATTATCATGATACCATTGATTATTTTTCTGGCAGAAGTTAATGTAGATTCATTCCAGATTATACTTTTTCAGATATTTTACTGACTATAATAAGAAAAAAGATGTAACTTTATAAAAGTTCAGATAACAGAGATAAAAATGAGTGCTGAATGAATCTAAATTAAAATATATATATATATATATCAGGACTTTTCCTGAATTCTTGACTAGATTATGCGAGATTATGCCTTTATAGGCCTTTAAAGATTAAAAATTATAGCCTATGATTAATGTATGTGTGTTTTATGTATATGTGGAAGATTTTATGAATTTTATGAATAAATATATGATCTTTCATTATTTCAGTTGGTATGAGTACACTACTGTAATTTAAACATATCTTGTAAAAGCAAATTTTTAGATTGGAGTTGCAAAGGATCAATAAAAGAAAATGAAGATCAATTTAAGTGACCAATACAAGCATGATTCCAAATTTTTACCAAGTTTTAGCTACTCAAATGTCTTCCTTTGACCTGAGCCTCTGAACATGGTCAATAGAATGAATATAAATTGAGATCTTCCCCCTTCATTATTTATACTGGTATTTGTTTAGTATTTAGAGTTTTTCTAGACAGATGATATGATTTGTGTTTTCTAAATGATGCATCGAAACCAATTTCAACTGGAGTCTCTTCAACAATTGGAGTTTGGAGATTAGAGAAAAAGTGGGTGATAATAGATTTTAATATTCCACTTACACAAGGTACCTAGAATAGATAAAATAATAGAGACAGAGGGAATGGTGGTTACCAGGAACTTTGCAGAGAAGGAGATGAGAAGTTAGTGTTTAATGGGTACAGAGTTTCTGGAGGGGACGATGATAAAGTTCTGAAGTGGACGGCATGGTGGCCGCACAGCAGTGCAGGGCGCTGAGTGCTGGTGAGTTGCGCACTGCAAAGAGGTTAAAACAGTCAGTTTCATGTTGTGTGTCTTTTACCATGATGAGAACATTTTTAATTTGCAATATATTTTGAACTCATTAATATTAAGTTAATTATAATAATTCCAATAATTAGTTTACTAATAATTTTCTAATAGTATATGATTAGTGTGGTTAAATAAGAAAATATCCATTGATCCAGTTTTTTATCTTTTTAGAGGGAAAACTCAATATGTAATTTAAATGATTGTACATTTTCCAAGAATATTTAGGGTGTTTTAAATTATGAGGAATACAGAAATGCTTGCTCATGATAAAATATCTGAACAATGCTGGTATTTAAAAAGCATATAGAACAATTAGCAAAAACCTCATTATTACCACACCAATTCCATTTTCCCTTTCATGCACACAAATTTTTTTTCACAAAGTACTATACAATATAAACAACATGATGGTTTGCTTCTAAATTTAGTGATTGGTTTTAAACTGGCATCATTACTGATTAAAACCTTTAAGGGATAGTAGTTGCCTCCAGCGTCTCTGTATCTTCCATATACACTGCCACTGGCACAAAAACCCTTTGAAAAATGAGAGCACCTTCTCTCTTAAAGCTTCAAAAACAGCAGTTTCCTTTGTTGTGATTTAAAATAGATAAATGAGAAAAGAAAAAGGTATGCTTACACTAATAATTATCTTTAAATAGCATTTCAAACCTACTAAATTTTTATTTCCAACTCAGACTTCTCACCTCAACTTTAATTAGACATATATTTAACTTTCAATTCAATATGACAACCTCAATGGCCACAAAATTCTGAAAATTAAATGTGTTCTAAACTGAACATTTGATTCAATTTCCAAACTCCTTCTGTTCATCACCATGTTTGTAAATAGAAAGTCCACTCTGCCTGGTCCAAAACCTCTGGACTCATTCCTGACTCTTCTCCCTGTCTCACATTCAACGTCCAACCCACCAGCTCAGACTGCCGGCCCCCATCACCTCTCCACTCCACTCTCCGTGCCCTGATCTCCCTGCTCTGCTTTGAACACACAGAACATTCTCCCATTCAGATCTATTCTTCCACTCCCTCCAGCTGCTGTGCTCCTCTCCCAGGTACCCACATGATGCACTCCCTAACCTCATTCAAGTTTCTTTGCAAATGTTACCTTACCTGAGAAGCTTACTCTGATGACCCTATCTTGCCCTATCGGTTTCTATCTCCTTAGCCTGACTTACCTATCATCATAATACTTCATTTACTTATTACTGCCAGGCACAGACTATGCATGCTTGCATGTGTCATACTAAATCTATCCTCTAGAGTACAAGCTTTATATGTGCAGGGACTTTGTATTGTTCACGGTTACACTTCAGATGCCTGGCACAGTGTCTGGCACTCAGAAGATATTGAATGATGTAATGACTGATTACTCTGTTCAGGCGTATGTGTACATGTATTACTGCAATCAGATTTATGT
This sequence comes from Trachops cirrhosus, assembly GCA_028533065.1. NCBI lineage: Eukaryota > Metazoa > Chordata > Mammalia > Chiroptera > Phyllostomidae > Trachops > Trachops cirrhosus. The sequence continues at coordinate 65,202,982 of CM052539.1, read as the reverse complement.
TGTCATGCTCACTACTTCTTAGGTGAAATCATAGGAAACTGATGACTTCTCAAACTTTTTCTCACGTACAAAAATGGCAGTTTCATGTTGCTTAAAGTAATATTTTTGAGATGAGGTGACCTTTAATATGTCTCTTTTTTATTTTTAATATTTATTTCCTATATTAACCATTTAAATGCCCATTGTCTTTATAGTTGAAGTTGCTGAATGAATATTCTCATGTTTACCACTTAACAATTTCATGGAGTACATATGTGTCCTAGGGTTTTAAACTAATTTTTTAAAAGGAAATAGCTTCTTAATTTTATTATTTGTAAGAAGTAAAAAAAAATTCTACCAAAAAAGTACATGAGAGAATTTTTCAGTATCATGCAGTAGAAATGCTGTGTGAGCTAAATATTTGACATTTTTAATGTTTAACACTTCTATTAGGAACCCAAAATATGGTCAATAAAAAGCCTGTGGTTTTAAGAATTTTCAACAATTTTAAAAATATTTTTCATAGTTATCCAACTATAGCCCCTAAAATATTATGAGTGTTACCTCTTTAAAAAAACTCAAATATTTGATAATTGATAATAATCATTTTGCCCTGTTTAAACCCTCTTGGTAACAATATAAATCCAGAGAAACTCCCCCAAAATCTACCTCCAAATAAAAAAGTAACTTTAGAATGTATTGCTATCATAGCTCATTTTCTTCATCACCATCAACACAAACCACCTTTTGCTGAGTAATTTTCATGTAATTTCACTCTTTCCGCAGTGCTGGAGTAGGAAGAACTGGAGTGTTTATTGCTCTGGATCACTTAACACAACATATAAATGATCATGATTTCGTGGATATATATGGACTAGTAGCTGAACTGAGAAGCGAAAGAATGTGCATGGTACAGAACCTGGTAAGGTCTAAAACTGCGAGCAGTGACAGCTCCAGAATTTCTACATGGGAGGATCTTAGTGGCAGCAATCTGGTGGCATGTGGACTTGGTTGTCTTTGCATAGCAGACACTCTCTTTTCTTACATTGTAAACCCCCTTTGGGGAAGCGGTAGGGTTGGGGGTGTCTTTGGGAGGGCAGCTGATGGAGATTATAGGAGAACTGAGGCCCATGTGCCACAGTCAGCCTTCAACAATGTTACTTGACTGTGCTTCACTATTTCCTTATACTTACAGGTGTATACAAAATAATCCATACCATTGAGTTGCTTTTAGCATTTTACAAGTTTGGAGAGCTTATAAATGAATCAAATCAATCTCTTTTGTAAACATGCTGAAAGTTTAAAATACTGATTGTTTTGGGGTTCCATGTATTTCACTTGTCCATATGTACCCCTATTGCATATTAGTACCAATAATGGTTATTTTAGTGTATACTAAGTAACTAGGAGTTTTTTTGTTTTGCTGTTTTCATTTGGAAGTAAAAATATTGCTACAACATACAGATTTTTCTTCCTTAAAAAATCACATAGTATGATGGTAAGGAGCCTAAAGACCCTCTATGGAGTATCCAGTGCATTACAAGTGCTATACTAATTCTTTACATGTATTATCTTATTTAATCCTTTATTTGTAAAGCAGGTCCAATAAAACTAACCAACAGACTGGGTTTTATTGGCTGTGCTATGCAAATACAGAAGTAGATGTTCCAAGTAGTTAAGTAATATTCCAAGGTTATACTATTCATATCTGTCAGACCCAAATGCCAAACCAAGTGTAACTGCAATATATAAGATGTCCTGTCTGTATCTTTGGGTTGGAATTTTTATGCTATATAAGCAGATATTTTCTTGTAGTAAATATATAGATCTGTTGTTACAGTATTTTTCCAAGGTATATCCTAGAAAACATGAATGGCATCACAGTTGTTAAAAGTGTGAGAAAACAGGTTCTTTGCTAAAATAACTTTTAAAAAGAAGTTAAACTGGTTTTCTTAGAATCTCATAGAGCCTCTATACCAATGCACACTGAAAATTACAAATGCAGACTACAACCTTTTTGGACTGCACATGCCTTTCAGGAAAAAATGTTTGAGCATTCAACTCCAGCATATATGCATTTATTTTTCAAATGTAGATTGTACAATTATGTAAATTCTCTTTTTATTGATGTTCACTTATAACTGTCCCAATTTTCCTGCCATTACTCTTCCCTGCCCTGCCTACCCCCATGCTCCCTCAGTCAGAACATATACAGATTAAGAAATGAAAAAACATAAGATAGATAAGTAATATTTTGAAAACCTTGCTAATTGTGATAGCTTTTTGTTATCATTAGGTATTTTTAAAAGACAAAATATATACTTAGGGCAGGCTAATTCTGTTTTTAAAGTAGTTTTAAATACATATTTTAAATTATATCTAAATTTTAAAAGGTAATCTAGTTTACTATAAGAGGATTGTATTAGGAGTACAAGGAATGTCACCCCTGCCATTATCGTGTCATTCACCTGGGCTTGCATGATAAATATTATCCAAAATTTCTCTGTGGGAATCTTTTCAAGCCACATCAATTCTCCAATGGTTAGGTAAAACTAGGTAATGTAATCCATATCCATTCCTTTACATGCCAAAAAAGAACAAATGAGTGAAGTGTTTCTCTTCTCTCAGGATCCTTCAGAAATGGACTTGTGACCATGGTTCGCTTCCTAGGCTTGCAAACCTGTGCAGTCTCACAGGTCCCCGTGCTCAAAAGGGCCTTGCACCTGATTTATGTTGGCGGTTACTGTCTTGAAAATACTTGATAATTTTATAGGAAAAAATACATTTTCATTTTGTAGTGGGCCCTGCAAATTATGTGGCTGATTCTTGTCCAGGGGTCTTACAAGGGTTCCAGTATCAATCCAACTATTAACCATTATTAAAACTCAAATATCTTCTTATTTTAGTTAGCAATAAGATAAATAGAAAGCTGATTTCCTCTCATGAGCTTTGGTGTACACATGTGCACTGGGATCAATGCTCTTGACATTGATTGAGATTGGTTGGCTCTCTTGAATAGAATAGAGTGGGGACTGATTGGGATATGGTACCTAGAGACTACAGTCAATCTTCAAATAATAGAAGTTAAAAAAATTGCCATACTCTAAAACTTTGTAGAACTGAATTTTGTAGAGAGTGTGCTCAAGAATGTCTGTTAAAAATTTCACAAAATTTAGTACTCAATATATGCTATAATCTTCATACATTATGCTTGTTTAACCAGCTAGAGCAAAATGCTGCATTTAGGTAAGGGAGTAGAAAGAACATGAATTTGGAGTTGGAGAATTAAGTTCAGAATCCAGCCCAACTAATTGCTGGCTCAGTGATTTTGTGTAATTAGCTTCTCTGAACAATTTTTTTTAAATAGCCATGTTATGCTTTTCACAAGTTTGCTGTCAGTATTAAATAAGAGACAGTATGTACAACACCAAGCATGCAGTTAGTGCCCAGCGTGCAGTGTGTCTGACAAGATTCTTCTGGGCCCCTTCTTACTGACAAGCTGGTACTCTGAAGTTCGTTTTCACCCATCTTCATTTCCAGGGGTCATACTCTTTACCGTCCTTTCTCTGTGATTAAAACAAAAAAGATGAAGAAAGAAAAATGGAAACTGAGAAAAGACTTCCAGTGAAGATGGCAGCATAGGTAAACATGGCTCGCCTCCTCACACAACCACATCAAAACTATAACTAATTATAGAACAACCATCGCTCAGAACCATTAGAAATTGAGTTGAATGGAAGTCTGACAACTACAGAATTAAAGAAATCACATCCATCCAGACTGGTAGGAGGGTTAGAGATGTGGAACAGGCTGTTCCCACACCCTCATGTGGTAGATAAAAATTCAGGAGGGATATCTAGGGAGCAAAGAGTCCAAGCTCCACACCAGGCTACCCAGCCCAGGGTTCCAGTGCCAGGAAGATAAGTCTATCCCCATAATTTCTGGCTGCCAAAACCAGTAGGGTTTGGTCAGTGGAAGAAACTTCTAGAGTTCTAGGCAGTTTCCCTTAAAGAACCCACTCACAGACTTGTACACACACACTCTCTCTGAGCTCTAGCACCAGGGTAGCAGCTTGAAAAGCACCAGTGGCATACAAGGACAAACATCTGGCATCAAAGCAGGAGCTAGGGGACAGCTATCTACCAGACAGAAAGTGACCAGAGGCCATTGTCCCTTTTCTGAGCCCTCCCTACACAAAGCCACAGAGCTGGCAGGTGGGTGCCACATCTGAGATTATATCAACCTGACTAACATGGTTTGCCATGCCTTGGAGATCCCCTGAGACTCCATCCCACACAATTTATGGCCCCACTCAAACTGTTAACCATGATTTTTCCATATGAAGGGCTGGTCTTGGCTCATGCTTCACAACTTCCCATAGCCTATCAAATAAGTAACAGCCGAGACCTGGCACTAGCAGCAGCCAGCCTAGGGTCACAACTTGGCTTCACCTGGAAATCTCCAAGCCCAGCACAAGTAGCAACCATATCAGACTGCTTTATAGCTCAGGCAGGGTGGTCCTGGGCAGAACACAGGTGGGAGCTGACCTTGGCCTGCACCACCTGAAAGATCCAGAGCCTCTGCACCCAGTGGACAGCTATAGACTACATCAGAACACCACCACCTTTCTCCTACACAGCTGACCCTCCACAGAGGGTGGAGGTTGGTGGTCAGTGGTCACAGTCAGTCCTTGCAACTGACCTGCCAGGATAAATCCCTCCCATTGATCTGCCAACAGCAATCAAGGCTTCACTACAAGAGGAGCGTGTACTCAGTCCACATGAAGGGTGTACCTCAAAAGGGGAGGCTGCACCACTGGACCCTATAGGACACCTACTACATTAGGCCACTACCAAGATAGGGAGTCAAAGCAGCTCTACCTAATACACAGAAGCAAACACAGGGAGGCTGCCAAAAACAGGAGACAAAGAAACATGGCCCAAGTGAAAGAACAGATCAAATCTCCAGAAAAAGTTCTGAATGAAATTGAGATGCAGACTTCAAAACACTGTTTTATAAGGATGCTCAAGGAACTTAGTGAGGACTTCAACAGCATAAAAAAGATCCATTCAGAAACTAAGTATACACTAATTGAAATAAAGAACAATTTACAGGGAAACAACAGGACAGTGGATGAAGCTGAGAATCAAATCAATGATTTGGAGCAAAAAACAACCTATCAGAACAACCAGAAGAAAAAAGAATCCAAAAATAAAAATGGGGATAGTGTAAGCAGCCTCTGGGACAACCACAAATATTTCAACATTCTCATCATAGGGGTGCCAGAAGGAGAAGAGAAAGAGCAATAAATTGGAAATGTATTTGAAAAAATACTGAAAGAAAACTGCCCTAATTTGGTGAAGAAAACAGACATGCAAGTCCAGGAAGCACAGAGAGTCCCAAACTCAATGGATGCAAAGAGGTTCACTCTAAGACAATTAGAATTAAAATGCCAGAGGTTAAAGATAAAGATAGAATCTTAAAAACAGCAAGAGAAAAGAAGTTATCTACAGGGGAGTTCCCATGAGACTGTCAGCTGATTTCTCAAAAGAAACTTTGCAGGCTGGAAAGGATTGTCAAGAAATATTCAAAGTCATGAAAAGTAGGGACTGACAGCCAAGATTGCTCTAACCTTGCAAAGCTATCATTTAGAATGGAAGGACAGATAAAAAGCTTCCCAGACAAGAAAAAACTAGAGTTCATCATCACCAAACCATATGTTTAAAAGACTAATTTAAGAAAAAGATCAGAACTATGAACAATAAAATGGCAATAAACACGTATCTGTAAACAATTGAATCAAAGATATACTAAGCAAACAAAAAGAACAGAGACAGAATCATGGATACTGAGAGTGTTTTGATCATTGCCAGATGGGAAGGAGGCTTAGGGGAATGGATGAAGAGGTGAAGGGATGAAGAAGTACAAATAGGTAGTTATAGAATAGCCATGGGGATGTACAGTATAGGAGATGGAGTAGCCAAAGAATTTATATGCATGACCCAAGGACATGAACAATGGAGTGGGGATTGCCTGAAGGAGTGTGGGGTGGAGGGGAGCAAAGGGGGAAAAATTGAGACAACTATAATAGCATAATCAATAAAATATAATTTAAAAAGACTTAGGATAAGAATGCCAACCATGTACTGTCTACAAGAGACCCACTCAGAATGAAAGATACATACAAACTAAAGATATTTCATACAAATAGAAATAAGAATAAAGCTGGGGTATCAATATTTATGGCAGAAAATATAGACTTTAAAACAAAGGCTATCATAAGAGACAAAGAAGAAGAACACTACATAATGATAAAGTGATCAATCCAATAAGAGAATATAACACTTGTAAAGATTAATGCACCCAGAATAAAAACATCTAAATATATAAAGCAAATCTTGATGGACATAAAGGGAAAGATTAATAGTAATATAGTCCTAGTAGGGGATTTTAACACCCCATTGACATGAATGGATAGATAAATGGATTTTCTGTCTGAGAACAGAAAATCAGCAAAGAAGTAGTGACCTTAAATGACACAGTAAATCTGATTGATTTAATTGATATCTTCTAAGCATTTCACCCCTAGGCAGCAGAATATACATTCTCTTAAAAAACAAAAAGGGGAAATGATCACACCTTGGCTCCAGTCCTTGCAAACCAGCATTGCATTGCACAAGAGTGGTTTCTTACTTTCTTCTGTTGCACTTAGAAGTGACTCAAGTTTCCATAAAGAATGCTCATGTCTCAGCACATATTATAGTAGCTATCAACAGGGATGGGGAGATTAGAACCTCAGCAAAATATTGCCACAAAAAGGAACTGCAAAAGAGGGGCACGGACCTGACCTAAAAGAGAGAGCTTTATCTTTCACTGTCTACCAAAGAAAAATTAATAGAAGCCCCAAGAGATGACTTTGAAAGGACTTTCTGAAAGAATGCTCTGCAGTGATGTAGTGTTCCTGAGGTACTATTGCTGCTTCACATAAGGGTTAATCTGGATGAGCCTCTTTCCTCCTCTGGGTCTCCTGGAAGTTTACCAATGTGAACAAAGTAAAAGAAAAAAAAACTAATATACTTTGGGTGCCTAGTTTTTTTTGTCAGGCACTTTACATATAGCAAGTGTTTTAAATCTTACCACACAGGTTCTATGATCCCCAATGATAAAACTCAACATCAAAATGTTTCGTTCTTAAGGTACAACATGTCTGGGGAAGAAACTGAAAGTGCACTCTTCACTGTCTCTTTGGCAGTAACACACCATGGCAGAGGCATCTGGGAAAATGTAGTACTGCCCTGTGAGCTCAGCCTGCTCTGCTGGTGGAGTTTCCACCCATCATTCTTTCCAGTGGAGAAGATGGACACAGTCAGAAGCTTCACATATCAAATGTGACTTTAAAATCAAATGTAATTTAAAAAAATACCAGAACTCATAAATGTAACTGATGGTTGTTTTCAAAGAAATTATAGTGTGCCAATATATTTCTAACAGTAATGTTATTCACTGTGTGATACATGTTCAGAAAAACTCTCTTGGAATTACCTCGAGAAGTAATTTACTAGCAATTTCAATAGAATTTTCATTACTTTATAACCACACTTTGTTCCTTGCCAAAATTGAAATATGTAACTTGATCATCCACCTCACTTACAAAACTTGATCCCTAATGACTTCTGGATGGATGTATGTTCCCCAAATGAAAGCTTTCCTTAAATGGTAGAGATTGGCTAGCTATGAGAATTAAATGAGACTAAGTCAACAATCATTTATTACACAGCTACGACATGCCAGGCACTATTACAGGCCATGGGAATTCAGCAGTGAATAGGAGAGTTATGCCCTCAGAGAATCAACATTCCAGTGATGAGATGTTTTGGGGAACATTTTGTAATCCACAAAGAAATAGATATTCTTGATAATGAGCAACAATTTCTGAAGAAAATTTCAGCAGGAGGATTCATAAAAGTTTTGTGGTATAGTAGCAATAGATGTGAATATAACCTCTTAAGATGGTCACTTAGATGATATTCTACTTAAATTGTCTATTTGTACATTTATATATCTTAAACATTTGGTTATATTCCTTTAATGTCAGGTATGTTTCTTATTTAAAAGTGAGGGTGATTTTCTCTGACCGTAACCTTACCTACCTTTGGGAAAGTCCACACTCAGAAAGGCTAACAAGTTATTGAATTACATTGAATAAACTTAAAGAACTCAGATGGTACTAAATTTAGCCCTAACATTAAGATGAACTGTTAGGAGTTCTTATCCAGCACCTGGTTGTTTGGATATTTCAATGGTCACCTGCCTTTTATTTACAAATAGACACCTGCTTTTTGTTAGGTATGTGACAATAAATAGGTGAAATGTTAGGTGATTAATAGAATTGTGAAACATATTTTAAATATGCTGATGGTGTGTGGATATGCTCACTCACAGATTTTGAAAGTAAATTTAGCATCTGCATTCCAACAGCCATTCTAACAAGAAAACTATTTATAAGAAAGATGACTCAATGAGACCTAATAGGAAAAACTTGTAAACAGGTTTAAATAATCTAATTGACACTTTTTACAATCACAGCAAAAAGGACACATTAACACTTTGTGTTCAATGAGAAGCATTTTTAAAGAAACTTGAAGCTATTAAGAAGCCACAGGAACTTGGAAAACTGTGTGTTTGAGATGGTAGAAAATAATTTACGTACATGGTGAATTATGTGCCTCTGACTTATCTATTTAACATTTGTTGAATTCATTATTACTTTTCTCCATGACAGTATAGCTCACTTTATAAGAAGTATCTCTGCCACATCCATTTATTTAACCGCTCTTTCTTTTGTGTCTAGGCACAGTATATCTTTTTACACCAGTGCATTCTGGATCTCTTATCAAGTAAAGGAAGTAATCAGCCCATCTGTTTTGTTAACTATTCAGCACTTCAGAAGATGGACTCTTTGGATGCCATGGAAGGTAAACAGAGGCAGTGTGTACCCAATTTACTAGTTTACCATGTCGAGTCGGAGTATTAGTCTAATAATAACCATGTACTGAAAATGTTTTAGAAGCTTGGTTGGTGCATTTACCATTTTTTAAATTTCTAATCCAAGTTAGGATAATAGCTTTTCTATGTGGACTATATTTTTGTCATGAAACATTTAAATCTTTTGAATTGTTAACTTTAATTCTCTCTTGTGACATGTTACTTTTTGTTATAGGTGATGTTGAGCTTGAGTGGGAAGAAACCACCATGTAAATATTCACACCAAAGATTACAACTGGAAGATATTTTAAAGTCCCAGGGGCCAAAATTACCCCTTCATTCTTCTGAATTGAGATATTCAACCTTAAAGAAATCTGTATGTTTCCCTTACTGTGCCTTACTAAATACATTGACATTTTATGAACAGTTCTAATAAGTAGGTAATTCAGGATAGTTTCTTTTGTTTTGTACAGAATAAATATTATGCATTTAAAATGTTTAAGAAAAGATATCCCAGAGGTTTTTGAAGTCTTCCATATTTTTGGAATGAGCCAAATATAAAATTCTTATTATACTAGCATTAATGTTTCAATGTGAATTTCCCTATTTATTGGATTTAATCCTAACAAAGTTGTAAATGTTGATTCGGTAGTGTTATTTTGGCCTCCAGGGTGTTGACGTTTCTTGTGGATAACTTCCAGGGCTGTCATAATGATCTGGACTTCCATGTACACTGCTGTGTTTTGAATCCTCTGTTTTATGAGTGCTGAGATATCATCTCATGATCTCCAACAGCTGAACAGTAACCCCTGACACTGCAGGGATTACTTAGCTTTTACACAACACACAGTAGCTCTTCGGGGACGCTTAGGGCTATTTAAATTGCATTGTGATCTTTCATATGAAAAAACAAAAGAGAAAAATTAAACAGTGCAATTGCTTATATGACGCTGTAGAGGATTTTTCTAGCCTGTCTACATTTGTACATTTTCAGGCACATGCTGTTCCACTGTATTGCACGTTAAATATATAGTCAAATGTATCAGAGTACCTGTCTGCTAGATGTATATATTCAACCTAATAACAGTTTTGAAGGTTTTCTTCAGCAGAAATGTATAAAAAAATAATAAAAATGTGTAACGTGTTGCAAGCTTGTCAACTAATGATGTGCTTCTGTGGTGCCAACAGAGATTTCCAAAAAGATCACAAAAAATGGTCTTTATTCCCCAACCTTGCTTATTGAGGAATGTATTTGGTGGAACTGAAAAAAGAAATCAACTGGGTTACAGCAGATTAGAGATTTTTTTAAAAGAAAATACTTCAACTTCCTTTTTGTTAGATAGTGATAATGTACTTAAGTTTTGAACTATCAATACATGGTATTATTTTGTAATATATTTCAATTGAGTCATAAAACAAAATAATGTTATTCTGTTTCTTCCAAGGTAGAAATTATATCTTATGCATATTTCTACTGGAAGATAAATATAGGTAATGTGATGGCCAATAAAATTGAATTTTAAGGAAATGAGTTACTTTGCAGCATGATTTCAGAGATCCTTATAAACATAAATTTGACTTTCTATCACATTAAGATATAATTACTAATTATTATAATGAAATATAGATAAGTACAATATAATATAGTACAAATAAGTCAGATATAATCATTTCCCATGGTACCCATGGAGAGTAGTTTTATTTTTTTATTTTTGGAAAGAGGGGCAGGGAAGAAGAAAGAGAGAGAAAAAAGCATCAACGTGAGAAAAAAAAACATTGATTGGTTCCCACTCTTACCTTCCCTGCTCTAGGACCAAACCTACAACCCAAGCATGTGACCTGACCTGGAATCGATCCAGTGACCTTTTGCTTTGTGGGATGATGACAACCAACTGAGCCACACTGATCAGGGCTAGAGAGTAATTTTAAAATTAAATTTATTACCCAAGAAATTAACTCCTTTAGTCTTGTAAACAGTCTTCTTCCTGTTTTTTCAGGGCAAAGAAGTATAAATAAATATAATCTACTATTGTTCCAATCAACAAGTTTATTCTACAGAAAGTTACAGAAAATAAAATATGATGAGAACTCTAAAAGATTCAGGTTTAGCCCTGGCTGGTGTGGTTCAGTGGATTGAGCACCAGCCTGTGGATGAAAGGGTCACCAGTTCGAATCCTGGTCAGGGCACATTCCTGGGGTCACAGGACAGATCTCCAGTTGGAGGAGTGAGATGCTTTTCTTGCACATTGATCTCTTTCTCCCTCACCTCCCCTCTCTCTAAAAAAGTTAATAAATAAAATCTTTTAAAAAAGGTTCAGGTTGGAATCAGAAGTTCTTCAGTTAGCTTCATGTATCAGTCAATGAAAATTCATGGCACACCAGTGCTTATGAATGTGGGTTTTTTTATTCATGGAAAACAGGTAACAGCCTGTGAAAAATATTACTGATGTTACTTTTTAACCTATTAAATGACAAGAAAATAAATAGTTCAATCTGTAGGCCAGTAAATTTTCTGTAATATCTGTATAAAACACATGTGTACATCACAGAGTATCAAGTATATATATGCATATGTCTGTATAAAACAGAGATTTAATATAAGGCCTCCTTAGAAACAGTGCTTATCAACCTTTAATGGATATTAAAAATCACCTTAAGATTGTGTTAAAATGAAGATTCTGTTTCAGTAAGTGTAGGGTGAAACCTAAGAGTTTTCATTTCTAGTAAGTACTAAACTTACAATATTGTTGCCTGATCTCAGACAATACACTGAATAGCAAATCTCTAAAAAACATTAGGATCAGAATAATTTCATGTCCATCTAAAATTATGTGAAGCACATTAAAAAACACTTGGTTTCATTATCAGCAAAAAATTATAACAGAGTACTTGTTAAATGTATATAACTCACTAGCTATATAGCAAACTAACCGATATTGAATTTATACTCACATATTAACATAGCTAAAGTTTCTCTTAATTATGTTGTGAAAGGGCTACTTTATGGCAAAGTTCCATAGGTGACTACTAAATTCAAATTAAAATAATGAGGAACATCTGTGACACTTTTAGATCCGATTTGTCAAAATATATTGGAGCACATGTACAGTAAATGAGCAACATGTGTTTCATCTAAAGCAGATGAAACTGGAGCCTCTCAGAATGGTTTGCCAAGACGAGAGCAGCTGTGACTATCACCTCTACTTTCATCCTGCTTAAGAATACACAATTATTTTTCTTTTGGTTTATAGGTAAAATGGATAATATGTCTTGAAAAAACTAATTAAACCTTTCTCTTGTCATAAGGAGATGGTGATTCACTCTCTGAGTCTGGTATCAAACACTAATTTTTTTTAAATGGGATTTAAGTTCAGCAAAATATTCTATAAATCCATGACATCATTCTGATAAGTCCATTTTCATGGACTAGCTTGTAGAAAACTCATGGTGAAATGCTTATTCAAAATGATCTGAAAATCTTAACTGAATGATAGTGAAAGTAAAAATATGAAAAAAAGAGTTTATAAAGCATAATCTTGGCAAAACTGCTTGCCTTCTTAGGATAAGTAATATTTTGTGGTAAGTGACTTCACAAATATCCAAAAAGTTTTCACGTGGAATCAGGACTCCTATGCCCACCAGCTCATGACGATGTTCTAAGGAATAGATTATATCACACAAATGGAAGTATTTCAAAAAAGTACAATGAATTCTTCAAAGTTAATATAATCTTTTAGCCAGGCCGGTCATTGTGTAGTATTTATTAGTAAGAATATATATCCAATTTTAGCATTATGTTATAGTTTGTGATATATCTGTATGTCTATTTCACATGTAGGGATTGAAGAGATAATTAATGCAGTTAGATTGACTTCTGCTAAATAAGACCATTGATATTTTTATGGATGATTAAGGGTATTCTCAAGAAATTTTTGGACTAAAATGAGTAGACAGACATGTGCATAAATAACATAAAATGTGATTTGGAAAACAAGTCAAGAAAATTTTCATTTCAGGCATTTTGACAGGACATTCTGAATCAGTGTCTGCAATTTAGTCATTTAAGAATAAAGCTGTAACTTCATAGAAGGTAAGAAAGGCGTTATTTCTTCCTGTAACAAGATTATGATTCCAGAGTCACGAACTTATATTAGTTTGGTTTTCACTCAAAATATTCTTGGATTGGGAAGTAAATAGAGTAAACTATAAATTTTTTATAATGGTTTTACATTCATCATCTTAATGCTTACAAAATCCTTTAAGTTGTGTATAGTCCCATATTGTAGATAAACATAATAAAAGCTTAATAGCTGTGCTCAAAACAATGTTTAGTAAGGATAGGAGCTGCATATCACAATCAAATTACTGAAAGTCAATGATAAAGATAAAATTTTTAATAACAGCGAAGAAAATAGAATCCTGTTAAAGGGTACAGAGATAAGAAAATATTCTCATTTCTATTCAGAGGCAATGCAAGTCATAAGAAAATGGAATGAGAAATTCAAATTGCTGAAAGTACCTTCTAAACTTGATTAACGACAGCTACAAGAAAGCTAGAGCTGATATCATAATTAATGATGAAATATTAAAGGTCTTTACCCTAAGATGAAGAAAAATGCAAAAATGCCCACCTTTACAACTTGTATTCAACATTGCACTGGTGTTCCTAGCCATTACAATAAGGCAGGAAAAGAAATGAAATGAATAAGGTTTATAAAAGAAGAAACAAGATAGAAGATATAATCATGTATGAAGTAATTATTGAGAAATGTACCAAAGAAAAATCTGTCAAGTATAACAAATAACTTTAAAAGGTTACCAGATATAAGCCCAAGATACAAAAATTAATTATACTTGTACATACTATCAATGAACATCTGGAGATTGTAATTAAAAATACCATTAACCATAGCATTCATAAATGTGAAATGCTTAAGAATAAATTTAACAAAATGTGTGCAAGATCTATATATTAACATTATATTGATGAGAAGAATTAAAGAAGATTCAAATAAATATTTAAATATACATGTCCATGAACTCACATACTTAATATTAAGATGTCAGTTGGATATGGGAGATGGGGGTGGGGTGGGCAGGGCAGAGGAGAGAGTGTGGGGAAAATGGGGCAACTGTAATTGAACAGCAATAAAAAATGCTTTTTACAAAGATGTCAATTCTCTTCATATTAATATATAAATTAAAGAGGATATAAATCTTAATCCTATAAGGCTTTTTTCCCCTAGGAATCAGTGAACTGGTTTTATAATTACTATAGAAATGATACAAAAGGCCTAGAATAGCCAAAATGATTTTTAAATAGAACATAAGTGAATGATTTGCAGTATAGATATATAGTATTTCTTATTATTAAAAGAAAAATAAAAAGTCAAAACATAAATCCACACATAGCTGGTCAACTGGTTTTCAACAAAGGTGGCAAGGTAATTCAATTGGGGAAAAATAATCTTTCCAATAAATAGTGTCAGAACAACAGGTAGTTTATTTGGAAAAACATGAAAATTAACTTGAAATGGAACACAGGTTTAAATGTGAAAGCAAAAACTATAAAGCTTATAGAAAAAAAAAGAGAAAATCCTCATGACCTTGGGACAAGCAAAGATACTTTAGAGTTCAAAACATAAAATATAAAATAAATGTTTAATAAACTGTACTTCCTCAAAATTAGAACCTTCTGCTCTTCAAAAGAAATTATTAAGAAAATGCAAAGTCAAACCACAAGCTGGGAGAATAGAAAAAACAATTCACACTGCATGTGACAAGATAAAATTACTGCGACTTGTATCCAGAACACATGTATATTCACAGAATAATACACATACCCCAAATGGCCAATACCTGGAAAGGTGCTCAACATCATTAGTCATCAAGGAAATGCAAATTAAAATAAGGATGAAATAATTATACCAATAGAATGATTTAAAATTTAAATGTCTATAAATACCAGGTATCCAGGAAAGTATTTTGAGCAGCTGGAACTGGAAATATATGGTACAATCATTTTAGAAAACAGGTTTGTAATTTCTTATAAAGATAAACATATACTGTATTATCCAGCACTGCTAGTTATTTATCCAGGAGAAATTAAAATATATGTCCAGAAAATATCTCCATGAAATACTCAATATATTATTAAATATATTAATATTCATAGCAGCTTTACTCATAATAACCAAAAATGAAAAGAGTATAAATACCCATCAACAGGAATTAATAAATAAGTTGTGGTATATTTGGACAATGAAATACAACTTGGAAATAAAATAAAAGTGAACTACTGGTACACATAGAATGGAGAAAATCCTCAAAAACATTATGCTGAATGAAAGACAACAGACAGAAGGTAGTACCAATTATAAAAATCCAGGTAAATGAAGCTTCAGAACAGGTTAAGCCAATCTACAGTGATAGAAATCAAATCAGTGATTACCTGGAGTGAGGTATGTGTGGGGATTGACTGCAATGGGCGAAGCAAACCTTTTGGGGGTAGTAAGAGTGTTTGATATGTTCATTTGTCAAAATGTTTTAAATTCTATACATACAATGAGTGCATTTTATTTCATGTAAATTATAATTCAATAAGGTTATTTAAAAAATAGAGGTATACTGAGAGAATAATTTCAAAATATTTATAATATACCATTTACGTAATGTTTTCAAAATACAAGTAGTGCATTTTTATAAATTCATTCATTACAGTAAACATGTAAAATTCTGAATGGGAATGTAAGTGTTGATGTCAGAATTACGGTTTCCTCTGATGTGGGAGATATGCAGGAAGGGAGACAGATTGCCATGCAATCAGGAATCCACAAGTTTCAAATGCACTTGTTAATTTTGTTTTTAAAATTTGGAGCACATGTGGCAGCACAGATTGTTAAAATAATCTTAAGTAATCTCAAGTAATGAGCAAAATACATTTATGATATTATTCTTCAAAGTTTTCCTTGTATTTGAAATGTTTCATATTTTTAAAGTATGAGTAAATTGTAAACATTAGCAATTGATTAAAATGACATAAAATGTGTATGCATTATTATCACAAAGCTACCAAAGTGTCCTGCTCTCCTGCTTGAATGAGTGCAGTGTGGAGAGAAATATGTACATACTTTTGTTACTGAGTTATTCTGTTCCCAAAGCACTAACAATTGGTGTTTCCAATATTAAAAATAAAACTTGATGTGTTACAAGTGCTTTCCACAAAATTCACTGGGTTCTTATTCACTTAGTATTTATAAGCAGGTGAATTACCATGGAAGACATGATGAATTCACTTGCTGGATTCTGTACTGGAACACAGAGTTTCATCAATCTGAGCACACCACATTCATAGAATCAGTGCATGCTAACAGGATTGACACCCCCTCCCACGGCTGTTGACATCAGAAATTTTATAAATTCACCTTTTAAAATTTTTAAAAATATTTTATTTATTTTTAAAGAGAGGATAAAGGAGGGAGAAACAGAGGTAGAGAAACATCAATGTGTGGTTGCCTGTCACTTGCCCCCAACTGGGGACCTAGCCCACAACCCAGGCATGTGCCCTGGCTGGGGATCAAACTGGCAACCCTTTAGTCTACGGGCTGGCACTCAATCCACTGAGCCACACCAGCCAGGGCCCTTCATTGACTAATTAAACTCACAGAAGATTCCTTTCCCACATTATTACTCTTTTTGTCCAGCACTAAGCCAAACTAGAATACTTGCTGCCTACTAATACACAACCCCCACACTTCCAATACCATGTTTTGGCTTCTACAATTTCCTCAATAGCTCTTATCCACTGGAATTTCCCACACACTAGATTGTCAGTTACTTGTGAACAAGGACTACATTTTTCTCATGATTTTAACCATGTAGCACTTAGCAGAACATCTTACACATGAGATTAAGTCAAGCAAATATATTCACCTGAAAGTTCACCTTAACAGAAGTAAAATAATATTGCCCACACGAGTTTGTATTGCACGTACTAAATTATCTTTTCAGTCAGAGAGCACACAAACACTGGTGGATCAAAGAGAAATGAAGGTGGGAGAGCAGGGAAAGCGGGATGCAGTCATGTGTTGTTTGTTCAGGGCTATCGGTTATCCAGAATGAAACCGAGATCTTAATAGTATGCAAAAAAGTCTTTAAAAACAAGTCCCTGAAAAGGAATTCTATTAAATTGGGCAACTAACTAAAAAGTTCATCAAATATTTTTATTTTTCTTACATTATAGGTAGTTTAACAAACTGAGTTCAAGCATTTGGAAACAGCAAAGCTAATGGCATATGGTATTAGATTGGGCGTACACACACGTGCACACACATGCTCACTCTCTCTCTATTAAAAGCACATAGGCCTTGGAAACATTTTAAAAAATGGGACCATTTTTTGAAACCCAACATATATCAATAGCTACTGGGTAGAATAGAAGTAAGTTTTACAACCAAAATCCTTTTTGAGAAGACACATTTTTCCCTTTAAATTGTATTACAATTATTCTTTAAGGAGACAAGAATGAGTTTAACCCATTTTTTGAAGATTTCACCAAAACTAATTAGACTAAAAAGACAGGGTGAGGAGGTTTTAGAAGAAACTTGGAACAAGATATCCCACAGGGGTGAGGCAGGTCTGGAGTTGGCGGCCAACTTGCACATGCGCAGAGTCAGGCACTAGGTCCAGAGAGGACACAAGCGACAGGTGGCAAACCAGGCCAGCAGGACACAGGAGGGTGGACTAGTATGAGGTAGCATATCATAACAGGCAGGTGGAGCAGGGCTAAAGAGAATCCAAGAATTGGCCCTGTGCAGATCCAAAAACAGCCAGAGGCAGGGAAGTGGGTCAGCAGGAAGCAGGGTCCTCCTCTCCAACGAGATACAGAGGCGGCTCACTTCCTCCAGGCCAGACCCCTCATTTCCTAAAGGTAGATAAATAGATGGATGGGTAGATAGACAGATGATAGATTAGACAGATCTCTCTCTATATATCTCTCCAACATAGTGCTTAAGAATACTAAATAAATATTAACTGAATAAATGAATGAACAAGTGCTTTAAATAGGTAGAGTACTGGAAAAATTTTAGAAAAAATATCAAAATCAGGTGCCAAAAATGTATTACTACTAATCTAACCAAAGTAATAATGTCAAAAACAAATAATAGGAAAAGTTAAAATTGCCATATACAAAATACATTGCATACCTGGAAGATATAAGTATAAGTAGACTGAAAAATTTTGTAAGTAAAAATCTGGAACTTTATGAGCAACAAGTTCTTTAATACAGGTGACCACAAAATAAGTACACAAAAAAACATAACCAATAAATTAGTTGTTTATGAGCTCACCAATAATGTCAAAATGTTATAAAATACCAGGAGGTTAAATTTATATAGAGCATATCTGAAAGAAAATTGTAAAATGGAGAAATCCAAAACATGATTAATTTTTTTGGTATGTGAAAACTGTTATAAAGAACACATTTTTTCTCAAATTACTTCATAGGGTTAATATGCCAATTTAAAAATCTTAGCAGTATTAGATTATATCAAATTTGTAAAAAAAAAATGCTTAAGTTTATTGGGAAGAAGAAGTAACTGAGAAATAGGTTAAAATTTTTTAAGTAATAAGCATGATGAGAGGAAAACTTTCTTTTTCATATATTAAAATGTTTTATTATCTAAATCAAGTCAAAATGTATTACTTACATGAGAAGCAGCAACACCTCAATGAAACAGACAACGTTTTCTAACACAGGCCATGTTATAAGATTTTAGTGGGTCAGTAAGGAAACATGACCCAGCAATGGAGAAAAGATATGTTATTCAGTAAATGATGTAGGGTAATTGACTGCTAGGAAAAAGACAGTATCAAGTTAAGTTTAACTCCCTCACCAAAAACCAAAATGGATTTGGGAGAGAATCAGCCTTAGTGTGCTTCATGGCCTGGTTTCCCTTTTAAGGACCGTGAAGAATTTTGCTTTCTCAGGTCGCTCACCCAACTTCTGATGCCCAGTGGATCCCATCACCCTGAGTGACATTTACATTTTCTCCACAATTTATAAAAATTCAAAGATGCATTCCCAAAAACAAAACCTGAAATTTCGACTATCAGGCTACTTTAAGTAACCTTACTTCCCAGTTCAATAAATTTAATTAAAGCAGCATTGACATTAGGAAAGACCTTACATAGCTGAATTTCCTAGATAATAGTATCTTATAATTTGGAGCGAGCCAGCTGGTTCTTAGTTCCCACAATCCTCATCTCTTACATATGTATCTCTGTACGTATATATCAGAAAATTTCAGTTTAATTAGAAAGCTCAGCCTCACTCTAACCTCTTGGGAGAATTTAATTCTTATACAGGGAACTTTAAGGTATATTTCTTCAGTACTTCTGGATCAGCATCCAGATGACTTCATTGCAAATGTCTAGGCCAGAGGACAGCTATTATTAACAATTTGAAGTATTGATTTCCTTTTTATTCCCTTATCTTGGTCTCTGAAAGAAATGCATTGAGATTTTGTGATGATATCTAATTATTAACTCATAAGTTTATGACATTGGCTAAAAATATCACCATTTTGCTTCCAAAGTTTGGGCTTGAATTACATGTAACTTACAAAAAAAATTTAATAAGTGAAGCCATTCAAAATGTGTGAAATTAAGTCAGTCGAAAGGAAAGGCCTACTCTACTGAGTGTTCCATTATCGTGAGTTCTTTTCTAAGAAGTTTGTTAAAACCTGATTATTTCAATAGCACCTTATATAAATTACTGTGATCATTTCAAAGTCCTCTTATAAATGGGCTACACAGTATGTAACCTTTAAGAAATGATATTTTTCAAATGAGGATTAACTGGACTACAAATTGTTTTACAAAATTATTTTAAAATAAATGCAAATATTTTGTTTACTATGAAGCCAAGACTTTATACAGAAGAAAGCTGAAGAATACAAAGAGGGGAGGTAAGGATTACTATTTCCAGTGCTGGGTTCCATGCTATTCTTACAACCCCCAGGCACCCAGGGAAGCCTGAAACAGCAGGGTTCAAGAGGTCGGAAGGTAGCAACACAGGTCAGCTCCTGGAGAAGAGTACCGAAGGGGAAGGTAACCATATGCCCTGTGGCTCCCCCTCTCAGGCCAACTGTATGACATGGTGACTCATTGACAGAAAGACCAGAAATGAGTAACCCACCAATATTTTTTATAAAAATAAAATAAAAGGAGGAAATACATTACTAACTAAAAAGATGTGCTTTACCCTAAGGCCTTTTGTGTCGATCCAGTAGTGCTAAGCATCTTCAATAATTCCAAATTATGCTTTTATTTTTCAAAATGTGATTTTTTTATCACATAGAATTAATTTTTTAATTTTTATATTTTAATTGCAGTTTACATTTGATACTATTTTCTATTAGTGTACAACACAGTGGTTAGACCACTATAAACTTTGCAAAGTGTTCCCTCCATTATTTCCAGTATCCACCTGGCACCATACATAGTTATTATGATATTATTGACTATAATCCCTCTGCTGTACTTTACATCCCTGGAAGTATTCTGTGGCCTGGAGGGTATTACACTTGGTGCAATAAGTCAGAGAAAAAAAATACCTTGTGATTTCACATACATGTGTAACCTAAAGAGCAAAATAAATGAACAAACAAAATAAAAAAGGCTCATAGATACAGAGAACAGACAAAGGTTGCCAGAGGAGTTGGGGTGGGGGTTGTGGGGCTGAGTGAAAAAGGTGAAGGGATTAAGAACTGTAAAGTGTAATTTTTTAAGGAGTTGATTTAAAGTAGACTATTGTGAACTCAGAATGATTTCACAACCTTACTTTTCCCCTTTCCAGCCTTTCCTTTCCCTCTCTCCTCCCTCTTTTCTTCCCTGCCTCACCTCCTGTCCCCCTCTTCTCTCTCCATTATTGGCCTTTATTGTAGATAGACTATTATTAAAAGCCCCAGAGCCCCAGAAAAGTCCTGTTGCCCACTTCTGAAGGGAGAGCTAAATTACTGCACCCTCAGGAAATCTCACACTAATCTTATAAGATCTTATAAGATCATGCTGCATTTTTTCCTGTGGCTGAAGTTATTGCTAAGATAATGTATTTACAAAACTCTTTAAGTAACACACCACTGCCAAAAATAGTATTATAGTATTATGATATGTCCCAAAGCTGATTTTAATCATCACTTTAATCTTCAAAAGATAACTTATTCCGTGGAGAAGACTGGGATTTTCTTCAAAGTCAGAAAAAAAAAAGCTTTCTGGTGAATTGAAATGGATAAGATTAAAGAAAAAAAAATCTGTTATGGGAGTTTTAGAAAGCTATATAAAATACCAAACCCTCAAAGAAGTAAAAATAAAGTTGGAAACCTAAGAAGTCTAGTTATCATATAATCATACATAGAACATTAAGAAATTAATATCTTGAAACTACTCAGTTCTTTTTAAAAAAAAGCATGTGTTCTTAGTGATGAACATATGCTATTATATATCATGATATATTACACAATCTAAAAATTTCAACCACATTAATTGATCTGAATAAAGTGATAAAAATATAAAAACAGTCAAATATCACTTATTATACACATTATTTTTAAGCATAATAACAACAAAACAATTGCTGGCCTTTGCCAACTTCAAACACAAAAATTGTCAGGACGATCGCAGCAGACGGGCAAAGTGCAAAGCAGCTCCTGATGCCCGCATTCTCCCTCTGTGACGCGCTGTTCCTCGCTGCCCCCAGACAGACACTGGCACGCATGGAAGGAGCTTTTGCCACGGAAAAGTCACACCACGGCCCGGTCCACTTTCATTTTATTCCAAAACAGATATACTCATCTACAGCCATTCCTTTTATTATTCATTTTTATGCTCTTAAATCCTCTCAAAATCCTTAAAATGCTGGGGTTTTCCAATCGAAAATAAAAATTAGCAAGGTTGACTCTATTTCACAACAGAATACAACAGTCATTCTTTGCTTTCTGGGAGCTGTTAGTGTTTTCAGTCTTGGCTCACTCAGAGTGTGAGCACACAGGTCTTCCAATCAGAGAGAAAGAAAAAAAAAGGAAGATTTTCTGTAAGTAGCTTATAACCAGGGATCTATTGGATCCACTCAGGTCAGGTGTGTGGAAGGTACAAACTGACTACCATCAAGACCATTAAGTCTTGGTAGAGAGAAGTAATTGCTGGTGCTCTTTTCACGTTTCGAGTGGTCAAGCTAAAGCTCCCCACTGTGAGAATGGGTAACAAAACAAGTGGCAAACTGCCTGATGACTCTGTGGGGCACTGGTGTTTCCTAGTGTTCTGAACACAGAAACAGTGTTCAATACAGAGCTGTGTAAGAAGAGTTTTAAAATGTTAAATTGCGGCAACAGCTGACAAGAAGATAATAGTCCTACTGAAAAGAAATTAATGAACAAGTGTCATAATGGACAGTGGGTGTCAATTCCTAGAGGGTTTGGAAGTAAGAAGTGGAGTGAGGGAACCATTTAAGAGAGCTCGTTTGTATGAAAAGAACATCGCACTTCACGAATATCCCTCATGGGGGTCATGCTTGTCACGGTCTGCATTGGTCTGTGTTTAGCAGAAAAGAACGCTTTATTATGGGCTATGTAAGCACATTATTTTCCTGATCTCCAACAGCCTATGATCGTCTGTTTTCTTGGACACAAATTTAGAAAGAAATTCTATCCTCAGCCAATGTGGTAATTCTTGGACCAAAATGTACCCACCATTTTGAGAAAGAAATGACTCTTTCAAGACCAAACTATTTCTGAGTGAGTTTTAAAAGTATTTGGAACTAAAATGTTTTAAATCCTAGCCTTTTTTTGTAGTAACTCCAAATTGAAAACTATCTTCTCTACTGTCAACTAATAAATGAATAGTAATAAAAGTAAACACACATTTTCCCCTTGATAGTTAAATCTGACTAGAAGATAGTTAATACTGATTGAAAATTTGAAGTGTATTCCTTCTGTTAGGGAGACATTATATGGCAGGGATTTCTTAACAAAGGCTTTATAAATGGCTTATATGAAATAATCTGTCAAACTTTAGTGTAATTTACATCAATGAACCAAATATGTCAAAAGTAATTATATTGAAATTTAATTTGTTTCAGCACATAGAAATTATGGGGGGCTTAAAATTTTTCTTCCAAAAGATCCTGAAATGCCCTTTTTTCCATGTGCTCCTTTATAGAAATTGATGAAGATCAGTATTTGTTTTGTTTTTCTTTTCTCTTTATTGCATTGACCATATATGCATTTAGGCATTTGAATAATTTCATAAAAGCTACCTTAAAAATATGTGATGCCCAATTGGAAAAGACTTTCCTACTCTCAATCCACAATAGATACCACTACAAATCTTTATAAAGACTAACAGAAGCATACAATTTTATAAAGCTCAAAAATGTCTAATCATTCTCCAGTCCCCATAAGCTTAACCCCAATAGTCACAATATTTATACTTTTAGGTCTGTCATACCAGTCATTCTAACCACTGTTTGGTCCTGTCCTGCCCTTCATGTACATCTCATATCCAGACCTTACGCACCTTTCCAGGTCCTTTAAAAAAATTCTACCTTTCCATGAGACCTTCCATTCATTCAATTAACCCTTCATTCATGCTGCATTCCCTACATTATTCATTTTGGAACTTCACTGAATACTAATTTGTACTGTCATGTGACTGCTTCAGAATGTTCATCTCATATCTCTAATTAGATTGTAAACTCTGTGAAGGCAAGTAATATATTGATCTTTCTAAATTTAACATAAAATTTTGCACAAAATAAAAGCATATTTAGGAACAGATAGAAAAATAGAATGAGAATAAAAAGAGAATTTTAAAACCTTTGATGTGGGGGAGGAACTAAGGGGTTTTTAGGAGAACTGTCTGAACTTTTTGTTCTGTTTTTCTGTAAACCTAAAACTGCTCTTTTGTTTATTTTTATTTTATTTTATTTCTTAAATTAATTGTGGTGATGAAGATTAATAGAATTATACAGGTTTTAAGTATGCTTTCTATGATACACAATCTGTATATTGCATTGTATGACCACCACCCAAAGTCAAACCATCTTCTGTCACATCTTTGACCCCCTTTACCCTTTACTACCCTCCCACCCCCATTCCCTTTGGTATCCACCATACTGTTGTCTTTGTCTCTGAGTAAAACTGCTCTTTTTAAAAAAGAAGTCTGTTAATTAAAAAAAATTTTAGAGGATGTACTTTTTCAAGAGAAAGTTATCTTGAAATTATAAAATATATATAATGAATACAAAATGCAGATGTGATGAAATAAACTTGGATCTATTGCTCAATAGTTAGCTATATCAATGCTTGTAACCAAACATGAAATCTAAGAATCCAGGAAGGGTTATAGTAAGGGATAATTTTTTTTCACTAAGTACATAAGCTACATGTGGAATATAGGTTAGGGTTTGAGGACTATAAATAAGTAAAATATCAACTTTCAAAAATAAGCAAAGAACAAAGGATGGACAGAGGCAAATAGCAATTAGAGGTAATTAAATCTGTATAAAGACAGATTTAAGTTAAATGATTCAAACAAATTAGTTAAGAAACTAAAAACATCAAGAAATAACAGTTCTAGTTGACAAGCATGTAAAAATATAAATTTCCTGTTATTTAAGATTATTCAATTCTACAATGGAGAACAGAGGAGGAAACAAGGAGAATATATGAAACTAAATACAAAAGTAAATGACTTGGAACCATGTTAGACATAGATAAAGTACTTGTTGCCTATGCTTGTCAACACAGGAAGGGATGGATTAAGAATCAAATTATCAAATGCATCTGAGACACTCAATACTCAGGTCTTATATTGACCACTCATTGGTGAAATCCATATTGGGCTATATAAATTAAAACCATGGCTGCCCAACAGATTATAGGTGAGTTATAGCCTCTGAGCAAAGATGTGTCATTAGAGATCAAAGCTAAACTCATCCATACCCTCTTATTCCCAATTACTATGTCTGGATGTGAAAGTTGTTCAGAAGGCTGACAGGAAGAAAAAACTAATTCATTCGAAATATGGTGTTACAGGAAGGTTCTGCGGATAAAATGGACCACAAGAAAGACCAACAGTTGGCTCCTATAGCAAATTAAGCCTGAAAGATAGCTGGGAGGCAAAAATTAATAAAACAAAAACTGTCCTACTTTGGCATACCATCAGAAGGCAGAGTTCTTAGAAAAGACAAGAATTCTGGGAAAAATAGAAGGCAGTAGGAAAAGAGGAAGATGAAATATGAGATGGACTGACTCCATAAAAGGAGTCATAGGAATGAGTCAACAGAGCTGAGCAGGGCTGTTGAGAACAGAACATTGTGGACCCCACTCATTCATAGAGTAGCCAGGAGTCAGAGCCAACTCAAAGGCACATAGCACATAGCTTTTGACTAGGTGTATAGAGTATTTGTGTTTGGTTCCAGACACCTTCCATCTGCTATATCCCTCAATTCTAGTCCTTGTAACTACTGTAAGTGGCATAGACTTAAAGGGAAGGGAGAAAGACAAGACATATGAGCATTGTATAACTCAAGACTTGAATACTATGGTCTCTCCACCCAAATTTTGCTCTATCCTAATTATGCTAAAATACTCTATCTTTTCCCCTTTGCTTCTTACTATGTATTTTTCAATAATAAAATAGACCATGCATTTCAAGCATTTTGATTAGAGCATCAGTTTTGTGACTTCTGGGACAGTCTGCCTGTACATGACACTGTACATGGAAAATACCATTGCATCATTATTTCCCAATGGGACAGTATACAGGTCCAAATCTAAGCCAATAGCTATCAACACTGCCTCTTTTAGCCACTGTACTAGGAAAAAACCCAGCTATCAACAGTGCCTCTTTTGGCCACTCTAGTAGAAAAATGTAAGTTACCCTGCAGGTGGGCAAATAAACACTCAAATTTCTTCTATTAGTTTGCCCTAGATTTTTTTTCTCCACTGAAGACCATTCTTGTCCTGGTCTTTATAAGGAGGCTCAGAATAAGAAATTTTTGATTCTATAAATCACTGCTATCAGAGCCAGGGTTTAGTTTATAAGCATGTGACCTTGGGCAAGTAGATTAATTTCTCTTTGCTTTGTTTTTTCTCTCTTTAAAATGAAGATAACTACATAATGTAGTTGGTAAAACATGTAATGAGATCACTCATTTGAAGCATTTCAACACAGAGCCTGCTACTTCTATTTTTTTAGAATTAAATAATGACTAAGTAATGGCTACAAGTTTACAAAATAAGACATTTATATATTTTTGTCCTATAGTCTAAAAGCACCAATTCTTGAATTTATATTGTAAAACATCTTAAACGTCATAACAGCTTAAATACAGGAAAATAAAAATGTATTTACATAGCTTAATAAAAAGGTCATAATTATGTTATAAAATTACATAGTGATACTTTACCAATCACATCTAGCCCAGATCATGAAATCAGGGGAGAAAAAACAATATGATTAATTTTTATGTGACTAATGATACGTTAAACACATAATGCATATACTAAAAAAACTCCAGGTTATATACAACTTAAACATATTATAACTTTGAGTATTTTTATATCACTTGATATTCCTAAAACTAACATGTATTGTCTGAAGGCAAAAGTGTCCAAGCTGAAAAAGTGTAAAATGTGTGAGTATGTCTGACTAAACAACTTTTTTTCCCAAACTGGTAGAAAAACTTTATGAAATAAGTGTGTTTGTACAGTGGTGACTATTTGTCACAGGAGGCTCTGACACAGGCATTAAAGCACCAACTATTTTAGACAATATGTCATAAGCACCCAGTTGGAGGGCAGTAACAGAATACTTGGCTCACCATTCTACACTAGAGACATCTGTTTAAGCAAGCTAGTAACACCAGACGCTACTATAATTTGGATCATCTGAATATCATAATCATTTAGTTTTAACAGATCTAAACAACATTGAAAAATCATTTTATATATCTTAGACATTATCATGGAAAAATGTTTATGTAATTTTTAAGTGACAGAGCCAATATATACATAATATTGTATTATATTTATATTTTTTAAATCATATGATACAAAATTTACCTTAACAAGAGCACATTATATTAAGTGTTTGTTTATAGGGAAAACAAAAAACAAACAGTATGGTTTATTGAGGCAACATGTAAGATGGATTATTATTTTCTGTTTTTGATTGAAAGTTACATTACTTAATATTTATTTGTATAGAGTATTTACCATGTGCTAGACACTACCTATTGTGTTTTATTGACATTAATTTAAACTTTGAAGCAATCTTATCAGGTAATATTATTTCCACCTTATGGACTAGTTCACTGAGCCTTAGAGAAGTCATATAATTCGCCCAAGGACAAATATTAACAAGTGGCAGAACTGGATCTAAAAATTTGGATCCAACGTCAAACCTTGCATTTGAAATCACTGTAATTTTTGTCACAAAAAGTTGACTTTATATACCCTGCAGTCTGTTCACTGTTCTTATTTGTAGATAGCATCTACCCTATTTTTCTGGGAATTAGGGTAGCCAGCTCATTCTGATTTGCCTGGGATTTCCCCAGTTTTCGAGCACAAGTTGAGCCTCCTGTGTATACATCCTAAGCAAACCTGTGTCAGTTGGTAACCCACCAGGAAGCAATACTTAACCTGGAAAGAATATATTGGTTCACAAAATTTATTCTCAAAATTTGTAAATTTGAGTGAGAAATAGGGAAGAGTGAGGAATTACGAGGAGGACTTCATTTTTTAAGCACCAAAGAATGTTTCTCTGGCAGAGGAGCGTCCATTGTCTCTTTCCCTAAAAATTATGTCTAGAAACTAAGAAATGAGCAGCAGCCTCCTTAAGGAGCACTTTGCAGCTAGCATGTGAACAGAACACAGGGTTTTATGCCCAAATGGAAGGGGAGTAGGGGTGAGAGCAAAAGGCAAAAAACACGTCTCTTGGAAGATCTGAAGAGGAACTTCTCTGGCTCCCAGCTCCCCCTTGGCCGGTCACAGACTCATTTCCCCGGAACTGTTTTCAAAGGACTGCCCACAGCAGCCTCATTTCTTTGCCTAACCTCTCAGGGCCACCGTCTGGAGAGTGCAAAGGATTCACCTTTAAAATCTTTCCTTTACCTCTGCTTGGTTTGTGCCCCTCCCCCAGCTCCTCTGAAGTGACTGGAATGTTCTGTCAGTTTAAGTGCATATCTATTTTTACCACAATGTTTGGGAATCTCTGGGCACGAAGTGTCTGCAGATTAGGTAAGTTACAGGTGCACAGGTTCATGTTACTCATTTAGCTGCCACAGGTTTAAAGCATTAATCTGATTCTCCTGAATTTTTCCTTTTAGTCTTTGGGTCTTTCTTTCACCTTCTATCCTTTAGGGCCACTCGCTGGCCTTGCTGGTTGATCCTTCTTCTACCTGCAGAATTGACTAGGTTCTGCCCATTTTCTTTTCCTCCCCTCCCTAAAGCCTTCTTTCTTCTATTCCCTTTCTCCCTTTTCTCTCTTCTCACTACTGAAAAATTATCATCATTTTTTCTGTCTAGCCCTCAGTTCAACTTTCTGAGCTATCACTGCTGAAACTGCTTTATTTGAACCGAACTGTGCAACGATATGGTCATATCCCTTAGGTATAACCCACAAAAATCTCTCTGCTAGTTTCTGGGAAACCCTCATCTGTGTCTATTTCTTCCTCAAGTTTCCTGTCACTGTTCCTATCTCAATCCACAGGTTTTCTAAGAAGCTTCAACTTTGCTCCCTAGAAATACAAACCCAACATCTCAGGAACTTCTGTCTGCTTTCCCAAGCTTCCCATTCATGGCAAACTCTTTATTGTTATATACTCATATAGAACTACATTCCTTTCCTCCCAAGTTCCCAGCTCAGTTCTTTCTTTGTGTAATTTTTAAATTAGTGTCTATCCCCAGTAAACTGAAAATTTGTTGAGGGCCCAAATATATGAAACACTGTGCTTGAGGTCACTAGTTTCCATATTTTTGCATCCATTATACCATTAACACCAGTAAATCCCTCAATTTACCTTAAATGTATGTTTCATCAGATCTAGGTTTTTCAATTAATCCACTATGGCTATTTCAATCAGATGCCTTATGAATTGAATAGGGGAAGGATGGAACTTAACATTTGTTGAGCTATTCCATGTCAAGAACTCAACATATATTATTTCATTTTATGCTAACAACAAGCCAGTGATGTATGGATTATATATATCATTTGATCTTATAAAAAAGTGTGGAACTTATAGTTAAGAATGGCTAGAACTTCAACTCTGTCTTACTCCAGAGCTCTGTTTTTCCATCACATACACCACTATCGCCAGGGCTCAGAGCTAAAATCCACCACTGACTAAAAGAACCATAATCCTTTCCCTCCCACTCCTTCTCAGGGAGAGAAATGGGAATATTCAAACCTTTGTGGAGATGATGGAAGGAAAATGCATTTAGAAATAAGTATGAAATAAGAATAACGGGGTGGCAAACTGTTTGAAAACACAATTCAGTCACCTAGTTTCAGATTTTGTTATGAATCTCAAGTTTCGGAGGTCTAGGCCTCCCAAGTGATTTATTGATACTTAATATTATTATTCTCATATGATGACCTGCTTTTCCCATAATTTTAAAAAATGTATTTAAATTATTTAAAGCCTCAGGGATTTCAGTTTACATAAACCTGTTTTGACCACTTGTCAAGGTCTGTGGCTCCCAAGTCCCACTGAGAAATAACGTAATTACAATTACAGACATCTCAGATTCTGCAAACAGTTTGAGTTCCAAGAGTTCACTAGTTGTTTGGAATCATTGCCTACTTTCCCATTACCTAATCTCATACAGGCAGGTTATCTCCCAAGCTGCATTTCCTTTTTTCTTTCCTCCCATTCCTACCCGAAAACAACAACAGAGAGAAATATCTTTTTAGACCAAAATGAACAAAAACACTAACTTTACTGGCCTAAGTTCCACAGAATGTTGGAAAAGGAGCTTTGCAATTTAATAAGAAATGATCATTCAATAGTGAAGGTTGAATACACACAGAGAAATATCACCTCAATCGGAGAGGTTCCCCTTAATCGGCACCTCAGAGATTTTCCTACTTCTTCCTAGAATCATCTCTTTCTACACATTGAACTGTTTCGCCAGTGGTGACACTTGAAAAAGGGGAAAAACAAAGGAGAAAGAACATGCTTTCCTATTCTTTAGCAGTTCATGGCTTCTCTCATCTATTCGATACATCTTAAAATCAGTAGTGAGTCTAAGAATGATACCAGCTTAGATGTCACTTCTATTATTCAAGCAACAAAATTCCCTAGTAGCAATAGATTCTTTATTTCATTTTTCTACATACCTAATTACAGTAATAAAAGTCCTGTCATAGAGTATGCAACATTTTTGAAGTGATTTCACATTTTTAAAAACTTCATGTTCACTATGGCCTTTGAGAGTGTGATGTCTTTTGTCATGGTATCAACTTTATGGATTAAAAAACTGAGAATTTGAAATATGAGGATTGACTAAATTCTCACAGGCCTCAAAAGATTAGAATCTAGGCCATCCACACCCCAGTTCCAGGGCTATTCTGCCCCTTCCACTTTTCTTAGTATCTTGCTCAACTTCCCTCACCCTTCTAGATTCAAACTCCACGAGAAGAGGGATCATTTTTCACTGTTTTATCCTCAACATCCAGGAAAATATCTGGCACGTAGTAGATGCCCCCAAAATATTGAATAAATGAATTTCAGTTATTATTATCTTAGTAATCTTTGCAATTATGCTATATAAATGTATTCATTAAATATGACTTTTCAAGTTATCTTCACATTATAAAATGCAGCATAGAGTATGGTTAAGAGCACAGCGTAACTTTCCATAATGGATGTTAGACAGCACTCCGCATTGTTGGAGCCTCCAACACACTGTCTGAACTGCTAACATCACCGCAGCCAGGGGACTGGTGGAAATAGGAGAAAGTATCACAGAAAGAATATTGGCTTCTTATTATTCTTCTCTGGGCTTCCTACTTTTCTGAAACCTAAAAATTATTCTCACACCTGATAAAGAATTATTCAGCTGCACAACAACAAAGACATTAAAAACAGCCCCAAATATCAGCTTAACACCGCAAGTCTGTGGCTCAATAGAAGGAGACTATGGGCCCCGGTTGGGTAGCTCAGTTAATTAGAGTGTCATCCAGATTTGCCAAGGTGGAGGGTTCAGTCCCCAGTCAGGGTCAGTGAATGCATAAATAAGTAGTACAACAAAACAATGTTTCTCTCTCTCTCTCCCCCTTTCTCTCTCTCTCTCCCCCACTTCTCTCTCTCTCTCTAAAAATCAATAACATAAAAATAATAAAGAGACTGTGAAGAATTATCTTCTAGAATAAGCAAATTGAGTTGAAAATTTAGCTCATTCCTATATTGTCTGATCATTAATTTCTGGTGTTGTCTCCACTCTCCTCACTTAAAAAATGAAGTTATATCAAGCATATTGGGGTTGAATAAGAAGACCTTTGGATTCTATCTAGTTTTTCAGGCACTGACTACAAAAGCCAAAACCAAAGTTGACTGCCATTCCAAAACCCATTTACAGAGTGTGTCCTTCCAGAACTCTAGGAGAAAAAAGAAAAGGGAAATAAAAAGAACAAAAATAAAAGAAAAAAAAAATGGCAGGAACAAAAAGACAAAAGAGAAATGAAAGAAAAGAAAACAATAATAAATGAGAAAAAGAGAACAGAAGAGAAAAGCCTCTGCAATAGCTGTGCTTTATTTCCTCGGAAAGACATGGCCTTAGCCCTGACACAGCCTGAGGCACTAGCATTCATCAAGCAGTTAACATAGGCTGTATATTTCACATGCATGTCATTTGATTGAATCCCCACCCAAATTCTCTTAGGCAACCACTATTACCTTGAAGAAATTGAGATCTCGTTCTTACCTATGCACTCATAAATAGAAATGAACTAAGCTAGGACTTGAAGGGAGCCCTTTGACTCTAGGGCCCCTGCACTTCATCCCTATACTGTACCGCCTCCTCAACCACCATACTTGAGTATATTGGACCATAGGGAAGCTGCAATTAAAAATTCCATGTCCTTGCTTGTGCCTCAGTTACTACCTTTCTTATTCGAATCCAATG
This sequence comes from Trachops cirrhosus, assembly GCA_028533065.1. Classification (NCBI taxonomy): domain Eukaryota; kingdom Metazoa; phylum Chordata; class Mammalia; order Chiroptera; family Phyllostomidae; genus Trachops; species Trachops cirrhosus. The sequence goes on along the minus strand of CM052539.1, from coordinate 65,170,826 downwards.
AAACAACTAATCCAGGGAGTCAATGGACAGCGAGTACACTGGTGAGAAAGCTGTGAGCACCGTGTGTAGAACAGGAGCCGTAACAGAGGCACGTTGGAGTGGGGGCCACAGTGAATCCTGAAACCTCATCTAGCTTTGGTGTAAGTTTTGTTTCCACTAAAAGCTACTTGTAAACAGCAGTTATTACATGAATTGCATTCACATCCTCTGTACCCCCCTTTCCTTAACTCAGAGGTTCTATTGTTGCACCGTAGAGGGACACAGAATTCAGATTTTGATTGCCACCCCTCAAAAAAAATAGCAACAGAAGTAATCTGAGCACCCTCCAGCCACCCCCTTCAGCTCCCAAATCATTTTACAGCCTTATTAAAAGAGAGGAAAGAGATTTACCTGCTGCTACTGGGGCTGCAGCCTGAAAGTCATGTAAAACCTTTGAAGGGCTGTAATGGTTTTAATCACAGGAATAGCATCTTTTTGACAGACAGGAGAGAAAAGAACTGAACCACTCTGCAAATATTAACCAGGCTATTTTAGAGCAATGGCTATTGCCTTTGAAATCTCTCATCATGGATCTATACTTAGAATTCAGAGGAGCCTGGGGGAAGGGACTAGGCAGTGTTAATCCCCAGTTGTTTTGAAGTTGTCCTGTAAGCAAGCAGGTTAACATGTAAACTGTCCCAAATGGAAACATTCATTGCTGTATTTAAATTGTGGTAGTCTCTCTGAGTATTCTGTTTTAACCTGTTCTGCATATAGATTGTCACATCATTCTGGAGGTGACACTTCTCAGTTTTCTTTCAAACGAAATGTTCCAGAGAGCACTGGCTGTAACCACATTGGGAGGCTGATGCTCCATGACAGCTAAAAGCTGGATTGAGTTTCAGGAGCTACTATATATAAAGCTGGGGCAACTTATGTCACCGCACTAATTAAATGCCATCTGGGTGGTTCCTCTGGGTTTTTGAGCCCATCACCCAGTTCAGACGGAGTCAGAGGCCAAGGAGGAGAACATGATGATGGACCTTTTTGAAACAGGCTCCTATTTCTTTTACTTGGATGGAGAAAACGTTACCCTGCAGCCACTAGAAGTGGCAGAGGGCTCTCCTTTGTATCCAGGGAGTGATGGTACCCTATCCCCCTGCCAGGACCAAATGCCCCCAGAAGCTGGGAGCGACAGCAGTGGAGAGGAACATGTCCTGGCTCCCCCAGGCCTACAGCCTCCCCACTGTCCTGGCCAATGCCTGATCTGGGCTTGTAAAACCTGCAAGAGAAAATCTGCCCCCACCGACAGACGGAAAGCCGCCACCCTGCGCGAGAGGAGGCGGCTAAAGAAAATCAACGAGGCCTTCGAGGCACTGAAGCGGCGGACTGTGGCCAACCCCAACCAGAGGCTGCCCAAGGTGGAGATTCTGCGGAGTGCCATCAACTACATTGAGCGGCTGCAGGACCTACTACATCGACTCGATCAGCAGGAGAAAATGCAGGAGCTAGGGGTGGACCCCTTCAACTACAGACCCAAGCAAGAGAATGTAAGCCCAGACGCTGCCGGGGCAGGGGAATGCAAAGTCTGATTAGACGCTTTCCTTGGGGCTTTAACATCCAGCTGGTTGGTCTCCTTTATCCCATCCCTCTTCCTCGGCCGCCCCCTACCCCTCCCCGTTCCCTGTCTAATGAATCCCCAATGACCCATGGACACCCGGTGCCTGTAATAGGCAGGAAATGCGCACGCGGCCCGAGGAAACAAGGGAGACATCCCTGCAAACGCACCCTGACCCCCGGAACCCATGTTTCTTTCCTAATCTGCTGCCTTGGTTTTCCTCCAGCTTGAGGGTGCGGATTTCCTGCGCACCTGCAGCTCCCAGTGGCCAAGTGTTTCGGATCATTCCAGGGGGCTCGTAATAACTGCAAAGGAAGGTAAAGTAAAAGAAAGGGCACTGGGCTTTTCTAGGAAGCACCCCGGGAAGGGGCTGGTTGCTTGCTCCGGGCGGAAAAGGTTCAGAGCCAGAGCAGGGACGCGCCCAGAGAGAAGTGCGTTCTTTACGCGCGGAGACCCTGTGCTCCCTTGTTGCCTAAGAGGTGTGGAGCTGGGCGCAGAGCTGCCTCTTCCACCTTCCGTGGGTGCTATGTTTGTGTGTTTTCTGCGCTCAGGAGGGGCTAGCATTGATTCGTCGGCCTCGAGCAGCCTTCGGTGCCTTTCTTCCATCGTGGACAGTATTTCCTCGGAGGAGCGCAAACTCCCCTGCGTGGAAGAGGTGGTGGAGAAGTAACTGGAGAAGATGTTCGTTCTGGACGTTCACTGCAGCAGGAAGATCCCACCCTCGCTCCTTCACCTAATCCTTTGGATTAGGTCACATTACATTAATGTTTAGGAACCCAGACCCAGGAGTTTTTGAAAGGGAAGGAGACACTCACAAAGAATCTTCTCTGACACTGTTGTGTGGGCTCAGATGTAAAAGCCTTTTGGCTTTGGGCTTCAATTTTTGTGGAACAGCGAGTGGCTTAGGTCTAGCAGCCTTACCTTGTTTTCGTGGGGTTGGTTTTGTAATGCACTTACTTGTATTACAGTGTTTCCATCGTGCCATGATCAGAAGTTCATTCCTGTCTAACTTAAAGTGGGAGCGTTTCATTTAAGTGTTAGTGGCATTGGATGTATTTTTGTAAATAATCTTAGTACTTTCATTTTATATGTAAATCTAAGAAATGTATTTTAAATGTAAAGTGACAGACTTATTGTATATACAATGTGAGAGGATCCTGGTATTGTAATACTAAAAGATAAGTTTCTATATGAATAAAGTTGGTCCTATTTTGATTCAGCTGAAAAAATATGTTTGAGGCATGTGTCCATAAAGAGAGCCATATTTTAATTTAGACACCACAGAAGCCCATTTATTTGGATTTTTCTTAAAGGCTGATTAAAAGGGAGGAGAATGGGTTTTTTCCTTCTATGTCTGAATTAAACTGTTCGCTTTTTTATAAGTGAGGAATATTCAAGAAGAAATTGTCCTTTTTCCTTGTATCAGTGTACTTTCTCTTTCTGTTTTATACCTGGAGCTCTGGATGAGATTTGCTTACCCAGAGTTAATGACGGAATTTTCAATCCAGTACAATCTCATTATTGCAAGAAATTGCCACACAAAATCTCTTTGCTTATTTTTCTAAAAGATCTTCAGCTAATTTATCCCAAATTACTTTGCCTCTTTGACTTTCCAGGCCTGGACCTTGATGAAAAAGCATTCATCTGGAGTCCCCAGGGGCTGCACTGGCCTCCAAGCCAGGTTTCTGGGCCCCTCCTGGGTTTTCTTGAACGAGACTGGTGGCTAGAAGACTGGAATATACTCAAGGCCTTGTGTGGCCTGGGTTAGTTTTCCAACTAGAAAGATAAAAGAAGGAGACAATCTGTCTGTTGAGGTGGGTGGATTTCTTTGGAAGAAGGGTTGCTTCAAGAGAGGGAAGGGTTAAATGGTTGAGGGCAAAGGACAACAACAACACACATGAAACCTCTTAGCTGGGCCAAATAGCAAAACCCCAGAGAGGCTCGAAGCCCCAGGAGCTCCTCAGGGTGAGGATTTTACAACGTGTGCCAGGTTTGTTTATCCTGTAACCTCAGGAAGAAACGACCACCAAGAATCACAGTGGGAAGTAAAGCAGAGGAGAGGGGCAAGGCATTTCTTCGGAATTACTACTTCTCTCTGCCTTCCATTTGACAAACCACCCTCCCCACACTTCTACCTTCCCTCTCCCCACCCCCACCCCAGCTAGTCCTTGGTTCAAAAATGTGAAAATCAAATCGAATTCCGTGTTTCTCAGCCCAACCTCGCTTCCTAACACTCCATTCTGGACCTTCCTGTGGCCCAACACCGAAGTTCCACAGGCAGCGCCCCCTTCAGGCACGGAGCAGTATCTTGCCCCCTTTCCATCTCAAAAGGCCTCTTTCGAAGGGTGACTGTCAAACAACTTGGTTTTCTGAGTATCTGGATAAATCTTATTTCCCCTAGAATACTTTTTAAATGCAGAAAAGTTTCACAGTGGAAACTAACATTGACACGTAATCCCTCTCAAAGATTTGAGAAGAGCAAACGGGACTGTTAGTGGATACAAACGTCTCTGTGGGCCCTGACAACCGAGACTGAATCCAGGCTGCTACTGGGCTACTTGGGCTGTAAGTGCTCCTCTCTTCGTCCGTTTCTTCATTTATAAAATAATGGGGACGGCAGTAGTAGTGCTCAACTCCTGAGGGTGTCAACATTCACTGAGATAACCCATACAGACTGCTTAGCCAAAAGAGGGCACAAAAAGAGCTGGACACCCAATGTCAGCTCTTTTTATATTTCATTAGTAAATATAAACTGACCATCAGAGCCTTTTCTTCTACCTTTGCAGGCTCTGTGTGTGTGGGGGAAGCATTAATAACAATGAGACCAGCAGCAACATGGATGAGCCATTTGTAGCATTTTACGTATTAAGTCATATAATCCTACAACAGCCTTCGAGAACAGTAGTATTGTCACATCTAATGTTTTAAAGAAAAGAAATCTTTGGGACAGAGTGGTTCTTGTAGGTATAGAGTCAGGACTCAGAGTCAGGCAATATCAAAGGCTTCCAGCCTATTCTCCCAATCACCATGAACCCTTCTCCCTTCACCCCCCCCCCAAAAAAAAGCCTTGGGAAATAAGAAGAAACATTTATTGTCTACAATAATTTGGCTCTCTTTTACAATTGTTTTCCAAAAGCTCTTAAGAGTGATTAGCTAGTAAACTCTACTTTAGAGCAGTAATTTAATTTAAAAATAAGTGGGAAAGCATTTCAAATTATCCAATCAGACATGTGGAAATATGTCTGGGCAGTGTGTATGATCATTATCCTGCTTATTAAAAATCTATTACTTTTTTCCTGAATATCAATAGAGATTTTCCCTGAAATGTGTGTATATACACACATACTTATAGTTTTAAAAATCATATTCATGCCACATTGAAATAAAATATAACTGACCAAGTGAACTCACTTCTTTAGGATTGCACATATATTTATAAAATTTGTGTTTAAACAGCTCAGTAGCAGAATGCTTTTATCAATTCATGGATTTTATTTGCTAATAGATTTGATTCAGTCTTTGCAAACAAAATCCTCTCTATCTCTCCTAGCTGGGTAACTTGAGAAATTGTTTAGAATAGGTTTGCTTATAGAATTCTCTTCATTAAATAGAGCAAATATTTCCCAAAGACTTCATGTGACCTCCATTGCTGTAGCTGACATGTTAGGCTTTCCAGTGGAATCCTTGGTGTGTTTGCAATTAAAATGTTTTTATTGGATATTAATGATGATAATCTTTACTAAGGCCAAAGCCAAAACAAACAGGGCCATGGAAGCAGAAAATCAAGATATAATAACTTGGTAAAGATAAGCAATTTGGGATTTAAACTGAGCCTCTTTCCAGAGGCAGGTATAAAGTCATCATGTATGAAATAATAAGTGATTTTCTCTTTTATGTTACTATAGAAATAATTTGTTAAACATGAAATGTCAGCTTTTCTCTAACTTTAATCATCCTACCTGAATCATTGAATTCCAAGCCTGAAGGCAGTGAAAATCTACTTATGTCTAATATCAACTTTTTTTTTTGCAAGGGAGGACTCTTTCATGTATTTAAGGGTAGGAGTATGGTGCTGAAATTCAGTGTCCCCAACTACTCTTGAGATGACCAGAGAACTCTTGGGTTACCAAAGTAACTTCTAGTCTTAAGACATTTTTGACTTAAAGTTACAATGTATTTATGTGCAATTTCTTTTTGTAATATTTTATCCTATTTATTCATCTCAAAATCTTCCTCCCAGAACACTATATTTGGAAAAGTATTTTTAAATATTTTAATTTAAACTTTGCATATCTCATTTCCTAATTTAGTGCATTAGTAAATTAACAATAACATGGTATTTCTTCAAAGAGACAAGTCATCAAGACATCTCCCTCCAGTGACTCCTTTAAACTCAAAAGAAGTGTTACAAAAGATGATCCTTGGTCTTAGAGGTTGTATTCCGAAAAAAGCAATTTTGTAAGCCTAGTTCAGAGTCAGCCTATGAGGGCTATGCCATGTGGCTGGAACAAAGTTGCCGGTAATGTTGTAAGAACTGGTTACTTTCTCTACTCTCAAGGCTGCTAAAAGTCCTTCCTTAGGCCTTTGATCTCTCCTGGGAGTCTTCGAATTCAAGCAGAGGCCAATGTCTTCCTCAGCTGTCTTCTCCACAAATTCTTCCAGCAGCTTTGGCAGGTACTAATGTGTTTACTTAGGTGTGCCTGGTTCCCAGAGCTAATAACAGCTTGGAATTGATTTGCACATTGTGAAGATACATATAATAAGCAAAAATCTGTCGAACAACTCCCTTTGACCAAGAGTTGATAAGGGTCTCAGGTAGAGGCAGAAGTGAATTGAAACGGATTTACCTCTCCAGGTATATTTGCTTCTCCAACTAAGGGAAACATGCAGAATTCCTAAAGTGGGCCAATTTTACTAGAAAAGTAACCTCTAAGTATCCATTTGCTGGTGTGGTGTGTCCATCAACACTAGGATTGTTGCCATAATGCTTAAGCTAAAATAAGTTCCCTTTAAAAAAAAAGCAGGTTGATGATTACTTAAAGGTCTATGCAATTAAAACCTGCTTATAAGTCTAACTTGTAAGAAAATCAAACATGCATTTATTTTTATTAAGATGTAAGTTTAAGAAATTTAAGAAAACACCAAGTGGTGGTTTGGTTTTCTTTCCCTCATCTGCCTGTTCTGAAGCTTTCCTAGTAGTTTTGGGACATCATTTCTAACAATTTGTTTACATATTAAATACAAGTGAATTTTCTCTGCATATGGGAAGTCCACTTCTCTGGAGAAATAGTGGGAGACAGGTTGTATTTTTATTGTTTTCTATGAGGAACAAAAGCCAGAATCTTGTCTGATTTTGAGTAAAAGAGCAATTGGATAACCAGCAGAACTTCTAAAAGTGATTAACTTTTTTCATACTTCTCTGTTCAACTTCCCCACTCAGGGGGGAAAAAAAACCCTCTTCTTTGTATCATTCACCCAGTTTCTTATTTTTCTCTCACACTTTCTCCCCTCGGAAAAGAGCAGCAGAACCTCTGCTGAAATGGGGCACCCTAGGCATCTTTGAGGTGCACACATCCTTTGTACACTGCCCCCCACTTTTTCATCTTTCTCCTCTCGCCCCCGACAGAAGTGTAAAAGTTTTGTCTCGTTTTTTAACTTGGTGCTCCGAAACCCTATTTTCAGCACTCCGGTTCCAAGGTCCTCAACCCCGGTGGGTGTTTCCCCTCAAGCAGGTCCTATTAAGCCGTGGGGCGCTTGTGTTTCCTTGGCTTCTTTAGTCCCACTCGCCCGCGGCACTCTGGTAAATTTGTTTTGAGATCATCTCTCCAAAGACAGCACTAACCTCTGAGAATTGCCGTTACTGACAAAGCGTCCTGAGCGACAGCGTCTTTCCAGGACCCGACTGCAGGGAAGACGTCCTGGACCCAGGTTTTGCGAGTTTCTGCTCCGCAGCGCAAAGCAGGCGCACTGTGCCCGAAGGGAAGAAAAAGAAAACAAACAAAATTCACATTTAGGAGCACAGGTTAGACAAAGGAATACCTAGTTTCCAATGCTTTGTGACCTGGGGCAAATTACTACCTACCCACCCGTTGAAGTTTGATTGCCCTCTTTTAAAAAGAGGATCTAATAACAAATAGTATCCTTGGAAGTCATAAATGAGTGAATACATGGGAAGGGTTGAGAACTTGGTTGGCAAATAAGAAAAGTCGTAGTTGTTTGCTACAAATATCCCACACTAAAGGGTTGGATACAAAACACATCAGGAGCCTGGTGAAGGAAATAGTCTGAACGGCCAAATCATAAATCTGCACATAACTCTGTTTAGCTGCGGCCATTCTGCTAACGTCCGAACTCATGGCCAGAGAAAGCGCTAGTATTGCTGCTGGGCAGAACCTGTGGGATTTGGCTGAGGATTCCTGGGTGAGAATGTTTCCCCACTATAGTGTTTCAGAGGCAGCAACATAAATTCGAATGTTTTTACAGGCGTGGATACAGCCTTCCATTCCGCCTGGGTCCTTTAGGAACTTGACTCTTTTATCTGGTGTGTAGCCCTGGGTACTGTATTCATTTCAAAGGCACCTACTTGTTAATAGTTCTAAATAAGGTGCAGATGGATTTTCCACTGGCCAGACAATTAAGCAGCCAGTGGTGTGAAAGGGAGCCTGATTTTCAAAGGGTGGTTGGTGGTAGTGCTGTCTTTGCCTTAGAGATGAGAAAACCTCAGAGAAGGGACTGCAACCTGCACCTCCTAGCAAACCTCAGTGCCTGAGGCTCTCCTTCCCCTGGTTTCCAGGGCCTTCACTTTGAAGGGCAGATCTGACCCTGGAAAGTGAGCACTTCTCTGGCCCCTGCAGTCCTTGGATCAGCCAGTCAAGTTTGCTTTTAAAAAAATAATTTTACAAAAAAGTAATAGGGAAGAGACACCCTCCCCCACTTAACTTTGGAGCCACAATACTTACTGTACTGGGTGACCACAGATAGAGGAGAGAACAACCTCTCCCGGTCAAAAACCCCAGGTCTTTTTGTGGTCTGGTCTGTTTGTGTAAACCTTAAATAATCTCTTTTCCTATAGATAAGCAGCACTCCGCAGCCCCACGGTGATATGGAAGTGGGTTGAGGGCAGAAGTGGATTGGCAAAAATCTGATTATTGGATTCATTCTTGCTTAAATGACAGCCCTTCCCTCTTCTCTTCTACCCACCAAAGTTTCAAAGACCCTGCAACGATTGTTTTTCTGGAAGGCTTTTGTCGCGGGAGTGTGTGAAGTTACTCAGGGTTTCAGCTGGAAATTTTACACGCGCCCAGAAGGATTGCTGTGCTGGCAGCTGGGATGCATCTGTAACGGTGTTAGTTTGCCTGAAAGCAGAAAATTAGCGACCCCAAAGCCCAGCCTGGCTGTTTAGTCTGTCTAAATGGCAGGGCGGAGCAGAAAGAGAGGGAGAATGGAGGCAGGAGACGAGCCCTAGAAAGGGAGTTCGCAGTTTAAAACTGCGTTTCTCCGAATGCAAATCACAGAGATGCGGCTGTGGATCTTGGGCCCGCTTGGGGTCCAGCAAAGGCCCCCGTACGACGAGGAGGCGCTCAGTGAACACGTGCAGAAGGGCCGAAGGAGGGGGGACTTTCCTGTCACCGGCCTTTGCGCCCATCTCCTTTTAGATGAACAGACACGTTGAGACAGCACAGTTCCCACCTACCCCCAATAACATAGGACTTATAAAATGACAGTTTGATCAGAGCAAAACAGATTTTGTAAACATTCACTCCAAGATGAAAGTGTCAATTTTAAGTTTATAGCTACCGTTATTCCCATCCACTGACCCCCCCCAAAAAAAAATCCTGAGATAACCGAAGAGAATAAATATTTAAAAACAAGGTGATTCCTCACGTCCAGGAATGGGAGGGCAGGTGGGCTTTGGTGAGTTCTATTTATTAATAACATTTTTAAAAATTGTGTGAGCAATGGCAAAAGGTTGGGTTTCCTTCCTTTCTTTTGTCGGTGGCACTCTTTAAGTGCATCTAGAGAGTGCCACTGAGCGAGTTGGGGACCCATCCCCCGCCCCTACAGAAATGCAGTAAAACCATTAGCGTCAGAAGGGGCAGTAAACAGCAAATTGTCTCTAGAGGGAAGGCGGAGGTTTGCCCAGACAGCCCCGGCGGGGGTTGCGGTGGGATATGCTAATAGTGCCCGGCCACTGGGGCCGGCCTCCGTCCCCCAAGAATATATAAAGAGCCCTAACCTCAGCAAGGCGGACCCAGGCCGCCAGGCTTCTGCCCTTGTTAATTACCGAAGAAACCGACCTGGGAGCTCCGCCTGGGGTTTGCCGGCCCACAGAGGCGCAGGCTCCAGTTTCTCTCCTATCCCCCTCGCTGCAGTCCAGGTGTACCACCAGCCTCACCACAGAGGATGGACATGATGGACAGCTGCCAGTTCTCGCCCTCGGAGTACTTCTACGAAGGCTCCTGCATCCCATCCCCTGAGGGCGAGTTCGGGGACCAGTTTGAGCCTCGAGTGGCTGCATTCGCGGCTCACAAAGCAGAGCTGCAAGGCTCAGATGAGGATGAGCACGTGCGAGCACCTACGGGCCACCACCAGGCTGGCCACTGCCTCATGTGGGCCTGTAAAGCGTGCAAGAGAAAGTCCACTACCATGGATAGGCGGAAGGCAGCCACTATGCGTGAGCGGAGACGCCTGAAGAAGGTCAACCAGGCTTTCGAGACACTCAAGAGATGCACCACGACCAACCCCAACCAGAGGCTGCCCAAGGTAGAGATCCTCAGGAATGCCATCCGCTACATCGAGAGCCTGCAGGAGCTGCTGAGGGAGCAGGTGGAGAACTACTATAGCATGCCAGGACAAAGCTGCTCAGAGCCCACCAGCCCCACCTCCAACTGCTCCGATGGCATGGTAAGAGTCAGCTTTGGTACCTGGCCCGCCACCCTATCTTTGTCAAAAATCCTTATGTGTCATTTATTCAAATGTTCAATGGTTATTTGGCAACCAAATATTCAATGGTTATTTTGTGGATAGCTGTATGTGGGGAGGCAGGTGTGGTAAGAGAAGGGAGGTGCCGAGTTTAGAAAGATGCCAAGAAATAGAGTATACTGTTGAACAGTATTTTAATTTGATTTCCTTCCAGGTTATAGGTGTGCATTGTAAGAGAGAGTTGCCATGTGAGATAGGTGGCTGTGAATGATCAATCATGTTTTCTCCACGGCTCAGTTTGTTTCCCAAATATACCACCAGTGGACCCTGCCATACACTAACATCTAAAGACAACTCTCTGAAGCTCCCAGTGCCCCACAGTTTATAACTTAAGGAGGAAATTGAAAGAAATGCCAGGGGCCCCAGTCCCTGCTCTGCTGAGGCCTGGCTGGAAGATGTTGATGCATTCTTTACAGAGGGCGCTTGCTCCAACACTGCCAGGTTTTCATGTGTTTTTGCCCTGGGAAAGTGCTTTCTCCCCGAATTAGTGTGGCTTCCTTCTATTCCAATCCATTTTGCATGGTTAACCCAATGCACATTGCTGCTGAATTCACCCCCCTCTTTCCTTTGCTGCTGCTCTCCTTTTCTCCAAGCACAGAGATTGACCTCAGTGCCCTTGCAATTTGGTAGGACTAACCCTTCCTAAATCAAGGCAATGAAGGTGATTGACAGTGGTCAATTTAGGGAGCAAGTGGGTAAGCACTGCCTCACTCTAGAGCAAAGAACCTTTTGCCAAGACCTGAAAAACTTTTTCCTTTGTGCCTTATATTACAGCCTGAATGTAACAGTCCTGTCTGGTCCAGAAAGAGCAGCAGTTTTGACAGCATCTACTGTCCTGATGTACCAAATGGTAAGAATTGACGACTTCAGAGGAGTTTAAAGACCAGTTCAACTTCACAATTCAGCCTGTCAAATCAGTCCATCCTTCGTGGTGGTTCGGGGAAGGGAATGGAAATGCCAATTCTTATGCGGAATTATTAGCAGAGCAACCTACACACACACATACACACACATACATTTGCTCAAAGTCCACCCAACAGATACACACATACGCACTTTTGCTTGATATAGTTTTAGAGGGATTTTTCACTCCCTACATCCACCCTCAATAATATTTGTTGAAGATTTCTACATCAGGCTTTCTGTGACTACCTGACCCCTGGGTGTCAAAGGAGCTGACCTACAGTTTAGAGGGCAACAGCATAAGCAAGCCTATATATTTGGAATTTTTTAAATGATTTTCTCTTTGTATCCTTAGTATATGCCACAGATAAAAGCTCCTTATCCAGCCTGGATTGCTTATCCAGCATAGTGGATCGGATCACCAGCTCAGAGCAACCTGGATTGCCTCTGCAGGACCTGGCCTCTCTCTCCCCAGCTGCCAGCACCGACTCACAGCCTGCAACTCCAGGGGCCTCTAGTTCAAGGCTAATCTATCATGTGCTATGAACTAAAAATCTAGTTTTGATCAGTTCCACCAGGAGGGCCTATTACACTAGAGGAAGGATGTCTGAAGAGTCAAAAAGCAAGTCAGCCTGTATATAGAGATTTCCTTTCAGTTGTAGATGTGTACATATTATCGTGCCACTTTATAAGAAAATGTATTTAAAAACTGACCACTGCCATTAATTCATTTTTCTTTTCTCCTCCTCCCTCTACCCCCCACTTTTTTCTTATCCTTTGCTTTAGATACTTGCTTCCAATAATATTATTTCTGATAGGGGCAATTCATTGAAGGTAGCTTGTTGCAATGCTTAACTTATATTTTATAAATATCACTTATCAAAGTATCTCTGGTGTTTAGATCTTTATTTTTTCTTCAAAACATTAGAACAACTGCAAATCAGTTATGGAAAAATTTAAATATATTTAACTTTTTATTCTTTAATCCTTTAGTTATATTGTATTAAATAAAAATATAACAATACTTCCTAATGGTATATATTTTTACCTTTTCTTATAAGAAATACATCTTGTTAATGTAAGCACAAAATAGTACTTTGTGGATAATTTCAAGATATAAGACATTTTGAAAATTCCACCATAAATAAAATTGTTTAAATGAAGAAACATTTTGGTTTATGATTTTTTGAAAGAACATCCCTAATGGAATTAGTAGTCATTAACATAAAATCTTTCAGGTAGGGCTGAAAATAACAAAACAGTTGGCTCAGAGGATAAATGTAAATATTTACCATCTCGTGGATTCCGTTTAGGTCCTGTTGATGTCACAAATGAAAAGAAAAGCGTATTTCCATTTTAATCATATTTTGAGGGAGCCTGCTAAATAAAAATTTTCCCCTTAAGTTCTGTACCATATAATGTCCAGTTGTGTGTGTGTGGAGGAAGATAAAAATTATTCAGGACATCAACATATGTCTAATCAGAAAAAATGTACACCATTACATTTTTTAATGCCTACAGTGCTGTGGAAATCATGAGTTAAGTCATATTTACTTTATCTACTTGCATGAAAATATCTTGATACATTAATGTATTATTACTGTTAATAAAATATGTAAAGATATTGAGCTTTTTTTTGTATTGTTAAAGTGCTGGAATAAGAAAACATACACAAACTATAGTAAGGTGAAGCAGACTTCAATGAGCTTTCTTCTTTTCACAGCCTTTTTGACTTTATAAATCATATTTCTGTGTGTGTGTGAGAGAGAGAGAGAGAGAGATGGGCATGCAGTGTTTATTGTTCATCACTTCAAATGAAAAAATGGGACAATTAAGTGGAAAATTAAGTTGAGATAATCATTAGGACGAGCCTCACAAGTTTACCATTGAGAGAGATAAAAAGGTAATATCCTTGAAGTATCTAAAGTAACTGTTCATAGAGAGCAAATACAAATAATTGTTTTATTTTCTCATTTGTACATTAAAGTTGCTAAGGGTTTGTAGTTACGTATATTAATCACGCAAGGCAGCCAGACTGTGCAATCATACTGCTCGGCAATCATACTGTTCTCAGGAAGTTTTTTCCCTTCTTTCTGAAGCATTTTTTTTCTTGTGCTAGTCTAGTTATTAGGCTTAAGAGAATAGAAATCATTCCATAAGGAAAGGGAGAGGAAAGGGGCTGAGTTCAAAAAAATAATGTAGCCACTGTCACTGTGTTAGCATCATGCATGGGTATGGGATGCTGAATTTCACAGACACTTTTCTTTGTCCGTGATTTGGTAGTGTAAGGATGTGAGGTCAAGGGACTTCAAGAGGGCATGGTAGAGATTCATGTATAGTTTCAGCATAAGTTTGAATTACTCATCTTTTTTAGACACTGCACTAGGTACATTTTCTCCTTTTTATACTTCTATGGAGAGGTTGCCAATTTGCTATTGTTTTTAGTAGAATTAGAATAAAAGGAACTATCCAAAGATTCTCTTGTTTTCTTAAAGTTCAGTTTTGAAACACAGTACCATACTCAGTTCCATTTAATAAATTAAGCAGAAAATGTTATGTAATTTTTAATTCAGTTGAATAGAAATTAACTTTCTTTCTTAGCAAACCCCAGTTACTCCTATAAATTACAGGTGGGTTTGGTATTCTCAGTAAATATTATCATGCCTCAACTATTTAGTTATAGTTTTCCAGTGGTCTGGATCTGATGCAGGTGGTGATCACTGTATCGTGGACAAGAGTCTCGATGCCTGGTTGCTTACACTTAATCTCATTTTCAGTGTAGTGACATTGAGGGCTGGGGTCTACTTAGAAAACAGCTCAGCACAGCACGTCACATGCAGTCATATATACTGTGTTGACAAGGGGCCTTTCAAATTCTCCAGTCGTCCAAACTCAGAAAAGTCTTTTCTTCTTCAAGAAAGTAGGGGGAAAATAAGAAGTGATATTGGCAAATTATCCAAGTAAGAACAGGATTTTACCATCTGTAAATCCCCTGGAGTGAACAATTATGCTGCCAGGGAGCCTGTATCAGACCACCTAAGTTAGCTGATGGAAAAATGCAACCAATAGTCAAATTTCTAGGAGTGACGAGGAAAATGTTCTCTCTACTCTCTGCAAACCTGATTGGAAGGATGGTCTTAGGAAACAGGAGTCAAAAGAGACTCCTTTCTCCTCATGCCTGGGAAATCCAAGCTCAGTGGGTCACATAGGAAACTGTCCAGTGAGGTTATGGAAATTGGAAAGTACTATTTGGAAGCAAGTGGCTTTATTTATAATCAAGGTGTCTTGATTGCTCCTATTTTTTTCTCATTTGAAAGATGCAAGTCAGATAAAATTAGTGGCTATATTATACCCATAAATTCTTAAGTTTAAGATGCCATTCCTACAAATACTTAATCTAAGGATGGTATTTCCTGAAATTTTCTCTTTGGGTTTAGAACAGTTACTAGATTAAAGTAGTAACTTAATTCTCTGACTTTCAGAGTTGGTATTTCTGGAAATGATGTTAGAGTAAAGCTATTTGTAAGTTCAGAAAAGCTCTGCTCAAGTGACCAAGTACCTCTGAAAATATAGCCACTGGATGTTCCATCATTGCAGAAATCACTGAATATCACATTTATTTCCTTTAAGAATTCTGGTTATAGATATTTTAGGTGACTAATGATTTAATTGTTTAATAATATGGTACATTTACTGAGCAAAGATCTAGAATTTAATCCAAGGTCTGCTCTAGGTCTAAAACTATTAATGTATTTCTTTTTCATTTTATTTGATGCATCTGTAAAATGGGTTAAACTACAGCTTATGATAAAAATTATAGTTACCACTAAAATAATTATAAAGTAATCATGTGCTAAAATATTATAAAAATAACCCTTTGTAAAGAAAAATAGGCCAAACCTTATCTCCACTTATGCTACTTAATTTATTTCATTCAAAATGAATTAAGTTGGCCCTGGCTGGTTTGGCCCAGTGGTTGAGTGCCAGCCTGAGAATCAAAGGGTCACTGATTCACTTTCCACTCAAGGGCACATGCCTGGGTTGCAGGCCAGGTCCCGAGTAGAGGGCACACAAGAGGCAACCATATATTGATGTTCTTCTCCCTCTCTTTATTCCTCTCTTCCTCCCTCTCTTCTTCTCTGTCTGAAAATAAAGAAATAAAATCTTTAAAAAATGAATTAAGTTGGTAGTCATGATAAAGCAGCAGCTACCAATATTGAATGAGTAGTTACTATTATGCAAGTAACAACATTAAGTCTTAAGGAGTTTAATAATTTGCCCGAGGACACTTTATTTAGGCTGGTTATTTGATTTTCACAGCACATGTTCCAGGAGGCTCAGGCAGAAGTTATAAGGCTTCTTATAATCTAGCACTGAAAGTCCCAGAATACTACATCTGCTGCCTTCTTCTGGTCAAGCAAGTTACTTAAAAGCCAGCCAAGAATCACTGAGAAGCAATTAAACTCCACTTGTCGATGGGGGAAATAGTAATGAATTTGTAGCCAGGGTTAATCTACCACAATGACTAGTGTATACTTGCTGTCTCTATTGCCTTGCTTTTCACTCATACCACCCATTCACCAACATCCGGCTCTGCCTCTGTCATCATCCTTGGTCAACACCCCTTCCAGTCAATGAGCTGTTCCTGTGCTGGGCAAGCTTACATCTCCAGCGCAGATGTCTTCCCGGATCTTCAGACCTGCAAATGCTTGACATCTCTTGAATGTCTCAATGGCATCTGCAACTAAATATGTTCCACATTAAACTCATGATATTACATCTCTCTCCCTACCTTTTAACTCGGTTCCCTTTCAATATTAACTCTTTAGTAAATTATATCACCAGTTATGTAAGCAGGAAATTTAGAACACATTCCTTATACCTTAACCTTCTTAACCCCTTATATAATTCATTACAAAGTTCTATGAATTTGTTCTCCTAAGTACCTTTTAAATCCCTACCCTCAGTCTAAACTATGGTTATGTCTACACAGGAACATCATTATATCCCTTTAACTTGTTCCCCCATGTTTTCTTTGGACCTCTCATTTCTAGAGACAGCATCCAGAGTTTTTTGAAGGGGCTTGTGCCTTTCCTTTTCTCAGGCCCTGTGGTTCAGATGGGATTGCCTGCACCACCTAGCTCTAGGAGAGAGCAAGTCATTCAGGCCTGACCTGGAGTGTGCCTCTTCCTTGGCCATGATGGTTGTTTCATAGATGAGCATGTGATCAAGGTGTTCATTAAGGAACAGTCCTGGGGATATTTCCTGGGAAGACAGGGAAAAAGAAGTTCTTTTTCTGCTAGGGTGATAATATATGATATTTTTTACTCTAAGCTTCCAGCTTCCATGTTATCCCCAGGAGAGGAGATTCTGCCTCAAAATAAAGCCACAGCAGAAAGCTGGGCTGTAATGCAGAAAGATGTATTCCAGAAAACATAATTAAGTATCTGGATCCCAAAATGGCTGACTATCTGCTCTTGGCCATGCTTTACAATTTTAAAGCCAATGAATAATCTTTGTCTTTAAACCAGTATAAGTGGGTGGGAACTTTGTTCATTGAAACTGAAAGAAGCTTGCTTAATACCACACTGATCTGTGCTGCCTATTTCAACCAGAGAAATCAACTCAAAATATTTATCTGGTTATGTCAAACACCCCATTTTCCTCTTAGCTTATGGCATGTAGGGTAACAATAGCCCAAACTTAACATGACCTTCCAATTTCTGCATATCTGTCTCCTAACTACCTCTCTAGCATTCATTATCTCTTTTCATAGGGAACGTCAAGTACCTCCTCTCTTCTCTCAGAACCCATAGGGGCCTTTTTATCAGTCACTGGTACCCTCTTGCCAAAGGAGCTTTACACATTCTCTCTGTCTGCAATCCTCCTTCCACTTCAGTTCACCTAGTCAATTCCCAATCTTCTTTTAGATCTCAGCTCAAGCGTCACTTCTAAGGCAAATTTTCCTTGAACTCTTTTGCAGTATCAGGTCTTATTCTAGGATCTTAAAATACCACATACCTCTTCTCTGTAATATGCCTCATAATTGTACTTATGTATTTTTGTGTGATAGCTAACATTTGTTTCCTCCATAATGAGAGCAAGGACATGTTCTTGCTCAACAATATGTCCCCTGGACTCTAGTAGGACATTCTGTGCATGTATATAAATGAATTGATATTGCTGAAGAATTTGTTGTGAAATGTACTCTTGTTTTCTAAACCTTTTCCTTCATAGACTTCCTTAACACTATTTTCTATTTTTCTTCTGGCTCTCTAATTTTCTGTTTTATGTTAATTTCTTATACTGACATTTCTTATTCTGGCCAATTTTTATTTATTTATGTCTCAGGGTTTGCTTGTGTGGCCTCTTTTCTTTTTGGTCTACTGTAGACCTTCTCTACCTACATAGCTTCACCCTCCTGCCTTCTCCCATGGTTTCCACTATTGCTTCATCCAGAACTTCTCTAAGGGAAGCAGCCCCCCACAGCCTCTGATTGGCATGATTAACTGTTAGTCAGCTAGAGATGAAGATTTGAGCGGAGGGCAACCAACCTACAGACTGATAAACATAAAACGTATAGCCTGCCTGATTGCAATATATGCATTGAGATAAACATATTCTTTTTTGTCAGGAATTCAGACTCAGAGAAGTAAATTATCATTTAATAGTGGTGATTAAACTGAAAGGTTGCAATGTTGATGAGGCTAGAGGAATTGATAAGTCATGCACAGACTGGAATTATGGGGGAATATAAGAGTTAGGTAAACAAAGAAGCCCATTGGTAAAGGGACAGCATGAACTGAGAGACAGAATAGAGTACAGCACCCATGATATGCCCACTATTTGTTGTAGATCGGGGCCTGGGCAAAGATTGGGGTTGATTCCCACTAATTTGCCACTATTAGCTGAGGGAACTTAGGTAAGTTTCTTAAATTCTCAAAAGTTGTTCTCTTACATATAAAGGTGGATAACAATAGAATACATTATAGAATTTGTGAGGATTTTGTGATACAAGGCATATGATATGCTTAGCTTGGTACCTAATACATAACAAATATTCAAAAGATGATAATTAATGAAAGAAGGCATAATGGTTGAGACTTCATCATTTAGGATGAAGACTCCTAAGAGCCTGGTGTGAGGATCTTTGGGACCATCCTGATTGGAAATATTCTCCTGGGCTTTGTGCTCAACAGATTCCCTTATTACTTTTCATGAATCCTATTTATGAGCTAGCTTGACTGTATCTGCAACTAGAAGAATCATATTAAATATCCTCCAAATATTAATCTGCAAGGTTTTCTTAAGAAGGCCATTCAAATTTTTAGTGGACAACTGAAACTTTCTACCTCAATGGTAATCTTAACAGGAACAAAATTTAACTCTTCTTCTCCCACATTTCCATTTTTGTAACATCATATGCATATGTGAGCATGGAAATTTTGAAATAATTTTTGATTTTCTCTCAAAGCAATTAATTTAGTTTGTCAGCAACATAACACAAAAAAGAACTAAAAATAACAGTAGTAATATCAATAGAAACAATGTATATTCTCTCAATAAGCATAATTTTCTACACCGTGATTTATGAAATCAGTCTGACTTTTATACCATTTGCCTATATTTAGTGGAACATGATTCCCTTTTTACTCCAATAGTTTTTTTTAATTGAACATCTTATAATCAATAGAATTTTAACTGAACATCTTATAAACAAACGTTGACCTCAAGCAAAAGATAAGAAAAGACATTTATTAAATGCTTCTTTTATACTGGAAATAGGGTTTTACATGTATTATTAATTTTGATTGCTGACAGATACAAATAATTACTTCTTCTCATGGAATGACTGCTGTCGCTAGAACTGCATTCAGAGTCTCAAATGCAAGACATATAACTAAGGGCATAAACAGTCCAGTGATATGAATGCTACTCACTCCAGGCTGGAGCTCAGGATGGGTTTACACACAGAGTGAAATGTAACATGTTAATTCATAATTGGGGTTCTTGTAAACCCTCCAATTATGGGTCTATGCAACAACTACAGAGTTCAGTAAAAACTAGAAGGAAGTACTTTGAGCAAGCAACTAAGATCTTATAAATGATGTTTTAGTATTCCAGTAGCTTGGAAAGGGGAGAAGAGAAACCTAGGAGGACTAATTAATAGAATATTGTAATAGTCCGTACATGAGGTGACACTGTCTGCTAGCATCTGCTGAGGTGTCCAACACAAGGGGTGGGTGGGGTGGTTCTCAATGCAAGTTGTTGACTGATTGAACCACTGAGTTTGTGCTTGCATCATGCCAGGCATCTGGATGTAAAGAGTAAACACCAGTCATCCAAAGGTTTAAGTTACACGATATGGATACGTAGCCATCAAATATTTAAAACTTTTAACTTTTTGACTGCCTTACTTTTACATCCATATGAATAGCATTGAGTTAACTCAGCTTGAGCATGTACCAACAGCTGTTTGTTGAATTTTTACCAGGGAATGGGAATCACGTTGCCAGTGCAGATGAATCATTCAAATAGAAATGGTGGTACAGCAGACAGGTGAATATCGAAATGAGTGAGACTTAGTAAAAAAATGAAGAAAGTGAAAGCTTCCTATTATCAGAAATCCATTTTAAACACTATTTGTTGTGGTTTTTCTTCTTTTCATTCAAAGAGTTTTCATTGGGTTGGGTGTCTCAAGCTTACAGCATTACAGTTCTCTAGGTAACTATTATTTTTTCACATCAAAGCTAATTCCTTGAAAATATTTCACAGATAATTAAGTGTTAACACTTTCCTTCTGTGCACAGTTAAAATGTGATATAAAAGTAAAGCATTGTAATACCATATTCAGTTCACTAAAAGTCAATTTTATCCTTTTAAACAACTATATCGCATATAATAATGTATTGGAAAGTCTTAATTCTGACAAAGTCATACAGCTGCAATTAAGTAATGGAGATATCACAAAATAAATATACCTTTGTTCTTTGAAAAATTGTCTCCAAAGTACAGTACACATAACTTGAACATAAGAATATATTAACTTATCATTGAATAATAACACCTTTTAATCAAATTAATGCTATGTCCAAATGCTAACCTGACTTGTTGAGAAATAAAAGTTTGAATTAAATAACTCATTAACTGGATGTTTTGTGTGCATGATAATAAAGATATTAGCTGCAATGAGACTGGCATTTTTTTTCCCTTGAAAAAATTACTAATTTTTAAAGTTGCTTTTTGAATTACTTGGGTGGTTTTACATTCTGTGCATAAGGATAATAGCATCTGGCAAGATGAGTTATCCACACAGGACAGTGACAAGGAGAAATGAGGTAATTTCCTAGATGACTACCACTCCACCAACTTTATTGGTATATTTTAGGAAGAATGTATATTTAGGGAGGAATGTATTTTGGGGGAGGTGTGTGTTTTTTTCTACTGGAGAGGTTTTGTGTTTCTTGACTGCAGAACTATTTTCTGTTTCCCTAGCACCTAGGCACATAGGTGCTTCAGGCACATAAAGTAGATAAAATAAATGCTCATTGAATAAATTCCTGTATTCTCATATCAATTTGTATACCGAAGTAGAATATCTATGGAAGGAAGTCAAACTTCTTTCCATCTCTAATTGTAGATCAGAGAATCCATCCTGTTTTAAATGTTATAATCTCTTTCAGAAAGACAGGATATACGATATGAATAGTCTCATACAAATTTAGAATCAATTCAACATGAAGAAATGAGCATCCGCTACAAAAGCCATCTCTTTACAATCACAGGCTTAATAGTAGAGCTAGAAATAATTGCATCAAAACAATCTGCCAACATTTGACTGGCAGTAAATTTCTTTATAAAGTTACATGAAGAATTTTGAAAGTCTTTCAGGCTTCCTATGCTGGAAGGATAAATGTCTTTTGCATCACATATTGCCAACTCAAAGCATCTAAAAGTCCTTTCAGAACTGCATATAAACAAGAATCATTGCACCCACCTCTGGGCTGGAATGTGACAGCTGGTTAAAGTAAGCATAGCAACACCACACAACAATGTCAAACAGGATGAGTGGCTTAACCAATCAAAAATAGAGCATCGAAGTAAGACTGCCTAGGACAGAACTGTTAAATATTCTTTACTTGTATAAAGTCTCTAGGATCCTTGATGAACATAAAGGTCATGTTAGTGAAGCCAACTTAACTCAAGATGTGATTCAACAGCTCCAGGGTTCTTTCACATGGGAGCTATTTGTGCTTTTCTGATCCAACCTAGAGAATAGAAAGTTATGTATATGGCAGTTAAGTGAATGAGCTGGGAAGTAAAAGAGACCTTGGTCAGGGCACCAGTTCCCAGTTTTTAAATTGGTCAAGCACTTACCCTTCCTGTGCTTTATTTTTCTGTCATAATATAGAGCCCTTAATCACTCTGCAAGCTGTTTTTAGGATTAGTTTTATATATATATAAAATATACATCATATATGTGGTGTGTATCAAGCTCTGAAATCAATTCCTAGTACATAGAACAAACGCCACACCTGGAGATAATTAATTTTACTTATTAGTGGTCAGCAGAATTTATACAGAGTTCTGGAGAGGGGATCTGAAAAATATTTCCCAATATGGTCAAAGTATTATTAACCTAGGGATCTGACAAATTGTTCACCTGTAGTCTAGTTTAAGTTATTTTAACAATAGTGTTTGATTAAATACCATAGCCAAACCTTGTGTTTAGGTAGAACTAGAGAAAACATAAACATATGAGTTTTTCCTTTTTCTTTTGTTTTTGCCTAGCAATAAATATTTAATCAAAATTCCAAAACAAATAGTTTCAAACTCATTTGATAAACTCAAGAAGTTTTAGATATTAATGTTTGTATAGGAAGTTATAAAATACTATAACATTAAAGTTAGTTAAATAAATTACATTTTTATTTAAATAAATTTTACATTTAAATAAATTATTCTTTTTATTTTGATTAATTTAAAAGTTTTAATAAAATCTTACTTTCAACACCAAAGACTGTATCTTTCCAGACCATTTCCCTTCTGAACTTTGATCGTCATTCTTTGAATTAATAAATAGATATATAATTTAATGTTTTTCACAATATAAATTAAATTCTGATATATTAATAAATGCATGTGAGCCTATAATACAAAAGTGCTATGAAAGCCATTTACTAATAATCTTTAGAGAAAGATATCTGAGCTGCACTTTAAATCATATACTAGTGATTGGAGTACATGATCTACAATCATATTGTAAATGCAGTGCTCTGCAATCTGTCTAGGTTTATATGGCTATTTCAGCATACAAGAAAAGATCATTTTTAATTCTTAATGGAGTAGGGTAGGAACATTCATTTTTTTCCTTTTTTAAAATCAATGAATAACAAAAGTAGAGTGGCAAAACATAGCTCACTGAAACTTAAACACATAGTATTCTAATTGTTAGTCTGATCCTCTCTGGAGGTTAATTCTTAAAATCATGGCTATTAAGTTCCATGTGTTGTATTTACTGTGGCACTTGGGAATGTTGGCAAAGGGTTGAGTATCTCTAGTATGCCCATTCTAGCTTTCCTCACTAAGCAATATCACTTGCTGGTAAGTTATATGAAAGACTTGTATTTTTATGAGTGCTATGTTTTTTATTTAATTTGTATATTAGCCCCCAGTAAATGTTCAGTCAAAAGTAATGACATTATCTATAACCTCTCTTTTATAGTTCTTTCTGTTATAGTTCTTTCTGCAGTAATTGAACTATACACTCCTAGCTATTAATAGACAAAGAATGAC
Organism: Trachops cirrhosus; assembly: GCA_028533065.1. Lineage (NCBI taxonomy): Eukaryota > Metazoa > Chordata > Mammalia > Chiroptera > Phyllostomidae > Trachops > Trachops cirrhosus. The sequence continues at coordinate 65,147,548 of CM052539.1, read as the reverse complement.
AGTGTATTTGGATGTATTTTTTTTCTTTTTAGTTTTTTCCAAGTTTTCTTAATGGACACTTTCATAAAGAAAACCAAACAGTTCATAGCAATTTATTAGCGTTAACTCTTCTTATATCACCATTATCCAATTAGTAATTTTTCTTTTAGATAGTTGACTTTTGAAAGCAGTCCTAATGTTTCATGTGCTGTTCCCACATTCATACGTCCACTCTCCTTAGATTTAACCTTAAGAAATAAGGATAGGTTCAGAGGGAAGGGAGATGTGGATGAAGGCAGGTACTGGGATGCTTCCCAAACTTCCTAAGCTTATACAGAAGCCTTTGTGAAAGCTAAAGCAAGTGTGTCTCTTTCCCTACTGCCCCAGTGGTCGTGCAGGCCATCCCGTATAGAATTGGTCCACCCCACATGTAATTTATACTCAGGCCATCTTTAAGAGATACCATACTAATTTAAAGACACTGCAAAAATATGGATCTCAATTAAAAAACTTATTCTAAGTCTATTTCAGAGCCAAAAATAGGTACTAATAATTGTAACTCCACCATCTCTGCTAATATTCTAATACAATTATTGGTTTTAGCTTACTGCACTATAACATGTTAATCACCTTTGCATAAACTTAATTTTTATTAATTTTTGCTATTATAGGACAAGTTTATTTATGTATCCAAAAATCTAATCAACATTTAAATATGGCTTTATTACCATCATATCACTATTATTTTTTGAAAAACAGGTACTTAGAGTCATTTGAAGAATATTCCAAGAGTCCTTTGTAAAATTAGTCTTTATTGAAGGCTAGATATCAGTGATTTGTGAAATTTTAATACAATCCACAAAAAAAAACATGAGCACACACACTTCATGTGAGTTTTCTAATAGATTTACAGAAAATTTTCTTTCTCATGAAAATGATAGTCTGGTTATAAGTGATGAAGAGAAGCCAAACAAAGAAAATGTTTTGGTAAGATGTTTCTAAAGCACCAAGGCACCTGGAACACATTCTTTTATTTTTCATCTTCCCCTCTAAATCCTTTTTTAGGTTTTTGCTCTTG